>JAENPR010000048.1:1200000-1800000 GCA_018135685.1 Themeda triandra
CTCCTGCCTTTAAAACCCCCTCGATGGGCGCGGCAGAGCTCCACCTCCACCACACCATCGAAACAAACTCTCCGTTGAGAGCGCCTCAAAACCAGCAGAAAATTTCCCCCAGATCGTCCCCAGCACAAAGAAGAAGTCTCGAAGATGGAGCAGTCCGGCGCCAAGAAGTCGAACAAGATCACCGAGATCGTGCGGATGCAGCAGATGCTGAAGAAGTGGCGCAAGCTCTCGGTCACCCCCAAGGACAAGGAGCCGAGCTCGCCCACCGCCGGCGGCGGCGGCAATGCCGGCGAGAGCAAGGCCAAGAAGTTCCTGAAGCGGACGCTCTCCTTCACGGACGGCCCGCCGTCGGGCTCCCCTCCGCCGCCGCCCAAGGGCCACCTCGCCGTGTGCGTGGGCCCCGCGATGCAGAGGTTCGTGATCCCGATGGAGTACCTGAAGCACCGCGCGTTCGCGGCGCTGCTGCGGGAGGCCGAGGAGGAGTTCGGCTTCCAGCAGGAGGGCGTGCTCCGCATCCCCTGCGAGGTCCCCGTCTTCGACTCCGTCCTCAAGGCCGTCGAGAAGAACAAGAAGGACGCCGCCGCCTTCTGCTACTGCAGCGTCGAGTACGGCGCCGCCGACGAGGTCGGGCGCGGCACGCCCAACAACCCGCTCTGCAGATAGGTGGAGCGGCTCAAGAGCAAAACAAGAAGGAATATTTTTCTTTTCTCTTGTTCTTTGTAACGTGGTGTGGTGAGGGATGAGTCGATAGTATCTCCCCCCACGGATTATTAGAAATTACTGCTCTGATTTTTATCTCTGCTGAACTGAGCTGATCTGGACTGGACTGGTTAATGCAGCCCTCATATGGATGCAAATTGTTATGGAAAAATTGATGCGGAAACGAAGGATTTTCTGTGTATTCTATTGAAAGGCATTGAGGAGGAGCTTGCTACCTGTAACTGAAAGATTCGATTTTTTTAATTTCTTTCCGTTTGTCCTTTGTCATCCTTGATTTGCAGTAATTGCTATTCTATCTTTATGCAGTACATCACTGGTTGTTTATAAAGAATCTTGACTAGTTGGGCATACTACTTAAAATATAATATATATTACTGTGTACTTATCAGTACATTTGTGTAGTACTGAAACTGGAAGGAAATGGTTTGCTACTTTAAAACTAATATGTGCATAGTTTGATAGGCTCTGGAATATCATTTGTTGTTTGAAGTGATAACCAAATTTTGCTGTTTTTTTTTTCGGATAAGAGTTTTATCTACTACTCACATGAAGACGAAATATGAGGTATGCATCAGTCAAGACTACCTGAGCGAAGAAATGAGCAACAGCTCTGATACTGATATGCTGCAAATTGGGAACAAGTTGTTTGACGTAGAAAAACACAGCTTTTGAATTCCTGAAGCAATGTTCTGATACCTGATGTATACATGTTTGTTCATATGAGGCCATGACACAACTAGTATGTTTTCTGAGAAGAGTTTGAACACCGAAGTTGCATGACCTCCTCTATACTAAGCCTATACAATGTCCATATTCCTGATGAATGCATATTTGTTTATTTTTTTTCAGGATTTCAATCTATTTCTAAATAAATTCTTGAATAGTTTGAATTCATCATTTTGCTGCTATAAAAGTCCTTGCTCCTCCATGCACCATCGCTTGACACTTCACTAATCTGAGAAGCTTAATTCTTTTCACCCTTACCATACTCTGTTATGACGGCAACGGTGGAAATTTTGAAGTACTCCCATATAAGAGATGAGAACTTTTCCGTTGGTAACCAAAGAATGGTGCATAATAAGAAATTACCTCAAGATGATTGACACAATATCTTCACTTATGAAAATGGAGAGAGAAAAAAAAATCCTTTGTGGGCACAAGAGAATGAGAGGATCCACTCTTGTCAAGTCTGAATGTATGATGGTTTTTATCTCTACAACAATCAGGGGATTTGAGTTTCATGTTTGTTTGACCTTCTTTTGTTTCCATTTTTGCTGTTTGATTTTCTCCTTCTCTTAGTGCTGATACTAATTATCCAATGGCCTCTGGTCCTACATATCCTAGAGAGTTCTGTACTAATTCTGCACTTTTTCAGATCAATGTTTTGTCTGCTGTTTTCCTCCTTTCTCCTTGGCTTCAACCCAAAGGAAAAGTGAAGTGCCTTTTTCTCAACTAAAACGAACGGCGTAATGATTGGATCTGTCATCTTACCATTTCATTTCCAATAAATGTGGCGAGAAAATTAGTCCTTCAGGAGTTCAGGTTATGAAGTCATCTCCATGCTACTCCAAGAAAAGGAGTATAGTTTCAAACAATCAAGCATCTGATTGCTCCCCATGGCTTATATCTTGGCCTCTCAAAAAGGGGTCCCTCCATCAGCTGGTCCAACAATTCATCTCGATAAGGTGCGGCTTCGCCTCCCAATGCAAACGCATGCAGCACCTCACCGGAGGTCTATTACGCCTACGTTGAAATTCGGTTTAGAAGCACAAGGTCGTTCGCCCCGAGGAACGTAGATGCAGAGAAAAGTATGAAATAATGTCGTTTGTCAAGAACAAATGCGCCGTTTGTCAAGAACTTGCCTCAAATTCTTCGCACATGCATCTCAATGAGCAAGTGGATTTCGCCTCGGTCAGTCATCAGTTGTCAAGACTGAAAGGCGAAGCTGTCAAAGAGTTCTGAACCTTTCAGATTTCTGACTTAATCGCACTGTGAATTTCCTCGTTCACCCCGGTTCTTTTACCACCGCCGCCCATCTTCGACCGTTACACATCTGGGAAGCAAAACTTGTTGGACTTCATGCCGATCCCCATGAGCCGGCCTTTCGAACTGCAAGAACCACCGGCCATGTGAGCGCGGGCCAGCATGTGCTCTGCACGTTGCGAAGTGCCAAGCAAGCAACGGAGAGCGTCCCCGGAGTTTGGGGGTCGCCAGCCATTGCCCAGGTACCTGCAAGGACGTACCTCCAGTACTTGCATATGCACTGCGTGTGCGTTGGATCCCACGGATCCATTGAATCGCATTTACCGAGGCGCGCAGTGCAGGTGCAGCACACACATTGCATCCACCCGCAAACTACCAGTGGTTGCCGCTGCTTGTTTTTCGGCAGTCGGGTCGCCGCATGTGGGATTCACGCGACGCGACTGTCGATGAGGAGAACCGGCCTATGCAATCATGGACAATAGGATAGTAGGACTGAGTTATCTGCTCTAGCTGTCGCTGCCTGAATATTATTGCAGATGATAAGGAAAGAAGAGCAGCATTGCTAGGCAGGCAGAACAAAGATTGATGGGAAAGTGTCTTCGTTCTCTTGTGCAGAGAAAAGTATGAAATAATGTGGAAACAAAGTTTGAATTGTGAGACATAACTGACGTGTGAAACAGGCGTCCTGTTGTTTTCACTGTCGCGGTTTCAAGAAAATCCAACAGAGTCGGAGCTGGAATGAAAGTAAAAGAAGCAATAATTTGGTGCCATCTATGGAGATAAAGAAATATTACTGAATGGGTCATGAAGTAAGCTTGAGTCAACTTTGCATCTTCATTCTTCATTTATCAGTATAAGATTCCTTTTTGGATGGAATATAAGTACACGTTTGAATTCTGAAGAATTCTGCGGCTGTTGATAATTCAAAGCTAGACCGGGCTGTTGATAGGCCGTCTCCCTGCATATTTACAGGGGTAAGGCTGGCCTCGGTTAAACCCTTCCCCAGAACCCCGCTCAAGTGGGAGCCGCCTGGCACTAGGTCTGCTCTTTTGAAAGAACGGTGGATCACCGTCTTCAATTGTCAAGCAAATGATCGTCATGCTCCATTCGTCTTCCTGAAAAGAAGTTTCTCGTTGAAGCATGGCATTGCAAACAAGGGTGGACCACAGCAAGCTAGCAGCAATTAACGATCAACAACCACCCTTGTTCAGTCAGTGCTCCTGGTCCTGGCCTACTGACAGTTATTCAGCTGAAACCATACATCGGATTGGAACGGTTTCATGTTCCGCAAACTGCAAACACCAGGGCGTGAGCGAAATGATGTTGCCATGCAGGCGCATGTGGCAAGGCACCTCGATATGAAGGCAGCATACAGCTCGCATTACTTGCTCTGCCCTACGGACGGATGGCCAGGGAGATCTTGTTCATGTGCACCTGTTTTGCAGATGTCGATAACACAGAAGGATCAGAAGCTTATGCAAAGCTGTTGTCATTCATTTCCACGTGATGGGATATGTGGAGAAGGATTTTGCTCATGTTTTGCTGCGAACTCGTGTCGGGGGTATGTGTGTCTGAGTTGCCGCTTGCAGAACGAAGATCGACAGCTGAAGACAGAGAGATTACAAACGAAGGCACACATGGTTCTGCCAAAGAAACAAGATATGATGCACATGACCTAAATCCTATAGCACGTTTTCTGCCCAAGTTTCATGTGTGAAAAGGAATAAGGAGGAGGCTTGGAAAGATACTAATCATGTGAGATTCTGATAAGGTATCAAAAGTTTCAGAACATGTTTGGTAATTGGTATGACTGATATGTCTCTGCAAATGGAATAGAAGTATTGATTACGACCGCAGTTTCAATTGGTTCCTTCGTTTTAATTTGGATACCAATGTCTTCCGAAATAGAAAAGAAGCACAAGCCACAAGGTGACAAGCATACATCGCCTAATACTGATACCATTCATGACAAGATCCTAGCTCATGTTTCCTGCATCTTGCTGTCGTAGGGATGCCTAATCCTTGTAAGCTGCAGACTAACCACGGCGCTTCAGATTCAGATACTGTGTAGTTTCAGCTGTTATCCAGCACAGCACAGACAAGACGCTTCGCAGGATACGCTATCAGAATCAGCACATCAGACTGACCGAGCTACGAAGACAGATGAATCACTCACAGATCTGTGCGTCGTTCGTCGCTGCATCGACTCATGAAAACACACGCATGGATTCAGACATTGTGGCCATGCCATCCATGTGGTGGAGGTACGCCAGAGGTTTTGGCTCCACGTTTTGCTGTCCTGAGCAACCTGCTATATGGACCCTTTAAGTAGCTACACATGTCCAGAGACTAGAGATAGGCAGGCATTGAAGCCATTCAGAAATGCTCACAACAGCTGCTTAGCCGCTATTGCCAGGAATAGGATATGCAAACTGCAAAAGCATATGAATCCAGCAAACCATCTTTTTAGAGCAAATACATATGGTGATATCGTCTCATGAATCATGATGATCTGCTCCCGTTGCGCTGTCACGAGAGATGACGGAGAGTCAAATCAAATCAAATCAAATCAAATCAAATCAAGGCCGAATTCCTAAATGGGCCTATGACACAGTTGGATCTGTTGGGTTGTGACGTGTGGCCCACTTTGGATAATAAGGGAACTGTAACTCCAGCCCAAACAGCCTGCGGAATTCCCAGCCTGCTCCCGACCGTTCCACTACACTCGTCGTCCTCGTCGCCGCCGATGACTCGCATCACCGCGCCGCCGCCGCCGTCCTCGCCCCCGGGGTCCCCGCCACCCATCCGCCACTCCCCGGCGCCGGCGACCCCGCCCTCTCGCCGCCGCGGACGCCACTCGCCCTCCCCATCCCTCGCGCTCACCCCCTCCTCCGCTTCCACCTCCTCGAGGACGAAGCGGCGGCCCACGCCGAAGCGGACCTACTCTCCGGCGCAGTGGGTGCCTCTGAGCTCTCACCCCGTATTCTCCCGACGCGACGGCGGCGGCGGCGCCGCCGCGTGGGACGCCGCAGCGTCGCGGCTGTACGCGTGGGACCCTTCAGCGTGCGGCGTCCACCGGATTGGCGTGCGGACTAGGGACCCGGACGCGGAGAATGGTGAGGTGGATGTCGCCGTGGAAGCCGCCGTGCCCTCCGAGGTGAGGTGTTTCCCAATTGGTTTTGCGTTTTGCTGCTTGTGCCATACTGCCATGGGAAGTGCTAGTATAGCATCTGTCCTCCTCTTGTTCGATCTGATAATTACGTATGCTTGAGGATCCGACCTAGAGTGTAGAGACGAGCTTAATGTGCAATTCACTGCCATATCTATAGCCAATTTGATAGTAAGTCTTCTGTTGGGAAGTGTTGTGCAACAGTTTTGCATGTTGGGGTTTTAGTGTTCTGACTTCTGGGGGGTATTAGAATTCAGACATTACTTTTTTGCTCTATTATCTTCAGTGGTAGCTTGTACTTTCCAATTTGTAGAAGTGGGAAGGCTTGTTTTCAGCATCATACATGGCAAGATGGAGAAGACTGGAAGAGGCAGGACTACCTTCCTATCTCTGTTACCATATGGCTCTAAGGGCCTTTTCTCCTCTTCCAATCATGTTGAGTGTCATAAAATGTTAAAAAAGGGTCAGCAACACTAAGTTTCAACGAGGTCATTGTGTTAGTTCAGTCACTGGATAACTAGTGTCGTTCAGTAAAGGATAACTAGTGAGCCTGTTTTGCATGGTCCAAGAATATTTGTACTGGGTCATTCCTAGCTCCAGAAAGTCTTGGAGCTGGAGTCTGGAGTCATGGGCAGACATGGGGAGGGCTTTTAGTTGAGCCATTTTGTTGTTTTGTATTAAATACAGAAGTTTGGACCACTTTTATCTATCATAGAAACTCCAAATCCTTCATGGATCTTGGAGCTGGAGCTCTGTCAAACAGCCCCGTAGCAGTAGTATGCAAATCGTGTTATGCAACATAAAAGTCACACATGAAAGTGCAGTTGTCCATTAATTTAGTTGCACATTTCTATATATTGTGATTTGACTGCAACAAAGTATGCAGCAACCATCCCCATCCTTATTACTTTTGCAAAGAAATTTCTCCTACTCCCTCCTTGTGCTGGTGTATTTGTGATATTCCTCATGGGAGCTGAAATTTGTCGTGTTTAATGCAATTCTTCTGTCTACCCATTTGAATATATCTTAGCACTATTGCCTCATATGACCTCAGTTTTGTACATTAAATTATGTCACGCATCAGTTTATTATTGAGATTATACCCCATGGTATCTCATTCCGGTATGTTGCTTTTGCTGTACAGTTGTTGATGCCAGAGTTTGATCTTGGTTTTACGGTCACTCACATATCACTTAGCACCGATGGTTCATCACTGCTACTTGTTGGATCGCATAACTTAAGTGTCCTTTATGTACATGAGAGGGTGTCTGAAGATGGGGATACAATCATATGCAGGTATATAGCTCCATTACGATTTTATCACATTCTGACAGTGTTCTCTTTTTACTTCATTTCCTGACTGTTGTGGTTATATAAGTACATAACTAAAAATGCAACAAAATCAGTGGAGCAACTTTTGTCCCCGCATTCCATTGGTCATGCACTAGATTATAAATTATTGAAGAATATGCCCAAAAACTTATAGGTTAATGACCTGTTTATCTATCTATTTGCTGCATTTGACTTGTACATATGAATTGACAACAGGGCTGCACCAATTGCTTCTCAGATCCTACCCAGTGATATTGATGGCATAAAAGTTCTGCAGGCATCTTGGCATCCCTTTAGCAACAACCATTTTGCAGTTTTGACATCAGATGCTGTTTTCAGGTATGTTACACTAGTTTATGGTTGGTGACTTGGTGTGACTGAAAAAGATGAGAAGTGTGTCTCACCAATTTTCTTATATTTTTTGAATAATCCTTTGATTGAAAATCAAGAAACCATTCTGCAGGTTATTTGATCTTTCAGCTGATTTAGAACAGCCAGAGCAGGAATTTTATTTGCAGCCAATTCTACCTGGAAAATGTCAAAATGCTTCAGCGATTTGTCCAGTGGCTTTCTCTTATGGGAGTGATCATATATGGGATAGATTTTCGGTACGTCACATGAATAAGCATGTCAAGATCTTATAAAAGTCTTCTAGAAAAAAATAGTTGCCAGTAGTGTTCTCATAAGTTTATTTTAGGTGTCAAGGAGAAAAAAACAGAGTTGGTTGGATTATTATGGTAATTTGGACATGTGTACCTCTTTATAGCTATTTTTTTTTCGAAAACCTGCAGGAGCACTGCCTCTCAAACTTAATTAAGGAAAGAAATTTATATGTACAGGACGTACTCTTTATAGCTATCATTTGGTTTTGTGTTGGATGGTTCATTCTTCTGCTTGATTTCACATGCAAACCCATCCTTTATGCAGGTTTTCATCTTATTCAGCGATGGTTCAATTTTTGTGCTCTGTCCTGTTGTTCCATTTGGAAGGTAATAAGATGTTTTCTGCTTTATTTGTTGAATCTTGTGATTTTCTATAATGTCTGGCATTGTTGAAGCTACAAATTGTTGAACTGATTTTCTATTGTAAAAGGCAAATATGGTGCATCTATTAGGCAGTGGAATGGAAATTTAATGTCTCAATATCCTTAAATCCACAATGTACATTCTTTTTTTTTATCTTTGATGGGTTTTTAATTTTGAAATTTATTTTTCATGATGCAGTGACTATAGCAAGAAACATATTCAAGAAATATATGAAGATGTTAATGCATTTGGATTGAAATCTTCCAATCCAAATGTTGTCACTAATTCACATTTGGCCATAGCTTGGTTGGAGGCGACATTTCCTGACCTGTTACATCAATCAACAGTTACCGGTTTTCTGATGTCAAAAGCTCATGCATATGCACCAGTAGATGATTCTCTAACATTACAGGTCTGCCTCTAGTTTAATTTTATGGGACATTTGTCTAAGAACAACAAACCTTGTGCTTTGCATCAATAACTGAGACTGTGTGGTAACAAAATAATTTTAATAGACTAGTATTGGAAATGGTGAAGAAAATCATTGTTTACCTTGGAAGATGGGCTGGTATTTCTCACATTTAATTTTAGCTAGTTTTATCTAATGTTGGGGAGTGGGATGGCTAGGCTAACTTTGTGACATGTTCCCGTACTACATTATTTCATCAATTTGTGTATTGATATCAAGTCAATACTTTTTAAAGGACAAAAGGGTATGGCTATGTTCCCAAATTATAGGTGACACTTTGTTTTGTGTAAAAGAAGAGGAGAGAATCTCTACCAGTTTGGGTATATAAAAATCTACACTTTTCACATTATTTATGGATAAGGGAGGTCTAACATCTTCTATAAATCGACCTATTGTAAACCTGGAGTTTCTTTGACCACTACTTATCTCTCGTTGGTGTATCTTAATAGTTAATACATATAGGGAATTTTCAGTTTTTTAAATGGAAAGTTCTCAAATATCACTGAGCTGAAAAACTGCTCGAATTTTTTTGTCCATTTAGATTTGGCATTCCAAATTTGAACTTGCTATTGTCTATAACTTTGTGTTCTGTGCTTTTACCTCGAAGTTCATGAATCATGATCTATGTTGATCTGGTTGAGAACCCATGCAGGGGCCTCTTTGTAGAGTTTGTGAGGAAAGTAATGAATCTGAAGGCAAGAGCAGCAGTTTCGAAGGAAAAGCTGTAGGTTTCATGTACAGTTCTGCTGGCAAAGATTCAGTTCTTGTGACTGCCTGGGGTTGTGGGCAGCTCCAGATTGATGCTCTTGCAGATGAAATTCAACCGCAGTGGAACATTGGGGTTCCTTCTCGCCTTAATGTCGATTCACATGGACAAATAAAGAGTGTGGCCATGATATGTGACTCCAATTCACAAGATCCATTGGCCTTGAGATCATATCGACCATCTAGTACAGGATCAAACGTGAAAGGCAACATAGAAGCTGTTTGGATGGGGCACTCTCCTCCTTTGCTAAGGCTCGCGATTGTGGATTTGGCACTACCCAAAACTCCTAATGATAACTCTCTGTCTTTGTTTCCAGACCCCCTTGTTCCAGAAAGATTTTATTGTGCGCATGGTGGGGGGCTTGACATGGTCACACTGCACTTCCTACCGTTTTCATACCCTGAAATGTCTTCGACACCACCCTCTGTGCATCCTGTCCTCACTACGGGCAACAGTGAAACAAGTTCTCCTTTCCTTTCTGGATTTGTTACCATAGCTGATGCATATGGTCATGTACAGCTAGTTGGCATCACATGCTTGGGTGAGTGCTTTGTGGTGGAGATGAAGGGTTGGAAGGAACCGGCACCTCTTCAACTTGACATAGAAAGCAAAAGCATCAAGGATGTGGAGCCTCCTGCAACTGGAATGATCAGCAAAGAGCTTATTGCTGGTCCAGACCCACCCATACTTCCATCTTTATCAAGCTTGAAATCGTTGACCCCGGACTCTATTGAAGGAAAATCCACGCTTCATCACTATATTAAGGTCTTCCATGAGTACTATGTAGAGTATGGGCACAAGGTAAGAAATTGCTACGATGATTTTTTTGAATTCAACCATTATCGCTTTTGCATCTTTTTCATACCATAAAACATGTGTTTGTTATCTGGAATTATTAGCCAAAGTTTGGTGGACAACTGAAAGCACTTGGTTCTGTACACCACAATATAAATGTGTCATTACTAATCCAGTAATAATAATTGAAGGGATGAAAGGAAAACACACTGATCAAGAGGTTCATTTAATGATAATTAGGTGTTCATTGAACTCAAGGAGCATGCGGACTATTTGAAGACAGAAATGGAAGACAAACAGAAACGCTTAGAAGCATTGAAGAAATCACTTATATCCATAGAAGCCAAAGACGGAGACATTAACAAGAGGATAGATCGGGCCTTCAAGGTGTATGAACTGTTGGAGAAGCGAATAGATAGCTTTAAAATGCTTCCTGCTGCAAACAAGAAACCATTATCCCAGGCAGAGCAGGAGTTCAAGGCACAGCTTGGTCTGTTTATGTGTTATCTGACTTCACATTCTTTCCTTGCAGTTTTTTGTGCTAACTGAATTTGTATCTGCTAAAACATTTTGCAGATAGGTTTGGAGATGTGGAGCTGGATGCTTTGCGCTCTTCCATTGCCGCCCTGAGTGCTAGGATGAAACGGTTTGCTGAGCAATCCATGGGCGGTGCAGCTAGCACAGGAGTGATACCATGGCAGGCACCAAAGGCTGGACGGAGCCATATCTCAGAATCCCAGATGTCACTACTGAAATCTTCACTTGAGAAGCTCTCTCTCCTCAACGAAGAGAACAATCTGAAGCTGCGCCTTATTGATCATGAACTCAAGAACCAGGAACAATAGGTTGGCAGGTCTGAGACTTATTGATATTTTGTTGTTCAGAGCAGGTTGCGTAAATGTAGTATTGTACACAGCACTAACAACAACCTTTGTCCTTTGGCAGGTATCGTCACATATGCTTACTACAGGATCCAAGCTGTTTGATATCGCCTTATATGGGCGTAAGGGTTGGGCATGTGGACTGCACCCCTGATTGCAGCAGCTATATACAGGATCCATGGAGCTGTTTGATATCACTTTATATGGGCGTAAGGGTTGGGTCTGTGGACTGCACCTCTGATTACAGCAGCAGCTATACACATGGCTTGAACTGCATTTGCATGTCAGCATGATGTAACTAGATCTCTCAGAAACATGGACGGACCCATAGGGTATGCTGGGTGGGCCACTACATACCCTGGGCTTCAGCAGTCAGAGTACATTTTTAGAGTGAAATACGTTGATGTTCATCTTTTGGAGTCTCAGTTCAGCAGTTCATCTTTTGGAGTCTCAGTTCAGCTTCTGTGTGTTGCTTAACGTACTTATCTTCATTTTTAACTAAAAGATGCAAATGTCATCACTTTTGCCCCGCTAATGAGCTCTCGCCCGGTGCTAATAACCCCTGACCCGCGTGCCTCCCCATCACGCTCCCTGCAACTATTGCCCGGGCATGAGCGCGGCCCTCATTGATGACTACAATCCCATCGATCCGGCACCTGGCCGCCGCCGCCATGACGGTGACGATGCTGATCCCGACATCCAGCCTCCTCCCCTCAACCCCATCCACTGGGTGCACCTAGCCACCATCGTCCTATTTTTGAAATAGCTATTGGGTTATTGGGTTTGGTTGTTCCAACCAAAACCGAATATAGAGGAGAGATAATAGTTGGGTGCCTCATATATGTTAGGGACACCTTTACCCGCTGCCACGACAGTGACAACGCTGACACCGACATACAACCTCTTCCTCTCATTCAACCCCGTCCACTAGACGCACCTAGCCACCACTGTCCTATTTTTGAAATAGCTATTAGATTTGTTTGTTCCAACCAAAATTGAATAGACAAGGGATAATAGTTTGGGTGTGTCATATATGTTAGGCACCCCTTAGTGAATAAAAGGGTCCATATGTCAAAGACATAATTGTGAGCGATTAGGTATGTTTTTTCATAAATTGAAATTTGTATTTATTTATGAATATAAACCCCACCAAGGGAAAGAAATAGAAACAATTACCTCACACCTTCTCTTTAAAAAAAGGGGGGGGGGGGGGGGGGGGGAACCTTGGCCATTTACTTTTTTCCTCTCTGGCTCATTCTTTTCTCCTTCCTCTCTTTACTAGTACATTACATAAATATTGATTTTTCTAGAACATTTTAATTACACGAGAGGCATGCTTTATATGCGTTCAAGAAGGTTTTAGCACATAAAATTCATTAGAATAATTGGAAAGTAGGAAACAAAACATGTGGTTTTACTAAATTCATTAGAATATGGTTTTATCAAATTATAAATATTTTTACCGTATTGCATAAGAAATTTTTGTTGCATACCCTAAGGTAAAATCCTAGGTCCGCCACTGCTCATGAAATCGCTTCATTTTTAGCTCGCGGGGATCGGGCCTAGTAGGTTTTGTATTCTATGTTATATGTACTGTGAGGTCTACGATTGGAGGATCATGAGTTATGGCGGCAAGTGGTACTAGAAAATTAAGCAGTATTGGCGAGATGGCATGTACCTAAGAAATGGGAGCAGAGTGATCGAACATGATTCGAATACGGCCATCGTTTAGGGGACATGATTACTTGCTGCTCTAATGTTATTATTTGGCTTGTTGGCTGTGTACCAGACTCGTTTCTCTCTCTGTGCCTGACCGTGGCAAATACGGAGTAGCTCGCGGTGGCCAGTTGTTGCCATTTTCTTCACAAAACTTTTACTTTGTGTGCGCGTGTGAAAGTATCACGACAAAACATGGAGTTGTAGAGTGCCCATCGATGTCTGCAGAAAGGGGTATGTGTGGGGAGGGGGGTGTTCAATGGTTAGCACGCTTGCTCTGCTACATGCTCAGAGACCGAGTCACAGTCCATGAGCCTCTTGTTCATTTTCCGTCTTGTTCATTTTTTGTCCACCTTACATTGGCGTGACGAGACCGACGTAAACAACGCTACATTCGCATTTGAAAGGGTGGACCCCGAACTATATGTATTTTTTTACACTGTGTTGGATTCATGTATACTCGAGACTACACGATAGAACGCACATAGAATTCAGCAGAAAAAAGACAAGCATCATGCTCATAGGTGCCCAGCGTCAACATTGTGCGATACCAGCATTGCAACAGATAATGAAACCGTGACAAAATTGTGTTCCAGGGAAAATACTTGAGCATATTACAGCACGGAAAAAAAGAGCAAGCAGGAGAGCAGGGATTGACCAGGTGATATCCCAGATTTCCTTGACCGGTTGACCCTATAGCGCCAATTCAAGTAAAATTCTCTGCTGATGTTTCTACAAAATGTCTTCCAGCCAACAACAAATTTCCGCACACTACATACTCAAAGGGTAAAAAAAAAAAAAGAACAAAAGACCCAGGCATCTACGCTTATGAGGTGTACTCAAAGGGTTGCGGCGGCTGTGGCTCATCGTCGACAGCCATGGCGGATGATCCGGACCCCTGTTGGCCTGCAGCAGGGGCAGTGTTGCCGGTGCTTCCTGCAACTGTGGTGGGAGCATCGGTCAGTGCAAGGTCCTCAGCCTCAGTGGGCTGCAGGTCTCGCAGGAGGATGAAACCAGAAGGCGCTGGTTTCACAGGGACGTATCGGCTGTTTTCAAGGAACTTGATGAACTTCTCTTGGGCAGGGATCACACGAGCTGGGTTCGTCAGGAGCTGATAAGTTGCTTCTGGTTCAGGAGCTTTCTTCTCAGTGGCATTGTCAACCTTAAAACAAGGATTGAGTTAGGCAAGTTCAAGGTCTAGCTTTAAATAGCTCCAGTTTAGGTAAAATACCAAATTCATTTCAATTATAATCATGGAAGTAAATTATAACCAAATGTCCAATAAAAAATACATTGACTGTTTATGAGCTTATCAGTGAGTGGTCTTCACAGGCACTGCAGTGGCTTTTCAAAAAAAAAAAACTTCTTTTCTAGTTTGAGTAAGTTCATTGAATTTTTGGGCTGCCATGATCAGTGAAGACTTCCCAAGATATGCAAACCCTAGCCCCAGGTAACAGTATATAACATGACTAGATGTCAATATATTTAGCTGCAAATTAGTTTAATTGATTGATGGGCACATTGTTGATGCATTTATGTACTTTGTTGAATTATGAAGAGGGATTGAGATAAGAAAAATTAGTAAATTTGAGTTTTATTGTGTTATGTAGTATTTGTGTACCGTGGGGCAAATATTTTGATTGTTTATTATCAATTTTCTAAATGTGTTTTACCGAATTGCGTGGAAATATTGTTGAGGCATACCCCATGAAAAAATCATAGGTCAGCGGTCAGCCACTGCTCATGAATGTTAATATAATGAAATGAAGAGAAAGACATATAGTTGTTACCTGCATTGCATCAGCATCCTTCTCCTGAACTTTAGCCGCCTTGCTTGAGGTAGAACCAGAAGCCTCTTCTGTGGCCTTCTCCTGGTTAGCTTTGCTTTCTGCATCCTTCTTTGCCCTAGATTTTGCCTTCGCATAAGTTGACAAAATGGCTGTTGGCAGCTTCACTGTTGAAGTAGTAGTCTGCTGAGTTGTAGGTTTGGGATACTCAAAGAGAGACGGTTTAGCATGCGATAGGAACTCAAACTTTGGCACTTTCAAATCAGAGTTGAGCCCAATGAAGGCTGTTGGCGAGAAGGCCAGGCTGATGAAATATAAGAGAGGATACCAATACCAGAACTGACTGAAAACGGCAAGACCAACCACAGCAGTGAGTTTGTCATGCTTGTTTCTTGAGAGGAGCTTGATTGTAACATTCCTACCACCAGCATCTAGGATACCAGAAGCTAGTATGGCACCCATCTTGCTCATGGTGTCCTCATGTTTGTCAAGAATGATCTTCTCCAACTGACGCCTAAATGCTCCAACACGAGAATCAAAGGATTCATTCGTTTGGATCATTACCATTGCCATGGCAATGAGAGCTCCCTGGCGCACAAAGTCAACAACATCTGATGTAAGAGGCTCCAACAAGGAAATTGCATCACTTAATCCAGACCCTGCACATGATATCCCAACAGCTAAGGCTGCACCATAGCGAACATGTGGGTTGTATGATTCAGAGAGCAGGGATACGATTCTTGGAGTCTGCAAAAATAGAGCAGATGTAATGTGCGGGTTAAAATGGGATTGGTGCTTGTGGATCAATTTTCATGTATTATAATCAACGAAACAGATTTCGGCAAAAGACATCTAGTTAAAATAAGATAATGCAATCTGGCGACTGATTCCAGTATTCCACAAACCTGCTCAGGCTCATTGTATAGAACAAATCCAAGAGCCATAACTGCAGTCCTCCGAACATCATCACTGACGTCAGATACAGCAAAATGCAGCAGCTGGTGGATGGCTTTGTTGTTTGCAGTTCCCCTGTAGGCTAGAGCCAGTGCATACATACCACCATAACGTAATATGGGATCTTGATCTCTAGTCATTTGTTCAATCAAGGTATCTGCTTCCTCTTCCCTGCCATATACTGTCAATGCAATTCCTAGTGACAAGCCCCTGGAGAGAGAATTGTCAGAGGATTGTTCTTGAGATCAAGTGCATAACACTGTACAGCAATCAAACAGCACCAACCTTATAATCTTTTCATGCTGCGTATCATGTGCATAAGCAAGCATCTCACTAGCCTTCTCACTGGCGGTCCCAACCATGAGCAAGCCCATGCCAATACCAGCTGCCTCACCAGCAACAGCACTGTCAGTGTAAAGGACATTTTTTATGTCCTCATATATTTCCTCATCTGCTGTGCCCAAAGCTGCAAGCCCAAGCCCCAAACATGCACCATGCTGGATGACCTGTATGATATTGAGGGGTTGGAGTTAGCACAATATGCATGAAATGAATAACAAAATAAAAGGACAGGAATAAACAATAATCACCTCTGCACTGGTGTTGCGAAGACTTTCACGGAGGAATTGTTTGATTCCTTCACCATGGTTGGCATGAATCAGACCTAGTGCGTAGAGGGCACCACCTTCTGAATATGGACTGCCACCGCCAACAGCACCACTTTGAGGTAGGTAAGGGGCCATCAAAGCCCGGCCTTGTTGAAGGTGACCTCTATGAATGACACCTAGTCCAGCAGTTGCACTGAATTTCGCCCAATTGGTTGCCCTGCTTAACCACTCCTGCAACACAATGGCAACATGAAACAATGCAACAGCCAAAAATTAAAGCAGAGGCAGCAAGTAGAAAAATATATACCAGGTTCTCTCTTAGAAAGGTATCTACAGTAGTTCCCGCATGCATGATTGCATTAGCACATATTGTTGCACTGTGGCAAACACTATTCCGCATTTCCACAGCCTGCTTTATTGTCTTCAGAATTAAAAGATCAGATCTGTTGAAACAACCAACCATACCACATCAGTATCAGGTGGGAAAGGCATATGCCCAAGGCGAGTTGCCACCATTTAGCAAGAAATAATTGCTTTACCTGTTGTGGCTATATAGGAATTGCAATGTCAGCTGAATAGAAGTCTCCCCTGACAGTATCCCTTTAATTTTTGCAAGCCTGTCAGCATGTGCTACCTCATTTGGATCCACAGTGTGAGCATTTCCGTTTGGTGTAGTTGTATCATCTCTCATCTGAACATCTCCAGCTGCTTCTGTGCCTGTACCCACAGTGCTGGCAGTTTGATCATCTTGTACAGCTGGCTCGCTCTCAGGGTTAGATGGCTCAGGAGTCGGTGAGGCCAAACGATTCCTCACATTCAAAAGGAAAGCCTGGTTTTCATTCTCAACAAGATCGAAGGCAATTTGATATGCAAGTAGAGCATCATCCTGGAGACCAAGCATGACATCTCATATAAGCAAACTACAAATGTCATTAATAATGCAGCAGAAGAAAGAACAAAGATGTACCTTGCTTCCAGAAAGCAGCTTGTCTAATATGCTTGCAACAGTTTCGGGCTCGCCCAAAAACATAAGACACTGGCAAATGCTCAGATAGTCCAGGTTTGGCAAAGTTTGGTGTATTTTAACAAGACAACGGAGAACCTGCAAAAAATGTAAGATATTTGATAAGTCAATTAATTTTATTTTCTCAGCATCTACTATATGCCAGAAACATACACAAAAATCTAAAAAGATCCATGCATTTCCCTCCAACAAAGCAAGGGGACTAAATACCTCAAAACGATATTCACGGTGATTAACATATTGATGAGAAAGATTGCTGCAATACGATAGAGCCCCTTGAATATTATCACACCGAACAATTGCTTCCTCCAGCTTATCCAGCCTTCTGCATTCAACAGCCATACCCATGGCCTGTTGATATTTCCCATCAAGAATACACCTGAGTCAAAGAATTTATATTAGACTCATAACCCATCCAAAAAATTGACGGCACCAAACAATATAATATTATCATACTTTTCAAGCATCCTCTCCACTATGGCCTCTAATCGAGGATCGATGTTCTCTTCCTCCTCTGTAGCTTTAGAGGCCCTGGTCTTGATACTGGCAAATTCATCTAATGCCTTGGCTGAAAAAGAACAATCAGCAATTCAACTTTATGACATCATGATAAAACTATCATTCATAATAGCTCAAAACTTATGATCCTTCTCACCTAAAAGAGCATGGGCATAGTCAGAATCATCAGAAACATCAAATAGGGGTCCAGCACCAAGTGCATATGACAGTGAATCATTCAGCTCGCCCAGGTAGTAAAATACCTACATGATATAGTATTAACATTTATAACAATACAGAAGAATGATCTTTTCATAGGAATAAAAAAAAACTATTGAGGCATAATACCTTAGAAACAACAAGTGCTGCAAGTGGCCTCTGCTCAAACTCCTCATCTTCATACAAGCTCTCGCTGCAGGAAATAGATAACAGCAGGAAACTAATTAGTGATTTAAATTATTGGAAACGGGAAATACAAGAAAAGGCACACTTTTTGTGCTTGTCCAGTCATGAACTTTTTAATCAATGATCCAATCATCTTCACCACAAAAAAAATAAGGGGAAGAGTAGCTCCAAAAACTAAACGAGAACTAAAGTCAAAGCTACATCTGTATCAAAAAGTCAGATAGCTACCAAGTACCAACATAGGCACGTAATGAAATCTAACTAGCTGTATAGCAATTAAAAACAGAAAATCAGGTTAGTAATTCAAACAAAGAAGGGTGCTCCATGTGGAACAGGCATTCCAGAAACAAGAGGCTTATAATATATAAGAGAGCAACTACAATCGAGAATCGAGATACATAACCACCAAAAACAACAAGCTTATCATACTGGAACCGAATTATGCATAACTGAACCGAACAGGGAAGCCCCTAATAAATTAAACAAAATTGTTGAAGGAAGATGATGCATGTATTCATTTTCCTTTCATCTATGAAGACCAAGCCTTCCCATCCTCACTTCACAGTTTCACACAAATTATAAAATGTAAACCTGTCCACCCATGAAAAAAAAAAAAAAAAAAAAAAACGAATTACCTACACTGAGCTCACTCCTACTGATATTGTTTCCTTATATAGTTGCCTCGAATAGCTAGCCTCTCCACCAAAACCCACGCTAAATCCAAGTAAGGGCAAAAGAAGTACAAGACTGGCACCAGTTCAGCTACAATCACTGTACGAAAGTATGGTTATCACCCTCTTGCACACGCTAATTGGGTCTCTGGAATCCGCATCTAACATATCAGAACTAACCCATGACTACGGTCGCCTCGCACAAACGCCTGATTCTGAACGAATTACGGCAAAGAAACAGTATCTAGGTCAAGGTCTCCTCCAGAGTCATCATCATCACTAAGAGAAGCAGATCGAAACACTTTAAGAAATTCAGCCGAACCAAGGTGGGCGCCTGAACAAATCGCGCAAACACTGCAGCTACAGCGGCGGCTACCGGGCACGCTCAGCGGAAGAGAGGAGGGGAGGAGGCCGGCTCACATGGTGGGAACGCTGGTGGAGATCTCGGGCCAGAAGAGGTGGACGACGGAGTTGAGGCTGTCGAGCGCGTGCAGCTTCAGCTCCGGCGCCGGCTCCTGCAGCATAGCAAGGAGCCCACTGGCGGAGCTCACCGTGGCCACCGCCGCCATGGCCACCTCTGCCGTCCCGTACGCCGCCGCCGCCGAGAAGGTGCGAGGGTTTGGGAATCGGTCCTGCTTGGATGAGTCGACGACAACTGATGAAAACAATAAGGAACGAAGGTGCGGTATGCAAATATAGAGACGATATGAGGGTTTATATGTCAATATAATTCCCTTTTTTATATATAAATTTCTTCTCCACTACAAATTACATACTCCTATGTCGCTCTTTAAAGTGTCGCCTAATTTTTTTCTGTGACAGTTAAATTTTTTTAAGTATGTTTAGATCTAATGAAAATATTAATAATATTTATATCTCTACATAAGTATATTACGAAATATATGCAATGACTTACCTAATAATAACTACTCCTCCTTCCAAATTATAAGACATTCTTGAAGAGTCAAAATTTTTTAAGTTTGACTAAAATTTTAGAAAAAAATATAATAATTTATGACATCAAATAGGTATATAATAAAAATATAAGTAATAAAGATTCTAATGGTATTTAATTGTCATCATAAATATTATTATTTTATTATATAAATTTGGTTAAACTTGAGATGTTTTGACTCTCCAAGATTCTTGGAATACCTTATAATTTAGAATGAAGGGAGTATTATGCATCATAAATATTAATGGTCTATTTTTTATATTTGTAAAGTTGTGTACATTTAATTTCTCGATATGTTAGAACGATAGTTAAAAAAGAACATAGAAACTATATTTTATTTTCATTGTGACTTCAATAACTTAGACTAAAAATTGTCGAAAATGATTCCTCTAGTCCATTTTCTAAGGCACAAGAAGGCCGACTTAACAAACGAACTAGGAGGGAGCATATTTAAATTTAGAATATGAACAAATGCATTGTTAAATTGTTTTTATGGTACAAACAATTAATCTAATTTGATGTTATAGATGGTTATACATTTTTCAAAGCTAAAAAGTTTGACTTAGGACAAAACTAAAAAAGACTTGGGCCTTGTTTGGTAGGGCAACTCCGGAGGATCCTAGGAGTCGAGCCATAAATTATGGCTCCTTTAGAATGATTCTTCCTCATTCTTTCACTAAAAAATAACTCCTACTACTAAACTGTTTGATAGGCTCTTCCACACAAACCGGAACCAGACCTAGAGAGGAGTCCTATCAAGCCGATGGCTAAGGGGGCTTAGAGTAAGGTTCCTTAAGAAGATCACTTCTTTGGATACACACACATGACTTCTCAAGAATGGCCAATTCTAGAGTTCGAGCATATATCAATTTAATCTTCAAGTTGAACATTCCTGTCATCCTCTTTATGACTATGGTAATAGATTGCTATCTAATAATACTATTGCTTTGAGAGAGGCATTGAGGTGGAAAAGATCGATATGGGTGTCCAAGCCAAGTTTGAGATCCAATCTATATCAGATTCAAGTCTGTCTCGAACATCATATGCATCATATATTTTTATAGTGCACTCTACCTTAGTTGACCCAAGAAGACATTTGTAATATGGAGACAATCCTATCAACTAGCATATGGTAATCTAGGAGATATAAATGCCACACAAGACAAATACAATGTGGAAGCTTAAGCGTAAGGTAAAGAGCAAGTCAAAGAGATATCAAACTCTCCGAGACAATGATGTATCTTATGGGTTCATATGTCAAAATGCAACCACTAGTCCATATTTGTTTAACATGTGAAATAACCTTTTTCATTAAAATGATATCAAAATTCCTAAAATAAACTGGTTGTCACCACTAATTAGTTATTATCGCTCCTTACCGTCATACCAGCATGGCCTTGCAAAAAGTCCTGTTTGAGGTCCATAATGTTTTGACCAAAGTCAGCAAAAGAAACTTTAACCTATTTTTTTAATTGTTTGATAAGAGGTCCATGATGTTGTTATATAAAATATGAGTAATACAAAACAAACACGATAAGGCAACTTGCTAAATATGTGGTGTAACTTGCTTGCTAAAAGACTTTTTGACTTTTTGACATACATATACGTTTTGTTTAGATACACAGTAAAAATAGCACACCTATAAAAATCAAAACACCTCATAATTTTTTTTTGATAAAGTGTACCTGTATTAATTAAAACCAGAAGTGTACAAATACAAGTGCACCGTATAAGGATACGGGAGGCAGCTATCCAACCTATAAGCAAAAAAGACCTCAACAAAAATAGAAATTACACATTCGTCCTTATCCGAACTAAGAATAGATCTCGGCAACGACCGCCCCCGATGAAGAACGCCGATGCCGACCGACACCGTCGAACCTGACTCCGGAGGAAACCGTCGGGGACTACAACAGACGCTCAAACTCGTGCACGAACTGAAGATTTCATTGAACGTCCGTCCGTCATATCCACTTCCCAGATTCAGACGACGATGGAAGCGCCGACGATGACATCCACCGTCACGAAGAAGCCGAGACTGCTCCCGCCTGGTCTGAAGCTCACTGCCGACCCGTAACAACCTCGAACCGCACACCATCTAACCGCAACACCCACCACCGCCAACGTATTCTTGACAAGACTCCAAAACAAAGGTTCACCTTTTGTGTTTGTCATGTGTCAATGGCTGCATGCCATGTGTTTGATGAAATAGCTATATGAGATTTTCCATGGGGTATTATGACCATATAGGGGAATTACTGAATGTCCATTGTACTTGATGAGGAATTCAACATGTTCCTAAAAAGCATCATGTAAACATATTTTATTTCATCTTTAGAATCCATCCTTTTACCAAGTGGATATGGCATTTGAGGAACTAAAACTCTTGCCCATTACTTTCATAGAGTCCTATAGAGTTTACAGTACAAGAGAGACATTTTTCCAGTCTACTTTGATGCTAGAACTTCATGCCTTTAACTATATACATATCTTAGATGTTGTCTGCTTTATTTTCTCCTACACAAGAGGGGTGAAGATCAAAGTTGCACTGCTCACAAGAGAACACCCAATACCTCCCCTTCTGCTGGCATTCATCACAAACATAGGCCTTAGCCATGTCCAACTCAAGCACGTGTCTGTGTCTTGGATCACTCACTTGACGTGGCAGCTTGTCTCCTTCCTTTCTGAGCACTTCATTCACTTCAGATACTCTAGATTCCGTGAATGGGTATGCTGTTGCACCATAAGTTGATATTGCTGTCCTGGCATCTGTTTTTAGAACTTTACCATCCAAACCAAGTATCAGGAGTCCTGGGATGCCCTTGACAGCGAAGATTCTTGTAAGCTTTTGCCTGACAGTGTCAGAATAGGGAATAGCAAGCCATGGCATTGAACTCATGCTTTCTTGGAATTCCACCTTACTGCGGTCTATAGAAATGTAGATGACCTCGAAGCTTCCTGGTCTCAAAATTTTCAGCTCATTATACACCTCCTTGAGTTGTTTGGTGAAGACGTGGCAAGGTGGGCACCAAAATGCTCCAAAATACAGGCCGATTATCTTGCCAGTAAGATCAACTATAGGAATCTGAAATGTAAAATTAAACCAAATTGACTAAATGATCAAAGTGAAAATGGAAAGGAGACATGGATCATGGATGCATTTACCACTTAGTATGGCATCACAATTACCAACAATTGTGTATTATCTATGGAAGTGTTTTTGGTTAATGATGTTCTAAAATCTAATTATCTGCAAATTTTTCGTCCCCCAATGGTGGCTACATAGTTTGCAAATGCACGTTATTAAGATATCACATCCTTTTCCCCATTTCTAGTTTTGCATTCTTTATATGATTACAGCTTTAAGCATTAGATAATAATATCTGTTAATATTTCATTTCCAGTTTACATGGTATATATTCTTCTATACAATAAAATTAGTGAGGTACTAGGAAGTACAAGATTGTGTTTGCATAGTTGCATATTAGCTTCTATTATGTGCACCATTGGGATCCTTGCTATAATGCCTTTCTTTTACTTGCAAGATTGTGTGTTCTTGTTCCTTGTCACAGGACATACCTACTGACATAGTTTCTCCAGTTTGTATCTAGACTATTTTCTCACCTGAATCAATTCTATTTTTTATAAAATTTGCAAACGTAGTATGTAATATCAAACATATTTACTATTAACAGAGGCATTTTATGAGTTTTTTTGTTCACCTTGATGTCATCTGCATTTATGACATAGTCTCTCTCCTTGCAGCCAAGAAGCTCCTGAAGCTTACCTCCTTTTCTCCTGGCATCATCCATGGCCTCCAGCTCCCTTCTCCTCTGTGCACTGAAGGGGTATGCATCTTCTCCATACTCGTCAACCAGCTTCACCGCATCCTCTTCAAATCCCACCCCAGTGGATAGTGTTGCTGACAAAGGGATCAATGCTGGGATATGCTCAACGCCAAAGTGTGCACACAACTTCTGCCTTAAGCCAGTGTCAAATGGTAACGCAAGCCATGGCATGCCTTTGAAGTGATCCCAGAAGCTGGCTTCATCACGGTCCAGTGATATGAAGATTATTTCAATATTCTTGCCAGTGTTCCGGAGCGCCGTGTAGATCTGGACTAGATTTGGTGTGAAGTTCCTGCATGGCCTGCACCAATGAGCCGAGAAGAAGAGGCAGGTCGTCTTCCCTTCAATGGAGGACAGAGGTACTTCCTGTTTTTTCACAAACACGAAATCATTTTCTTATGAGAACTAGCACGGCAGATTTTTGCAGATTTGTGCACTAAGGCATTGTTCAGACTATAGTGTCATTTAAATGAGCAACTCAGTAAGTGCTATTACTATAGAAGAATCATATCAAGTTTCTAAAAGAAAAGAAGAATCATATCAGATACACATGCTTCAGTTTTGAACTTAGGCTCATGCTTAATGAATGCCGTGCAGCACGTTCGAGAAATTTTTAACTTAGGCCAATATTTCAGTTTTTGCTTGAGGAACTAAGGAGCATTACAAAGTTCTTTAGATAGAAAGACTCATATAAGTTCAATGCTTGTTTACTGTAGTATAAAGGCTTGCTCACATAACATGTTTTGGAGCAGCAAACACAAACTGGTGGAGGAACTAGTTACAAAGAGTAAACTGAAAAACCTATGCTTTGTTTCTGGGCATATGATTAATTCTCATGAGTCATGAGAGAACTAGAAAACAGAGTTCATCATACACAGAAGATAGGAACAAAAACCAAAGATTGAAGTTCAGGGCTACCAAAATAAACACTATGATGCCGCTCACCTTTCCTTCATTGGAGAGAAGAAATTGAACACTAGCCAACTGTGACATATTGACCCCTTTCTTCACCTCTTCCCCTCCTTCCATATCTCCCATATGTCTGCGTGGCACTAACAACGTAAGAAGAAAATTTGTTTTTGCTTTGCGGTTTCGTTGTAAACATCGATGCTTGGGGTTTTAAGATTACCATCTGCTATGATAGGATAGGAATAGCATCTTTGGCATGTTGTGTGTGCGATTGGTCGAGTAATATTCTAGCAATATGCTTCCAGTATCCCAGCGGAGGGAGCAGCCGTGGTGGAAACAGCGAGGCTAAGCTTTGGATGGATAAAGATGGACGGCGAGTTGAGGCCAGGCATGGGAACGCAACACAGAATTTGTGTGCTCATCCTCCAATCAGCATGAAAGCCGATGATACGGACCACAAGCTGCTCCACCCCGTGCAAATTCCTTTCACCGCGGTTGCTGTCATATATGCCGTGCCCTGTTATCTGCTAAGCAATGCAATTTTTGTAGTTTGATTATATTATACAGTATTACAGTCACAAGTCACTGTTTATTTTCTGACGTTTAATTCCAACGCCAACTTATCTGTGTGTGAAATTGTGGATCAATTGGCACCTGATCCCATATCTTCGGTTGAATTTGAACAATCTGGTATGTTTTGAACGTACAGCTTGTTAAAGAGTACTAGCTGGCGTTGCACCTTTCACCTTGTCAAAGCGTTCTGCTTCCGAAATTGTGTGCGATCGCAGCTGAAACGACACCGGTGTGGCCCAGTATCATTCTGTACAGACCACAGAGCACCACCGATCCGCACCGCGCGGCCTTGCATCTCTGGAAGGCCTATTTTTTATATGTATCAGCTCACTCATCAAGCACTTTACCGGTAAAAAACAAAATATAGCACTTAGCTTGTGACAAATTACAATATTGTAGGAACAGAGATGCCAAATGTCGAAACTCAACACACTCTATATGTGCAAATGGAATCATTATTCCAATGATAACCAGGTAGAGAATGGCAATCGCACATTAAGTAGCACTTGTACTAATTAAAATAAATTTTTAGCACCTTGTTTGGACAAATAACAATATAAGTGGATGGGGATATATCAAATGTCAAAACACTGCAAACATGTGCCAAATCAAGTTTGAGAAAAAGAATGGTACAGGCTAATTAATAGAAGGAAATCAGGCCCATTCATCAAACCTGAAACTTTTCCATCTCAAGTGAAATCTTTTGATGCTTAATTACAAGCTTCTAAATCTCACAGGAACTCTTTGACTCCCATTGACTCTCAAAGTATAAGAACTCAATTTGAACCTTTTACGTCTCACCTAGAAGTCTAAGACTTGATAGTCTTTGACAGAAAAACTTCAGACAAGTTCCCAAGTTCATGTAAAACACAGCAATTAGCAAGTAACACAATGGCACTGCTAATATGCTACAGATGGAAATCCCATTCAGCATCATCATTGCCAAAAAGCCAAAGCAGCTCTAAAACCATATCTGACTGCAAGTGGCGGTCATTTCCCACCTTACCCATAAACCCAGTCAAAACCTATGTATACCTCTTTATATGAAAATACATGCACATAAATCTGGACATGGATAAACAAATAGAACATGTAACCTAACATAGCTACAGTTCAATATGTACATCAGCACATACCCACGGTTCTCCATTTAGAAATGGCAGAAAAAAGAAAGGAGAGATGCATAAATAAGTGATGCTCCTCCTGTTGCATATAAATGCAAATCAAGTATGCTTGAGAAGGCTTATTACTAAATACCACATGATCAACTTGATACAATGCATGGAACATGACTAGCTTCTAAATAATACTCTCATGTTCTTGCCAAGAAATTTCTCTTTAAACCACAAATGTTACTAACAATAAATAGTACTAATGTGTTATCGAGAAATACTCAACAAGACTTGGACGATTTTACCAAAATATAGCACTTCGTCTGTTGACAAATTACACTTTTAGGAACAGAGATGCCAAATGTGAAAACACTGCAAAGCAAGTGGCTAATCAGGTTTCTGAAAAGACATTATAGCCTAACCATGGGCCCAGTAGTCAAACCCTACAAATGGGTCAGCTGTTGACAAATCATGTGCTTGCCCATACCAGTAATGGTCACGAGATACAGGCCGACCAAAAGGAGACACAAAATCAAACCGTGCACTCCTTGAAGCTCTCTCTTCGATCTTGAGCAATGCCAGTTGTCGTTTAATCCATGCTTTGTCATGATACTTACTAACATCTACTTCAAGCACCATTGATTCGAGGACTCTAGCGTTCAATACAAAGAACTCAGCAAATCTAACATGGTCCTCATTCCCTAGATAGGTTGACAACATAATTTTCTTTAGAGGAATGTCAAGGGTACCAATAAGGCTCTGTATTTGTGACGCCATTCATTGGTAACCTCCTGTGGCTGCAACTGAAAACGAACAAGGAATATAAAATTGGTTACAACCTAACTTTAGAACAAGCATCATTGCAATAGTAGTAACTGAGAAAAGGATGCAGAGTATGTTTAATCACCAGAAAGTAAACTGTTGACATCTTAATGTATAGGTTCTCCAAGCAGGGAAAGCATTTCATGAAGGCAATGATCTCATCCAAACTAAGGTTGAATTGTGTTAAAGCTAGAACTTTGACATTGGGCAGCACCATTGTCGAGTTAACAACACAAGATCCCTGCTTAAATTAAGCACGAAATAAATACTAAGGGTGCAGAGGCGGCACCTTAAAAATAAGCACGAAATAAATCAAGAATGTGAGAGTGCCAAGGATGCAGAGGCGGTACTTTAAAAATTGAGGTGCCAAACTTGAGTATGGGGCTTAGAACAGGTAGCTGCCCCAAAATCTTGAGCTTTGGAGCGGAGATTACTGAAATGACCATTTCTTGGCGAAACCCATGCCCAAGAGGAAGTAATCTTTCCAGAAAGGGTGCATCCTCGATGGTAAGGTGGTCTAACATGATGTCTCCAGAAGAATGTTCCACACCGATGCTCCTAAGGGTAGGCGACACAATCCGGATGCGAGAGCAGCCAATGCTCTGAGTTAGCATGAAGCTCTGCAAGAGAGGGCAACCGGCGAGCAGGGCATACAGAGAGGTCTCAGAAATCTGGACACCCATAAGGCTCAGCTGCTTGAGAAGCGGCAAGTGGAGGCTGTTGTCATCTGGGAAAGCGCAGCCGCCGAAGCTGGCGACGCGAAGGGTGGACGAGAAGCGGTGGGACGATTCGGGCAGCGGCGGCGGCGGCGGGATCTCCTGAAGCAGAAGTAGGGACGACCATGAACCCCAGGGCCGTCTAGAGCCGAAGTGGAAGTCGAGCTCCCGTAGGCCGTCGAGGGCGGGGGAGCGGAGCCAGGCGTCGAGCGTGGCGGCGGGGCGGGCGTCGTTCTCGAAGTAGTCGCTGGGGATGCAGAAGCGGCGGCCGGGGCCCCGGTGCGAGGAGAGGATGCCGGAGACCCTCGCCAGCGGAATGCGGCCCTGGATTGGGGGTCGGTCGTGGAGATCGATGTTGAGGGGCGCGGAGCTCCAGATGTGGCGCCACCGGGAGGCGATGGCCTGCGTACGGCCGCCTTCCTTGGTGCGCAGGAGGGAGACGATCTCGCCGAGGACAACGTCGGGGAGGCGGCTGATGTGGTCATCTTCGTCTTCCATGGCGGGCGGCGGCGGCGTGGCCGTGGCCGGCGAGGGTGGGTTGGAATTGGAACCGGGTGCTTTTGAGTGCTCCTGAAAATCTTGCTTTGGAGCAGTACGAGCTGTTGGATGTGAAATGGAAGGATGAGATGAGGGCTAAGTCACGTGGTGACATGCCCCAGTGGTAAGTTGCTCTCCAAGCCTCCAGCATCAGAGAGGGCGGCGAGCCACCGGAGCCACCGACCAGGCTGCCAACCGCCGCCGCCGCACTCGTGTCTCCGCGAGTCCGCGTGCTTCGGCGAGGCCGCTGGCTGCCGAGCTGCGCACTCGCCGGTACGTGGCTTCTCGTGCTCTTGCAGCCTTGCTGTCCTGCACTCTGCCTCACCTCTTGCTACAGGTAACTGGGTATTCAGTATTCTTCAATTCCGAATCTTTTTTTTTTTCCATTCTTACTAGGTATCCAACTCAATTGACTTTGATTAAATTAGTATCTGCCCAAGAGGACCAAAGGGAGATAATGCATGTGTAGAGGCTGCTGCCAGTCACCAAAACAAATATCAGTGCTAGGTGGGACTTTTCCATTTTTGATTGCTTCATCTGCTCCATAACATATTTTTGTACTCAGAAGCAGGCAAACTATGTTTTCATGAGTATATAGATTTTTAGGTTAGAGGATGCACTTATATCTCAGTGAAATTAGTTCTCTTGATTTGTTATTGGAAAGATTATTGCTTGCATGTGATGCGTATAACTATATGTCCTCTCAGCAGGATAACAAGATTCAGTTTTATCATAGTGCTCAAATATGATAGATAAAAGGGGTTTTTCAGCTAAAATCTCTTCCCCTTTTGTTACAGCTGGCTAATTGCTGAGATTTGATGCAGAGTGTGAACTGGAAAAAAAGAGAGAGAGATGTGTTCTGACATTCAATTTGCTTCTTAATTATAGGAAACTATTTTCGTTTCCAAGCCACTCCTTCCAATCCAAATTGTAAGTTGTTTTGGTTTTCGAAGATACATAGCTTTAATTACGTGCCTACATATTCACTATGTCTAAATACATATGAAAAGTTCACATATATATTTTTGATAATGTTGGAGTAAGACAGAAAATTTAAACCTGTGGATGCTTATTTCGAACAAGCATAAAATGGCCAAGAAATTGCTCTGATGTAATGTGACATAAATAGGTTTTGGTACTGGATGCCCTTTCCTTCTTACTTGATCCGGTCACTTTTTTATCTCCATATTTTTCCTGATCTCTCTGTCTGAATTTGCAGGTGCATAAAAAAAGTTTAGTTGCTTAGTTTAATCCACATGTTGATCCAAGCTTGGCCTGCACAATCCTGAAAAGGCTAATCCTTTAATATATATTGAGCACCTCAATCCAAAACCACACTCTGCGAACAAAACACTGACAGCTAATGCCTTCTTTGTGGAGCCTAAGCTCATTCGTTCCATGCTAAAAAAGATTCCGAACCCTTTGTTTCTCCTTACTACTGCTTCATACTTTAGTGCCATATTCTTGATTTTATTTCCATATTTGATTCCTACAATCATCACAGGATACTTAGCTAATGAGAAAATTTCAACATACATAGTTTTCATGCCACAGCTCTCTGTAATAGGTATGAAATAGTTAGCAATGCATGTGTTAATCTCTTCCTTTTGGTTCATATGAATCTCAGATACATAGGGCAGTGGGGTCATGTCTTCTACTTAATGGTCTGTGGGGACTTCTAAAAAAAGGTGGCTTAATCCTGTTTCCCTTTTGTTTGTTTAAATAAATTGATGTATTCTTCATCAAACATTTACCTATATGTTCTTTTCCTCCCAAGTACTCATATCACATTTTTCATTTGAATTGATGGACGTGTTGCCTGTAGTCTCAATTTCTAATTAATTGCTGATTGTAGAGCAAAATGTAGTAGGATACTTCAACTGCTCCTTGATGAAATGACCAGACACCAAGGTGCTCGGTGGCAGCCTGAAATAATCTCTACAAGACATTTTACGACTAATTGCTTCAATTAGACTTCTGTGCATGTGTCAAGCGTTGGGTTTTGTCAGAGGTCCAATTGTCATCCATTCTCTGTATATTATGGAACAGCCATGTAACTTGAAACTTTATGACCCTTCACATCTTAACAACTGCAATATACAGGCATGTAATGATATTAGCACCCATTGCTTTTCTCACCCATGCGTTGCGCGGGTTGACTGGCACAGGTTGACTGGCTAGTTTTGGTATGATTTTGCTAGATTGAAAATCAAACTGACTACATGTTTTACTAGAGCTTGCAGTTTCGCCCCCTACAATTTGCTTCAGTCCACCACGGGTGATTTGGATGGAATGAAGGAGAGGATGAGGCTTCCTAAGACCTTTGAGTTCGAACCCTCCCTAACTATCGCGGAAGATTTGGATGAGTATGCTAGACTCGGGTGGTTTACTCGTGATAGGGTAAGGTGCTCTGGTGGTGAAACTGAGCCTCAGCCAAAGGCCAGTGAGGCCGTGGTGTATCGTGGTTTTTTCGTTGCGGGGCTTCGCATTCCTGCACACCCCTTTTTGGATAGAGTCTTGGAGGTTTTTGAGGTTCAGCTGCATCATTTGACTCCAAACAGTATTGTGAGCCTGTCCAAGTTTGTTTGGGCCTGCCGGACCTTTGGCGCGGAGCCAGATTTGGATTGCTTCTGCAAGTATTACGAACTTCACAGCCAGCCCAAGAAGGTTCTCATTGGTGCGGAGGAGAGGCTTATGGATGGTCAGTATGCTCGATGCACGTTTCATCCCCGTCGTGCTCTTGGTGGACATACAAAGGTTGAACTGTCCTATGCTCAGCGTAACCGCTGGGACAATGATTGGAACCGTCATTGGTTTTATATCAGGACTGCTGGTTTGAAGCGAAAGGGGAAGGATAAGGACTTGGTGCGATATCCGTTGGCTTCGTCGATGGGTACCTTTAAGCCGAAGAGCATGATACCAGCAGTGACGACGCCTTTGCAAGTGGCATGTGAGAAGGCTTTTGACTTGGCGTCTCATGTATGCTCTGGTCGAGATTTGGTTGAGGAGTTCCTTGCTGCTGGGATTTACCCCCTAGGTCGAGATACCTGGAAGGATTTTACTTTTGAGAAAATGAAGCTTCGATATCTTGACGAAGGTGTGCCTATGCCGTTTCCTCGGTTTGGTTTGAGCAAGCCTCAGTCTGAAAATGATGCTGAATTTGTGTGTTGCATAGAGGAAAAGGCCAAAGAGATCATTGGTGACTATTCTGACAAGGAACATGCCTGCCCGAGTGGCTGTACTTGGTACCTGTCCGAGGCTGAATAGGGTTTTTGAAGAGATGAATGTGACATATTCTGAGCGGCCTGTTCCTGAGAAGTTTCAGCTTAGGGAGCAGGCCTGTTTGCAGAAGGAGGATACCTCTGGAACCACTGGTGCTTCAAAGCGTAAGAATCTGTCATGGAAGTCTGTGGCTTATTGTAAGAGGGTTAAGAGTTTGGATGCTGGGCAACATGAGCCGAAGCATGTATCTCCAACATTGTCTCCGGTTGTTGAGTTGGCCAAGGATGGGAGACCGAGGAAACCGATTTTGACAGCAGTGGTGATTCTCTGGGTAAGAACATGGCTGGATTAGTTCTTGAATGTCGTTTGCCTTCCGTGTTCGATGATGACGTTGAGGACATGGAATTGATTGACGATGATGGCTCTGGGTTAGTAACTAGCACTTTGCAAGGACCTATTGCTGAAGAGAAGGAAGATGTGGATCCCATTCGTAATGCTGATCCAAAGATCGCCAAAGTAGCTTCGGTGGAAGTGGCTGCTGCTATTGGTGCGTCAGGTGCTGCTCTTTCCGGCCCTTCTTCCAACCGAGGTAGCAGTTCTGACTCATCTTCTTCTGTCAGTTCTGGAGGGGATTCTAGCTCGTTTTCTAGCTTGGGAGATTTTTGACTTGAGCTACTCTTCAGGGGTTGTGGCGGAGGCTGGGGGCTCTACACCAACTGAATCTGCTGGGGTCGCTGGAGCAAGCGTGATGCCTAATGTTCCAGCAGTGGGCACATACGGGGTAGGTCATGACATTGTTGAGGAACAGGGGGTTCGAGCATCCTGCAAAGGTGAATAATGGACTTTGGTTAAGAGATGTTTGGGTGTTTTTGCCTGCTTTCCTTACTTGATTTTGTTTGCATTAGCAGGTGATCACGAAGGTAGTCTCAAGGGAACTAGAGCTGAAGAGGATATTGGGGTGCGCCTGTTACAGACAAGACATTGTATGTGTTTCATTGTCTTTGCTATTGGGGTGTGGGTTTCATGACATTGGTTTTAGATGCTTCTTACACGGTTCTTTGTGCACCAGCTTTCGAAAGTTACTTGGATAGCTTGTCGTGTGATGATATTCTTCACCAGGTGTGCTGACTTTGGCCTGTCTTTCATTTATTTCTTTGGTCTTTGTGTTTATTATATTTCTAAAATAAAAAAAGAGGTGTTTCACTTGCAGACTTCTGTCATGGCTAACTATCTGAAGGTTAAGGTTAAGGGTGTGCTTTATCTTCGCAACCAGAGTTTGTCTGACCTACAGGATAAGGTTGCCTCCCTAGAGTGGGAAGTTGCACAGCTTCGTGAGGACAAGGCCGGTCTGGAGAGGTCTTTGAGCGATAAGGAGAGCGAGAATCAAGCTGTCCTGCAGCTTCTTCACAAGGATTATGAGGCCGCATGCAGAGACAAAGCCTCACTAGAGAAGGAGCTTGAGAAGATGCGGGATGCTGCGATCGCTAAGTCGACCGACCTTTCCAAGAACCTCAAAGAGAAGGTCCTGGAGCTTAACTATTTGAATGATGAGAAAATTAAGCTTGAGGGCCAAGTTCGTGATAAAGAGGATGTGATTGAGGGCCTGCGGACCCAGGTTGCTAAAGAGTCAACTGCATCTTTTGATCTTAAGAGCCGGGTTCAGTTTTTGGAAAACAAGGTGGAAGCGACCAAAGCGCAGGGCCTGGAGGCTTCAGCGCTGTATTGCCGGATGCTTCAGGGGTTTGGTGGTCTTGGCAGAGGTCCTTCCGACAGTGCATCTATTGAGGATTTGCTTGCTTGGATGAAGTGTGAGTTTGCTGAGCTACCGGATTTTATCTCCAAGGTTGGGACTTCAGAACTTTGTCCGGTGTGACCAACCTCTTATCTATGATGGAGAAATTTGGATGTGGGCATCTCCAAGAATTCTTGAAGAAGAGCTATGTGTTTCCATCTCCTAACGAACTCGGCGAGCCATCAAGGACTGTGAATATTGCCCGGCGACGGTTCTTTCAGGAGTTTTGGGCTTTGCACGGGAGAGATCATGCCCGAAGCCTTGCCGAGGCTCGGCAGGCAGAGGTTTGCTCTTTTTGTGTATTGCCGCTCCCCTTCAGTTGTTTGTTTGCGGTAGAAATTCTTATCCTATTTGGTTGTTGTTTCAGGTGAGGAATGCTAAAGGGAAGATGGGAGAATCTTCTTCGGGTGGAGATGTGAAGGATGAGCCCGCTACGGAGGTTTAGACTTTGAGATTTTAGTTAACGAGGGTGTATCCTTTTGTTAATAGTGGTGTAAATATATTTTGTAATTAGACTTTTAACCTGCGCGGGTTCCTTGCATCGAGCCACAGGAGGTGATGCCTTTTTAACTATGATGCGAGATGGATCTTATGTTAAGTGTGAACTTTGGTCACTTTATCATAGAGCTCTTCCTGCTCGAACATTTAGAGTATGAATTAATTGGGGCACCTGGTTGCATATCTTCAGTTGAACAGTGCGGTCTGCTTTCAGATGGCAGGACGACTGTATTCCGTCTCTATGTACCCCAGCTTGTTAAAGAGTACTAGTACTAATTGGAGTTGCGGCTTCACCTTGTCAAAGCGTTTTGCGTCTAAAATTTTGCGCGATCCCAGCTGAAACGACACCGGTGTGGCCCAGTGGCATTCTGCAGAGACCACAGAGCACCACACCGATCACGGTCTCCACTCCCGGCACCGCGGCCTTCGTGTGCAAGTCGCAGGCAGGCCACGAGAGTCGAGAGGAGGGCTCATCCATGCCGCGCGCGCGCGACGGCGTGAGCGCTCCCTCCTGTCTCACTCGCCCCGTCTCCGTCGTGCCCCGGCTCAGGTTGCCGGGAGAGAGCGAGCGAGACAGACAGACGCTGGGCCCCGTGGCCCGCGCGTCGCTTCCGCTGCGGAACGCCGCACCCCGCGCGCTACGCCGGTAGCGCCCTGCGCTATACCCTGCGCCGGTGCGCCCGCGTGCTGAGCTCCCGATTCCGCGGCTTGCGCTGCGGGTCTGCGGCATCATCGGTCGTTGGGCCACCGCGTCCCGCTTGACGCTGCTGGCATGGTACCTCTGTCGCGCGGCCGTTCGTTCGACGAAATTTCTCAACGTCCTCGGTTCCTGCCTAGTAGTACGTGCAGCGACGTGCGCCGTGTATCTTTATCGCAACGTCTTGTTCTGTCGCCCTCTCAGGCAGCACTGCGCAGCACTGCACAGGTCTCTCTTCTCCTCTCCAAAGTCAAGTCAAGGTCCCAGGACGACGACTCATGGTCACGGGTCGTTCGCTTAGCCAGTGGGCTGCCTGCCTCCGAACCCAACATGATGGCATCTACTATGCGCTGCCTTCGCCTCGAATCAACCAGATGCGGCGGCAGGCGGCTCGACTTGTTCTCTACTTCTACACGTCGCGAGGAAACCGCGTGTACTACGCGTCCCTGCGCTCTGACTCAGACTTCACAGCTCCCACCCTCGCTCGTTCGGCATCGGCATCGGCGAGCACATCCGGAGCCTAGCCCTAGTCCTCCTCGCTTTTCAGCTCCCTACGTACCAAAACTTTCTTCCCAAGAATGAGGTCCACATCACCACGTACGTACGTCGCCGTGTCAAGATGGTTTGGGGGAAGGCGAAAATGACAATAGGGCCGAGCAAGGCCACGAGTGACCATGCCCCGAGTGTTCACACATCTTTATCTTTTTCCTCTCGATGTCGACCGTCGTCTTAGCCTTTTCGAGGGTTTTCACACGGGGCTCATGTTGTTCCTGTGCAAAAACCCTTTGTAGCAGCTTGTCATCGATTCGCACAATTTTTCCACAGAAAACGTACAGCTCAATTGCTAAAGGGTTTAGTTGGGCTCAAAAAAAATCCATTGTCTCAAGCATTTGATTTTGACCGATTTTGACCCACCACACACACACACACACTATATTAGACTTAATTTGGGTGGCTAAAATGACAAGATGCCATTTCTCCCGTCGGATCCTACGTGGCCATAAACGGGTTTACCATGTTCTTAACGATAAGGAACCAAAGTTTTTGACATGACGAACCCTGTCTGTCTGTCTCCAGGCACCCTTTTTATACCCGGCCACCCACAAACAAGTTCAGTACTCGTTCAGAGACCCGCTCGCAAACCCCCGTTCTCCCTCCCCCAACCCAACTCGCTTCGCCACTGCAGCACCGCCGCCGCTCGCCGACCACGCCCACGCCTCCGCCGCCGTAGCGCTGCAGTCCTCTCTTATTGCTCTCGTAGGCGTCCTCTTCCTTCCGCTTGCGCCTCTGGAGTGGGCATCCGTCTGGACGTGGAATGAGCTCTCCATTCGCGGGTAAGAATCCGAGGACTCTTCTGTTTGCCGTGTTCCCTCGTCTTGAAATGCTCCTTTGTCCGATGGATGCTTGATTCCGCTCAGTTCGTAGCGGGTTATTTGCTTGGCGGAGTGCTACTGGTGTAGCTTATTTGTCCGCAATTTCTGAGGGGGTTCAGGTTCAGACGAACCCCCATGCCCGACGTGAAGTTCGCCGGTGATAAGTTTTCTAGGGACTGGACTACTGGAGTAGTTCCTGTGTTGCTTCGCAGCGCATTTGATCATTTGTGTTTGAGAAAATGTCTTAAGACTCGTGAAACTTCGGCCGTAGGTATCGTTGCTTCCTGATGTATCCTCTGTTCAGTGTTTTTCGGTCTTCACTGAAGAATCAGCATTGCTGTACTGTATGACGTATAATAATGGGAGCTTGTTGCCGGTGTCCTATTCATATGAAATTTCTCCCAATTTAGACACTGAAGCTGGAACGGCACGTCTGCATCTGTTTATTCAGAACTTCTTTATTAGCTCGTGTTTGGTTTTGGCATTTGTCATGTTAGTGACATGGCATTATTAGTTTACTTTGCAATCATCAGTTATCACAATGCAACTTATACTGCGTACTCAACTCACATATGGCTGTTCCTTTTCATCAGGTCATATGGTGCCATTGGAATCACAGATTGTAGTTGACAAGAATCCTTCCGCGAGCATGGATGCCAAAGAGGTTATAGCTGTAGTAATGCTTGTTCCTTGTTGTCCCCTTCTTTGCTAAATGCCTAATAAACATGAAGTTTGACTGACGGTAATGTTTTTTGTTGTCAGCTTGATTTGACAAAAGATCAGAACACATCTACCGCTGTCGTTCAAGGTGCAAGCTCCTTAACGTCACCAACAGGTGTTCAAGAGCAGGTTAGCTTTATGGGTAAAGGTGGAGAACAACAGTTCGGCTACCAGCCCAATGTGTATGCCGCTCAGCCACACACACCCTTTTCTGGAGGTTAGACTATGTTTTTGTTTCTCTGTCTTGATGCTTACACCTACCTGTACATTGTTGCACGAGACAGCATGCCATGATGCTGCATAATATGGTTTAAAATCTGCCCCCCCTTTACTAAAAGGAAAATTTACGCCTTTGCCTCTACCTTGGCTTTATGGGAGGGAAGAATTACCTATTATTTGAGTTTCCCCCTTTTTTCTTATTTTGGTTTTGTTAAGGTAGCATATTGTCATGTTCATGATTTTCTACTTTTTAGCGCCCATGGTATTATTTTCGGCTTGACTTGATCTAAGCTCTTGCTTTCATGATTTCATCTGCAGGATACTTGAACCATTTGGGTCAATGGGAGGGATACCCATATGCTGTGAGTGCAGAGGGACTTGATGCTGCATACTCTGTAAGCCTGTTTCTTAATTTTCTTGGTCATGTTTACCTAAGTGATTTTACTGCAAAACTAACTACTCATGTATCTCCTCAATATGCAAACTATTCACAGGTGATGTATGGAGTTTATTCCCCTTTGTCAGCCATTGGAGACAGCCAGACCTATTTCTCTTTGCTCTGCCCCATGTCAAGCCCTTGCTACCAGCCACCTGCTTCTCCAAACACGGGATATTCCAGTCCTGGTACTGGAATATCACAATTTGATCCGATGTACCAGTATTACTTCCCTGACAAAGTTCATTACCCACCGACTCCTGGCTTCTATCAGCCTTTTGGTTCTTTCAATGAAGGTAAGAATTCATTTTGTTGATAGCTTTGTGACTCTTTATAATATATATGGAATTTGATTTTTTTTTTCATTCTCACATATTTTGCTATATTATTCACATGCTATTTTGTGAATTTGTTGCAGTTCCAATGCAATTTAGTGGTGTTCCTGGATTTTTTGAGCAAGGAAATATACCCCTGGCTTCTAGAATGGTATGTGGCCATTTCACTGCATTTTAGCTTTCTTTTTGAAAGATCAGATTTCCTGGCTTTTCATTAAAAATAAGAAGTAGCAATACAACTAGTTTACATGTGCGAGAAGCGCTACCTCAAGCAGCCTAAGCTGCAGAGGTAATGAAAAGCTAAAGCTTATTACTCACTGTTTGGTCAACAATAAGGGGCTGTAGAACAGCAGCGTGCGCCATGTACACTTAATCTCCTCAAACACCAATGGCGACACTTTCCTATTTTAGCTTGTTCTTATTAATTGATTGTATCAGTGTTTATGTTCCAAAGATGGTTCTATAACTAGATGGCTTAAATAATTATAGTTTCACTGCACTTTCCATGCCAGTTATGTTGTTTTGGAACTAATAGCATGCATTCTTTTAGCATCAGGAATCAATGTCTAATTTTGGATCATACAAGGCATTCCAGCAAGGTGGTAAATTTGGAGGCAGTACACAAAGTTGGAGCACTGCTAGTTGCAGATTCGGCACCTTCAACAAGGGCTTCAAGAATGAGAACGGCGGCTCTCTTGACTTTCTGAATGAGCAATGCCATGGTCCAAGGGCCACCAAAGCACATAAAGAAGTGGGGAGCTCTTCAGCCGAGGACAAAACTAAGAAGACACTGCCATTAGCTGATTCTGAGAAGTACAACCACCCTGGTTTTGTCACAGAGTACAAAGATGCCAAATTTTTTGTAATAAAATCCTACACTGAAGATCACATTCACAAGAGCATAAAGTATTATGTTTGGGCCAGCACTCCCAGAGGGAACAGGAAGTTGAATGCTGCTTATCGTGAGGCAAAAGAGAAGGAAGACCACTGTCCTATTTTCCTGTTTTTCTCGGTATGGTTATGGTTCACTTTACGGCTGGATTTTCTTTTTAATCTTTTGTTTTCTTGCTGAGGGAGAAATAGAACAATCTCCATGCCTTTGAGTGCCAGGTTACCATACGAGTTTGGCTAAGAGTCGGTCACTGTGCTCAAGATGATTTATGAATTTATAACTATTTCTTTGCAGGTTAATAACAGTGGTCAATTCTGCGGTGTAGCTGAGATGACTGGGCCTGTCGAGTTTGACAAGCGTGTTGATTACTGGCAGGATGGCAGATGGAATGGCCAATTCCCTGTCAAATGGCACATTGTTAAGGATGTCCCAAACAACATTTTCTGGCACATCATCCTGGAGAACAACGGGAACAAACGAGTTACAAATAGCAGGGACTCGCAGGAGGTACAAACTGATGCGTTTAGCCCCTATCTATCTTTGTGTTTCTGGGCAAATTTTTGAACAATAGTTCCATTTTAACATGACAAGCTAACTTGCAGGTGAAACTGGAGCAGGGTCTCCAGATGTTAGCCATCTTCAAGAACCATGAAGCCAAGACAAGTATCCTTGAGGACTTCGAATTCTATGAGCAACGAGAGAAAGCTATGCTAGATGACAGGCAGCAACAGAAGCAACAGTGTTCGAAGACTGGGAAGCAGGTGCAGGCCAGTGCACCAGTGGATATTGTGACTATCTCGGACGCCTTTGCAGAGGCTGTCCAACTGGAAGAAACCAATGACAAAGAAAACAAACCAATGATTGAAGATGCTGCAGCTGCTGAGAACGTTCCTGCTGCTCCTGTGAAGATAGAAGAAGCCATGCTGAAAACAGCGGAAGTGGGAGGCCTCTTGAAAGAAAGCGGGTGATTGCTCGTTCTCCTTTCATGACTAATCGAGAGCAGCAGCTGGATCCATTTCTGATGGTATTTCAGAGAGGAGAGAATGAGGGTTATTGTGCAAATATTGCAGCAGCTGCTTCTTTTGTACAGAATGACCACCAGGCTAGAGGCATAGACCTTGTTTCACCTTCAGTTAAGCAGGCTATAGTCTAACTACAGAACTTCCTAAGTTGTCACCGTTTTCCTCCACTTTCACTGCTTTCTTCTGTAACTTCTTTCCATCGACCCCCCCTGAAGACGTGCTCAATGTTTTAGCCAATTAGCCAGGAAAAATGAAAATATAATTCTCTATTAGTCATGGTCAAATTCTGCATATTAGGTAAGATGGCCACTATCAGAACTCATTGAAACAAATCATTTCCAGGAAATTATACATGCTATATACTCAGAAGCAACAAAGTGTTTGTGCATATTCCAGTAGGAGGGTTATAACATGAACAAAGCAGCAGGATCACAAGGACATTACAAGAATAGGAAGCCTGCATGATGTTTCAACAGGACAAAGGCTAGCCCTAAAACATCTCAAGAGTCTGAAAACACGAACTAGGTATACTTCTAAGGGCAGGAATATTTCAAAGAGAACAGGCTTAGACCTGAGTATACACACACACAGCCATACACTCAGGTGTGCTTCCTACTTCAGCTGAGCGAAGTCTGGACACATGATAAATACACTCAATTATGCTCCATGGAGTTCTTCTCTTTTGTTTGATTCAATCGGTAGTCATCGGTTGGGAGATGCAACACCGAAATCGGGCCTTACGGACAGTGCTCAGGATCTCCATCTCAGCATGCTCCAGCATCCTCACAACGTCAGTGAATGGCGGACGGACATCGGGATTTGGATCCCAGCACCTGGTCATGATCTCAGCAAGGGTGGGCAGGCAGTCCTGGGGTATAGCTGGGCGGACACCCTTGTTCACCACAGCGAAAGCAGCCTGCACCGCAGTCATGTTAGCAAAAGGGAGCATGCCAGTTATGAGCTCCCACAGCACAATGCCAAAGCTGTAGACATCAACTTTTTGGTCATATGGCCTGTGCTGGATCATCTCTCTGCAAGATTAAAAAAAACAATATGTAAACATCTTCCATCTTTCTTTTATAACCTTATCAAATGTGTAGTATGCATGAATGACTTAGGTTCAACCTAGAAAAATGTTCGGCCAATGAGCAGGTGGACCCTATACAATCCACCAAAAGCATCATATCAACCATTAAAAAAGTAAATTAAAGAAAGACATAACATATGCTACAACTCTCTCCATTGCAAACGTAAGCCATTTTAGTTTTATCCTAAGTCAAACCTATCTAAATTTCTCCCAGTTTATAGAAAAATGTACCAACACCTATGACATCATTAAAATCCACGTCTTTGAAGTGCATTAATTTGGTATTGTGGATTAGTGGATGTTAATATATTCTTGTACGAACTTAGCCAAAGCTAGAGAAGTTTCACTTAGAACAAAACTAGAAAAACAATGCAACAACTGTTTTAAAACACTGGTGAAAAACTACTAATCATTTTAATTAACACTGGTGCGAAAAAACTGTTTCTATCAATTTTACAGCAGGTGGTGTTTTAAGAGCAATTCTTTTCTTTTCAATGGCCATTGGCCACTAATTATATTTGCCGACAAAAGAAAAATATGTAATTCAGTTTTCCGTTTGTCTTAACACATCCTGAGATAATAATGTAATAAACCCACATCTATTCTGGGATCAAAGCTTCTACTAAATATTCAAAGGCAAAACATCCATTTACATTCTTTCTGTGCCGATGCAGCTCAACAGGTAAATAAAGCCAAAAAAAAGTAGCAAAGCTATGCATAAAAATAAATCCTGGATAATCATCATAAGAGCAACCTGCAAACAACTTAAAACCATAAAAGTCCAGTATAAAAAAATATATGTGGAATCACTTGACCCATACTTTTGCTGTTTTGCAATATTGTTTAACACTAGTGTTCAATATATGATGTGACTTTTAATTTAAAGCCGTAGCACCAGCAATGTCGAAGTGTTGAACTTACGGTGCCATCCAACGGTAGGTTCCCGTTTCAGGTGTCATCCCCTCAGTTTTTACTTCAATCCGAGCTACTCCAAAGTCAGCTATCTTGATAGATTTATCACCAGATATCAAGAGGTTGTCTGACTTAAGATCCCTATGGATGAACCCAAGACCATGAACATACGCCATGCCCCTTGCAACATCCAATGCTTGCTTCACCGCCAGTTTTAGTGGAACCGACCTATTCTGCCTCTTCGCCAGAAACTGCCTAACCGATCCACCCTTGGCATACTCCGTCACAATGCACCAAACCACTGGCTTCCTGCATGCTCCAATGAACTTAACAATGTTCTGGTGCCTCAAGGTTGCAAGCATCATAACTTCTTGCACAAACTGCTGCTCCATCAACCCAGCTCTCTCCGGATCAGCCTCTGGCCTCTCCAAAAGCTTAATGGCAACATCTTCACCGTTGTAGGTGCCCCTGTAGAGCTTTCCAAAGGCGCCCTGCGCAAAGGGCATCCCCATGTGGAGCTTGGCCAAGTCAATCGTCCACTCCTCATAATCCTTGAGCGTCTCAGTCGGGTACCTTGGGTCCATCAACGCCTGCGCCAGCGCGTCATCGCTCAGGGCATGAGACACCCGTCCATGACGGAAGATACTGTGCCCGCCAACTGAGTAGTTGCCGACAACAGGCCCCTTGAGGCCAGGATGATTGAGCATCCTAGTGTGGGAGTCGCAGGACCCTACGCTGCTGTTGTCCACAGACATCGCAATGGAGCCGCCATGTGTGCTGGTCTGCATGCTGTTAAGGCTGTCTATCGACATGGTCGAGCCCTCACCGAGCTTCCGGTAGTATGCCATGTCGCAGAAATTCCCACCATTGTCATGGCCACCAATCATGCCAGCGAAGTTGGGGCCTTCCACCATCATGCTACGACCAAATGTCCTCCTTTTCTCGGCGATTCACCGCCCGCCCTGTTATCTTCCTCACACCGCTTGGGGTGAAGACACAACCTGCACAGCAAGAGTACATCAGAATTATATAAGAGCTAACTCTAGGTATCACAAGCAGCTGTAGTAAGCCTGTAAGTATGTAACTATAGGGTCTAAAAGTTGCGGACATTTATAAAGAGTTGAAATTTCAAGAAACGCTTGAAGTAGCTGTCGCACCGAAACTATCTCAAATCGAAACTGGGATGGGAACTTCACTCCTGTCCACAAAATGACCGGAAACCCTCGAATTTGAGCAAGAGTGCACCTAGTAAGCATCCTAACCCCACAAGAAAACCATGCAAACCATCACGAAAGCTGCAGGTTTTCCAGCAAATCATCACGCCTCGCCCCAACCAAACAAAGGCGAAACGAGAAAAAAAAACGCGCAAAACCAGGTCATATTTCCTTCCCTATCCTGAGCCTAGAACGGCTAGAAACCAAATCAAACACCAGGAAGCAACCACACACACCTCCCCCAGAACCCCACCCGGACCAAACCCCAAGCTCCGACCACCTGCACAAACCAAATCAAGCTGAGACGCGGGCCACGAAATCGCACCTCGCGAAGTCCACGGTTCCCGGCGATTCGAGGGTCGATCGGGGCGAGGCGGCGGCGCTGGGGCGAAGGGCGGGGCCGCGAGGCGGCGGCGCGGGCGGAGGCGGCCGCCCCGGACGGAGTCAGAGCGGGGAGACGGGGCGCGGTGACCAGCGACCAGAGGAAAGGCGAGGAGAGGAGGGGGAGGGGAGACGAAGACGAGACGAGTGGAGTCGCCTCTTTCCTCTCTCCTGGTAAGTGCGGGGTGTTAGCGAGGGTGAGCTGGGTAATTGCTCGCGGCGCCGCGGCAGGGTTGCTTTGGAGATTATTTTACTACAACTGAGGGTGTTTCTGTAAACTTGTCCTCTGCTGAGAGTCTCAAAAGTTGAGTCCAGGGGCTTATCTGTGAAGTGCGTACCCTTTGAAGGATGTACTTGTGAAAATTACTCCGGTAAGAGCAGAAGCCCACGTGACGTGACACGACTGGAGGCCGTTGGTGTGGGTAATCAAAGAGGGAGCGCACAAGAGACACGGCGGCATGCTCCATTAATTTTGGCAGCAGGCCCGGCTAATAATAATAATCTCGACAGAGCTTTTCGTTAACAAGGTGCCAAATCCGTGGTACTGCCGGTGGGCCGTGGCCGCACCACGGCGTCGGCGTGCGTTTCTTTCGTGCTCGTACGCCACGGCTTGGCGCGATCGCACGCCACTGCTGGGTGCTGGACTGCTGGCTGGTTGGTGTGCCTGCGCTGCGCTGCGCGGGACGGAGACGAGCGAGCGAACCACGTGACGGTCGAGCCCGGCGCGTGACTGTGAGGGGATCGTGCGCGCGTCGCGTGCCTCACGCCCTTTACACACCTGGCCTGGGCCAGCGCTGCGGGTTGGCTGGCTGCTTATTTTTTTTTTTTTATCTAAAATCGGTTTGGCACTTTCGGCTGGCTGCTTAGGTTCTCTTTAGCAGCGTTTGGGTTTCTCCAAGATCGGGGAAGACATGGAAAGTGGTTTCTATGTCTAAAATGGTTTTGATTTCATCGTTGTTAGGTCTTGTACAACGCTGGGCGCTTACTGACAGTTACCGGCCATTAAATAATTATTTTGCCACGATGGTGTATCGAGTTGTGGCTTTGGGGTGCTTAAAATAGGCTTCGGCGCTCTGTGAGGCGGCGACGCCTGTACGGGCTCACCCCTTGATCCTGGTGTTGAACTCTCGAGATATTGAGCACATGCAACGCAACGGACAGAACGGAAGCGCCTTCAGCGTTGTAGATTTAGGCTAACATAGTGGCTCTTAGTTAGAAAATATTTTCTCTTTCCATCTAAGCGCCTTTTGCATTGTACTTGGCCTTATGACTTGATTTTGGCTTGAGAAGCTGTTCTTGTATGTGCTCTTTTGGCAGGGCTTTCAACTGGTGAAAAAACTTCAGCTTAAACGAGTTAAGAGCTCACTTTTCAAGCTACTCCCTCTGTTCCTCCAAACTGCAAGTTATTTTGTTTTTTTTCATATATATAATTTTTGTTACACATCTGCATATACACTACGTTAGACATATAGTGTAAAACTATATAATATATAGAAAAACCAAACTAATTAACAACTTCACACGAACTACTAAGCTAAGGCATTAGTAGCAAGCTATCAGGGCATTAGCTGTTCCAGTTGTTGCATTTTTTTTCCCTTTTGTCGTTTCCATCTACCTCCTCGACTTGTCAAGGTCGAGCAAAGACTGATTTGGTCGGTGCATGCAATGCAAGGGAGATGTTGCATGAAACATGATAATAATAACGATTTGGTACGAGTTTAACACTTGCTATCACGATAAAAGCGTTCGGTTTACCGCCGTCGCCTAGTGTTGAAAGTGTCATTGGTGTCCACGATAGCCGCTCTCCTACGGCAACCGTAACGGCATCCCCCTTGGCTCGAGTGGACTCACCTTGCCCCGCTCAGTAAGGTAAACCTTGCCAGGAGCAGAGAAAGGTTAACCTTGACAGTGCGGAAATCGAGAGAGACAACAAACAAACCAAACGTTTTTCTTTTTCTTCTTCCTAGCCTGGCAAATGCAAAGCAAGCTGCGGCAAGGGGGATCAAAACGCCCCTGCAGCCCTTCAGCAGCCACACGGGTCTACACGCGATGGAAATCCTCTGCAGTCGACAGCAGAGGAATCGGTTCCGGTCTGCACAGCCTACTAGTACGACGAAACCTGCTCGACGATCGGGCTTTGCCGCCGTGCTTCTGTGACGTCCAACGGGCCGCCGCCAAGTGCGGGCGAGAAGCCACCACGACCCAAGCTGGAAGCTCGGCGAGGACAGGCACATGCTGTTCCGCGCGGACTCCGTCAGGCACCGTCGCACGGCACGAGGAGCGTCTCATGGCCATGGGGCACCGCCTGGTTCAGTGCCCGATCCTACTGCCTAGAGCACCGGGATGACGAGGAGCATCTCAGCTCAGTTACCCACAAGGCCACAATGCACATCACCACCTTCCGCCTCACGTACGAGTACGACGACAAACCGCCGACGTTCAGTTGTTCAGGATCTCACCAAAAATGTTTTTCGGTCGTTCGGAAAAAAAAAAAAGGGTTTTTTTATCCCTGCCATTACAATTTTCGTAGTTTGGAAAAATGCCATTACTATTCACCTATTCTGAACCTCACCATTATAATTCTTGCTATATTTGAAATATGCCACTATATACGTATGAAGAGGCTTTGGGCCCAACTGCTGTGTACACGACGTCATTGTATTTTCGTAGAGACAAAATTACCCCTTCCATCTGTCACTTACATGCGGACCCCACTGGTCATCTTCTTCCTCCTTCCTTGTCTTCTCTTCAACAGCTTGCTCCCAACTCCATGGCGACCAAGTGGGTTGTGGGCGTCGGCCGCCGTCATGCCCCTCGGCCATGGCAGCACCAAGATCCCGCGCGGCCATGTGCAAGCAGCAGCAGCTTTGTATGGCATGGGCAAGCAACATCAGCATCTACGTGCGACCATAGGCAAGCATCAGCACCTCGGTACACCATGGGCAAGCAGCAGCAGCACCTTGTGGCCATGGGCAAGCAGCAGTAGCAGTTCCGTACGCCATGGGCAGCGCAGCCATGGGCAAGCAGCAGCTCCGAGCTTCTTCTCATGGCGGTCGAAGCCGGAAGCGAGCCCGTCGTCAACCTCGTCCGCGGAGCCGGCGCTCCGTCGTTTGGAGCGTCGCCCCTGGGGCTGCTGCTTCTCCCCCTCCTGGATCTGCAGCTGGCGCAGGAGCTTCGGCTTGCCATGGCCGCGCGGGAGCTGCGACCACCATGGCCGCGTGGGAGCTCCAGGCGGAGAAGCTCCGCCCGCGATGGCCGCTTAGGAGCTTGAGGTGGAGGAAGTACGTCCTGCCACGGCCGTGTGGGAGCCCCGCCCGCCCATGGCTGAGAGGCCCGACGGCGACCATGACCCACTTGGTCGCCAACTCGCCATGGGAGTTCAGAGCAAGCTGTCAGGAAGAAGACAAGGAGGAAGAAGATGACTAGTGGGGTCCGCACGTAAGTGATACAGAGAGAGTAAAATGGAAGGGGTAATTTTGTCCCTGCGAAAATACGATGACGACGTGTACGGGGTCCCATGCCTCTCCGTACGTATATAGTGGCATATTTCAAATATAGGAAGAATTGTAATGGTGAGGTTCAGAATAGGTGAATTGTAATGGCATTTTTTCAAAGTGGAAAAATTGTAATGGCAGCGATCCAAAAACCCAAAAAAAAAAAAACGTTTTCAGTGTGGGTGTGGCCACTGCTGTCTCTAGGCCGAGGCCCATCTATGCCCTGCTTGCGTATCATCGTCAAGTGGCCCGCCCTCCTGGGCCACTCTTTTAGCCCTGGAAGCCGCTGGGCTTAATGTTCTCGTTGTGATCAACAGTGTGTTCATTTGGAAAACGGTAATCTATATCCTGAGTGGACACAGAAACTAATTCAAAAAAATCATACATATACATACTCACAGTGTTCATTTGGAAACGGTAATCTATATCCTAATAGTTCGTACGTACATATACATATTCACATGTGTAAAGGTTGAGACAACAAATAAATTTTGAAAAGAATCATACGAAAGTGACAAAATTTATGTGCGTGCGTATTAGAAGACAAAAATCCAAAATTTTGTCATGTGTAGTGCACATAAATGAAATTTGCCATTTTCGTTTGAATGTTTCAAAAATGATTTTGCATCTCAACCTTTTCGCGAGTGCATATATATGGATGAACTACAGAGGCTTCAAGTTTCAAAGTTGTGCGCGTGACAAAAGTTTATATTTTAAATTACTTCTCATGTTCCCATCGACATGATACCACTAGAGTCCTACCCAACCATCTGATATGATCTTATTATCTTGCTCGGCCTTTCTGGCGAGACAAATGCAACTAAACATGGCACTTGCTAGATTGGGTGGTCACCTGCACAGGTGCATGCCTTATTTCTTAACAAAGGTCAGGTGACCAGTCATGGGCTGTTGAATGCATGGTCATGCCTAAGTCGCTACTACTATTCACGAGGAGTCATTTTGGCAGCTAGGATGCAGCTGGGAGTAGGGTCAGGGGCACGACCGTACAAAGGATTGGAGCTTAACATTTGGACCTTCTCTAGCACAGCCATTAGTTCCTTTAGAACAAAGAAAAAAATAGAGGAATTATGTAGGGTTGAAATCCTATAAGAAAATCTATAACTCTTATACACATAAACCCCATTATCTAATTCTCTTGACATATAAAGCATCCACATCAGCAGTCCACTATTAACCTCGCTATTTATTTCTCTTACATGCAAAGCATCCACCTCAACAGTCCACTAGATGTCCACATCAGCAATTCACTATCATTTGCAATTAAAGCTCACTAGCATAATGATAGCCACATCAGCGAGACATATGATCCACTATGATACAATCTTCATGATTATGCTAATAAATCTATATATATTTATATCATATTACTATATTATCAACATTCTGCATATACATCGATTAATTCTTATTAGTTAACATTGTTCTAACCTATTTATATTCCTCCTTGAGTAACAGCGGCAACGCGCGGGGAATCCTCCTAGTATGCTAAGAAAAGGAATCCTATAACAAAAATTCCTATAAATTCCTTTCGAACAGAGGATTTGTTTTCTACAAACTATATGAAATTTCTATGGATTAGAATGCCTTGTTTTATAGAAACTTTACCAAAAGTTTAAACCTCATGAAAATTTTCCTTTATGTCGCTGCCTTTCATCAATGTCCCGTGTTTTCCCTACACGCTATCCAAACATTTTTTATTTGTAGTTTTTTTGTGTTTTCTCAGTCCATAGGATTAAGATGTCAGAGCATTATATTCCAACGTTTTTTCTATACCTGCATTTCCACCATCATGCGTTCCAAAGAGGATCTTTTCTCGAAAACGCAAAAGACTTGCGCTTCATTTTCATTAAGAAGAAGGATGCAAATGCAATGCAATACAACGGGGCCGGTGTGGATACAAGACTTGAACTACGCACCGCCACCACCGGCAAAGCACACACAAAAGAGAAAAGAAAGAAAGGCCACCTCCGGCCCAACAAACAACACAACGGGAGCGGGACTCACGCGAAGAAATTACCACGACAACAAAGGTACCGACGGCTACGAAACGGAGCACCGGGGCGGTAGACAAGAAGGGGGCTCATGGCGGCCTCACGGAGCCTTCAAGAAGGTGGTGACGTCCTCAGGCGCCAACTCCAGAGGTGCCCCGCCGGAACCTTCGTTCCTGGGCCCGCCAAACGCCACAGACGGACGGCGGGTCGACGACGCCTTCAGGAAGGGTATGACGGGAGCGCCACCGTCGCCGCTCCCGAGCGAGCCCAAGGAGAACTGGTTTTCACCATCGCCGCCGTCGTAGCGGTCAGCCGCCTGAAGAGGAGCCGCGGTAGTCATCGCGGGGACGGTTGGGGCGCGCGGCGGGGCAGCCCGGCCATCGACCCACCCCGGCGGGAAGGACGGACCCCGTAGAAGGAATTGGCGCGCACGCGGCCCGCCCGACCGCCCGGCCCTATCATCGGCAATCGGCCCCGCACTCGGCCGAAGTCCCCGACCTCAAGGCCGGGCCGGAGCCGAGCCGGTGGATTATAGATAAACACGGCGGGGCTAGGGGGCGCACCACGGGGGAGCCGCTGGGTGACCGGCCGCCGCCGGTCATGGGCCCCAGGCTCGACCTCGCCACCCGCACAGCGCAGGCGGCACGCGACTCACGGCGAGTCCTGCCACCGCCGCACGACAGAGGAAGAAGGGGCGACTCGCGTAAGGTCCATCCCGCCGCCAAGAACTGCCCCACTGCGCCGGCATCGAGGTTGGGGGCATCCCCGCCGCAACGACCCCAACCGAGGCCCCTGCCTCAAGGCCGAGGGTGCAGCGGGCGAAGGGCGCAGCAAGACGGGTGGCACCGGAGACGGCTCAGGCACTCATCGCCCCCGCCCATCCCTGTCGAGGGCGGGGAGAACCACCGGAGCCTGGATCACCCTGCGTCGGCCGGCGGGCAACGCCGGAAGAACGGAGGGGGCACGGAGGTAGGGCGAAGGAGATGGAGGGGAAGCGGCAACCGGAACCGCCCCGGCCGAGGCGCCCCGCGCCTCCAGACCGGGGCAAGCAGGCGGCGCCCAAAGCCCAGCCCCCAGCCTGCCTCGATGCGCCGGAGATGTTGGCGTTAGCGTTCCCCGCCGCATCGACCCGGGCTGAGGCACCCCGCCTCGAGGCCCAGAGACGCAGCGGAAGCAGGCGCATCGGAGGGGCTGGCCGGCCTGGGGCGCGCGCGGCGCCCGGCCGTGCTACCCCGAAGCGCCATAGATGGACGTGGAAGCTTCCCCGCTGCATCGACCCAGGCCGAGGTGCCCACCTCGAGGCCCGGGGATGCAGCGGATGCAGGGCGCTTGGGGGTCACGCCAGCGCGGCGGAGTCAAGGGGGCAGCTGGCCAGGGCGTGCGCGCGGGAACGCCGCCGGCAGGGCGGAGGCGCGCAAGCCCTGCGCTGCCCACGGGGCCGCGGGGGAGCTGGGAGTGGGCCGGCCGGCCGCCGCCGCCGGCCCCAAACCCGCCACCCTCCATGCTGCAGAGGAGGAGGGAGCTGCAGAGGAAGGGGGCAGACCCTGCCAAGGGGGCCGGATCCACCGTCCCGCGCCACCTGGGCCGCGGAGGAGCTGGGGATGGGCCGGCCGGCCGCTTGCCGCCGGCCCCAAACCCTAGGTCCGGCGCCCCAAGGACCGTCGCCGGCGAAGAGAGGCGAGGACCGGCCGTTGGGGGCCCGGATCCGGCATCCCGCCGCCACCAGGGCCGCGGAGGAGCTGGGGATGGGCCGGCCGGCCCCAAACCCTAGGTTTGCCGCCCCCAATGTTGCAGAGTTTTTTTTTTTCTCAGTTTCTGGCAAAGAAAAGAAACTGCAGAATCCCTATTATGCAGCCATGCAGGTGTTTTCAATCTCTATATCTTCACATTTGCCGTTCTCTCGCATCTCTCTGACTTATTTACATTTTCATTCACAAGTATACCGCATGGCAATATTTTCTACTAAAATTTCGCAAATCTTCTATAGTTACACTATAGATATCAAATAATTCTTTCACTCCTCGAGTATGATGTATGAACTGAATTGCATGTGGTCCACATCGCAGTAATCATCGAACCGTATTATGCGTTAAAAACAGTATGCAGATGGTATGCCTTTTTCATGTGGCCAACCAAACCTAATATTTAGCTTGAACAATGCAAGATTCTGTCCTTTTTACTCTAAATATGATAGCTAGTTTTTGATTGATTTTGTATAGATATGCCCATTCGTTGTAACCAACGAGATATCTCAAGGTTAAAGCCCAGTCCTCAACTAGATTAGTGAGGTTGCTTGTTCATTTGAACTTGCTTTCACGTCTCCTTCTTTTGACGATATCTTGACTACCTTTTATACGGAGGAGGAATCAACTGGTGAACAAATTCAGCGGCCGGTTTAATGTAATCTTTTGTCTCCATGCGGTTAGGTACCTTGAGATTAGTTGAAGCATCACTTTGTGTAGTAGGTAACCACCAATGTATATCTATTTTAACTTTAGAAAAGAAGATTTTATTGGATCTCCTATAAGAGCTTTGCACGACCAAAATATTATTGTAGTTTTAAACTCCAGCTATTTCGTCTAAGAACTCTCAAAGAACAAAACCAAGCCAAGATATGCAGCTACTTAAGCACTGTCTCTTAAGGATGAGCACACCCATACTTGAAGATTTCCATGGTTATGGACGTACTACGGTGTGTGACAAGCCCACTTTAGAAGAGACATATGTTTCTCTGTTTCTGTATCATGCTTTAGAAGCATATCCAGTTACCCAGTTATTAGCATATCCACCATGTTGCCCTGAAATAAAATAACCTACAAATAAGAGCTAATCTTATTTTTCCATCGAAGGTCACAATATTTCTACAAATCTAAGTAGAGCAACAAAATTTTCTACATGCTCCCGCATTACATATTACCGATTGATGCCGATGCACTCACGTCATGCCTCTCTAATAGCTTGGGTGTCTTTGTGACCATGATGCATTTTTGTTTCTAAACCATGCATACGGAGTAGGAACTACTCTGTATGTTATGTTGGTATGTCTTATTCGCCATGGCAGTAATGACTTATTAGCCACATTATTAACTAAGTGGTGACCATACCAAATGATTTCAAATGAAAAAGGTTCAACTAACAGAGTTTTAGATCTTGTAGAGCTCTAAAAGATACACAACTTTATTAACTATTCCTTGTCAAAAAAAAAACCTCTATTAACTAGAGGTATATGTTTCTAGGAGTATTTTTTTTCCTGTAGTAGTGTTAAAATCTCTTATTTTTCAGTACGTATATACAGACCACTTGCTATTAGTATATGGGTAGAAATAGAAACCACTCGATTGGCGTCACTACTTTGACGATGGCTAGCTATACATATTATACACTGCGCGGTTTGTATTCAAAAATCTAAGGGAGCCGTATTAGTTAGCCTCCACGGCTCCACACGTTAGGAAAGACGTCATCAGTTCTTGACTTCTGGAGGTTTATTAGTCTGATCTCGTGTTCCCATGCAAATATAATGTGTCGAGAGTGTGACATGCATGACATGCACTCATTTTGCACTTGCTTCATGCAAGTATCATCATAGGTCAGAGGAAAACGGCAAGGTGTAGTATGAATTGACTACGAAGGCAATCCTCAAATATCAACCCCCTCTCATTACATTAATCACATAATTAATCTCGCTTGTCTGTTTTTTTCATGCAAATGCTATGAATTTGTTGATTGATCCGACGTATGTGACGTGCCCAATAAGCTCGCTTATGTGTCGTCGCCATGGCAAAAGGCTTGCCTGCGCGCTTCATTGACGATTTAGAAGCGTGCTGAGTCGCCATAGATTTTTTTAAAAAAAAAACATTCATGGCAACACGATTTAGAAGCGTGAAGCTGCGTCCAAATACGAAAATTCTTGTGCGTTGACTTGTCCAAATATGAAAATTCTTGTGCGTTGACTTGTCCTTTTCACACGTGTTTGCATCAATCAATCGTGTTTGCACCTGAGAATTATGTGAGACACTTTTCTTTTTCAAAAGAATTATGCGGGACACTAGTATTAGAAGTTCCTCCTCCCCAACTTGCACCGGTGTGTTTGTAAAACTTTTCATCTACTTAATTACAAGATGTGTAATCTTTTACGTATTCGTAAAAAAAGTATTAGAAGTTCGTGTGGTAAATTTAGGTGACATTTGATTGTTTCTGCCCCTCCCAACAACGGAATTTTGCCCAAGTGTATTTCTATTGTCTTTTAGCTATTTTTCAGTTTTATTATTATATTTATCATGATTTCTTTAGTGTAATGTATTGGACAAAGTGTGCTATAATTTGGGGATAACATGACTTCCACTTCTATGGATTGCTGATCTCAATCAATATATACCAACTTTTTAGAAAAAATAAATCTTATGTCTGTGGATTGTAGAAACAAAGAAAGATATATCAAATTATTCACACATTGTTCATAAACAAGTTAGAAAAAAATACAAATTATATTATTGCAGCTACGTGAAGAGGTGCGCCCGTGCCCATGTCGGGGGCAGCGATAGAGGGAGTAGTACCTGATGCAAGGGACGTGTCAGAGGGCCGGCCCAGGGGCGCGCCGGAAGGGGGTGGGGGGAGGCCGGTGCCGGGGCAGAGTGAGGCCAAGTCAGATCAACGCCACATTGCCAGATGCAATGGCCAAAAAAATATGTTGTCCGATGCTCCCAAAACAACCCAACAGTTGTTTAGCAATTGTTTAAATTTAGTACCAAATCAAAGTTGCTTATCTCGCCCCACTCTTCAATTCCTGAACATGACCATTGTATATGTTTAATGTTTTTTTTATTCATGTTTATGGTTTTTCTCCGTTGTGTATTGCAACATTTTTCATTGTGTCCTGTTGTAGGCCACGTCTGGACGTCATGAATCTATATCAGCTTTCAAAATTTGATCTTATCAACTTTATTTTTCTAAATTTTTCATTAACATGTTGTATGCACGTCAGGGCTATTGAATTTTTCATTGTGTCCTTGATGTGATTCGAATGCTCAGATTGTTCTGAATTCTATTTTAAAATTCAATAGCCCTTTCAGTAACAAGTGATGTGCACGTAGATAACAAGATGTTTGTGGTGAGTGGTGACTTCGTCAACCTTAAGATTTGTCGGTCTAACTCATTTGTGCGGAGCTCCAAATAGGGATAGAGTATGCAATATAAGCCTCTGTGTCTACAGTGGTTCTTGGAAAACAAAAGTATACTATAACTAGTACTACTTAATACGCAAGAAAGATAAGTTAAGCTACCGATCTACTATATAAATCCACTCCGTGTGCCGTCTGCAGCTCGAACCAAATTAAGCAAGCGCTTCCTTCTCTCTACATTTTACCCCCTTACTCTCTGGCGCACACGCACTGGTCGCTCGCAACATGGTCAAGGAAGGCATCGCCGACGGCGCCTGGCACGGGCACGGCCGTGATGAGGTGACCATCACGTCCGTCTCGACGGTGGCGCCGGCTCTGCCGGTGCAGGAGCACCGACTGCCGCTGTCGAACCTGGACCTGGTCCTGCCGCCTATCAACGTCGGCGTCTTCTTCTGCTACGCAGACCTCGCCGGCGGCCGCAGCCACCAGCCGGCCAAGGTCCTCAAGGCGGCGCTGGCCAAGACGCTGGTGGCGTACTACCCGCTGGCCGGGGAGGTGGTGGCCAACGCGGCGGGCGAGCCGGAGCTGCTGTGCAGCGGCCGCGGCGTGGACGTCGTGGAGGCGACCGCCGACGGCACCCAGCTGCGGGACCTCCGCCTGGGCCTGCCCGACGAGAGCGTCGAGCCGCTCGTGCCCAAGAAGAAGGCCGGCGTCATGGCCGTGCAGGTTCGATCCATCACATTCACATATCCTTTCAACTTTCATCTCTAACAGAAAAATAAAATAAAATAAATCCACAGTTACATGCACGGAACAAATTTACTTTGAAAAAAAAATACAGTAGTACAAATTTACTTCGAAAAAAAATACAGTTTAACTGCGACGACTGGACTCTGGCCGGTAACATGGCATCATGTGGCAATATAAATACTCCAGTTACACGTACAGCATGTACGTGCATCGATCGTGTGTCGATAAGAATAACAGCGCTGAATTTAAAACAAAAGCTTGTGCACAGAGTCAGTCGATCGTCAGTAAACCGTTTAACCGTCCGATCACGGTGAAACGCTGCTACTACGGGTGTCTCTGTGACTCTGTCTCTCCCCTGTTGACCGTGCACGAGGATTGCGGGGCCGCGCGCTTGGTTACCGGCCATAGTTGATAGTTGGCTAGGCGGCGTATTCCAAAAAGGAAAAAGAAAAGGCTGGCTAGGCTGCGTCTCTGTTGTGACGCCCAAAATGCACGTCACAATTTACGGTGAGATCTGAACACGTTTAGAACGTGGATTTCTATGGCCGTCTACATCGATCTATCGCGAAACAAATATCTGCATAAATTTTTGTGGCGTGGCTTAACAGTGGCGTGGCTTTAATTTCTGCGATTGGAGACAAAAATGTGTATCAAAAAAGAAACATAGCATATGCAAATCAGACCACCTGTGCAAATTTGGAAACTTTAAATATAAACCACATGAAGTTGAATCAAGGGGGCGCATGAGGGAGTTAGAGGGGGGTTTACAAAAGTGTAATTAAGAGCGGGTGATTAAGCGTAAAATTACTCAATCTCCCTATGCTCTTAGATCAACATCATGTGGCTCAGATTTAAAGTTTCTAAGTTTACACAAGTAATCTGGTTTCTACCTGATACTGTATGTTCCTTTCAAAAAATTCCATTTATGTACAAGAAATGGACGTGCGCCAGGTTACCTACGTGTAATTTATGGTTCACCATCTCACGAAGATTCATTTCGATCGACCCAAAGTTCACCTATTAATAATATAAGAAAAAAACGGTGCAGTGATCGCCGTTGACAGTTCTATAGAGGGATTCCATGAGGCGGTCAACTACTTCAATCATGTATATCCACATCCATGGGCTCCAACGATTACAAATTCTTTAAGTTATTAGCTGTATGTCATGACACCTCAGCAAGTGTCCGGCTTTTGCATGGAAACGTTCTTGAGGACTACGACAATATGGCATTTTCTAGTTTGCATTGGTACATAGGTCACTTTCATGTTTCATCAACCATCCTGCCAGCGTTTAAATATTTGTACAAAAAACCAATTTACATGGGTACATACATATTATTTTATTTTCAGTGTAATGGCTTTACTGCCGCTGATTAAGTATTGTAGATCACTAGGCTTAGTTGTGGTAGCCTATAAGATCATCAACGCAGTGAACCACCATCACCTTACGTGACAATAGAGGTACGTAAGAGCAAGTATAGTAAAGAGTTATAGGTGGACTATATGGTGAAGAGAAAGGAAAAATAAACGGAGAAAGAAGGAAACCGAGTTAACTACTAGGGTTGTAATTAAGTTACAACCTATTTATGCTCAAGAACCAAAAACACCTTTGTGAGAGAAATAGTTGGATCATAGCTAAGCCAATTGCTACACTGTGACTGAAAATTAAGCTCTGAATGTACATATAGCTAGCAATAGGCTATATTCTATCGGTGGTGTGTCGTTGTTTTTTGTATGAACAAGAAAGGGGTTCAGCGTCCGAATTGAACACAAAGATGAAGCTGACTAATAATTTCTCACGAACTGTTTCAAACTATACACAGCCCAGCTATACTTTACATGCACTTGCTACAATCATAACATCATCATTCATCACTCTAAATCTAGCACATGTACACGCAGGTGACCAAGTTCAAGTGCGGCGGCGCCGTCGTCGGGTGCACCTTCGACCACCGTGTCTGTGATGCCTACTCCTTCAACATGTTCCTCGTCGCGTGGGCAGCAGCCGCCCGTGGCAGCTCAGGGCCTCCGGCCCCGTCCTTCCACCGGTCGTTCCTCGCGCCGCGTGAACCAGAGGCACCACTCTGCACCGCCGGCAACCTCGCGGACCGCCTCTTTGTCCCCGTGAGCCGCGTGACGGCCTTGCCAGACACAGCCGCCGTCAACCGCATTTTTCGTGTGTCCTCCGCCGATGTCGCGGCGCTCCAGGCCTCGGTGGGGTCCGGGCGCACGAAGCTTGAGGCGTTCACGGCGCACCTGTGGCAGCTCTACGCCAAGGCCGCAGCGGCCTCGCGGCGCCAGCAGCAGTCGTGCTGCATGGGCGTGGTGGTGGACGGGCGCACTCGCCTTCGCCGCGACGGCGCCATGGAGGCATACTTCGGTAACGTGCTGACCATCCCCTACGGCGTCATGGGCACCAGCACCCTGAGTACCATGGCGCTTGCCGACGTGGCGGACGACGTGCACAGTTGGGTGGCGGAGGCCGCGACCGGCGAGCACTTCCGCGAGCTCGTCGACTGGGTGGAGGCGCAGAGGCCGGAGCCCACGGTGGCCAGGGCGTACTTGGGCCGTGGCCACGGCGGCGAGGACGCGATGGCCTGCGTGGTGTCGTCGGGGATGCGGCTCCCTATCGGCGAGGTGGACTTCGGTTGGGGTCGGCCGACATTCGCGTCGTACCACTTCCCTTGGCCCGGAGGCGCCGGGTACGTGATGCCGATGCCGAGCGCGCGCGGGGACGGCGACTGGGTGGTGTACGTGCACGCGGCGCCGGAGGTTGTGGAGGTGATGGAGGCGGAGGCCACGGTGTTCAGAGCGCTGGAGAGCAGCTACGTGTTTGGCTGAATTGAATTAAGCTCCTGGCCGGCTGGGAACTGGGAAGCATGCTAGCTGCTGGAAAGTGATGGCGCCATGGAGACATCGTCGTCCGTGCATGTGTCATGTGTGTGTATGTTCGTGGTTCCATACTTCCATCCATGTTAGTCTGTACGTGTGTACCGTGCAACACGTACGTAATACTACGTGGGGTGTGGGTATACTATGTGTGGAACTTCGGGGTAATAATATGTATAATTAATAAGGCCCCGTTTGGATGCAAAGTATTTTTTGTGTTTTAGAAAAAATATCATGGTTTTATGAAATACTTTTGTTTTAAAGTGTCATGAAGTATTTGTGTGTAACAAACTTTATGGTTTTGAATACTATGGTATTGATGAGACTACAGTCTTATTGGAGTTTTTAAAAACAGTAATGCTCCTACTAAAACATCTTATGAGTAGGACGATAATTGTGGGCCGCTGTAAGAGCCCATCAGACCGGTCGTCTATCCTTTTGACGTACATGACTGCCCGTGACTTTACTCGTTTCCTCCGCTCGTGATTCCACTTTCCCGACTCGCACCTTCTTGTCCCCTCCGTCGTGACTCCACTTTCTCTTTTCTCTCTCCCTTCCTATGCTTTCTCTCTCATTTGCAGCGTGGAGAGGCAGCGAGCACCTCCACGGCCGCGCGTGGGGGACGGCGGCGGCGACCTAGAGCTCGTGGTGGCGCCTGAGGATGGGGGAGCCGAGTCCCCAGATCTGCGACGGCGGGGCGCGCCCTCTCCATGCCACGCGGCAGCGCTGCCTCGCCCCTCCTCGACCATCGTCGTCGTGACCTCACGGGGGAGCGGCGCCCCCGTCCCCGTCCAGCAGTGGAGCGGCGCGACTCCGTCCCCGTCCCGCGGCGGCATGGCACGGCGCGTGGTGGCGGCCTCACCCCACACCAGACGTGTGGCGGCTGTCGGAGCCGCGGCGGCGCCCAGGTCCTCCCCAACCGTCGACGGCGGCTTGATGCGGCCAGCCCGCGCTCCATCCTCTCCTCCCTTGATCTGGGCAGTGCGGCCCTCCACAACAAGCTCGATCCGGTGTCCAGTGCCCTCCCCTGCTTTTGGTGCGGCATCAATGGCCGCCTCCACGACTTGCAGCGCCTACATGAGTGGCGATCCGACCTCCACCTTAGCCCCTCAGATCCATTAAGGCGAGCACCGCCTCCCCTGCCCTCTCCCTCCTTTTTTCGTGTTTCACCAGACTATCGTGGTTTGGTGCAGGAGCAGATCCCATGTTGGTTCAATAGTTTTTTTTTTGTTTTGTTTCAAATAGATATTTTTTGGCATTTTGGTTGTGTTGTAGTAGACCTTTTGGGGTTGCAGGTGCTTTAGTGTTTTGTTTCAAAATTAATGTTCATCTTGTTTCTATTTTACCCTTTAATTTGTTTCACAGGTTTGTAGTAGGTTAGGGGATGCAGGGCTTTTGTTCTTTGTTTCAAAATTCATGTTCATGTTGTTTCACTATTTCCTTTAATTTGTTTCATTTTTTGCTTTGTTTTTGAATGTTTAGTCATAGATTCCTTCTTTCTCTTTTTTGTTTGCATTTTGTGTTTCAAAATTTGATTCCTTTTTGGTTGCAACTGCAGTTCTGTATTGTTTCAAAGTTAGGGCCATCAATGTTGCAATTTCATTTTTTGTTTCAGTGTTTCTTTTTCCCTAATGTTTTTGTTCTTTGTGTTTATTTTTTGTTTCAGGTGAAGGTTCAAGGATGTTTGTGGCGTCCAGTTCATGTTTTAGCAGTTTTTTTTTTCATTTCTTACACTTTCTCCCTTTGTTTTCTGGTGAGGTGATGGGCACGGCGATGGTGTATCTTGCTCGCCGAGATCAGCCATGGAGGAGTGCAGGGACCGTGCATCCACCCGGGTGCGGGTCGCCGGTGTCGGGGTATGTGTGGGGCGGGCCCTGCGATGGGGATGGGACGAGGACATGGGCCGCGCTGGTGGACAATGATTGAGTGTTTTTGTGTGCTCGCGGTTTTCCCCCTTTTTGTACTGTTGGTGGGCCGGGCCGGAGGCATCCTATGCACGTCCTATACATAGGACGTCCTAGCGCCAGCGCTACTCTTTTAAAAACCTGCACTCTAAATATGTGGAACGAGGCGAGCCAGCCCGACCTGGCATGCCACGGGCCCATGCTAGGCCCAGACTGGTAGGGCATAGGCCCGTGCGGCCTGACGTGCCACCGAGCCATGCCTTCTCAAGCCACCGGGCTTACTCAACGGTACAGGCATGGCACGTGGCCCTCTTTTTCGGTTGTGCCAGCTAGAAGAACATGGGGCCCAATAGCACAGTGGGTTGGCCCGTGGCCAATTGCGAGCAGAGAATGAGAGAGGAGGGGAAGGGGTCGTCAGCGCTCAATGTCAGCGCTGTGGTGGAGGGAGGATCTCGATGCCGCCCTGTGGCCTCCAGCGAAAATTACGCTCGATGGCAGCCACGCGCTCGATGGCGGCGGTGGTATTTGCCGCACAGGGGCGAGGAGGAAGTTACTGCCATCGCCGCTCGAGTCCCCTCGAACCCAATGAAAGATCCTAAATGGCTAGAGGAGGGTGAACGCCTATTACAAAAAAAAACAACAAAAGCACTAAGCAACTTGATTAGTATAAAAAATGGTGTAATGCAAATTTTGCTTAGTCTATGGTGTGTTTGCAAGCCTCCTATCCAACAAGTTTAGCGTCCTAGATATGTATATCACACAAGGCAAAAGAGAACAACTAGATAAACAAGAAGACAAGAAAGATGAAATAAAAGCAATAAGATAAAGCTATCTACTCAACTATTATAAAATATACAAGCTACACAAGGTAAACTAGGTAAGAAGAGCAAGAGAGGATTGTGATTCTTATACCGACGGTGAAGAGAGGATGTTGCCAATCACCAAGTGGAGAGCCAATCAAGCACAAGATGATCCAATACACAATATGAAGACCAATCACCGGGAGACAATAGTTGACACAATGATTTTTCTCCCGAGGTTCACTTGCGCACTGGCAAGCTGGTCCATGTTGTGCTGACCAACACCTTCGTCGGTTAGGCCTTCAAGCCAACGCTCTGCAAGGCACCGCAAGACACCACTCTCAAGCGAGGTAACTCAATGGCAAGAGCATTCCACTAGGGTTGCTTTTGGCACTCCACCAAGGAAAGCACAAGAACCTCTCACAATGATCCGGAGATGGCCAAGAACAATCACCACACTTGCTAATCCTCCAATCCTTCTCCAAGCCGGCAAGGTGTCGGTACCCGCCATGATTAACAAGAAATCCACAAGCTATTCTGTCCGCAAGTGCCACTAGATGTTATCAAGCAATGCAATGCACTTTGGATCACTCAATCTCACTTAATTTGAATCAAGCATGCACTCGAGAGAGATGAGTGGGAGGAGATGGTTCAGCTCAAACAAGTGTTTTCACAAATGAAAATGTCCAAGAGAGAGAGAGAGAGAGAGCATGAACCAGCCACCAATGTATTTATAGAGGGAGTGAGGCCTCTCTCTAAAATTCGGTCGTTGCAGGCGGTCGAATGCAAATGCAAGTTGCCTGAGCGTCGGATGCTCGGCCACTGTGGAGCCGCAACGCATCACTAGACGTTTGAATTCACCTGTTGCCGCGCTGATCGTGACCGTCGGGCCCTTGCATATACGTCCGATGCCTCCTCCGTCCGGAGCCTGTCTAGAGAGGTCCTGGGAGGGCAAAACACGTCGGCCTCTATTCGACACCAAGCCATTGGATGCACTTTGCATTGTCCAACGCCACATGTCATGCTGTTGCTCGTCATTTGTCGCGCGCGAAGCTTCCCATCGACTGTCATACAATGCCGCTATCGTTCGACGTCACTTCTCTCTGACGCCTGGCAGACCTTCTTCCGACGACTTCAAGAGAGCAACACGAGAGCTCCCGTGTCGTTAGCCAGTGTTCGATGCTGACCATCGAACGTGTCGTTAGCCAGTGTTCGATGCTGACCATCGAACGGAGGATCCCCGTATGACATCACACGTCAAGCTGACGTTGAATGGTTGTTGCACGCCAAACTTCTGCAGATCAAACTGGCGGTTGGACGATGGAACTTGTGTCCGATGCCTCATGTCTGACGCCCTGTTCACCAGCGTCTGATGCCCATTTCCCTTGGAATCCAAGCATGATTGTTGGCGTTTCTTAGCGTCGCTACCAAGTATGGAGGTTTTAAGTCCATCCTAGGTAACGGCACTAGAAAGCCAATTGGTATAAGTTACGCACACAGTGAAATCCGCAAGTGCACGGATACCGTTGTAGCTTTCACCCAAGAGTATTCCAGGGTATTGTATTTATCCTCAGGGAAGCAAGGGGTAAATAAGTTGATAATTAACCATCATACATCTGCTAACTAATATACCAACTAGACTAATGAGGGGGTAAAAGATATAATCGGGTTTTTGGATAAGTGACACACACAGGAGAACCCTAAAAAGATAGCAGAGCAGACTAGCTAAGCTGAGAGGTCTACAGGAGATGCCAAGATTCCTATTTTCTTCTCCATTACTGTGGTTTTATTCTAGTCTATACCAAAGGAATAGCTAAGCGAAGGTCAACATAGCAGTTATACCGAGACACTTCGGAGTAGCGGTACCTTTCCGGTTCTCGAAGAGACTAGGAAGGGTTAACCGGGGGAAGGTCGCCAAAAGCTCTACGAAAACACCAGCCCGAACGTGGTGGAATACAAAGGCCTGGTCGGAGCTGTCACCCCCGGGGCTACCACAACTATCCGTGGGGCTGGGCGCATTCTCCGGTAACTCGCTAACCCAGACACCGCGCCTGCGCTAGCGGTTACGTACTCTAGTCACGATCTATAACTAGAGCAATCGGTAGACCAGAGAACCCATGCCAAGGTATAATCACTGCACTAACCAAGATTAGCTAAAAAACTAAGGCATGACAAGATAACCAAATGAATAGTTCAGTAATGTAAAGAAGATAAATATAAGATAACACTCGAGTCGCACAGAGGACCGATACAAGGTTAGCCGAGCCTCTGAGGACTCTTCCGGAACTTGAACTCTCTCCCTCACTCCCAACTAGGCTAGCACTACTACTACATCTTGGAACTTTGGAGGTGGAGCTCTTCCTTGTGGTGTGTGTTGAATGAGGGGGGAGAGAGCCTCCTTTTATAGGTGGAGAAGAGGGGGCTCTTTGGAAATGTTCCATCCCCACATGGAAAGACCAAAACCGACCTCTATAGGGCGGTTTCACACCTTCCATACGGGAATCACCACCGTCATTGGCCTTGGGCTGTCGGCATGGGCCACCTGGCAAAAGATGGGCCTGTTTGGCGCCAGGACTGGCGCGCCCGCGCCCATTGTGGGCCCCCTTGGCCCCAACTTTTTCCTTAGCTTCGAAACGGTGGGTATTTTGTCCAATTCTGAGTTCGTATGCATCCGGGGCGTCCGTTTTACTAGGACGTGTCCGTGCAGTCCAAAAACGAACTTGACCCTGATTTGGTGCTTGGGCTAGGCCACTCCCATGTCGGTGGTTTGGCCCAAACTATCTGGCAGCTGGGCCCCTCTTCCTAACTCCTCTGTTTTGCTTGAGCCATGTCATATTTTTAGTGTATTTTCATATAAGCCCTGCAAAACAAGTGAGACACCAAAACTCGTGGAATTGGTTAGTCGTAAGCCCTATATCTAAGTATTGGTAAACATTTTATTTGTAAGTTGGCGGTAAAAAGCATGCAATAAGGAGTGCCAACAATGATCTTTGCCACCTTGCTTCATGTGCCAAATGCAAAGTGTCTCCAACACTTGATCTCACGAGTTAGCATTTTTCAAAAGCTTTTGCAAGAATTTTGGTTAGCACACTAGGTCCTACATGCAATGCATTTCATGATCCACCTAGTGGTATCCGTGCATCGATCAACCGATAAGATTTCCCCTCTTAATAGTCCGACTATTGATCAAATCACTCACACCCTCTATGGAGTGCAAAACAAAAAGTCCCTATTGCTTATACCTTTGGCTTGATCCCATTTTAATTTGTTTTTCTCTTTCTTCTTTGCCAAGCTTGAGCCCTGATCATCTTTTGGATCATCTCCATCCTTCCACCATTATCACCTTGCTCCCCTTCTTGGCTAGGACTACCTTATCTAAATCAACCACTTAGCACAAGGTTAGTACTAGGGTTTCATCAATCACCCGACCACCGTAGTAGAGGTTTCGTGGAGGAGCCTCGTCGTATGGGCAACGTCGGGGAAGAAGCTTGCTGCACCAGCGTTGCTCATGGGCATGGGGAGGCGGGCAGGGCACCATGGGGAGCGTCGGAGAAGAAGTTAGCCGTGTCGGCGCTGCTCGTGGGCGTGGGGATGCAGGCCGAGCATGGGCGTTCTCGCCGTGGGGTTGGGGGGGGGGTTAGCGCTCGGGCGAGGGAGTGAGGAGCCGTGTGCGGTGAGCCGTCTCTGCTCGATGCGAGCGAGCAGGAGGCGTCGAGAGGATGGCGAGTGTGCGGTGGCGGGAGTGGGTGCCAGGAACTTAGGGTTAAGGGGTGGAGACGTGATGGGCTTTGCTGATGGGCCGTTGGCCTGCTACTGCAGGACCTTTCTTACCGGGCCTTCAGCGGGCCTTTGGCCATTTATCGTGTCGGGCTATGTCGCCTAGCGGGTCGAGGGGTCAGCCAAGCACGACCTGCTACGTGCTTCGGGCCGGCATGGGCACGGAAGGGGAACTGGCCATGTCGTGCTTCGTGCTGGACCGATGGCACACGGGCTGCATGCTCAAGAATTCTCCACTCTAGACTTCTTTTTTTAAACCACAGTTTTGAACATCAATGGGTTCTAAAACTACAGTTTCTTCCTAAGTGGGGTGTTCATATCACCTTACCTATCACGAGGGAAATCGTATATATCACTACGTAAAAAAAACGCAAATAGTAGACACCAGCTTCTAGTGATGATACCACATTGACCTGCGCCTATAATATCAAGTCATAGACGCTGTAATATTTCACCAACCAAGGGCAAAGAGTTGGCGAGAGTCAACACATGTCTGTAATTACACGTTACTACAGATGACTGTTTCGAAAGTCGTGTCTGTAATTTATATTATGACAGACTTAGACGACCATCACACACTCATTATGTTGGAAAACATGTCTATGCTTTAGAGACGAGACACGCCTGTAATATTGTTTTATACAGGTGACGCGTTTATGTTAAGCCGCATCCACTGTATTTTTCCTCCGACCCCAAAAAAATGAAAGCTAGTTAATGTTAGCCTCGCGTCCGTCAGCCCGTCCGCATCTCCTGAGCCTCGCCCTCGCGTTCGGTTCGACTATCTTCTCCCACTGTGGCCAGGGCCGCACAATCACGGCGGCAAGGACGCGATGGTTTGCTTTGTTTTGTTGGGATGCGGCTCCCCGCCAGTGAGGTGGACTTCGGGATTCGGGTGTGTGGGGCTCGCCGGCGTTCACATCGTATCACTTCCGATCCCCTGGCCGGTACCGCTCTCCCCGGTGATGGTTTGATTCGGGTATGTGTCTGGCTCGTGGTTTACGACATATCGGGTTCCTCCGTATTACCATGTACACTACCGGAAACACGGTCTTTACCGAGTGCTGAATATCGAGCACTCCGGCAAAGAGTCCTTTTGCCAAGAGCCGGCTCTCGGCAAAGGGACCGTCACCGTGATTGTCGCCATCACAATCACTTTTCTTTAATTGCCGAGTGTCGGGTCCAATGCCCAAAAAGAGCACTCGAGATTTCAAGTTTTTCGACGGCTTTGTGCCGAGTGCAGAACTCGGCAAAGGCTTTGCCGAGAGCCTCTGGATTAGAGCTGGTAGAATTTGGGGTAGAAAAAGATGAACTTGGAGCAGGGGAAAGAAAGAAGGACGTTAGAACACGCCGTTAGGAACGAAGATGAACATTAAATGTAATTTGGTTCGATACAATGCTTGATGCCTTCCGCATCTCTCTCGTGCTCACTCTTATACATGGCTCATGGCCCACGTGGACCCACAGCGCAGCTGTGTGTGAGTTGGTCACGCCCAATTCGGTCCCGTAATCAACACGTTGTTCCTGTGAGCTCTGGTTCCACGACGCGGTCTGGCTGGTGCGGTGACCGCGCTCTGGCTCGAGCTGGGCGACGCTCCTGGCGTGGTGACCGCGGCCACCGGTTCCTGGTCCATGTCCTGGGCGCTGACAGTGTCTGCAGTAGTGGTAGTACGTGTGTGTTGTGTAACACGCGTACGTAATTCTACATGTAATACGTACGTAATTTGTGGTGTACGTTAGTACATATACGTACGTGTGGAACTTGGGGGGTAAAGTGTAATTAAAGGGGTGTTCCTATCACGTTACCTGTCGGGAAATGTATATACCGGTAAGATAAGTTAAACTGCCGGCCGCGGCCGGTTTAACAGCTACCTCTCCTATAAATACACTCCGTGCCGCATCTGCAGTTCGAACCAAAGCAAGTGCTTTGATCTACCCCCTCACTCATCACGCACTCGTCGCTCACAACATGGTCAAGGAAGGCACCACCGACGGCGCCTGGCACGGCCGAGATGAGGTGACCATCACGGCCGTCTCGACGGTGGCGCCGGCGCTGCCGGTGCATGAGCACCGACTGCCGCTGTCGAACCTGGACCTCCTCTTGCCGCCCATGGCCGTCGGCGTAGTCTTCTGCTACGCGGACCCAGGTGACCGCAACCACCACCCGACCACGGTCCTCAAGGCGGCTCTGGCAAAGACGCTAGTGGCGTACTACCCGCTGGCCGGGGAGGTGGTGGCCAACGCCGCCGGGGAGCCGGAGCTGCTGTGCAGCAGCCGCGGGGTGGACGTCGCGGAGGCGATCGCCGACGGCACCATGCTGCGGGACCTGCGCCTGGGTTTGCCGGACGAGAGCATCGACCCGCTCGTGCCCAAGAAGAAGGCCGGCGTCATGGCCGTGCAGGTTCGATCCATTCGTATATATCCTTCCAACTCTCATGTACGTGCACGTGTATCGTGTGTATATATAAGAATAGACAGCATTCCCAAAAAAAAAAAAAAATCATCGGTGAACCGTTTAACGGTTTGATCATATGGTGAAATGCTATGGGTGTCTTCCACTGTACAGGGCATGATTGACCTGCAGCCAGGGCATTTGGTTAACCGAAAGCGATTAGCTCGGTTCCTCGGGTTTCAATGAAATTTGGTGGGAAGCGATAAGTTCTTTTGGAAACCGGGAACCAAACAATTCCAAGTTTGGTTCCGGTTATAACCGAAAAACCAAACAAGAGTTACGCAATCAACAAATGTGAAAAATATTGAAAAAAATGGGATAGAAAAAAAAAGGGAAAAAGTGGGCTAATCCGCCATTGTCGCTGCCTGAGGCCCAACAACCCCTTGCCCCTTGATTGAGGGGGCGGGGGTAGGGGTAGCTAGGTAGGCCGAGCAGGGGCGGCCCACCGCCACGCGCTAGTGGGGAAAAAAAGAAGGATGCAGGCCATGTCGCACTAGTCGTCGGGTCAGGAAGAATGTAAGGGTGATCAGGCGGGAAAGCAGGGTTTGGTGTTGCCGCGTTGGCGCATTGTTTATCGGGTGGGGATGGAGGTAGGGTGCTCCTCTGCGCTGGACCGCCATGGAGAGGAAGGAGTAGGAGTAGCCGTGTCTGGGCGGGGAGGGCATAAGGTGTCTGGGCGGGGAGGGGATTGAGGGCATAGGGTCTTAGGACCCGAGGGCGGGTGACAGATTTAGTGTGGCGCCAGAAAGGCCGACGGGGTGTGTCGTGCTTAAGATCTGTTATTGGGTTGGGTTGTATTGTATGGGCCTTTAGACATAGTTTGGTTATTTTAGGTTAATTCAGTTAACTGACTTAGAAACGAATTTACCAAAATAATTTTTGTTCCCTAGGACCTAGAGCCGAAACTTAGTACCAAATATTTTGGTTTTGGTTCCGATTAGTTCGGTTCGATTCTCATTTTTTTTCTCTCCAGATTGAGTGCACAAGGATTGAGAGGGCACTTGGTTATGGGCAATAACTGGCTACACCGCCATTGTGGTGCCCAAAATGCATGCTACAATTTGTGGCTAGAATTGGATTCATTTCAACTCCAGATTTATATAGTCGTCTACATCTAATCGTGTTTTGTGATGCGTCAACTTTGATGTGGCAGAGAACAATAAAGCCCTCACACTACCACAAAATGGAATATCATTATGGCCTCCAAAGCCCTCCTAAAAACTACCAAGAAAATGATTCTTGCGTGGCAACCCCGAAAGATATATAGCCCCCGAGGGCAAAGAGCAAGGAAAATTCATATTACCTTGAGGGCTAGCCACCAGAAATGATTTCCTTGGAGGAAACATAGACGAGGTCAGATTACGAACAATTTCAAAGAAATGTAACACCCCTTAAGGATATATGTTTTCTGAAGCGCCGATGACAATCAAGGAAATATAACACCCCTCGATGATATATATTTTCTTGGGCGCCACCTATGACACCCAAGGTACGCAATGGCGGATATGGCCGAGGGCCACTTGGGTCATGGGCCTAAGCTATAGCTACTGTAGCTTAGAGATCCAAATCTAGTTACCATCAATTAGCCCATTAATGGCCCTAGGCCTCGGCCAGGCCTCGTTCTGCCAAACCTATATTGCGTATATACCATCCGCTAAGAATATATATATCTGCTTGAGCATCGATGACCCCGATACATCTATACAACAAAGAAAAAAGTAATTGCACATTTGTTGTAGTTGGGAAGATCCAAGGTTTATCGTAAAACTCACTTTACCACTACACCACAAAGTCATCTGTGACTAGATGAGTGTTCTTTTTTTTTCGATATTGAGTTTAGTGGATCTTGTAATGAGTATAGGTCATCACTGAATCTACCAGATGCACGCAGGTGACCAAGTTCAAGTGCGGCGGCGCCGTCGTCGGGTGCACCTTCGACCACCGCCTATGCGATGCCTACTCCTTTAACATGTTCCTCGTCGTGTGGGCCGCAGCCGCCCGTGGCGACTTAGCACCTCCGGCCCCGTCCTTTGACCGCTCGTTCCTTGCGCCGCGTAAACCTTGCATCGTTGGCAACCTCGTGGACCACCTCTTCGTCCCCCTGAGCCGCGTGCCGGCCCTGCCAGACGTAGCCGCCGTCAACCGCATCTACCGCGTGGCCGCCGCCGACGTTGCGGCACTTCAGGCCTCGGCAGGGTCCGGGCGCACGAAGCTGGAGGCGTTCACGGCGCACCTGTGGGGGCTCTACGCCAAGGCCGCAGCGGCCTCGCGGCGCCAGCCGCGGTCGTGCTCCATGGGCGTGGTGGTGGACGGGCGCACTCGCCTCTGCCCTGACGGCGCCATGAGCACCTACTTCGGCAACGTGCTGACCATCCCCTACGGCGCCATGGGCACCGGCGTCCTGAGTACCATGGCGCTCGCTGACGTGGCGGACCACGTGCACCGGTGGGTGGCGGAGGCCGCGACCGGTGAGCACTTCTGCGAGCTAGTCGACTGGGTGGAGGCGCATAGGCCAGAGCCGACGGTGGCGAGGGCGCATCTTTGCCGCGGCGACGGCAACGAGGACGCGATGGCGTGCGTGGTGTCGTCAGGGATGCGCCTCCCCGTCGGCGAGGTGGATTTCGGGTGGGGCCGGCCGGTGTTCGCGTCGTACCACTTTCCCTGGCCCGGCGGCGCTGGGTATGTGATGCCGATGCCGAGCGCGCACAGGGACGATGACTGGGTGGTGTACGCGCACGCCGCGCCGGAGGTGCTGAAGGTGATGGAGGCGGAGCCGACGGTGTTCAGAGCGCTGGAGGGTAGCTACATTTTCGGGTGAGTTGTTAATCGCCGCCTGGTCGTCTGGGATGCTAGCGGCTGCTGCCTGCTGCAACGTGATGGCGCCGTCGTGCCAACGTCTTCCTTGCATTTATGTGTATGTGTATATATATGTACGTACGTGTCTGGTTCGCGGTTTACGTTATGTGTTGGTTCTATCCGTGTTACCGTGTGTACGTGTGTGCTGAGTGTGCAACACCTTCGTAATGTGTGGTAGGTGTAGGTAGTATACGTACGTGTGGAACTTAATTTGGTTTAGTGTGTAATTAGGCTGTGTAATTTATGTCAGAAAGATGTGTTTGGTGATTTACCAGCTTGTACTGATGTGTTGGTGACCAGCGATTTGTCCAATGGAATCATGTGGTTCCGTTAAAAAAAAAGTGTGGTATTGTGGTCTTATTCCTATCACGTTACATATCACGAGGGAAAATCTAAACACTCTAAGAGATTACCCAAAAAAAAGTTTTCAAATTCCATAATTTGGTTATTCTTTAAAATAATTTTCTCGCAAAAAATCAAATTAGTACAACAGAGACTCTGTAAAATTGCGCTCTCCGCCATATTCAAAAGTGTGCCATATCATCGGGTCCGGGACCCAAAGGCAGCACGGAGCAAGCAAAGGGAGAGAGCAAGGCACAGCCAGCCACAGAGCAAAGCAATAAGCAACTGTCAGGACCTACAGCCGCGGGAGGAAGTGTGGCCGCCAAGGTACTGTTGGGCGTCCGACAACAGCGGTTGATCACGGCGTCAAGTCTGAAATCGGTGGCTAGCGCTCGGGATTAAGTCGGCTAGGCTTACGTCATGTAACAGCGTCTTGGGCGGAGTATATAACCGCCCTGTAACGATTGTGTCGGCATCGAACATGAGATTTCCTGAACATTCTATTCCCAATCCAATTCTGTTCTTGCTGTTCCCCAACCGAAGCTCTCTGCTATTCCCCGTCTCAATTCCCTCTAGTTACACAGTTATCCGTCGCGGATCATCTCGATCCGTGACAACAACCTGCTTGTCGGTTGTGTTGCTTAGTGATGGACAAGCACACTGCACACCTGCAGGCTCTCGATCTCCGGCGGTTCCCACAATGGCCGCGTGCGCTCCCATGTCATGGCCGCGTCGGCTGCAGCATATCTTGGCTGCAGCAGCAATCGAGCGACCGGTGAGCCAGCGATGCTCGAAACGGGTATGCCGAGTCACGCGCCTCCACCGAAGGTGGTGTCCGATCCCAAGCAGCCAGCGAGCAACGTCTCCGTCGTGACGCCTGAGGAAGTGCCGATGTCCTTCGTGATGCTCTGGAGTCTGGACTCATGGTGCCGGTGTTGTGTGCCTCGTTCGTCCATTCGGGACCGGACCAGCGCGCCGTTGTGCGGATCGCGGTGAGCATTAGAGATGGGGACAACATCTGGCCGCCAGGGCGCTACTGATGATGATAATGATGATGAAAAGATTCGACAGGCGTGAGAAGCAGATTTCTTTTTTTTTATTATTGTCGACTCAACCTTCCATTACAAGTTGGGTCGAGGCCACTCAATTTGAAACCAAAGGCGGGCGCTACTGCGTGTATGTAAGTGGCCAACATGGGTACCCGTAAGCACTGCACTAGAGCCGTTGGATGGAGCATCAAGGTCCGCGAGTTTGTTCACCTAACGCGTGTGACAATTTTCGTGCGCGCGCACCACGCGAGGATAAAGGAACTGACTGACTTTGAGATCGCGATCGAGATGTGAGTATCCCCCCTGTCGTCACCAAATAAAAAAAAAATACGAACGTTTGTGTAGCGGACGCCGCATCACCATCGGTAGGCAGCTCCTGTAGTCGCACTAGTTAGTCATTATAGGGGGAGTCCCATAAAGAGAGACATTCAGAAAGTTCAGTTCCTTTCGCACAAATTTGGATGTTGTTACGCAGTAATTTATACTATAATTGAAAATTTCTAAAGAGTGGGAAGCCTAAATCTAACGTCTGACACACAGCCAGGCTTCCCACCCTCGTCCCACGTCCTCGGTCTCTCTCCTAAAATCACGTCCCACACAAAGGAAACTTCATTAGTTAAAAAAACAGAGAGAAGAAACGTCGCCTGTCACACCAAGAAATACATCTTTGCCTATCACTGATGCAGGTTTGGGAGGAAAAGGGGATATGGCTTTGAAGGCTTCCAAGAGTCTTCCACCCATTGCACAGAGGAAGAGTACAAGAGTCACTGGGACTATCAACAGCCAGGAACAAGCTACCGAGCTTAAAGCCCAGAGGGATGAAATCACAGGTAAACCACAATTTTCTGCTTTTTCTACTGTTAATAATGAGAAATTAGTGAAATTTGCTAGTAGTTGTGGTATTAATTTAGGTAATGAAACTGAGAAACATCTAGCCATAGATAAACTTAAAGCTCATGAAATTGCAAAAGCTGCTCTTCAAGAAGCAAAAAAGAGAGTGTAGGAGAATAAGGGTAAAAGTACTTCTCCTAACAGGTTTGCAATTTTGAGTGAAGTATCTGAGACAGTTGAGGAAGAGGTGGCTGAGTTACAGGCTACAAAAAGTAAAGAGAGAAAACAGGTTAATGATAAAGAGAGGGATGAGCAAAAAAAGGCTAAACTCCCCAGCCGGGGGAGACCAAGAAAGCAGCCAAAATGAAGATAATGTTCTGAAACATTAGAGGGTTAGGTACTTCTGGAAGGAGAGGGCAATTAAAGAACTTAGTGGCACAGCATTTTATGGAGGTAATTTGTTTGCAGGAAACAATTAAGAGAGAATATACTTCTAATTTCCTTGAGGATCTTGTCAATGGTCAAAGCTTTGTTTGGGTATGGACTGAAGCTGTAGGACATTCCGGTGGTACTCTAACAGGTGTTAAAGAAGGTGATATGGAAATCCTAGACTGTGACAGAGGGTCTTTCTTTTCAAGTATCAAAGTGCAGAATAGGCAAGATAAGTTTGTGTGGGAGGTAATTAATCTATATGGTCCTGTACAGCATGACAGGAAACAAAGCTTCATTGAAGAGATGTGTAACAAAATCAGAACAATACAAACAACCTTTATAATGGGAGGTGATTTTAACTTGGTAAGATCAGCATCAGAGAAATCAACAAATCAGGTGGATCAGAATAGAGTTGACCTTTTTAACAAATTTATCTCAGATTGTGGGATTAAGGAGATGCCCAGGAAAGGTGGTAAATACACATGGACAAATAAACAGGAAAACCCTGTGATGAGTGTGCTAGATAGGGTCTTTGTTAGTTATGATTGGGAGGCTCAATTCCCCTGGTCTACTTGTGAGAGCTTAACCAGGGTGGGCTCTGATCACAACCCCTTATTGGTTAATTCTGAAGATGTTAGAGTGAGCCATCCATATGTCTTTCGGTTTGAGATGGCTTGGTTTACAAATGAGGAATTTCAGGTGAAACTGTTAGCAGGATGGCCTGTGAGAGGAGACAGTGAGGTACAGGACTACTGGAAACTTTGCAAAAAACATATTAGAACATTCAGCAAAGGCTGGGGATGCAATGTGAGAGGGGAACTAAGGAGAACTAAACAAGAGATGCTTGCTGAGTTGCAACAAATAGATGAGGAAGCAGAACAGCATTGCCTGACCACAGAAAAGTGGAGAGAGAGAGATATGACAAAGAAACAGCTTTAGAGCAAGTTTATGCTTTTGAGGAGCTCCAATGGCAAAGAAGAGGAGGTGAAAAATGGATCCTTCAAGGAGATGCCAATACAAGCTACTTTCATAGCAAAGCCAATGGGAGGAAGAAGAAATGTACCATCTTTTCATTAGAAGAAGGGGATAACATAGTCACTGGAGAGAAGAATTTAAGAGCTCATATAGAGGCATATTATAAGAATCTATTTGGGAAGGAATACAGGGGACAGATTTCTCTAGAGGAGGATTTTTGGACTGAACAAATGAGGCTAACTGATGAAATGAGAGAGGACTTGATTAAACCTTTCACCTATGCAGAGATAGAGTCAGCACTGAAAGAAATGGATTCCAATTCAGCCCCAGGCCCTGATGGGATACCTACTAGTTTCTATAAGAAGATGTGGCCTCATCTAGGTGGAATTTTGACAGAGATGTTTAGAAAATTGCATGCTGGTGAAATGAATATGAGTAGACTTAACTATGGAATGATCACTCTAATCCCAAAGATAAAAGAAGCTAGTAATATTAAACAGTATAGGCCTATCTGTCTTTTGAATGTGGACTATGAGATCTTTACCAAAATGCTTACAGTTAGGTTGACAAGAGTGGCCTCTTCAATCATTAGTCAGGCACAGACATCATTCATTCCAGGGAGGTTTATCTTAGAAGGAGTTGTCATGTTACATGAAGTGTTGCATCATTTGAGAGTAAATCACAGGAAAGGGATTATTTTGAAGTTAGACTTCGAAAAGGCTTATGATAAGGTGAATTGGGACTTTATGATGGAGGTATTAAGAAAAAAGTGTTTTCCAGAGAAATGGATTGGTTGGATGAAACAGATCATTGAGGGAGGTAGAGTCGGTGTTATGATAAATGGGCAACCTGGGAATTTCTTCAGGACTTTCAAAGGACTTAGGCAAGGAGACCCTCTGTCCCCTCTGCTCTTCAATTTAGTAGGTGATGCTTTAGCCAGAATGTTTGATAAAGCCAAACTAAGTGGAGACATCACAGGTTTAGTGCCAGATCTTGTACAGGGAGGCTTGACACATCTTCAATACGCCGATGACACAATCCTTTTCCTTGATATGAATAGAGAGAATGTTTGCAATGCCAAGTTTCTACTTTACTGCTTTGAGAGTATGTCAGGTCTTAGAATTAATTATGACAAGAGTGAAATTTTTGTCCTGGAATCAACAATTGAGGAACAAAGAGAGGTGGCAGACATGCTGAACTACAATATTGGAGTGTTTCCTCTCAAATATTTGGGAGTGATGATAGACAGGTACTATATGAGTTCAGCTGATTTTGGATATGTGTGTCAAAAAATTGAAAAGAGAGTCCCAACTTGGCAGAGCTGTTTCCTTTCATATGGGGGTAAAAGATATTGACAGAGTCTTGTTTGAGCTCAGTTCCAAATTATGTTATGTGAGTTTTCTACCTAAGAGGAGAAGCACACCAGAAAATGGAGACTGCTAGATCAAATTTCTTCTGGCATGGCCCAGGACAGAAAAAGAAATATCATATGATGAGATGGGAGGTGCTTGCATCTCCAAAAAGTGTTGGTGGTTTAGGATTCACAGATACCAGGGTGATGAACCAATGTTTGCTGTCAAAATGGATATATAAACTAGAAAAAGGTGATGATAACCCTTGTCTGAATCTGCTGAGGAATAAATACATGGGAGAAAAAGGTTTTTTCAGTTCTAAGCAAAGAGGAGTTTCACAATTCTGGAGTGGTCTGCATGAGGTCAAACACTACTGTGAGAAAGGGCTAATATATGTGGTGAGAGATGGTAGGAAAACTAGGTTTTGGATGGATGTATGGTTAGGACAGTGTCCTCTAAAACTGGTATTTGAAAGCCTCTTTGCTATATGTAATGAGCAGTAGGGCACTGTATATGAGGTATTAGGTGATGATGATATTAATCTATCCTTTAGAAGATCTTTTGGAGAGAGAGAGGTGATGGAGTGGCAAAACTTACTAGAGATGTTACAGGAGGTGCAACTCCAACAGGGTTCAGATATTGTGTCCTGGGCACTGCATAAGAGTGGGAACTTCACTACTGCTTCGTTATATCAGGAACTTAAATATACAGGTGAAATTAACAGAGATCTTATGGCTGTTTGGAAAGCTAGAGTTCCAATGAAGGTTAGGTACTTCTTATGGGCGATGTATTTAGACTGCCTCCAAACTGCTGAGCAACTTGTGAAGAGGAACTGGCCAGGGGAGGAATTCTGCAAAATGTGTGGGCAGGTGGAGACTGTTAAACATGTCTTTTTTGAATGTTGCATGGCACACTACTGCTGGTGGGTGTATAGAGATGCCCTTGGCTGGGAATCACCACCTTATAATCTAACACAGTTTCTTGCTTTGAGTTATGGCAGAGGCAGTGAGCCGAAGCCAATGATGATCTACATTTTAGCTTGTGTTAGCTGGAGTATTTGGTTAATCAGGAATGAATATGTCTTTCAGAACAAAGTGTCCTCCAACCCTGACGCTGTTGTGCATCGATCTATTGTTCACTTGCAGAAATGGAGTATCCTGCTCAGGGTAAAGGAAAAAGAGTGGGTCTTGAAGACGATGGAAAAGCTCTCCCAGCAATTAGCATCAAGAGGCCGAAGCTAGTGGCGTGATAAAGAAGAAGCTCCAAGATGAGAAGAGGCAAGAAGATGATCAAAACCCTGAAGAACGACTGGAGGAGAGAGCCTAATGGCGTGTACCCCTTCTTTTCTTTTTGGAGAGAGAGAGCTCCATTTTGCCCAAACTTGTCTGGGGTGTGAACTCTTTGTAATTTGGAGGTTGTTTTGCTTGCGTTTAGGTTTTAATATCTGCACTTTACATTGTAAAGCTGGTAACCCCGGCAAACCTATTTCGCTTTCAATATAAAGCGGGGCCTCGTTCTGTGGTCTAAAAAAAAGAAACGTCGCCTGCCTCCGACGATGCCGCTGGCCGCCGCCTCCGCCTCTCTTGTGGTCTCCTTCCCCGACGTGGGCTGCCGTGTCCGCCTGCCGCCGCCGCCGCCCTCAGCCTCGCCGTACCCTGCCATGGGCGCGCACGGGCTGCCACGTCTGCCAGCCGCCGCTGCCCTCGCGAGGACGGGTGGATCTCGAATGATGGCGGCGCCGGCGGCGATCTGCGTGGGTAACGAGGCAGCCTGCGATGATCGAGAAGCAGCATCCCGCTGCTTAGAATGACGGACATGGGACGCGGGCTGCCTTGTCCGCCTGACGTCGCTGCCCTCGCCGTGCACCACCGGCGTCGGCACCCTCAGCCTCGCCGTCCCCCTCCATGGGCGCGCACGGACTGCCACGTCCGCCAGCTACCGCGGCCGTGCGAGGAGGGAGTGGATCTTGAATGATGGTGCCGGCGGCAGTGATCTGCGTGGATGATGAGACGGCCTGCGAGGATCGAAAAGCTGCATCCCGCTTCCTAGGATGACAGACATGGCGTCGGGCTTCCGCCTCCTCCGTCACCCTGCTGGGCTGGAGCTGTCGCTGTGGTACCATGCATTAACCTCCTCTCCTCCTCGTGGTATATTTCAACCTGACTTCGCGCCGTCGGGCCCAACTTCTACTGATTTCTCTGCCCCCAAATTCACAATTTTTTGATTCTTTTGCAGGGCTGATGCGATGGGTCGTTGCCGGTGCGAGCCTCCATGCTGGAAGAGGAGAATGCAGGTGAGCCGTTGATGATGCTACAGAAGTGGTTTCAGTTTGGTGGTCTGTAAAACATTTTGGTTCAATTTAGCTGATTTGGTTCTTGCCACTTGCCAGGTAGTGAGGGATAAGGCTGTGCTGACGATTCCAGATTCCAGATGAACTGCTCAGTTGTCATTGCAAGATGCCAATGGCAGGGCCATAGACCTAGAGTAAAGCCTATTTAAAAGAACTTTGCCAAGGATTCTGCAGTTTTCTTTTGAAGAGGAGTGATAATGTGGTGTGCTATGCGTGAGATGTCGAGAAGGCTGCAATTGGATTGCTTGCTGCCAGGTGAGAACTGACGAATGATTCCTGCCTAGAGATCCATATGGTATTTTTCCAACTGAATGTTTTTTTTTCACTCTGGGTATCTAGCATAAATGAATACTCTCCTGATCACACATACAAAAATGCACTTCTCTGAACCAAGTGAAGGTCTTGTCGCCACGGGGTTAATTCATTTTTTGTTTGCGTCGTGGGCTGAGCGAACTACTGTGTTTTATTTTTGCTGAATAAAAGCACAAATTCCTTTCATTTCACCTTTCATTTTTGCTCATTTTAGTGTTGGCTGCAAGTTAGATTGCACAAGCCCTATTTGCTGGTCTGTCTTTTGATTATTCGTTCGTTTCCTATTAACATTTAATAGTCATGTTTTTTCATCATTCTTCAACAATACATGAGATTACAAATTGAGCCACCAGACGGTAATCCACTTTGTGGAGACATGCGCTGCCAATCAGTACCTATTTCGGTGCTCTGGAATTGTTATGGTTGATGGAAAATATGGATGTTTTCAAGGATGTAGTCCAGATTGGTGATGCCGTTTTCGGCACAGTGGACACCTGGTTGATTTGCAACCTTACAGGCTGGAGGTATTGCTGGTGCGCACAAATGGCTGAAATGCATCTCGTACGATGCTTCTGAGTCTAAAGACACTAGATTTGGATAAGCCAACAGTTGGTGTATTAAGAGTTCCTGTTGACATTTTGTCAAAGATTCAGTAATTCAGAGAATTTGCGGTGTGGTTGTCAAAGATTTCCCCATTGCAGGTGGTGTCCCCATCTTGGGGTGTCTTAGAGATCAGCATATGCTGCTATGCTTGGTTAGCTGTGCAAATTATGCTTGCTGACAGAAGTAGACTGTAAGTTTTAAGTAGTATAAAAATCTTTGATCCTTGATTGTCTTGTGCAAATTGGACACAAGTATCGAATATCATGAAAAAATAATTCTAAAGGAATTCATGGTATTGACGTGTCTGTTTAGCGATATTTGTTTCTTGTTTATAACTTCTTGTAATCTTACCTGGCACAGATCTCTCATTTATTTTGTTTGCAGTTGTTAAAAACTAAAAATTGTTAAACTTTGCATTGGATGATGGACACTATCTTGTCATTTCCTACGACAGGCTGATTTATTAGGCTGCCCTGTTGTCAGACCAGCTAACATAGAGATCGCAGCCCTTGGAGCTTCATATGGTGCAGCCGTGCAAGGTTAGCTGCAGGAGTCTAGACTCTGGACTCAGTCTTCCATCCGAAACTGGACTAAAAATTGAATTTGGTACGAAATTTCGCATTTATCAGCATGGACCAATTTTTTTCTACAGTATACCCTTAGGGAGTCCAAGGGGGACTCCATGATGTCTTACCACTGCAACATTGTCTACATGATTAGAATGGAGGTGCAGGTGCTTGTTTCAATTTCTTGATACTCTAAATGTTTTTGGAAATAATTTTATCATTTATGTGAGTTGTAATTTTTCTCTAAAATAACTCAATAAGAACATTTTGATATTTTGCTGTTTCATACTTTCATAGTGTCTTCGTTTCTGCAATGTTTCCTGCACTGTAATCTATGTGACGTAATGCCTTCCTTTTCCTTGATTCACTATCTGGTTAGTTGCCAAGATTATTGGCATTTTTGGATCTCGAAAATGTTGATAAGGCACTGAATGGGTTGAGTCTGTAGGTGTTTGCATAATTTTATGAATGGGTGGGTGTTAGCTGCGAGACAACAGATTGCTTTGAAATAAATATACTTTACCTTAGATGCTTATGAAATTCACGATACATTATCAAACAAATTAGTTGAGTATGCATTGCCTAACATCTCATATTTGACAGACTGGGCATCTCTACTATCCTTATTTTTTCACCGTGCATTTCTCTTTGAGTTCTGCGGGTCCTGGGTCGGGGTGGGGGCCGGGGCACGAGGTACTACACCTCTGCCTCTGACCCAAAAGGGGGGAATATGTATAATCCAAAAAAATGGATGAAAATCCTCCTTTCATGGACGGTCGACTATTTTGGGAAAAAGGAGGAAAATCATTAATATTTTATTATTTTTCGTAGCTCTTGCTGTTGTAGGGACCTTTCTTTGGCTCTTTCCTGGGGCCATGGAGCTCTTTCCGGAGCTACTCAAGGAGCTCTCGCTGAGGTTGTCGTGGAATGGGTACTTTTTCTCTTACATTTCGGGAGGACCAAAGAGCAATCCTGGGAGGGATGGATAAAGAAAATGCCTCCTGCTCCGAGGGCGAAACAGCCCTTAAGGAGGAAGGGACCCTCGTTCATTCTATGGACGGCGAGGACTGGAACACCCTCTCGCCCAAAAGCTCCAACGTTGATTTCTTTCTTCCAAGACTTGCTTTGGCCTGAGGTTAACATAGGTTGCTACCTACCTTATATAGTACTTTATTTTCTAGCACATAGAACGCCACGAGGTTATGCACTCATGCATCTGGCATGGTTTTGCCTCGTGCTATTCATGATTCTATGCATTGCATGATTTTTTTTTTGAGGAATTATGTTCTCTGTGGCAAATACCCCGTCCTCCTCACATTCCGGCTACACACTTCTCCATGATGATCCTGCTATGCTGCTGGCAGATTTGGAACCATCGTCACGACGTCGTCTTTCGTCATCAGCAACCCTCTTTAAGCCGTCTCCTGCACAATTGTAAGGAGTCTTGTCGCCTCTAGAGCAGTCGCCTTCGCCCTTAAGATCGTTCCATTGCTGATTTCTGGTGTAATTTATTTGTAATGAACTAGCGCAATGTAAGACTATGAACCTGTAACATTTAGGTGCCTGGCACCCTCCATCCACCGGCTTGCCGGAATCAATGGAAAATCATTCAGGTGGGGGCTCTCCCCCCTCCGGTGAAGTCTTCAAAAAAAAAGTCTCGTCTAGCTATAGTTCTTGATAACTCTAGACCCTATACTTTAAAAACCACTAGCTTGTGGACCTTGATTGCATTCTTGTTTGGTGTTTAGGTTCCTAAGATCAGCCGTTTCTGGCACTCTTTTTGCGGAACCATAGCCATTCATGCATCCAGTAGTCATGGTTTAACTTTATATAATTGAAACCAACATGTGTAGCTATCTTATTGGTGAATCATGATTCAGGACCCAGTGGTCTTGCAGGAAATTCACTTTCTATTTGTCTACATATATGCTACCTACTCATGTACAGAAAGAGTTGCTAAACCATATGTATTGTGGTTGTGTCAGGTGGTGGCGTGAAGACCATCTCCTGGATTCTTTCCATAGAGAGGTGCTCGGATGCTTGGCACGACTGCAAGTCTGCAAGTAGCAATCAAACTGGGCAGCATCTCGGCCAGGGTGTCCTAGCAGAGGCAGAGTGGGTGGCTAGCCGATTTTGGTTAATTCGAGAAATAAATTTACTATACCTTTTTATGCAAAAGTGTTTTCATGCTCAAATACAATTATGTAAAAGTTGAACTATGAAAACAAAACATTGGTTGTTTTCATGCGCATCCCCAAGATAGAGCCGTGGCGTTAGCACGGGCATTATACTAGTATGTGTAGTGATCCAGGTTTATGCCTCTGTTTGAAGAAAGATGCTGCAAGAACTACCTGTATGATTAGATATGCAAGAATTATTGTAGAGTGGATCTAATTCATACCCAAAATGAATGCGGAAAATCTTTATGGATCGAATTGGTGAGCATGGATGCGATTACCGAGAGAATAACCTCATCATAAGTCCGAGCTAACCGTCGGGATGTTGTCATCAGCATGTCATCAGGGTCTCACTCAATCATCAATCAAGTCATCATTACATCAGGCGCTGCACTGAGCTTCACCAACTCGCAGGAATTAATCACAAGATATCGATAAACATGTCGTTTTGACGAGTGCTTGCTAGCTAGCTCGAGTGTGCTAATTTAGGTGGCTGTCATTGTTGAGTGTTGACGCAGGTCTTTGTCGGGGCGAGAATAACCTAGCGATGGGGTCAACCTATCTACCGTCCTTGACATCCCGATTCTTTTATATAGCTAGCGTCGACAGCCACCAAACCTTTCGCCTTTTGGTGAACTTTAAAGTACTATATACTGCTAGCTTTTAAGATTACGAAAAGTACTATATAGCTAGGTTATGTTGCTAATTGTAGCTTTATTTGCATCGTTTCTGTGTAGTATGTCGATCTGCGATTGGGTTGCCGGCTCCAACATTTCCCTAATCGTCTCTCTTCTTCCATACTACGCTCTGCTAATCGTCATTGTAATCGATCATCTGGATCGCCTTTAGAAAAGAGGTTCGGATATATCCGTGTACTCTTTCCGGTTCCGGCTACCCGTCTTCGTCGCCGTCAGCGCACGCCACGTATCCCTTTTAATAACTTGCTGTAGCTGTAGTTGAAGGCGATCTGCAGGTTTCATTTCACGTCGTCGATGATATCATGCCGCCGGAAAAGGTCGATCGACAATCGCTCACGGCTGGGCATTCAGGACCAGGCAAAGGACGCCGCACACCGCAGGATCAGCTCGGCTTCTTGTGGATTCAGAAAGAAATAAACTCCCTGCTGTTGTGCAGTGCATGATTCAGTCAGGAGTTGGTCTTTGATTTGAGGCTATTGCTTTAGTGTGTTCATAAAGAAAAAGAAAACAAAAACTCTCACCTATTGCGAACTAATTTCATAACAGATTTATTTGATTTGTTCTTGAGCAGAGTGGTGGTCAAGGAATGTCCGTTTCGACACAAAGTGACGTGTGTACTTGGTGAAGCCTAATCTTGGCATGTATCATGCTGAAATTGGCATGCCATATAGGCCCTTTTTGTTTTCATTATCAGGAGTAAATTTATGGGACAAAATAGTTTTTACGGGTTTCTTGAATAAATTAATTGCAATTATAATGTTTTACATCATATTTCAGTTGACCACCAAAAAACTATCAGTTGCATATGCCCCCACAAACATCAAAACATACGCAAAACATCGTTCAGAGCATATTAGACATTTTTCATAGCATCCTCACGTTTCTAGAGAGCTAGAGCTAGGTTGCGTGTCAAACACGTCCATCTTCTCTAGAAACTCCACAATGGATGGAGCTGCTCTATTGTAGAGTTGGTGGAGCAGAGCAGCCCCCAAACAGGCACTTAGTCCTCGGCTCCTCGCGCCGACGCTTGGCGACCGCACCTAGTCGCCACCACGCGTTCACGCGCTTGGAGCTCCGGCAAGCCAAGCTCGGATGCCCACCCCGGTGACTGCACGTTAGGCCTTTGCACGTCCTCCTCGCATGTGACTCCCTGACGTCGAGGGCAGACTCGACCTCCACGCGCTGGGGTTGACCAATAGTAGAAGGGAGCCGAGAGAAGCTCCATTTTTCGGCTCCGTCTCTTCCAAACCGCTCCTATCACGGCAATTCGTGGTCGGAGCACTTTATTTCAAGACCACCATTTGCTTGAAGGAGCTAAGAAAGAACTCCAGGAGCTGCACTAAGAGCCATACCAAATAAACCTATAGCAACACAAATTACAACTACAGAGAGGAGGAGTTTCAAAACCCGAATGCCAAATGTATAAGGGTTGTTTTGGTTTCCTTATTTTCTTGCCTAGCTTCGCCCAACAAAGATAGCCCTGCCAACCTAGGCAAGCAGATTGGCTCTCCCAAGCTAGCAGAGAAAATTTTGCTTGCACCGATCAAAGGATCCAAACATGCTCCTAATGATCTAAGAAAGAGGCAATGCAAGCGCAACGACAAATTTCACCTCCACCAACTCTACAATGCTGGAAAAAAAATTGTAGCACTACCGAGCAGGCAGATTTGCTTTACATGATTCTCCATCTTCGTCATTTTGGCTTTGCTTGCTCGGATGGATAATTGGTTGTGCTATGCTTGCCGGCCTAAAAAGAATGTGAAGTCACATCATATAATTCCTAACCGTCACGTCACATAGGCATATACTAGGTGTTCCGGGTGGCCATGGCATGTACGTACGTGACAGGTAAAAATGTGTTGTGCACACCAGTCAGTGGTTGCTCGGTTCTGTTCAGCTGCCTTTGCACCTGAACGCCATTGCACGGGCACAGTGGGTTTTTTCAAGGAACTGGGCAGAGTGGTTTATCTGACGAACGCTAAACGACATTTCTTCAGTTCCGAGCACGGCAACCAAACCATCACCTGGTTGGTTCCGTCGTAGTACTAATTTAACTCCCCCTATGCAGTGTGGGACCTGTCCTTGCGTGTTTCTCTCCCAAGTCACAACCGTTTGACAAATCGCGCAAGTTTTTCGGTTGGACCTGGTTGGCACATGAAAGCTGCTGTAATATTTGTATCATCAAAACTAGGTTGCAGGTTGCCCAAAGGATTTAGTAATCGTGAGTTTCTTTGTAAAGTCGGCATATGGCCCCATTTAACATACCTGCAGCTTTGAGATCCAGGTTGGTCATATAGATTAAATTAAAGTGGCATGGACATTTACACCCAGTCCAAACTATATATATACAAAATGATCCATCCAAATGCTCTCAACGTATACCTATCACTAATCGCTCCAGACACAAGATTTCTAAGAGCAATATAGCTCTAAGGTCCAAATGGAACCGTGTTTACATATATGTTATCAGTTAAAAGACACGGCCCTAAGTTTAAAACATGTAATCCGCATATGCCAATCATTAGGAGCTTATATTTTCTAGCTATAAAAATATGTATCCATGAAATCCATTTTCTCCCATTTGGCAACTTTCCAAGAAGGCAAATGCTATAATTCAGACACCTGAAATTTGGATTTTTTTTTCAGGAGATGGTCACACCATTGGATCAAGATCGAACGCCGTGCAGCCCCCTGTTCATCTTATTTGTAGACTGTCTTCCATTCTGAGTCCCGTCTCGTGCCCATTCCACACCGCCAGTCGAGCCCTAGCATGCTCACGGCAGCCAGCTTCCCACCCTACCCTTGCCGGAGCTCCCCTGCCCCGGTCGCCTCCACCTCACTAGGGCCCCTAAATCGCCATCTACCATCACTACCGCCTAGCCCCGGTGGCGCCTCTCCTTTTGTAAGCTGGCCAGACTTGGGGGGGTGGGAGGGGGGGGGGGGGGAGAGAGAGAGAGAGGTGAGTTCACTAGAACCCTAGATCTAGGAGGAGAGGAGGAGGGGGAGGAGCAAGAGGGCTTACCTCATCGGGCCGCCACAAGATCGAGGGGACAGAGGAGGAGGAGGAGGAGGAGCCACTGCAGTAGGTGGGGGCAAGGCGTGAGGCGCGTCAGGGAGGAGCCACTGTCGTCGCCGGAGGGGACAGAAGGGAGAGCCATGGAGCTTGTCACCTGAGCATCCATCCGGATCTCTAGCATTTTTTTTTTTGATATATAGGTTGTGTGTTTGACGAAAGGATCATTTTCGCTTATCGAATGTGTAGAGAATGTAATTGCATTAAAATGTCCATTTTTTCCTAGAACAAAGGCCCAAAAAATCATTGTATTAAAAATAAAATACAGTGTGTGACTTTTAATTTTACAAGCTAGAAAATATACTTCTGGTTAATCTCAACATTGGCAGAAGATTCACTCTCAGAATAGTATCCATCTAGATAGTACGGAGTATATAAGCATACGCATCCAAAGTTCCAAACCTGATCGACTGGCGAAGATCTCTCATTATTATCGGAACAGCAATAACTGTCTCACCACTTATATATTCTACATAAAATAAAATAAAAAACAGATTGATAGACAAAATAAACTTGCCGCGTCTCATGAATCCACTGGGCTGCACGTGGTGTCGATACTTGATAGCCTCCACAGAGTAGAGGCCAGGAGGTGTCCACGATTGCAGCGACACGTCTGCCCAGGAGGTGTCCTGCATGCTCAACATGATGCATCAAATTCAATAGCAAAAATCCATTTTTCTCCCATTCCGCAACTCTTCGCAAAGGTAACGTTTGCTGATGGAATGCAAAGAACATGACTGTATTATTGCAATGTCTTTTTCTTTTCTCGAACACGTAGAGAACCACAAATTATTGTACTAAGAACAAAATACAGTGTGTCACTTTTAGTTTTACAATAGAACTTAATACTTGTGGTTAATTGATCTCAACGTTCGGAAGATTTAATTTACTCTCAAAATAGTATCCATCTAGATAGTACGGACTATATAAGCATCCGTCCAAACCCTACAGATGCTGATGGACTGGGGAGGATCTCTCAATTCTCATTATTATTTGTCTATAGCAGAAAAGAATCCCACCAAACCATCAGACCAGCATAATTGCATAAATAATTACAACTTGGACAACAGGGTACTGAAATGTACGCGCATTATAACTTTTTCGATCGGTCAAGGAAATATAAACAAAATAGCATTATTATATACGTAGCAAATCATGCGAATAAAATAGGGAGTTGCAAAGGTACTACATTGTAAATGTGCGGTCTAATTAGTTTACCTAACACCATCCCTTTAAATGCTGGTATCATGTCATGGCGCCTCGTAACAAAACCTGAAGACATAAGACCTACTGAGGGTACACTCCCTCCATCCTCACCCTCTAAGTCACTAGCCAAAACAAGCATATCACGCAGGCGGCAACATGGTGAAATTAGAAGCCACCAAAGAGCACGACGATGGCCGCGACGTGACCGTCACGGTGGCGCCGGCGCTGCCGGTGCAGGAACACATCCTGCCGCTGTCCAACCTGGACCTCCTCCTGCCGCCGCTCGACGTCAGCCTCTTTTTCTGCTACCTCCACCCGGCGCCCACCGCGGCCGCTCTCAAGGAGGCACTAGCCAAGACGCTGGTGGCGTACTACCCGTTGGCCGGGGAGGTGGTGGCCAACGGCGACGGAGAGCCAGAGCTGCTCTGCAGCGGCCGCGGCGTGGACTTTACGGAGACGACCGCGGCCGACACCGAGCTGCGCGAGATCCGGCTCGGCGCCGTGGACGAGAGCGTTGAGAAGCTGGTGCCTTCCAAGAAGGCCGCCGACGTGATGGCGGTCAAGGTATGATGATGACTAGCTGATGCGTGTCTTTGTTACTTTTCATGTACTCATTAGTAGGAGCATATATGTAAGAATGATTACTTTCTTGTAAAAGACGCATCCCGAATGATGACGCAACGTAGCAAGGAGTATAAAAGTCTTTGTAACACAACATTCTTGTGTTGATGACCGTGTTGTTTCTGCAATGGCACGTGCATGCACGCAACGCAGGTGACCAAGTTCAGGTGCGGCGGCGCCGTCGTCGGGTGCACCTTCGACCACCGCGTCTGCGACGCCTACTCCTTCAACATGTTCCTCGTCGCGTGGGCCGCAACCGCCCGTGGCAGCTCTGCGCCGCCACTGGCGCCATCCTTCCGCCGCTCCCTCGTCGCCCCACGCGACCCACCACAGCATCGCGTGCCATCCACCGAGGCCCTCATCGACCGCCTGTTCTGTCCTCGCAGCGCCGTGCCCCCGCCGCCGGCACCCGCCGCCACAGGCCGCGCCGTCAACCGGATCTACCGCATAGCCGCGGCGGACATCGCCGCGCTCAAGGCCTCGGCGGGGCCGGGGCGCACGAAGCTAGAGGCCTTCACGGCGCACCTGTGGCAGCTCTGCGCCAGGGTGGCGGTGGCCTCCCCGCGCCAGATGAGCCAGTGCTGCATGGGCGTGGTCGTGGACGGGCGCACCCGCATGTCCGTGGACGGCGCCATGAAGGCCTACTTCGGCAACGTGCTCACCATACCGTACGGCGTCATCGGCTCCGAGGACCTCGAGAGCATGGCCCTCGCCGACGTGGCGGACGACGTGCACAGGTGGGTGGCGGAGGCCGCCACCGGCGACCATTTCCGGGGCCTCGTCGACTGGGTGGAGGCGCTGCGGCCTAAGCCGGCCGCCGCGAGGGCGTACCTGGGTGGAACCGGTGGGAACGAGGCCATGGCGTGCATCGTGTCGTCCGGTATGACGTTTCCGGTGGGCAAGGCTGATTTCGGGACGGGCCTTCCGGTGTTCGCGTCGTACCATTTCCCGTGGCCCGCCGGCGCCGGCTATGTGATGCCGATGCCGAGCGCGCGCGGCGACGGCGACTGGGTGGTGTATGTGCACGTGGCGCCGGAGCTGGCGAAGGTGATGGAGGAGGAGTCCACCGTGTTTCAAGCCCTCGAGAACAGCTACGTGTTTGAGTGATTGATGACATATTGTCATGCATGCGTATGGTAAGTGTGTTGTGTATACTTGTGAAGCTAATGTATGTCATGGATGCCCGCCCGTGTCTTCGATTGGTATGGAGTACTCTAGCTACTCAGCAGTGCTACCAATTTGGCCAGTTGGTAGATATGTTTCGATCTGAGAAAATAATAGTACTCCATGTCATGGGACATATGTGTAACGAAAATGTTACTAAGGCCTTTGTGCCTAGCTAAATTATATATGTGGAGAAATATATAGTGGCTTCTTTTGGATACTCGGTGGGAAGTTTAGTGCCATCTTTTGACAGTATATGTGAACTCAAATATTGGTCTGCATTGAGTTGAAACTGGTGGAGAATTCAATTAGGCCTTGTTTGGTTGTAGTCGTATTTGTATCAGTCCACATGTATTGAAGAACATCGTAGAAGAGGACACCTGAGCTGCTGTCGATCAATAATCTGTAGCACACCTGATCAAGAATCTGCAACACACGCCTATATGCTCACTTTCCCCTTTTCATCGCAGCTATGGAGCAAGTTTGGGATGGATTTTTCTTCACTACAGGCGCACCATCTAGAGCATATTGCTAGACCAAGTCATATCGACGCCCTGCACTTTAAAACTTTGGACTAGTCGACTTGCTGAAACTTTCAGAGGTGCCTCTCACATGTGGCAACGCAACGGTTCCCTACATGACAAGATGAAGGTTTGTCAGCGACCCGCCCGCGGCGAGGTCACCTCTCTCACACCACACGCGCGAATACACAGGCACGGGCCGACGAGGTCCCATATACAAAGTAGAACTATTCTGATACAACAAGTAATTAGTTGGTGCCTCCCCTGCCACTCCTCTGGTGTTCTTGTAGTCTTGCTCTTGTTCCTCAATTGCGTAGGCTCTTGACTTGGCCCAGTAGACCATTCGGCCCATGGTCTGATGCCAGCCCATAATATGGATGAAACCTAACAAGGTCCCGTTAGTAATAAACCGAACTGCGCACGAAAAAATTAAATCACTTCTGCTCTTTTTATCTGCACAGTGGGTCCCAAGTTCAAGCTCACCAGCAGCACAGCTTGAAAAGACTCTGCTCCATCTGCTGAGTACTTGGATATATGAATATGATGCCATCAATCGATGGGTTAAACTTCCTTTTCTCTCTCGGTCTCTTTTTTTTTTTTTTGAGTAACTTCTCTCTCGGTCTCTTGTGTGGCCGGCGCGGGAAGTCTTCGGCGGTGGCGGAGAACAACGGCGCAGGGCGGCGGACGGCCGCGTCCGGTCAGCTTCAAAGCTAGGAGTGCCGGCAAAGTCACAGCCTGCACCTGGGGCCTGCTTGGTTCAATGCCAATTTTTGCCAAGCCAATTTGAAGGCAAGCCAAAATAAGGGTACACCATTACTAGGGCAAGCCAATATTTTAGCAAGGAAATGTAGGTTGGTATTTGGTTTGCTTCCAACAAGAGAGAAGTTGTTGTCATACCAAAAGTTTGGAAAGTTCTGCCAAAACTTTGGCAACCAACCAATTGTATGCCAAATCTTAAAAACTTGCCCATATTTTGGTTTGGCGAAGATTGGCTAAGAACCGAGCAGCCCCCTGGTCCGTGATTAACCACACCATGTAGGACTTGCTCCGGATAGTCAAATAAGCTTCTTAAAAAATGCGGTTCCTTCATATCTTTCAATTTGATGCATATACGTAAAACTATTCTCTTGTTGGCTTGCTTCATTGTTTGCTTGGATGCACGAAGGGCTTTTTAACCCAAAAATAAATAAATACTAGGGGCGCATAGATCAATCGTCAGTCGTCACGCATAGCATAGCCTTGACGTGGTAGCGACAGGTTAAACCATGCGTCAAATGGGACTGCTGAGTATTGTGGTTGCCCTAGCTACGTACTCCCTCTGTCACATTAAACATGCAACTATGAGAATCCTACCGATAAGTTTACTAAAATTTGACCCAAGTTTATAGTAATTTATATTAATATTTATGAGTTAATTAAGATTTATTATGAAAATATATTCTATCCTTAATTTAATAATACTAATTTTGTATTGTAAATGGTAGTAATATTTTGTAGAGAGTTGGTCAAAGTTGAATCTATTTGACTTCTTGGAAAGCGAGAATTGCATGTTCTTTAGGACGGAGGGAGCACATGATCGATCGATCGATTGATTGATTGTCAACATTCGCGAACTTATATTCCCTCTCATAGCTAAAACTAAAAAAAGATATGTCTTAGCAACAAAAAGAATTGCTTACTGAATATGATAACATCTGCTATTTTTTTATCTATTTAGAAGCTTAGAAACGATCTTTGTTTTTAGAAGCTTGGGTGGAGGAGCATGGAAATGATCCTCTTCAGAGTTACTAGGACTTTACAGAGTAGATGGTGCTATGCCCGGAAGACAAGAAACAACAGATGATGGATTACATAAGCAAAATCAAGGCTATACCCAGGTGATGAAGCTCCCAAGGGGAAAACGTGCAGCTGTTGACTGGGCAGTCAAGAACAAGGAAATTTGCTCCTCGGACCATCCGGAGACGCCATGGTGGGAAATGCTGGAAGAATATCTCAGTCTCGCGCATGAAGACGTTTTGTTTGTTTTTTCAGAAGTTGTTTGGACTGTGGTTATGTGCTGAGGTCTGATGGCTTGACGGCATGCGGCCTGTTTGTCTAGAGGTGGGCACCTTTTCTGGGTTTATTTATTTAAAAGAACTGAACTTGTAATGACATTTGGTCTTTTGGTATTTAATCGAAAGGCTAGGGAAAGGCCGTCGAACTCTAAAAATTTTAAAAAGATTTCTTGGTACTAAAATCTTATTTGGCACAGCTTTACCAATAGCTTCATTAGCTATCTGATGTTGGCTGTTTTTTTGCCAAACGGGTCTTTTAAATGGGAGCATATGCAATGCAAACCAAATAGCTATGCAAACTATGCAAACTCTAATTAAGTCCGTAGGATTCTAATCTCATGGCTGCAGGTGAAGGTGTGTTAATTTGACACATAAACCCTCCCACCAATTCCATCTAATCTTTTTTTTTCCAAATCACCCCGGGACCCGTCTCCGTTACCTCGCCGATCCCCGTAACCGTTACGTCGCTGCTCCCGATCGATTACATCGCGATCCGAAAAGCGACAACCGCTTCGGCTTGCGAACGCATCATCTATCTCCATCGCCAATTTAACTTTAAGATTCGTGTCTCAGTCAACTCCCTTTCCCCCCCGCCTCCATTCCCTTCCCTTTTTATGCCATTCCATTCCCTCCTGACGCCCCACGTGCTCTACTTTTCGCGTTTCCGCCTGGTTTCCCATTCCTGCCTCTACCCGTCCATCACCCTTGCTCTACTTTTTTTGAATCCTTCACCCGCGTAAGTTTTATCACTCCACTTGCCTTTGTTCAGCCTCTTTTTCTCACCACCCATGTTAGATGCAGTTTATTGTTTATTTCGTTTTTTCTTCTTTTTTTTTTTATTAACCACCCCTATCCGTTCAATGTCTTATCCACACATATGTCATTTTTTTTTTGAAAAAGTAAATATTACCCACACGGCTTAAGTATTCTGTTTTTTTTTTCTGAAAATCCTTGTCTATTACCCTCACCCATCCGTTCAATTTCTTATCACATACTGTCTGTTTATTAGTTAGTTTCGCCTATTAATTTATCTCTTCATTTCCGCATATAATCGACACCAAGCATCCGCCCAATACATTTGTAACAATTTTAATATTCGTCAGCAGGAACTCACAAGCCACCACATGGCAAAATTACAGCATCTAAATGTACCAAAGACGTCATCGTCTTTCAAAGTCAACAATTATTTTGTCCAAAATAATCGGCCATTATGTCATTACCAATTGACTAGCCTACTATGCATATCCTTCCTCTTCATCCGATGAACGTTTTAGGCGGTTCGGCTTCGTTACTCCCCATACTGACCATCTAGTAGGTGATGTTGAGTTTTTGCAGCCTACTTGCCTCCTGTTCGTTGAACAGTTTTAACATTAGTAACCGTACCATGTACTTTTCACAAAGAAACTGTGTTTCCTTGGCACGTTTTACTTGCCTTTGTCAGTATCCTGGTAAGGATGGTTCCGTCGAAATACCTCGCATAGAAGACTGCGTAAAGTCCTGTGTCGTTCCTGCAAAATCAAACCATCAAGTTATTGACTTTTTATTTCCACTGCGATGGTGTATGGTCACTAAAGTATGAAGTTTACTATAAGGTCTTACACTTCACAACTGGCTCCTGGAATAATCATGTACTCTTTTTCCCACTCGTGTTTGCATAAAAGCAATAGTTTTGCCACCTGGATAGTACATAGGCATGTTTGCCCATGCACCAAAGTAACGTGGAGGACCATAGTAGTATTGCTGGATGCCTGCTTCAAATTATCAGCATGTTATTTTCAAATTATCGTGAACGCTTAAATATATTGGATTGTGCAGTACACCCTATCACCTTGTTGTTTGTCCGAATTGACTGAGGCTGCCCAAGGACCTAGCAAAGTGTTTGGAACGCCCCCTGCAACAAAGGAATGATGAGATATTTTGTGCATCCAAAAGGAAAGCACGCCAACTCCTACGACCCTCACCGTTTGTTATGTTTTCGTTGAAATGCCCAAAGTAATGTGGCCTTTGCAGGTAACCTTATAAAAAAAACATATGGAATCAAATACTGTTAGTACAAATGAATTGCATAAATAGTCACAATTTCATCAAAACAAACGCTCACTGTCTAAATAGTACTAATTTTGTCAGTTCGAAATTATGTCGGCATGTTATTTTCAATATATTAAGAAATTGTAACATGACGCTCAAATATATTGGTTTGAGCAGCACACACTCTCACCTTGTTGGTTGTCCGAATTGACTGAGGCTGCCCAAGGACCTGGCAAAGTGTTTGGAACGCCCCCTGCAACAAAGGAATGATGAGATAAATTGTGCATCCAAAACTAAAACACGCTAACTCCGATGCTCCTCACCGGTTGTTATGTTTCCGTTGGAATGCCCAAAGTAAGGTGGCCTTTGCAGGTAACCTTATATAAAAAAAAAGGATTCAAACACTGTTAGTACAAATGAATCGCATAAATAGTCACAATTCGATCAAAAAAAACACACGGTAATCAAAACTGCTCACCGTCAAAGCTACCATTGCATTGTTGTTGAACTAGACCTGCATTTACCAGAAAATAGTAGTAAATTTGTCAGTTAGAAGTTATGTCCAGTTCGATGGAAACACATAGTGTGAAGAAAAATTTGTTTCATTCAAAAAAAAAATGCACACCTCGATGTATGTGATTATGGTAAAATCCAGGGAACCGACCATCTTCTTCTTCCATGCTGAACATGAATTACAAACAAAAGAAATCAATTACAGATAAACTAAGTGGTTGCAATCACAGAACGAGATAGATATAGAGGTATATAGAGAACTAGTTCAAGCAATCACAGAAATAGATAGATATAGAGTTATATAAACTAAGTTGCTTTAGTCGTATCAATCTAGTTCAAGATTTAAACAACACGTATCTCAAAAAGCCGAGAAAAGGAGCGCATATTTATGTGGCAACATCGGAAAACAAATCGACCCGGCTTGCAATCTATTACAAAGTTGGCACTGCGGTGGACAAATAATGCAGGCTAAAGAGGCACAAGTCCAGAGGCACATAGATCTATAGATTCAGAGATAGATCGATAAATCTGGAAATGGAGAAACAGATCTAGACAGACGTTCGGTGAGAGATATAGAATCTATGAGATGTATAGAGAGAATGGATAGAGGACCTGTTTGTGTCAATGTAGGTCGTCTTCTTCGCGCGTATCGTTGTTGGCGTCGACTTTGGCCTGACCTAGCAAGCAGAACTTCAATGGCGGAGAGATTTGCGGAGGGAGATAAAACGAAAGTACAAGTCGAGATGCGGACGCGAGAGGCAGCGAGAGAAGGAGAGAAATTGAGGGAGAGATACAGAGAGACATAGAGTGAGAGAGAGTGAATCTATGAGAGAGATGGAGAGATGACCTGTGGCAATGGCGGTCGTCGACGGCGTGTTCTTCGTCGGCGGCGTCGGCGCAGGCGATAGAGATGTTTTGAAAATGGGGAATAGAAATGAGGAATCTAAAGGAGAGAGAACAAATGTCATATACATAAGAACTTTGGAATGGAAAGCAGTAGAGATGGGATTCGTAGGGAAAGGATGAGCTGCGGGAAAGGAATTGGGGAGCTATTGGAATTGCGGAGCAGTTGACTAACGCGAATCTTGAAGTAATATGAAGCGGTGGACAAATGATGCGGGCGCAAGCCGAACAGAGAAAAACGGGTTGCATCGCGATGGAAGCGGTGGACAAATGATGCGGGCGCAAGCCGAACAGAGAAAAACGGGTTGCATCGCGATCCATCGCGACGCCGCTGCCCCTTCGAGATGGACTTCGCACCGCACCCTCCTGCTGGGCATCGAGGGCCGCAGCCACGTCGCTGGAGCCCATCGTGGACTTCCCAACGGCCAGCCCGGACGCGTCACCAGCGGCCTCAGAGCAGGATGCGCCCCCTCTGCCCATGTGCCTCATCACGAGAGGGATTTGCGCGATGCGCGAGGCCGGCTTTCTAGCTTCACGTCTCCGTCGTCGGTGGCGGCGGCGTCCGTCCGTCCGTCCCCGTCCTCGATCTCCCCCTGGCGTTGGCGTTGCGTCCGGCGTCCGGCCCTCGTCCTCTCGATCTGATCAGACGAGCAATGCAGTGCGGCCGCCAGATGCCAGACGGGCGGGGCTTGGCCGCACGCAGGCAGGCAGCTGCTGCTCGTGAGGCAGCAACTAGGGAGGGCACTGCCGTGCCGGGGCTCTGCACTAGTCATTGTTCAAATGAAAATGGAGTGGATTACAACGGCGCCACCCCGCCATACGAGTGAAATAGATATAGTATATAGTATTTGAGAAGGTTTTTGCTTGCTTGACTTCAAACATCATACGAGTGAAATAGATATAGTATATAGTATTTGAGAAGGTTTTTGCTTGCTTGACTTCAAACATCAAATATGCCATGCAATGAAAGCACAACCTGCGTATTGTCCGGCGCCCGGCGGCGAAGCACTCGTCCAGTCGCCCTGCGTACGATCGGAACGGGGAGACGATCGGCGGTAGCCTTGCGAGGGAGACGAACGGCGGAGCGCGGCCTCGGGACAGGGAGACGCGACGAGCGGCGGTGGAATCTCGACGGGAGACGATCGGCGGCGCGCGGCCTCGGGACAGGGAGACGAGCGGCGGTGGAATCGCAACGGGAGACGATCGGCGGCGGGATCGCGACTGAAGGTGGCCTCGCTTCAAGTAACAGTGGCAGCGACAACGATCGGGAAGGTGGTCTCGCTTCGAGTAACACCGATCGGGATCGCGAGGTAACTGGCCTAATAGCGACGTAACGGATCGGCGACGTCCTGGGGTGATTAGGAAAAAAAGATTAGATGTGATTGGTGGGAGGATTTAAGTGTCAAATTAACACACCTTCACCTGCAGCCATCAGATTAGAATCCTGCGGACTTAATTAGAGTTTGCATAGTTTGCATAGCTAGCTGGTTTGCATAGTATACGCTCCCCTTTTAAATATAGCACATCCTAAATCTCTCTCTTTAAATACTTTGCATCGTGGCGTCACCTTAGAAATCAGGAGGCCTGCGTTCACCACTTTCTCGATCCCTCAATTATCACTAGCCAACATGGTGAACGAAGCCACCAATGAGTGCGGCAGCCAAGAGGTGACCGTTACGGTGGCGTCAGCGCTGCCGGTTCAGGGGCACCGCTTGCCGCTGTCCAACCTGGACCTCCTCCTGCCGCCGCTCGACGTCGGCGTCTTCTTCTGCTACCTCCACTCGACGCCCACCGAGGTCGCGCTCAAGGAGGCGCTGGCCAGGACGCTGGTGGAGTACTACCCGCTGGCATGGGAGGTGGTGGTCAACGGCGACGGAGAGCCGGAGCTGCTCTGCAGCGGCCGCGGCGTGGACTTCACGGTAGCGAGCGCGGGCGGCGCCGTGCTGCGGGAGCTCCGGCTGGGCGTCGTGGACGAGGCTGTTGAGAAACTGATGCCGGCCAAGAAGGCCGGCGTGATCGCAGTCCAGGTACATATAAAGAGGCAGCGCTGGTATTCTCTGTCACGTTTCACGCATGTTGCATTTGGATCGGATGACGTAACATGACGTAGCGTTGGTGACCATGCAAGGTCACCAAGTTCAAGTGCGGCGGCGCCGTCGTCGGGTGCACCTTCGACCACCGCGTCTGCGACGCCTACTCCTTCAACATGTTCCTCGTCGCGTGGGCAGCAGCCGCCCGTGGCAGCTCAGCACCTCCGCCCCCGTCCTTCTGCCGCTCCCTCGTCGCGCCGCGCGACCCACCACCGTGCTCACCGTCCACCAACGCCCTTGTCGAGCACCTGTTCTCCCCTCGCAGCGCCGCGCCGCCCCCTCCGGCCGCCATCTCCGGCGGCTGCATCAATAAGATTTACCGCATAGCCGCGGCGGACATCGCTGCGCTGAAGGCCTCGGCGGGGCCAGGGCGCACGAAACTGGAGGCATTCACCGCGCACCTGTGGCAGCTCTGCTCCAGGGCGGCCTCTCCGCGGCAGAGCCAGTGCTGCATGGGCGTGGTCGTGGACGGGCGCACACGCATGTTCCCAGACGGCGCCATGAGCGCCTACTTCGGCAACGTGTTGACCATACCGTACGGCGTTATCGGCTCCGATAACCTGCTCCGCATGGACCTCGCGAGCGTGGCGGACGACGTGCACCGGTGGGTGGCGGAGGCCGCCACCGGCGAGCACTTCCGGGGCCTCGTGGACTGGGTGGAAGCGCTGCGTCCTGAGACGGCTGTGGCGCGGGCGTACCTGGGACGACTGGGAGGAACCGGCGGGAACGAGGCGATGGCGTGCATTGTGTCCTCCGGGATGAGCTTCCCGGTGGCCAAGGCGGACTTCGGGACGGGCCTTCCCGCGTTTGCGTCCTACCATTTCCCGTGGCCCGCCGGCGCCGGCTATGTGATGCCGATGCCGAGCGCGCGCGGCGACGGCGACTGGGTGGTGTATGTGCACGTGGCGCCGGAGCTGGCGAAGATGGAGGAGGAGTCCACCGTGTTCCAAGCCCTCGAGAACAGCTATGTGTTTGAGTGATGATATGACATATTGTCCTGCATGATCATGGTAAGTGTTGTGTGTACTTGTGATTTGTGAAGCTATGTCATGGATGCTCGCCCGTGTTGGTAACTATATATGTTTCGATCTGAGAAATAATAGTACTCCATGTCACGTGACACGTGTAGCAAATGTTACTTACTAAGGCCTTTTGTGCCTCGCTAAATTATGTGGAGAAATGTATAGTGCCTTCTTTTGAAAACTCGGTGAGAAGTTTAGTGCCATCTCACTGCTGGAGACAAGGAAGAAGCTCCTTGGTCCACAGCAAAAGATAGGAAAGGTAGAAAAAAAGGAAAAGCTAAATGATAAGTCTCTTTTGGAATGTTAGAGGTTTGAATATGATAGGTAGGCAGCCTGCTGTAGCTAGTAGGATTAGAGGGACTCATGCTGATATTGTGGGAATTATAGAAACTAAGAAAGAGTCCTTTACTGCCAATTACCTGAAATCTTTGACTTTTAATATACCTTTTAATTGGTTTTATTTGCCTGCTAAGGGTTCTGCTGGGGGGATCCTGGTAGGGTGCAATAAAGATAAATATAGTGCTTATGTTTGTGATACTCTAGAATATTCTATTAGTGTGATTATAACTGACATTAGAACTAGTTTCTGCTGGAAACTAGTGGTTGTTTATGGATCTCCATATGAAAGTGGTAAGGCAGATTTTATTTTGGAACTAGATAAAGTTTTGTGTGGCTGGTCAGGTCCTGCTATGATTGCAGGAGATTTTAATTTGGTTAGGTTTATGCAGGATAAGAGTAATTCTGTTATTAATTTTAAGTGGGCCACTGCATTCAATGAATGGATTGACAAGTGGGCCTTGACTGAGTTGAATCCTGGTAATATTCATTTTACTTGGACAAACAAACAAGAACATCCAGTGTTGTCCAAGATAGATAGAGTTTTTGTCAACATAGAGTGGGAACAAGCTTTTCCCCTAGTTAGAGTAAAGGGACTAGATAGATATCCAAGTGATCATAATTCAATAGTAGTTGATGCAGGAGATAACTCATATTATGGAAAGAAGATGTTTAGATTTGAAAAGTGGTGGATTCATAAGGAGAGCTTTAAAGATGTAGTAGATAAGGTCTGGGCACTTCCTTGTAATGCTACCAATAGTCTAGAGGTGTGGCAGTTTAGAATAAGAGCTTTAAGGAGGTTTACTAGAGGATGGGCAGCTAATGAAGTTGCAGATATGAATAGGAAAAAGGTAGAATTATCTTTGGAATATAGGGACTTAGAAAATGAAATGGAAAATAGAAATTTGTCTGATAGTGAGCTGGTGAGATTTAGGCAAGTGTCTAAGGAATTAGATAAAATATGGGCTGGAGGAGATAAAAGCTAGACAAAGATCTAGAGACAGAAATATCCTAGAAGGTGATAGGAATACTGCATACTTTCATGCAGTGGCTAATCATAGGAGTAGAAAGAAGAGGATTGAGGTTCTAGAACACCCCAATGGTCAACTGGTGGTTGATCAAAAAGGGATGAGTGAGATAGCAGTAGATTTTTATAAGAACCTCTTTGCTAAAGAGGATAGACCTAATATTAGACTAGCTGTAGATTTCTGGGAGCAGAGTGATTTGGTGACAGCAGAAGAAAAATGATTCACTAACTGCTCCCTTTACTGAGGAAGAAATTAAGGCTGTAGTTTTTAGTTGTTATGTGGAGGGGGCTCCTGGCCCAGATGGCATCTCTTTTATTTTTTATCAGAAGTACTGGGAGGTGATCAAGAAGGATTTGATTAACATGTTTAATGATTTCCATAGTGGGAAGCTAGATTTGTATAGACTTAACTTTGCAATGATCACTCTCATTCCTAAGGAGGAAGGAGCTATCAATATGAAGAAGTTTAGACCAATTAGCTTGATAAATTGTAGTTTTAAAATTTTTTCAAAAGCATTAACACTTAGACTAGGGAGAGTGATGGATAGACTAATCTTAGCAAACCAGAGTGCATTCATACAGGGGAGGTACATTTTAGAGAGTGTGGTTGTGGCTCATGAGCTGGTACATGAAGTGCATAAAAGTAAAGAGCCAGGATGTGTAATTAAGTTAGATTATGAAAAGGCTTATGATAGAGTCAATTGGGATTTTCTGTTTGAGATACTTAAGTCAAGAGGGTTTAGCCCAATTTGGATAGAATGGATCAGCAAAGTCATTAAGCAAGGCTCTATGAGAGTGTTGGTTAATGGTGAGGAAAGCAAGTATTTTAAAACTGGTAAAGGGTTGAGACAAGGAGACCCCTTGTCCCCTTTGTTGTTTAATCTTGTGGTAGATATTCTTACTAGAATGTTAAGTAAAGGTGCAAAAGAAGGGCTGATTAGAGGGCTAGGCTCAAATTTTAGAGAGGAGGGTGTTATATCTCTGCAATATGCAGATGAGACGATTTTGTTTTCAGATTGTAACATAGAGCACCTCAGTAACCTAAAGGGCATACTGATGTGGTTTGAACAAATCTCGGGTATGAGGGTAAATTTTCATAAAAGTGAGATAGTGGCTATGAATTTAGAAGAGGAACAAGCTCAGGAAATTGCTCAGTTGTTTACTTGCCCTTTAGGAGATTTCCCCCTAAAGTATCTAGGTGTACCTTTGCATTATGAAAAATTAAAAAGGGAGGACATACAACCATTGGTGGATAAAATGCTAGGTAGAATAGCAGGTTGGAGAGGTAAGTCTTTGTCTCATGCGGGGAGACTGACTCTGATTAAGGCTTGTTTAACTAGCATCCCCATTTACCTCATGTCCTTCATCAAGTTCCCTAAATGGGCTATTAGAGTTTTAAATACCCACCTAGCTAATTGTCTGTGGAATGATAGTAATGATCATCATAAGATTCACCTTGTGAACTGGGATAGTGTATCTATGCTCAAGGAGTTTGGGGGGCTGGGTATCCCTAACTTGAGAGACCTTAATATGTGTTTACTAGCTTCTTGGATTAAGAGGTACAATGTAGATAAGGATAAACTGTGGAGACAATACATAGATTACAAGTATGACACAAGCAACCCAAACATCTTCTCGTAGTTCCGCAAGAGGTGCATCCCAATTTTTCAAAGGTATCATGTGGGTGCTCGCAGCCAAGGTTGGTTATAGGTGGAAAGTAGGTGATGGGAAGAGAATAAAGTTCGGGAAGACAAGCTGGTTAGGTACTTCAAGTCTAGCTATTCGTCGGGAAATTTATGTGCTAATTCATGAGCAAACCTGGTACCATAGCCGAGCTTTGGGATGGGGTTAATCTAAAGTGTACTTTTAGGAGGGGGGTTGATCAGAGATTGTTTGACATGTGGAAAGAAGTGGTCCAATTAGCTTCTACTATTGTTTTTTCTGAGGAGGAAGATTCTCTTATATGGCAGTTTAATTCAAATGGGGTTTACTCTACTCAGTCCTTGTATAGAATGATAAATGATAGAGGTGTTTCACCACCTATTCATGTGTCTGCCTTGTGGAAGGTTAAAGTGCCTCCAAGGATACACTTCTTTCTGTGGCTGTTATCCAGGAATAGAAACCTAACTAGAGATAATGTTAACATTAGAAAGAAACTAGATGACCTGACTTGTGTTTTCTGTTCTGAGTTAGAAAATGGGTCTCACTTATTCTTTGATTGTGCTGTAGCTAAACAGATGTGGGAAGACATGTCTGAAGTCTTAGATAGAGATGTAGGGAAAGATTTTTTTATCTATTGGTCAATTGTGGCTTAGTGAGAAAAAATTCTTAGTGTGTAATTGTTTCGTGCTGCTGCCCGTGGGGGTGGAAAGCGAGAAATAGTGTTTGTTTTCGTGGTGTGATTTGGATAGATGGGAAAAGCCTCGCTATACAAAGCATTGCGACTATGTTGCATGCTTGGATGATCTTGTGCCCCCAAGAGAGAAGACCGAGTATCAAGCCAAGCCGACGAAGCTGAAGGAGATTGCCGCAAGACCACTGAGGATATGTGGCTGAACAAGTCGTTTGATGAGTGGGACAGATGGATGTTCCAGAAGGAGTTTGACAAGAATGTGGGTGAGCTGCCTGAAGAGGTCGATCAAAGCTGGAAGTCGGTGAAGTCTCAAGCGGTGGCAACAAGTCATGGTTCGATCTGTCTGAACTGGTTTTGGCTCGAGCCCAAGGTGGCTGGACAAAAACATGTAATAGGATAGTCTCAAAAAGGAGTGTTTTTACCTTCTGCAGTTTCAGTTTAAGTCATTTGGAAGTCTAGAGCTTTGAGGCCGCTGGCCAGTAGGTCTAGAAATAAGTTTTGGTGAGTAGAACTGAGAACTCATGGACAGATGTGTCCCACCTGGTGCTGTAAACGCTGTTTTGGTCCTTGCTGAATGCAATGACAGGGGTGTAAAAGCCCTAAAATTCTAAAAAAGTTTAGTGCCATCTCTCTCCCTCTCTTGAGTCTTTTAGTGCCATCTTTTGGACAGTGGCCATGTTACCTTATTCAAGTGTTGGTTTGTTTTAGCTTGTTTTGGCTTATTCTTCCTCACATAATACTATTGAATCAGCTGAAATCAATTGGCTTATCAACCAGCTGAACAACCCAGTATATGTCAACTCAAGGTCAATATTGAGTTCAAACCGGCGTAGAACTCAATTTGTAAGTATATGTGGCTGGAAATTTATTTTTTCTTATGAAGGGAGGGGAGAAACAGTCCGTGCAGGAACATTTTTTTATTGGCGGCACTCTTTGTAGCCGTGTTTTCACTAGCGTTACGTGAGAACTGCATGTGTAAATATTTACACTCACTCGCAGTTATCTAAGGTCACCGTCAGTATGAATCAATCTATACTAGTGGTTTATACAAACCACCAATGTAAAATGTTTTTCAAGAATTCTGCAAATTAGGCAAAAAATGAAAACAACCCGAGTTAAAATTCACAAGTGACTGCAATGAATTAAACGTGTGCACGATTGATGAGGATCAAACTCATAACCACCATGCCTCAAAGTCAGTTGTGATCGAGCACCAAATATATTCCTTTTGTATGCGCCTTAGTAGTTTAGGTCCTAAACGAATCCAAATGAATTTTGAATAAAAAGTTTTAGATATCATTTCTCTATCATAAGTCATTTGAAAATTTTAAAAAATATGTTAATTTAAAAAACATAATTCTCGGGTCCTATTCTCAACACAATTGATTTACTTACACTGACAGCTCTCTTTAGTCTAACGACATTGTTATGTATATCGTGCAAAATGAACCAACCTTGAGACCTCACCTGGACTCCCGATTCCGATGGGCCGTTCAATCCGAATCAAGTCGGCTTTCTGTGGGCTGGATACGGCATGTGCCGTCTGGTGCTCGGGTCGAGCTGCATGCTCTTGGGCCGGTGGCACGCTGTGACGCTTGCATTGCCACGAGGAAAAAGTCTGGTTTTCCTCCCTCAACTATCGACAAAGTTTTGATTTTGCTCCCTCAACCGCAAAACTGGATATAAAAGCTCCCTCAACTTTCAAAACAGTTTACTTTACCTCTCTCAGTGGTTTTGAGCCTGGTTTTGACCTACATGGTGCCATGTCAACACGCCACATCATCTCATCTTCTCATCTCTATCCTCTCCCCTTCAGGCAGGCACACGGAGCTAGAGCGTACGAGTATAATACCATAGCAGGTGGGCTCCGGGCACAAGGAGACGCAAACCTGTTTGTTGCGCTTAATTTGTGGTTGGTTTCAGACTCACGCCATGGCGGAGGCGCTCCTGCCGTTGCCACTGCCGCTCGTCGTCATGGCCGTCGCCGTCACCGCGTGCGCGCCCGCCGCGCCGGCAGCCCGGCAGCGGCTGGACTCAATACCTACAGCCGTCTCTGTTCGCATTCGGCGTCCCGCTCACCGACACGGGCTGTGGGGTGAATGCCTCTAGTCGTTCGCGGCGCCATAGCGCTCGGTGGGTGGAGGCCCGACGAGAGCTCCAAGGCAGTCAGCGCGCTCTTGGTGTGCGTGCACCTGGGTTCATTCGACGCCGGCCGGAGCATCCACTGCGCGCAGCTGAGGAACACCGCGAGGCTGAACACCATAATGCAGACGTTCCTGCCGCTGATGACGGCGCACATGGTCGGCGGGCGTAACATGACGCTGGTGCTGCGGTCGTGGTCCGTCGCCGGCGAACCGCTGAGGCTGGGCGGCGGCCATTCATGTATTTTTGGTTTCATTTTCAAGAGAAAAAATAAAGTATATGACATAAGCACAACATCATGATGACTTCATCAAGCTAATACACATGCAGCGGCTCATCAAGCTAATACGCATGCCGCTCTCAGGCGCTTGCAGGGAGCAGACACAGGCTGACAGGCATCATCGTCGATTAGCTCCCACTCCTGCACCGGCACCTCCTCCTCGTCGGAATCACCATGGAAAGCATCATCGTCGCTCGTCGGAGTCAAGAGCTGTTAGGTATTTGTTACAAGGCCGTAGCCACACACTCCACTCCACCGTACACGCTATGCCATCTGACTGATTCATGCCATCCCATGAACGACAACTAGCGCACACGGTCACTCCTACAAACTGAAAGGAAGCTAAGCCAATGCATGGAATCCATGCACTAAACTGCTACTAAGACTAGGGGCTCAGGACTTATTCAAACAAGAGCGACGAGTGAGACGAGCTTGTGGCCACGGCGAGGGGAGCGGCAACGAGCGCGTGCCGCCGCGGGTGCTCATCGCGATCTTTGGCACGGCATGCTTGGCACCACCCCGCTAGCACGCAGGCCGCCGTGGGTGCTCGTCGCGCCCTCCGCTGCTCGCGGGCAGGCCACTGCGGGCGCTCATTGGGCTCGCGCTAATGCTCTGTTCGCGTAATGGCCGTCTCGGGTGAGCTTGTTCTAACTCTGTCAACGTTGGGCTGACCAGGTGAATCAGCATGGGCCTAAATCCAACGTGGCGCCAACAGTACAAAAACCAGCTTGTATACCAGCTATGGGGTCATTTGGACGGATTTGACAAGATGAGGGAGTGTCTATGTCTGGTTTTTGAGTTAAGGGAGGAAAATCGAACTTCTGCAAAAGTTGAGGGAGGGAAAGTAGACTTTTTCCTTGCCACAATGGAAATGGGGTTTTCTAAAAAAAAAAAGGACCGGGGTTGGGGTGGGGTGGTGGTGGGGACCTAAGTCCACGGCATCACAGGACACTCGGAGAGTGCTGCGGTCACTCCACTCTATCGTGTGGTCACCACGGTGGAGATCGGGGGGATGGCCTGACCACACAGACCGTCAGGGAGGTCATGTCATGGGCTCATGGCGTCATGCAAGGCGAGACGCTCAACCGCTCGTCCGGTTCAGACGTCAGAGCAGCGTTTTTTTTACCAGGCCGTAAACGCGGTTACCGAGGTAACCGGGCCGGTCCGGTTCCGGTTCGGACCTGCCCAAATTTGAATTCAAAGTTTGAAAAAAATGCTGAAAAAATTTCTAAAAATAGCTCATGAATTATGGAACCCAATGGTGTAAAATTTTTTCAAATTTGAGCTCGTTTGATATGAAAAAAATTCAAAATTCAGCTGGTGAAAAAAAAAAAAAAAAAAAACGCCTCCCGGCCCCGGCCGCCTTCCCGCCGCGGACGCCCGGCTTACTGGTCGGTAAGCTCGGCTAGCCGCCCCCGCCACGCGGCCTCCGCTTCCCGCCCTGATCCGGCGGTTTACCGCTCGGTTTGGTCGGTAAACCGAGCGGTTAGCCCGGGGACCGCCGGGTTAGGTAAGTTTGCTCTTTTTTTTTTTGTTTAGAGTAGTTTTAGCTTTAGGATTTAGGTAGGAAATGCTTGTGGTAGGGTATGTGTTAGGATTTAGGGCCCGATCTATGATTTAGGTAGGATTTTAAGTTGTAGGGTATGATTTAGGCAGGATTTGTGGTAGGATAGATGTAATGTTTTGTTATATATTGATGAGATACATTGTATTTAGGTGTGACTTGGTGACTTAGGCACTTGATATATATTCTTCACATACATTTTGTGCACTTGGTGTATTTATATATTGGTATGTCTATGTTGTTGTTCGTTTATGCAGGTAGACAATGTCGGGCAGAAACAAAGATTCTGTATGGGAGCATGGTGAAAATCTTGCTCCTGGATGGTATTGCAATTATTGTAAAATGACGAAACATGGCGGTGGTTGCACTAGATTTAAGCAGCATTTGGCAGGACGCGGGGCGGATGTCTTGCATTGCAACAGAGTGCCACCACCTGTGCGTGAGTTCTATCAGCGAGAGCTTGACAGAGCTACGCAAAGAACCAATGAGCGGGCTCGAGTAAAGCTGGCACAGGAGGCGGCTGCACAAGAGGGAAACCAGCCCCTTGGTGATGAGGAATATGAGGCTCAGATGCAGGCAGCACTAAACATGTCGAGAACACAATAGGAGTACGAACAAAGTGTTCGACAAAGAGGAGGTAATTACGAACGTGGAGGGGGTAGTGGTAGTGGCGGTGGTAGTGGTGGTGGTGGTTCGCGTGGGGGGAATCCTATTCAGAGGATGTTTAGTAGAAGAGCAGGATCACAGAGGGAGACTCCTGTGGTGGTGGTGGACTATAATGCGGCAGTCGGTGGGAGTAGAGGAATGTACCAACCAAGGATTGATACTGACAAGTGGACACAGAAGGAAAAAAATGCAAAGGAAGCAATTGGTAAAGCTTGGTCAAAGTGGTTCCATTACACAGGAATCCCAGGTAGAAATGCAGACAATCCCTACTTTATCGGTGCGGTCCGAGAGACACAGAAGCATGGTAAGTACCTATACTTGCAGATTGTGGCCTTTTGTATCTTTCCATATTCTCATTATTTGCCTATGGTTTCAGGTGAAGGCATCATGTCGCCCACTGGAAGGGAGATTGATGGCAAGTACCTAGATCAGAATGAGAAAGACTTGAAGATTAGGTACGCAAAGTTTAAGAACGAGTGGCCCAACTTTGGCGTCACGTTGATGTGTGATTCTTGGACTGGCCCCACTAGAATGAGTGTCATAAACTTTCTGATATATTGCAATGGGATCACATGGTTTCACAAATCTATTGATGCAACTGGATTAAGTCAAGATGTGAACTATCTGTACACGGTACCTTCTAAATATTGTTGTCTTGTTATCCATTTTTTCTGTATATACGTACAAGAGGCTAATATGTTGTGCTTCTTTTTCAGGAGATTCGCAAGGTGGTGCTTGAGATTGGCGCCGAGCATATTGTCCATGTGGTCACCGACAATGGTTCCAACTTCAAGAAAGCTTGCAACAATCTGAAAGATGAGTTTGAACACATTGTTTGGACACCTTGTCTGGCACACACCATCAACTTGATGATGAAGGATATTGGTGAAAGGCCCGATGATGCAGGTACGATAAAATCATGCAAGCGAATTTCAAGTTGGTTGCACAACCATAATAAGTTGAATGCAATGATGAGGAAAGCAATCGGCGGTGAGTTGGTCAAGTGGTGTGCCACTAGATTTGGGACCAACTACATGTTTCTAGAGAGCTTTTATCGTAAACGTGCAGAGTTCATGCAGTGGATGGCATCTCCTGAGTTTTTGCAAAGCAAGTGGGCAAATACAGAAGAAGATCGGTATGCTCATGCAAGGATGTCAAACTTGCAGTGGTGGGAGGGATTGGGATACATCATCAGCACAGTTGCACCAATTTACAGGTTCCTTCGCTTCGCCGATCAAGACAAGCAGGCCAACATGTGTCAAGTGGTGTACGAGTACCAGAACTGCAAACGTGAGTTGCAGTCGTTCTTTGGAAAAAATGAGCACACATGGAAAGAGTATCTTGCTATAATGGACCGAAGGATTCGTGACGTGTACATATGGACGTATGTGGGTCCAGGTATGATATAAATGATTATATTTATTTACCCCGCTATATATATTCAATATGTTGCTTATTTGAATCAATATGTTGCAGCTGCTGTACTAAATCCAAAGCTTGATGGAACCAACTGCATCAATGTTTGGTGGCCTCAAGGAGGCTTTTCTGAAAATGACGGATGTGAACACCGACGGATGTGAACACCGCCATGCAGGCATTGTAGGAGGCAGAGATGTTTCGACAAAAGGTTGATGAGTTTGCCACAAAACTGGCCGCTAAAATGGCAATGGATTACAGGATAGCCCCATGTAAGAGTACTCTCCACACCTTGTTGGTTTTCTATATTGGGATATATAGCTAACATGCTTTGTTCCACTTGCAGCATCCCGGTGGATGTTATTTGGTAGAGAGACTCCTAATTTGCAGCGCATTGCTTTGCGGCTTGTTTCACAATGTATCTTCTCAAGTGGATGCGAGCGGAACTGGAGTACTTTTGCCTTGCTGCATACGAAGGTTCGCAATAGGTTGTCCCATAAGAAACTAAACAAGCTTGTTTATGTCCAGTACAACCTTCGACTGCGACTTGCAGATGTGAACCCACCAAGGCATGATCAAGTAGATTTTATTGATCAGTTCGCCGAAATCTCAGTCTATAATCTCGGTTACCGCCCTTACCGCCCGGGTTACCGACTCCAGAGAGCGGCGGTCGGTAAAAAAAACCGAGCCTCAGAGGACACAAGAGTGGAGTGGTTGCCCGCAGAAGCGCATGGACTAGGCCAAGTATTAGAAGGTATAAATAGTACTCCCTCTATTTCAAATTATAATTGACTTTGATTTTTTTTTTTGGTACATCCATTTTACTTTTCATTTAGATCTTATGTATGTCTAGATATATAACAAAATGAATATACGAGGAACGAGTAGAAGTTTCAGTAGTAACGTAATAAACACGTCTAACACCTTTGAGGTCCCTTTGGAACACACAAATTTCATAAGAATCGGATAGTAATAATTTCATAGGAATCAATTCACCTTCATATAAATCATTAAAAAAAAACACAGGATACAGAAAAAAAAAAGTCCATGCCAAAGGTGGCCTGAAGCCCTGAACTACTAATATGTTCCATTGAAATCAGATGCATCTATGCTTGCCATGAAAACTAAATTAACCAAACTACATATCAACAAGTTCATTTCCATTAGGTCTATTACCATCACAAGCACACAAGCGCTAAGGTCCTGACAGACTCCCCCCAAGTCCCAGTCAACGGATGCACAGTCTACGCTAGCGTATAATATGCACAGGCGAATGGGCACCCTGCATACACTCACCAACCAGCTCTCAAGTCTTCACTGTCCTAATTAGTTTCAGACCTGTCCACACTACGATGATAGGTACAGCAGATTCTATCAGGAAAAAAGAATTCGGCAAAGGCAGATGATTTACAGACACAAATTGTCTCAATCGCTATCATGAGGCGAAGATCGGAGATCAGTGCCGTGGAAAGAGGGGTAACTCAGCAGCGGAAACGGATGACAATGCAAGAGATATCGTCCTTGCTCTTCCTTGTCAAGGCTTCAGTTGTCAATCGCTTCGCTGCTGCCTGGGGATCCTTGATTGACTTTACCAGATTGACTGCTTCTTCGTTCTTCATTACCTGTATATTCAGAAAGGAAATACAGAGTAGATTTTAGAAACTGGTGTAGTGTTGTACAAAGATACTTTTCAAAGAAATATCTCAAACATAGAGGAATCACCCAAGGGCTCATCTTAATTATTTGCGTAAGGTATGTTTTTTTGGAGACCATGGTGATTTAGTAGTGTCCAACCATTTCTTGCCTGCTTATTGCAGGGAGATAACATGTCGTAGATAATGCAAGGATTGGTCAAAAGTGACGTAAGTGGCTAAGATAATGCATTTCAATCTGGGCCCAGGGAAGTACGAAATAAAGTACAGGATTAAATAGAACCAAAGTACATACCGTTGTTATCATAAGCATGAGAACAAACAAGTTTAATGAGAGAAACAGCTGTCACAAACCTTCCACAATCCATCACTGGCAAGTATGACGAACTCTATATCTGAATTTATTGGTACATGTCTAATGTCAGGTTCGGAGCTCAAGTGGGCCTTGAGGCTTTGGTCACCAAATGCCCTAGCAACAGCAAGCTGGCCATTCACCCGAGGAACATCACCTGCAAACAAATCATAAAACATAATAAGGTAACTGCATCTTACTATCAATGACGAAACAATAACACAACTGCATTAAAAAAAAACAATAACACAAACAAAAATTGTACCAGGAAATGTCGTTACAAAACCACCGTGCTTTTCAATCCTCTGTCTTTCATTAGTTGTATGAGGCTCGTGGTCAACAGTGAGCTGATTAGCAGCGCCTCTTTCACACACAACAGCTCGAGAGTCACCTACATTTGCTATCCACATGTCCTTACCATCAAGTACAATAGCAGTAACTGCTGTTGAACCACCTGGTCCAAGTTGTTTGCCATTTTCTAGAATATATTTGTTTGTAGAGCAGTATGCATTCTTTATTGCTTCCTCAGGATTAGACCAGAAGAGAGGCTGCAGTAACCAGAATAGGGAAACAGTAAGGAAGGTATGCGAATGGTAAAGCTAAAAAGGACTCATTGGTCTCCAACACAGAATAGAAAGCCAAAGGTAACGCTTACCTCTTTCATTATGTTGCTAAAAAGGTTAGCTTTCAGGTAACTTGGCACCTTAGCTCCTAAATGGCCATCAAAAATGGCAAAGAGACCAAGCTCATGATTCTTCACATATTTGTACTCTGCCACATGGTAGTCTTCCATGTCATGACCGGACTTGCCTTCCACCAGGTGGAATCCATGTGTAACTTTGTTGGTTGACAATTTACTTCTTCCCTTGCCGGTATCAGTAGATGAAGAATTAAGACAGGTTGCATTCTGTATAGCCATGCAAAAGAACCAGATATAGTGTTAGTACATTCTGCCTGAAAGTTTTCTACACACATCGACAAAACACTGATTCTAGCAGCAAGTGTTCTACACACATCAACAAAAGACTGATTCTGGGAGCAAGTGTGCTAAGCACATTGACAAACTGATTCAGGCAGCAAGTGTTCTATACACAATGACTAGATAGTAAACACTGATTCAGGCAACAAGTGTTCGACACACATTGACAAAAAAGGCTTGGACCTGTTTGGATTCGACCCTGGAAAGGCAGTCAATCCCAGGTGTTCATTTTTGGTGGCCTGGGGTTGGGAAGATCAGAATACCCAAATGTTTCCTAAAGTCAAATAGAAAGTGTTGCTTAAAAAAAGAAGCCTGTCAATACAGCTAGCTGCAGAAATGTTGCAAAAGAACAGCTATGCTATTCAGAGACATTATAGGAATGTACAACTGTATTGATAAGCATGCATGAAGAAATTAATAAGCATATCACCCAGCTAAGATGGAGGTGGAGGGCCCAAGGCCAAGAACAAGGAACTGAAATTGCAATGCAGTAACGGTTTGACTTAACAGCTCAGCAGCAGGTAGCTGGCTATGAGTTGCACTCTTCTTTGTTTGAGACAACGCACATGGCCGCATCCTGTGTATCATGCTGACGGATATCTTCCCTGCTTCAGTTTGAGATATCCGCAACACTTCTTCAGGTGCTACTTTATCAGTGGTCCATGTCTCTACTGGTGATGGTTCTGATTAGACATGTGGTACAAGTGTCGAGCAATGCAAGTTGCTGATACTTGCACGCCATTTGCCGCTAAAAAGGGGGAAATGAAATCCACAGGATCTCATCTGTATCAAGTGGAAGCTTTTTTCCGAGGTAAGAAGATGAGTACTAAACAGAGCAATTTGCTTCATGACATGAATACATATTACATGATACAGCTCCTCCTACTCGTCTGCTTCTGATAATATATCATCGGTAGAGCAGGCTCGACAGGCAGGTGGAGCTGAGGAGGAGGGGTCGTCGCTGTGCCGGTGCATCAGGCTACTAGTAGCTAGGAAGGAGACGCAGACTCGCAGAGCAAGGCTCCAAAAGGCAGGTTGATTATGGCTGGCGTGACATGCCTATCCTAGGCCGCATGCGTGTACCAAGTCAAAAAGGACCCTTGTTGCACAAAAGTCCGACTTTGCTTGGAAGTCGCGGCCCCAAACCTTGAAATCTTGTGACTCCGATTAGCAAGTTGCACCTTTTAAGTTTAAATCGATTAGTTAATCTCATCACTGGTAGAAAGATAAACCATCAAAATGATTTTTTTTTTCATCCTTCCCAGTCGTGATAGTCTCCCTCCCTCGCACCCACCAGAAACTGCTTTGATGTCGTCTGCAGAGCACCTAATCGATTCTTTCTGGAAGAATTTTTTATGCACAGGAGAAGAGTAGAGTAACACGGACGCTCCGATTGACCAAATTTTCTTTTGCGGGATCGACATCATCAGGACGACGTAAACTAATCAAGCACGACGCGTGAATGAAAATAATAAAAAATATATATTTGTTTGTTTATCCAGACAAGCGGAGAACGGGAGCAAAGCAGGCAGCGAGGTGAGTAAAATTCAGGCGTACCCGGATCATGTTGAGGATATCAGGGCGCTTCCTGCCGCCGCAGGCCGAGGAAGAGGAGGCGCTGGCAGCGGCGGCGGAGGGGGAGCATGACGCTGACGACGACGCGCTCTGCCGCTCCATCCGGCCGACCATGTCAGGGAGAAGGAGAACTCGCCCGCCGGCGTGGGTAAGCTGATCGACAACCGCCGCCCACAGGCTTCCACAGGAAGTGAGACGACGAACGGACGGACGGACGGATGAAGAAAGAACTCGACGGGACAACAGCACACGGGGGGAGAGCGAACGAGAGATCTTTGGCGGTTTTATGCAGGGGCGCCGCCGCGTCTGGGTCTCGCGTGCGACGGACGGAGGGGAGCCAACAGGCCTCGTCTCTCGCCGTCGTCTCCGGTTGCTTGCTCTTGATCCGATTCTTTGGCCGGAGGACGGAGGAGAGGACACTTGTGGTGTGGCTGTGGCGTGACGAAGAGGAGAGAGGGAGAGAAGAAAATGGGGCGGTTGCTGTTTTGATGATTGTGGAGGAGCCGCGGGAAGTGGGGCCCGCAGCGGAGGGAGCGGGGGTGGTGTGGTGGAAATCGGCACGACCGAAGAAACAGGGACCCACTCTGCTGCCCCGGCTATGTACACAAAACACAAATCTTACTACTAAAAGACTCAAAAGTCATCGTATCCACGCTGCTTTCGGCCTGCCTCCGCGCTAATAACCCCGACGCCGCGGTTACCTCCCGTCCTCCTGCGTAGAAAAAAAAACGCCCCAGTAAAAAAAAAAAGGCCCCGACTAACTTCCCGTCCTCCTTCCACACCATCGACGTAACCGCCTCCGCCCACGAGACACAGCTCCGCAAAGCAACTCCAAGGAACCACCATCGCCGTCTCCTCGCTCGCCCCAGCTGCACCTCGCTCTACCTCGGCACGCGGTGCGCGGCTCGCGACGGAGGCGGATCGGCATCCCCGCATCGCCGCCTCGCCTCGCTGTTAACCGCTGCTTCCGCCCCCGCTTGGTGCGCAATTTGAAAGGTCCTAGTATGGCTAGAGGGGGGGGGGTGAATAGCCTATTTAAAAATCTTCAAGACACTAGAGCAATATATTAGTAACACAAATGGCGATAAAAGCGGTTTGCTCTAGCTCTAATTGTTAGGCAAGCCAACTATTGCAATTCTAATGATTATAGTCTCTATGGCACAAAAATTCTATGTCTCTACTCTAACTAATTAGAGAGCTAGCAAGATAAATAAATTACTCTAAGTTACTCTACTTGCTACTCTACCACAAGATATATTGCAAGTATGGAAGAGAGGGGAAAAAGACTTTTATATCAACGGTGAAGAGTAGAGGATGTTGCCAATCACCAAATCCCGTCACCAATCAATCCAACACCAACCGTCTAGGTGACGGCAATCACCAAGAGTAATAAGAATACTACAATTGCAATCACCACCTAGTGCCAAGAAATTGAATCACAAATGCAATGCACACTAGGGTTCCCAATCTCCTCTCATGAACAAGCACCAACCATGGGAATGAAGAGGAGATGGGGGGATCCTCTTGGAGCTCTCAAATCGATCTCTAGAACACTATCCCTCACTTGATTGAAGCTCAAATCAATGGAGTCAAGGGATGGAGGATTGAAGCTCACTTTTCTTGTTCTAGGGTTTGAGAGAGAGAGCAAGAGAGAAGGAGCTTTCTTTCCAAATGGCCAAGAGAAGGAGCCGGGGAGGAGGCACTCGACCTTAACAAGAAGCCGGCCACCAACGGGCACCCGCCTCCCAACGGTCGCGCGCGCAACTTGGGCGTGAATCGCGGCGCCGTCCCTCCGCTCGAACGGCTCTCGGTTTCTTTCTGTCTGGAGGCGGCGGTGTGGAATGGAGCAAACAGGCGTTCGCGACCTTTTGCCAAAAGCAAGCAAGCTAGCAAGTAGCGCTCGCGTGCGGCCAGGCCGAGCAGCAGCGCCAGCGCTCGGTGGCCCAGCTCGGCAGGGCGCGCGCGGCCCAGCGGAGCGGGAGCAGCAAGCGCACGGCCCAGAGGAGCGGTGGCCTGGCGCGGCCCACCAGCGCGTGGCGCAGCTGGCGGCGGGACGGGCCGGCCTGGCTCCCCTTCCAGCGGACCAAATCCGCGAGCAGCAGAAGGAGCAGCCTCGCGGCCCAGCCAAGACTCGCGGCGCGCGGCCTGGGCGGAGCGGCGGCCCACTCGGGCGAGCAGCAGCGGCCGGCACGGGGGCCGGCGCACGCCTTTGGAAATTCCGGTTCGTCCTGCAAGAATTGCCAAGGAGACCTCTCTCGTTGCTCGACAAATTTATAAGGGGTAGGGGATTCCAACAGAGCCACCTTGCTCGGAAAATAAACCCAGTGAACCGGAAATTCCAATCAGCAGCTCATTTGCTCCAAATTCGCCATAAATTCTCATTCCAATTGACATGCTATCTCATCCAAACCAAGTCAAACCTCATTTGCACAAAAGATAGCATTTCTTCAAGGCATTTCAAGGGAGTTCTCAACCACCTCATCAAGGCACTAAACCCCAAGCATATGCAAAATGCAAATCATTTTAGTGGCACTAGATGAGTGAGCAATTATGTTATTCCCCTCTTAATAGTACGGTTATCAAACCTAAAACACTCACACCCTCTATGGTGTTTTGAGTGCAAACCGAAAATGGCCCTATGGATTTATACCTTTGCCTTGAGCCAAATTTCACTTTTCTCCATTTCCATTCCAAGGATGAGCACTTGACCATCTTTTGGACCATCACCATCCACCATGATCCATTTGCTCCATCACTTGGTGTGTACTACCTTGCTCATATTCACAACACTCATGACAAAGGTTAGTACACTAGGTTTCATCAATTACCAAAAACCAAACTAGAGCTTTCAATCTCCCCCTTTTTGGTAATTGATGACAACCTTCACAAAGATATGAAATGAATTTAATTTGTGAACTTGAAATGTTTGCCCATGAATTTAGACCATGAATAGGAGTTGGACAAGCATTTCAAATTCGGTTTTGATAGTACTAGCTCCCCCTACATATGTGATATATGAGTTTGGTTCAATTGTTCACATATGCATGAATTGGAGTTTTGGGTGAGCTGCTACTATCAAATGATGCTAAAATATATAGAATGGACCTTTGAAGCGTGTTACATCGGAGTTGCCAATATATACCATCTTTAGCACCATGGATAACTAGACATACATCAAAAACTCAAGTACCCCGTGAGATCAACATTATAAGAAAGGGAGCACTTGAATTACTTGAAAGCATAAAAGTCTAGTTACCAACCTATGCATGCTAGTATTTCAATCACCATAAAAAATTTATACTAGCATACACCACACAAGCATATATAAAGAATTTAAATACATGTGCAAAGAGCAAGTCATATGTTAATGCACATACAAATGCAACAAATTGTTCATGAGCTTGCTCCCCTACTTGTGTGCTTAAAAAAATTTATTGACCCCTTTCCTTTCTCACATCTCTCCCCAACATTATCTTTGTGACTCATCTCTCCCCCTTTGTCATCTATTTCTAAAAAGATATGGTCAAATTGGGGTTCAATCTAGATCACTTGCCAAAGATATTTAATTCGGTTTGAACCAAAGACAAACTTCTTCACACCTCATAGAAAGGGTTATCTTGCCTATGTTGAATTAAACACTTATAGCAAATTTTCTAGATTCAACACTAGGATTGCAAGCTCACAAACATGTCATATGCCACCACTAGATCAAAACAAACATAGAAGCAATAGTGGTGCCATATATACATCAAATTCTTTTGATTTATCATGAATGCCCCAAATGCAACTTGTATGTCTAGATGCACTAACAAGTCCTTAGCATAGTATGAATGACATGTCATATAATGTTACCTTTGCTTTGTCGAAGGAGAGGCATGTCATATATATATGGGGTGCATTCAACTCATGTTTGAGAAATCAAGAATGTTCAACTCATTCCTTAGCTTGCAAAACCTTGTCTCATCAAGTGGCTTAGTGAATATATCGGCAAGTTGATCATCGGTGCCAACACTCTCAATAGCAATATCACCCTTTTGTTGATGATCTCTAATAAAATGATGCCTAATGCCAATGTGCTTTGTTCTTCCATGTTGAACCGGGTTGTTTGTCATCTTGATAGCACTCTCATTGTCACATAGCAATGGCACATTCTTGAAATTGAGACCATAGTCCTTCAAAATGGATTTCATCCATAGCAATTGAGCACAACAACTACCGGCACTAATATATTCGGCTTCGGCGGTAGAGATTGCTACGGTGTTTTGTTTCTTAGATGACCATGACACAAGTGATCTTCCAAGTAGTTGACATGTGCCACTAGTGCTCTTTCTATTTATCTTGCATCCCCCATAATCGGAGTCGGAATAGCCAATCAATTCAAATTTTGACCCCGGGATACCATAGTCCAACATCTTTTGTATGCTTCAAATACCTCAATATTCTTTTAGTTGCGGTGAGATGACTCTCTCTAGGTGAGGATTGATATCTTGCACACATGCATACACTAAACATGACATCCGGTCTTGATGCGGTCACATAGAGTAGGCTTCCAATTATAGAACGATACAACTTTTGATCCACCATGTTGCCACTAGTATCACTATCAAGAGTACCATTAGTGCCCATAGGAGTAGTAATTGGCTTTGCATCTTGCATTCCAAACTTCTTCAACATGTCCCTTATGTACTTTCCTTGACTCACAAAAGTGCCATTCTTCAATTGTTTGATTTGGAGACCAAGAAAGTAGCTAAGTTCACCAATCATGGACATTTCAAACTCTTTTGCCATCATTTCTCCAAACTCCTCACAATAGGCTTGGTTGGTTGACCCAAATATGATATCATCCACATATATTTGCATCACAAATAAGTCATTGTCAATCCTTTTAGTGAAGAGAGTAGTATCAACCTTGCCCATTTTGAACCCTTTGGAGAGTAAGAAATCTCTTAACCTCTCATACCATGCTCTAGGTGCTTGCTTCAAACCATATAAAGCCTTCTTCAACTTGTATACATGGTCGGGTTTCTTGTCATCTTTAAAACCGGGTGGTTGTTCAACATACACTAGCTCATTTATATAGCCATTGAGAAATGCACTTTTCACATCCATTTGATATAACTTGATGTTGTGGGCACAAGCATAGGCTAATAAGATTCTAATTGCCTCCAATCTAGCAACCGGTGCATATGTTTCACCAAAGTCAAGACCCTCTACTTGAGAATAACCTTGAGCAACTAGTCTTGCTTTGTTTCTCACAACAATGCCATCTTCATCTTGCTTGTTTTTAAACACCCATTTGGTTCCAATCACATTGTGGTCTTTTGGCCTTTCTACTAATTCCCAAACTTCATTTCTAGTGAAGTTGTTGAGCTCTTCATGCATAGCATTAACCCAATCCTCATCCTTCAAAGCTTCATCAATCTTGGTTGGTTCAATGGATGAGACAAATGAGAAATGCTCACAAAAGTGAGCCACTCTTGATCTTGTTTGCACACCACTTCTTATGTCACCAATAATCATATCCATTGGATGATCTCTTGCAATATGTTGAGGTTGGAGCACTTGAACTTGATTGCTTGAGCTAGGTTGGTCATTTGATTTATCTTCATGAGATGAACTAGCATTTTGATCTTGCAAATTAGAGTCACTAGCTTGCTTCATTGGAGAGGTGAGCACTTGATCTTTATCATCTTGTATGTCAACTACTTGCTTTGCTCTAATGTCCCCAATGTCCATATTCTTCATTGCTTCCACCAACCTAGGTCCACCAACATCATTTAGATTTTCTTCTTCATCTTGTGACCCATTGGTTTCATCAAATTGCACATCATGAACTTCCTCAAGAATGCCACTAGAGTTGTTCCATACCCTATATGCTTTGCTTGTAGTTGAATATCCAAGTAGAAACCCTTCATCACATCTTTTGTCAAACTTTCCCAATCTAGAGCCCTTCCTCAAAATATAGCATTTGCAACCAAACACTCTAAAATATGCAATGCTGGGCTTTCTTCCATGTAATAGCTCATATGGAGTCTTTGCAAGCAATGGATGACAATAGAGCCTATTGATGTAATAGCAAGCCGTGTTGATTGCTTCATCCCAAAAAGATTGACTAACATTGTACTCATGAAGTATTGATCTAGCCATATCAAGCAATGTTCTATTCTTCCTCTCTACTAGGCCATTTGATTGTGGAGTATATTTGGCCGAAAATTGATGTCCAATGCCATAGTGATCACAAAGTTCTTCCATTCTTGAACTTTTGAACTCACTTCCATTGTCACTTCTCACTTTCTTGATTCTCATGTCAAATTCATTGTGAACTCTAGTGAGAAAGGTCTTGAAGGTGTCAAATACTTCACTCTTGTCACTAAGAAAGAACACCCATGTGAATCTTGTGAAATCATCCACTATGACAAATCCATACTTGTTGCCACCAATGCTTGTATATGTAGTTGGGCCAAATAAATCCATGTGCAACAACTCAAATGCCTTGCATGTGCTCATTGTACTCTTCTTTGGATGAGAGCATCCAACTTGCTTCCCGGCTTGACATGCACTACAAAGCTTGTTCTTTTCAAATTCAACATCTTTCAAACCATCAACAAGTTTGTGAGTCACAAGCTTCTTCAATTGTTTCATGCCAACATGCCCAAGCCTTCTATGCCAAAGCCAACCCATGCTTGATTTGGAGATTAAGCATGTGGTCAAAGATGCTTCACTAGTATTGAAGTCAACTAGATAGAGGTTCTCATATCTAAAGCCCTTGAATATCAAGTTAGAATCATCCACACTAACAACTTCAACATCATTTGCCCCAAAGATACACTTGTAGCCTAGATCACAAATTTGTGCCACGGATAGAAGATTGAAATCCAAGCTCTCAACTAGCAACACATTGGAGATACTCATATCATTTGATATTGCAATCTTGCCCAATCCAAAAACCTTGCCTTTCTTGTTATTGCCAAAAGTAATTGAATCAACACCACTATCATTATCTTTGATTGAGTCAAACATTCTAGATGTGCCGGTCATGTGTTGAGAGCACCCACTATCAATAATCCAATGCCTTCCTCCGGCTTTATAATTGACCTACACGAAAATCAATGAAGCTTAGGTACCCACACTTGCTTGGGTCCTTGTAGGTTAGTGACTAAGCTCTTTGGCACCCAAATAGCCTTCTTCTTTGAGCCAACAATGGGAGTACCAACGAACTTAGCTTTCACACCCTTCTCACCCTTAGTAAGCACATAACAAGAATCAAAAGATATAGCATTAACAAACTTCTTGTTCTCTTTCTTCTTGTTGCAACTTTGCTCTAGGTGCCCAACTTGCTTGCATCTATAGCAATACCGATCATTGCTCTTCACAAAGCTAGGCTTTGGAGTTGCAAAGGCCGACTTGCCTTTCTTGGGGATATAGCCCAATCCCTCTTTATTAAGAGAGAACCTTTGGCTACCCAAGCACTTAAGCAAGCGGGTCTCACCGCCATAGGCCTTGCCTAGAGCGTGAGTGAGCTCATCCACCTCTTTCTTGAGGGTCTCATTCTCAACCATTAGTGAGGCATCACATGTGAAACCATCACTACTAGTAGAGATAGAGTTGGTAGTGGTGGATGAAGAGCTACAAGAAGGGTTAGCATTTGATATGATGATGGGTTGATAAAATGAATCCTCAATGATGTCACAAGTAACACCTATATCACAAGATGCAACCACCACTTTCTTTGCTTGTTGCTCAAGAAGCAATGAGTGAGCCTTTTCAAGCTTAGAATGAGCATCACCAAGTTTCTCATGGTCTTCCACTAGACTCTCATGAGCGGTTTTAAGCTCACTAAGAACTTTCTCAAGTATTGTTACTTTCATTGAAAGCTTCTTACACTCTTTTTCCTTGGCAATAGCTATGTCTCTAGTCTCTTGCATCAAGTCATATAATTGTTCCTTAGAAGGTTCATCATCATTATCACTATTGTGAGCATATTCCATCTCACTATCATCATCACTATCATCATATTGTACCTTAGTTTCTTTGGCCATGAAGCATGAAGATGATGTAGAGAATATTGATGGCTTCTTGTTGATAGCAATTGAAGCAAGAGCCTTGTTGGATGAATCTTCATCTTCATCATCATTATCACTCTCCCAAGTGACCACATATGCACCATTCTTGCCCTTCTTGAATGTCATCTTGGCCTCATGCTTCTTCTTCTTCTCAAATTTGCCCTTGTTGTTGTTCTTCTTCTTCTTCTCATATGGGCATTCGGCTTGAAGATGTTCGGTGCTATCACAATTGAAGCACTTTCTTTGTTGCTCATTTCTCTTGAAGTTGTCATTTCTCTTCTTGAAACCCCTTCTCTTGATGAACATGTGACCCATCTTCTTGACTACAAGAGCAAGTGCCTCATCATCAATTTCAAAGTCACCATCTTCATCATTGTTTTGTTCTTCTTCAAAGATTGGTGCTTTGCCCTTGGAGGAAGTGGCTTGGAATGCCACGGTCTTCTTTTTCTTCTCATCTTCCACCTTCTCTTTCTCGTCAACATCTTGATCATATTTGTCATAGGTCAATACTTCACCAAGCAAATCATTAGGCTTCATAGCTTCAAGCCCATCTCTTTGCAACATCATGATCAACATCTTAAATCTTTTAGGTAAGCTCAATAAGAACTTGTGGCAAAAATCTTGATCTTGAGTCTTGTGCCCTAAGCTCTTGAGATCATTGACTATCACTTGTAGACGATGAAACATCTCAATAATTGTTTCATCATCCTTCTTCTTGAAGTTCTCAAACTCACTCTTGAGTCCATAAAGCTTGGCACTCTTCACAACTTTTGTGCCCTCATATGTTTCACTCAATCTTGTCCACACTTCACTAGCCAATTCCAAATCCTTGATGCCCTCAAACACTTTTGTGTCAATGCCATTGTAGAGTGTATTAAGAGCCATTCTATTGCATGTTCTATTTGCTCTATCCTCATCGGTGAGATGATCCGGATCAAGGATAGCAAAATCATTCTCGGTGACTTGCAATACTCTTTCATGAATAGAACCAAGGTGCATTGTCATCTTTCTCTTCCAATGAGCAAAAGAACTAACACCATCAAACATAGGTGGTTTGCTCCCAACATGATTGAACACAATTTGAGCCATACTTCAACACCGAAGGTTGTTAAGCCTTAATTAATCGGTGACCTAGCTCCGGTACCACTTGAAAGGTCCTAGTATGGCTAGAGGGGGGGTGAATAGCCTATTTAAAAATCTTCAAGACACTAGAGCAATATATTAGTAACACAAATGGCGATAAAAGCGGTTTGCTCTAGCTCTAATTGTTAGGCAAGCCAACTATTGCAATTCTAATGATTATAGTCTCTATGGCACACAAATTCTATGTCTCTACTCTAACTAATTAGAGAGCTAGCAAGATAAATAAATTACTCTAAGTTACTCTACTTGCTACTCTACCACAAGATATATTGCAAGTATAGAAGAGAGGGGAAAAAGACTTTTATATCAACGGTGAAGAGTAGAGGATGTTGCCAATCACCAAATCCCCTCACCAATCAATCCAACACCAACCGTCTAGGTGACGGCAATCACCAAGAGTAATAAGAATACCACAATTGCAATCACCACCTAGTGCCAAGAAATTGAATCACAAATGCAATGCACACTAGGGTTCCCAATCTCCTCTCATGAACAAGCACCAACCATGGGAATGAAGAGGAGATGGGGGGATCCTCTTGGAGCTCTCAAATCGATCTCTAGAACACTATCCCTCACTTGATTGAAGCTCAAATCAATGGAGTCAAGGGATGGAGGATTGAAGCTCACTTTTCTTGTTCTAGGGTTTGAGAGAGAGAGCAAGAGAGAAGGAGCTTTCTTTCCAAATGGCCAAGAGAAGGAGCCAGGGAGGGGAGGCACTCGACCTTAACAGCAGGCCGGCCACCAACGGGCACCTGCCTCCCAACGGTCGGCAGCGCTGCAACGGCAGGAATCGCCGGCGCTCTGTCCCTCCGCTCGAACGGCTCTCGGTTTCTTTCTGTCTGGAGGCGGCGGTGTGGAATGGAGCAAACAGGCGTTCGCGACCTTTTGCCAAAAGCAAGCAAGCTAGCAAGTAGCGCTCGCGTGCGGCCAGGCCGAGCAGCAGCGCCAGCGCTCGGTGGCCCAGCAGCTCGGCAGCGCGCGCGCGGCCCAGCGGAGCGGGAGCAGCAAGCGCACGGCCCAGAGGAGCGGTGGCCTGGCGCGGCCCACCAGCGTGTGGCGCAGCTGGCGGCGGGACGGGCCGGCCTGGCTCCCCTTCCAGCGGACCAAATCCGCGAGCAGCAGCAGGAGCAGCCTCGCGGCCCAGCTCAGCACTCGCGGGCGCGCGGCCCAGCGGAGCGGCGGCCCACTCGGGCGAGCAGGCAGGCAGGCCGGCCTGGCAGCGGCGCACAGCTTTGGAAATTCCGGTTCGTCCTGCAAGAATTGCCAAGGAGACCTCTCTGTTGCTCGACAAATTTATAAGGGGTAGGGGATTCCAACAGAGCCACCTTGCTCGGAAAATAAACCCAGTGAACCGGAAATTCCAATCAGCAGCTCATTTGCTCCAAATTCACCATAAATTCTCATTCCAATTGACATGCTATCTCATCCAAACCAAGTCAAACCTCATTTGCACAAAAGATAGCATTTCTTCAAGGCATTTCAAGGAGTTCTCAACCACCTCATCAAGGCACTAAACCCCAAGCATATGCAAAATGCAAATCATTTTAGTGGCACTAGATGAGTGAGCAATTATGTTATTCCCCTCTTAATAGTACGGTTATCAAACCTAAAACACTCACACCCTCTATGGTGTCTTGAGTGCAAACCGAAAATGGCCCTATGGATTTATACCTTTGCCTTGAGCCAAATTTCACTTTTCTCCATTTCCATTCCAAGGATGAGCACTTGACCATCTTTTGGACCATCACCATCCACCATGATCCATTTGCTCCATCACTTGGTGTGTACTACCTTGCTCATATTCACAACACTCATGACAAAGGTTAGTACACTAGGTTTCATCAATTACCAAAAACCAAACTAGAGCTTTCAGCGGCGCCTGCCTCTGCGACGGAGGTGGATTGGCACCCCTGCACCGTCGCCATCACCCTCGCCGGCTGCTCGTCGCCCTGCCTCGGTCACGGCGCGCGACTCCCCACGACACCCTGCCCGCCGTCGCCGCCCCGACCTGCTCCTGACGCCGCCACCTGCTGCCGCCCCGGCCCTCTCCCATCGATGTTGCCGTTCTGGCACGGTCCACCCCTACCAATCCCGTCGACGCGCCGCTGCCCTATCACGACGCCGCCACGCCCCATGCCCCCATTGCTACGTGAAGATCAGGAGAGGGGCGATCGGGCGAGTAGGCCTTCCTGGCACGCGGTGGTATGACCTTCCATGAAGGATGTGGTGAGTCTCCTTAAAATCCCCAAATCCCTTAAACTTTTCCTTCTCCATGTTCCCGCGCTCGATCGAAATCCCCCGGAAAGATTACGGGCGGGCACATTCATCACTCCCCCTAGCTACCAACACATACGGGCATATGGATGATGACTTTGGAAGTATGCAGTACCGCCGCCTCGGCACCATGCCATGGCTAGGCGACTTCAAGGGCCGCAGGAAATTGGTAAGACGATTATGTCGCATGAAAAAGCATAAACTATAAAGATTTCTCTTGATGCTCGAATCTAAATATTTGATTAACCCGACCGAAATTGGTTGCAATTTTGCTTCTGCAGTTCTGTCTCGAAAATTTTAATGGTTCGTATCAGGCAGTTTTGTAGGTCTATTTGTTACTCGATGCGGTTTTGTTCTTTGCTTCTTCTTTATGGAAAACCATTGGAAGTGTGGGAAGGGCCTTCTTCTGTCAACTTTACAAGGAAGTAAATATGCAAGATGACTGCTTTAATGGAAGTCACTAGCAGCGAGTTATGTCCAAATGTTTCTACAAATGGTTTAACGTATGTGTAGCTAAAGAATAGTCTGTTATCGCAAATAGTTTGAGTATAAAGAATTAGAGTCAGATTTGCTACCCCAAACTTACTGCATAATTATTGCCGAACATAATTCCATGCCTTGGACTGAAATGATGCTATTTTTGATCCAGGTATTTGGGAAGGAATGCAAAGATCCAGGTATTTGGAAAGGAATGCAAACAGTCAGTTACTTTGATGGCAAAACAATATGAATGGAATGTACTTGTGCCACCAAAGCAAAGCATCATGGGTAAGGTATGTTCACCGACAGTACACAAGTAGAAGCATCTTTCTCCATTTTGTAGCCGGTTACTCTTGTCATAAATTAGAATGCATCGATTAAATTTCCATACCGAGTTTCAACTCAAATTAGTTCTTGTGCGCTGTATTTCAATTCAAAATCATAGTTTGGAATGTTTACTCATGTTCTGTATCTATCAAAATTGCAGCTTTTCATCAAAGACAGACACGTTGATATCTCACAACCCACTAAGGTGTTGTTTGTATAGCACATGGATATCTATTGCTTTTAGATGATCAATGATATATCAATTATCCATGGACCTGTTATTGGCCTTTTAGTAGAGCAATCTTTTAACGTGTTTCCATGAGGTCTGTGCCTTGAACACTTGAACCAACCGGACAAGTTGATAATCTACAATGCCGAATCAATTAGTTAATATTTCACTTTGTATCAATAACATGTTGGTTTTGTTCTCTATACATTGTCTCCACAATGACCGGTAGTGATGGTCGGGGCAGCCAATGCTTGTGTCGACACAACACCGCTATAGCCGGAGCTCCTCTTGTGGACTGGGCTTTGCTGCCATGCTCGCACCTTGGATCGAGGAGAGACCCATCAAGACAGTCCGCCAATTGGGGTATGTCGTGTGATGCATGTTGTCTGCAGAAGGCGCGCAGGTAGGACACGGAGTCTGACTCTTGAAGGCTTGAGTGCTGCCTTAGTGAGGATGATCATTCTGACAACGCGTGATGAAGTGAGGGGCCCCATGAAGTGACATCCATTGTTGTGTGTGCTCAACGTATGTAGGTTAGTTATGATAGAGTTAACCGAAGATGACTGTATGTAGGTTAGTTAATTGCAGTTGACTGTATGTAGGTTATGGCATGTTCCAACCATGTATCAAGGTACACCGAGCCACACCTGAAGTATGTTTTTAATTTGGGTCTTTACAAATTGATAATCTTGAATTCTTATTGCCCAAAGAAATTTGAGTTTCCACTCTTAATGCAAATATGTTAACTGGAGATTAACTTTCATTGACTGAATGCCATGTGCAGTAGCAGTTCATACATGTGTGTGTAATGATTGTTTTCTGAATTTTATTTGGTCTTTTCTAACTTGTTGGAGGCTTGGAGCTAAGATCTAACTTTTTGGATGCTCGGAGCTATGACCTTGCGTTGGGGTGTTATTTTTTTAAGTGCTTATGAAAACATGGTGGACGTATTGGATAAATTGAAAACAGTGCAAGATAGATTTTAAATTCCCTATAGCACTATTTAATCAATATTTTCATGTTTTCTTTGTTGAATTTGCAAATCTCTGCATTCAAGGTTTGGCATATGCATTTATTCAATGACATTTGATTCACCAGGGAGCATGTTGAAGCTTAAAAAACATATGGTTATACTATTTTGTATTTGATGATAGCATGATATGTGTAGCTTAGTTTCTTTCGAGAGCGGGTCTTCACCCATATGTGTAACTTAGTGGGATTTTATTTAGGCTCGGCGGTTAAATAGGGATATTTTTGAACTATTTATGTTCAATTGCTGACCTTGCTGTAAAAGGAAGTCCTTATGAAACATGCTGAGAGCCTATCGTCTCCTTGAATGACTATAACCTTTTATCTTAGTACTTTAATGATCATGTTTGCTCTCAAATTCAGAACCACGAGATAGGTGCTTCGTTCAAAAGGAGCATCATCCATGAAAATGAATTGTGTTATTTTATGGCAGCAATGGATTATGTTTGGTTAAGTTGATTCTTCCCATTTGTTATGCTATGCATACACTATTGTTATCCCGTTGCAACGCACGGGCACTCACCTAGTGCAACTAAAAAAATGCAAATATGCAATGGGCAGTTTCTTATAGTACTTGCCTAACTACCATTATCATTTAAAAAAAAACAACATAAATACTTTGTGCGCGGGGAAAAATGAGAAAGGTTGATGCAGACTTTTGGAGCAAAAATTGGTGAGAAGGACCTTAATTTAGGTATGAGGTCATTGGCTGGTTGCTAGCTAGGATATGTAGAAAGCCATGCATGTGCGTCCCCCGTACATGATAGCAATGACTTATTTCAAAAATTATAATCAAAAATAAATATTTTATTTTATTACAATATGCACAACTGTGTATATCTTTGTATTAGAATAAGAGAATGTTTATGTTATAAGATTGTCATTTTCAGCTATAGCTTTCTGATTGGCGCTATATTTCTGAAAAAATATTTATTGCGCTTTAATCAACTACATTCTACATGGATCGTGAACAAATGAGATAAGAACTTAACTTAGATTAGTGGTCGGGTTAAACAATCTCTACTATCCAGGATTTTAGGATGATACATAGATACTCCAAAATAAGCATCAACAAATAGCTCATATAAGGTGTTTATTTGGTTGTAATAGGTGTCAACAGCTTCGCAATAGAGTTTTATCAAATAGTAAATAAGAGATATTGAGAGATAGTTTTTGTTGTATTGACATTGCTAGGCTTTGGTATATATTAATATCCATGTTTTAAATAGCGGGCTAAGATGAAGTAAGAAAGCATCAGTCCTCTTTTTTTTTTGTCTTCTATTTAGCGGTTTGTCTCTAAAAAGGCTATTAGCGGAGCTATAGCAGGCAGTGGTGGATCCACGGGAGGGGCTGGGGGCTGCAGCCCCTCCCGGTGGCCAAAAAAATCAAAGACCATATCTTCATTTTTGACTATTTTTAGCATATGGTTAGTGCTATTTTTATATTTTTTTTTATCTATTATTAGTACATAATTAGTATAATTTCTATATTTTTGTCTATTATTAATAGATAATTAGTATAATTTTTAGCCTTATAACGTTGTTTAGCACCTCCCTTGGTCGTTTTCTGGATCCGCCACTGATAGCGGGCTATAGCGGCTAAATTATATATGAACGCAAATAGCGGCACCACGCCTCAAAAGCTATAGCGGGCTATATCGCGATCTTAGCGAGCTATTTAGTTCAAGGATTAATATATATTCCTATAAGATATTGGCAAATGAGTTGGTAAATTTGCAATCGAGCGTATCATGTCCAAGTAGGATATTCGATGGAGTATTTCATTTTACGAGAAATATTATCGTATTAATAAATAAATATATTGTCGTAATAACAAATAAAATAGATTAAAAAGCCTACTGCGAAAGAGCCGCCTTAGTAAGGACGTTAATAAGCATTAATCTTTCATTGCGCGTATTCATTACGGTGAGGTGCATGCTATGCAAGTTAGCATCACATTAACACTCGTGCTTTGTTCCGTTTTTGTTTGTTTATTTTTCCTTGTTTCCTTTTTTTTTGAGACGACTCATTCTATGTTGTTGTTTGTATCTAGAGTAGAGTAGAAAAGGCACTTTTAAGTTAGGCAATGTGACATGACGTAAGTAAGCTCAAAATGGTTATTTAAAAAAAAGCACAAAACCCACATTTGAAAATCGTGGACTGACTTGCTACCTTTCTTTATTTTTTGATATATCATCTCGGTTATCCTTTTCCACTCTCAAGCAGCTCGGAGGCTTCCACGAAGCTTCCTCCTCTATCCCTCCTTGGCAAGTATCACTAGGCGCACAAAGCTGTTGCCAGTAGACAACAACATAACGGTCTATCATTTCACATGATTTTAATGACAATCTTGAAGCAAGAAGTTGTCCATAACTTTCACGCGTCTATTCCTTCACTGCTATTTCTTTTTTTTTTTTTTTAAAAAAGTATCTGTAGAAAACCAGCTCAGCAATAGTATATGGGTGTAAGCAATGTCTTTCTAAAACAAGAAAAAGATGCTTGGAAACGTACAAATCGCTTTGTCCAGCCAGCTAGTCCAAGAAAACGGCAGCTGTGCTCGTGTCAACCCGTGCCATTTCTTGCTCCGGCAGATTCAGGCAAGCAAGCAGCCACTCGCTAGCTACAAGCATACTACGTACTCCGGGACAGCGTGGCGATCATTACGCTGGCTGATTAGTACTGGTATCTCCGTGAGATTTGTTCAGATTTTTTTTTTTTTTGAAAGTGAGATTTGTTCAGATTTGGTGGAAGGCAAGCGTGGGTTTCTTGTTGTTTTGGTGCGCGCGTGTAGCAAAAAGGGGCGGCGCGTGTTGGATGGGAGCTGTTGCTGGGTTGACCTGCTCAGAGTCCTCCGGGATCGCTCGTCGGCTTGCCGCCCTGTGGGCCGAGCTGTGGTGGACGGTAGCCTGCCGGTCAGAGGCCAGGCCACCACCCAGTAGTGGCCGGCCGGCTGGTCGGCCGTGGCCTGGGCCCACGTGTGCACGGATCGTCACCGGAACGGATGCAGTCGACACGAGGCCCGTGGGCTGGGCCCCAGCTGCCGCGGAGCGGGTCAGGTGACACGTGCGCACGGGATCCGGTGTGGATGTACTCGTAGTACTCGAGTGGACGTCTGAACCGGTCTGCAGCCGCTCGTGCTGACCTGCCAGTCGTCTCCACGAGTCTGGTCTGGATACGGAGCCGCTCCCCCGGATCGTCTGTGCCTCTGGCCGCAACAGCGAACTGGTTTGTGCTTCCGGTTTTCTTTTCTTCTCATTTCACAAGAGCAACTAAAGCAATTCTTTTTCCGTAAAATTTGGCATGCATGGAACGATGTGAAAATAACTATTCCGGCAGATCCATTTGTCAACCTTCTTTTCTATATTTTTTCTTACATATTTCCTAATCGCTGGTCGCCTGGATTCTGGCTAATCGCCAAGGCGACACGCGAGTGGTCACGGGTTCGGGTTTTTTTTTCTATTGTCAACCGATGTTTTGGCGTGCTTCCAGCAATGTTTTGGCCTATGGCCGTGATGTTCCGACGATGTTCTCATTTTTTTGAGATAGTGTTTGATGTTATGGCCTCCTTTCGGCGATGTCCTAGCCTGTGTCTAGCGATGTTCCGATGATCTTCATTCGATGCTTGCGACAATGTTCCGGTGACACATTGACCCTTGGATCTTCATCCGATGATGCAAGACGTCGCCTGGTTTTTTCAAAAAAAAAAAAAACTCAGACGATTGGGAAAGTCTCTTATTTTTAATCTCTCAGAACTTGTACTCACCCCTAAAATCGAGGGAAGCAAGTAATTTTTTTTTCTCAATCCCCTTTCCTCCCATGTTTAGCATTGACATGTAGGTCCACATAATAAAGGGGATGGAGTTGTTCTCGATCTACTACAATAGCTCTCCCATATACTATGTAATTCAGTTTCGTCAATTCCTATATGAGATATTTTAAGGGGAATAAAGGAACACATGAAGTTGCTCTTTGAACCAAGGTTAGAAGGGATCGGGAAGCAATCCTGATTCCAAGTTTGTAGCAGCGTGCCACGGTTGGCAATCTTAGCAAGAAATAGTTATAACAAAGGAAGCTAGTACAAAACAGAAAGCACTTCAAAAACCTAAATGAAATGCTAGGGATATTGAATGACGAGAATTGTTTATATGTTTGACTCTTTGAGCGTTGATGGCCAAGGATAATAGCAAATAGAATCACTAACCAACCCAATGTAAACTTCGCTACCGAAGTACAAAAATGGCTTCGAAAGTAGTCGTTTGGGAGGAGCACGGTGATTGCATCCAAACGCCCCGTTATTGAAAGTGCACACTAGTTGGTGAAAGACAATCTTCCTCGGATTTGCCGTATTTTTAGGCAAGTTGCTAAGTCGTACATCTATTATGCACTTCGGCGAGCTTAAGCAAAATCAACATGCAAAAAGTTGTTACACGAGCGTTTAGTGTTCAACCTGAACAAGAAATCCAACAATCGTCGTTGTGGTTATGAGATTTTAAAGTTGCAAAGATAATCCAAGTCATCTAGGGTGGGAATGGAGGTTGGTGGAGATGAGGTTGTAGGAGGGTTGTGTCTGACCACCATCGATACAGATTCTAGCTCGCCAACTCCTCACTCAAGAACCGTAAGCTGACAATGTGAATCACATCATTAAACAACTAGGTTCCCCCATTATGTCCATTAGTTGTCACTATCCTCTAATCCACTCTAAAGCACTCACTAAATAGCTAATCTCTCTCGACTCACCAAAACTTAATATTAACTTGGGGTACCTATTCTTTGTTTCAGATTGGTAGATCTCAAACCAAACACACTTCTAAGAGCCTTCCAATAAACCTTCATAGGAAAGGCCACATAGTCCTCCATTGGACTGCCTAGGAACCCGTAAACTCCTAGAGTAACAACTCTCTCATCTTCACTTGATTAACCCTCAAGCTAAGAGCAAAAAAGATGCACACTAAGATCGCTCATGACTACTCTCGTGCAGGCATCAAACTATCAAAGTGCACAAGGGTGATGTATTATCCGTTCACTATGTATGTAACCGTATGGCCGTCTGGGTTTGGGGAGATGCATGACCCCAAGGTATTAGTCATTGGAAAAGGTTACCGAGAAAATCACCATTAGACATCGGGACTACCTACTCATCTTATACAAAATTTTAGAATTGATTGTCATGTGATAACATGATAGAGCATCGCTGGAAACGTGGTAGAACATCGCTGAGCAGATCGTGTGTGCCAACAAAAAGTGAGAGCACATCGTGTGTGTCAGCCATGAACGAGAGCAGATCGCAAATGTCAAAAAAAATGAAAGATAATAAATTAAAAAAAACTTTATATAGAAGATAAATAGAAATTCTGTACACATTCGCCACATCCTGACCGGCTGGCATAAGAAAGCCCACACAGAAATATGGCCCAGTGTCACACAAAAGGAAGGTTTCTAAAAAAGCTATTTTCTTCCTAAAAAAAAATATTTTCTCAAAAAAGAAAAAGCTCCGACCTCCGCAAGTCAGCCTCAGTCCTCATTCTCGATTTTCATTTCCCCGTCCCATCCCATCCCCGCCCTGCCTGCCGGAGAGCGGCGAGCACCACCGTCCCGGCAGCGCGGAGCGCTGTCCGCTCCATCCGCGCGGCCTCAGACGAGCGGCGGCGCGCAGACGCTGCGACCCGGTAAGTCACCTCGGTTTCCAGCGGGGTTCAGGGGGGTCCGGAGCTCCGTCCGGCGGCCGGAGGCGGTTCTAGGGTTAGGTGTATCAGTGTATGAAAGGCGCCCCGAGTACTGGGATTGGGATTTGGGAAGTTGCCTAGCGCAGCCGGTGCTTCGTTCCTGGCTGAGCGCAGCAGCGGTGGTGCCATGAGCGCTAAGGAGCAAGGAGATGGGATCGGAAGAGGGAAATACCGAAATAGAGAACTATTTGATGTCAGATCTTGAGAAACATTTGATCTTGAGAAATATTTGATGTCAGATCTTGAGAAATAACCAACTGATAGGCAAATGATTAACTCGGCCTTGTTATGAACACCGGAGCGTTATGCTGGACTGTTATTTTTCTTGCTCATGTAGCTGTTTGCACTTGCTTATCTGCCTTTTGCTTACGAGCGTGTCATTTTTTGCAGATGGATCTCAAGGATAGCCTCTCCAGATTTAAGCAGCAGCAGGAGAGATGCCAGTCATCGTTGGCGAGCATAGCTGCTTCGAGCTCAAAGCCGAAGCACAGGGCCCAACCGGCGCATGCTCCCAACGTTCCAGCAAGACCAACACAGCCTATTAAGTTTTCGAATGATACGGAAAGGCTGCAGCACATCAATTCGATTAGGAAGTCTCCTGTTGGAGCACAGATCAGACTTGTTATTGAACTGCTTTACAAGGTATTTTCTCGCTGTGCTACAGATTTCTTCCACTTCTCTTTTCATATTACTGCAAATTCAAGAGATGATTCCTCCCTTCTGGCCTCACAAAGTGTAATTGATCCTGCAAATCCTTATTCTAATTCTGGTTTTTATGCCAGGAGGCAGGAGCTGGTATAATTCATGATTTCACGTCTAATTAATTATTCCACATTTTTTGTTTATATTGAAACCCTGACTCAGTATATATTACTTCAGGCTTTTATGACTTTTCTGCTAACTGAAGTGTTATTGGTATTGTTCTTTGTTAAGGGGTATAACATGTTGTTTGGTTCCTGTAGTTTGTAATGTGATCTAATAACACCAGTAACAGATAACATGTGATCCTGTTTGTGTCAGTCCATCAAAAGAATCCACGACGCCGGTAACAGATAACATGTGATCCTGTTTGTTTCAATCCATCGGGGATTCGGTCACGCTGCAATTTGATTTCCTCTTGTAGAAATTCGTTGCCCCTCTCACAAGAGCGTGAATCATTACCCGTGTTTTTTTTTTTTTGCCACTTCACATGTTATGTGCACGAGGCATCCTTCCGCTCCGTATCTTTGCTGCTTCCTTACCAAGACAGAAGCCAATGCCTTGTTTCCTTTCCATTTCAGTTACCGACACGAAAACAAACAACACCTAAGATGCAGTGGTCCACCCTGTTTTCACCCTATTTGTTGGAATTGTGTTCTCTATTGATTTGGCTAACCCTAGAAGGGTAGCTATATAGTGTAGCATACATGGGCCTCATGGGCCTAGCCTCATGGGCCTAATACATGTATATACTCCAACACTCCCAGCTCGAACTACGGCCGCAAGCCGGAGTTCTAGACCGGACATCTAAAAGAAAGAGCACACACACATGTCCCCCCACGCCCACAACTAGCCACCGGTGATGTTGAGGCCGGAGCGGAAGTCGGTGAAGGTCGACGACGGGAGGCCCTTGGTGAAGATGTCGGCGAACCGGGAGGTGGTCGGTACATGGAGGACCCGCACCGCCGATGGCCACCCGATCACGGACGAAGTGAAGGTCAATCTCCACATGCTTCGTGCGCGTCGGTGCCGGACGGGGTTGGTGGAGAGGTAGACCGCGCCGACGTTGTCGCAGACGAGCGTGGCCCGGCGAAGGGGACTATGGAGCTCGGCCGAGCCTGCCGGAGCCGGAAGCCTCGGCCACACCATTGGCGACGGCGCGGTGCTCGGACTCAAAGACTGGAACGGAGGCCACTCGCTGGCGCTTGGAGGACCGAGGACACCGGGTTGCCTCCGAGGAAGACGGCATAGCCGAGGTGGACCGTCGAGTGTCCGGTCGGCGTCGGTGTAGACAACCGGCTCGTAGAGAAGAAGACCGTCGGTGCGGGAGCAGTGCCATGATCGCAGCGGTGCCTCGGAGGTACTCGAGGAGACGCTTGAGAGCAGTGAGATGAGGCTCCCGAGGATCATGCATATGAAGGCACAACCGCCGAACCGCATATGTGATGTCGCCGAGTGAAGGTGAGGTATCAAGAAGAGCACCGAAGATCGCGGTATGCCGTAGGATCGTCACGGGGGCCCCTCGCCGGACAGCCTTGCTCGAGTGTCAACGGTGGGCGGGGCTTGCAACCGTCATCCCGGCCCGCTCAAGTATGTCCAGAGTGTACCGACGCGCGGTGAAGAAGAAGACCCGGTTTGGATGAGGCTCAACGGTGACTCCAAGAAAGTGGTGAAGCACACCCAAATCCTTCATCGCAAACTCCCGCCGAAGAGAGGTGATGATCCGGCGAAGAAGTGACTCGGAGGCATCCGGGACTATGTCATCCACATAGAGTAGCAGATATGCAGTCTCGGCCCCATGGTGATAGATGTACAGGGACGTGTCTGACTTGGCCTCCACAAAACCAAGCAGCAAACCTGTTGTTCCATGCCCGGGGAGCCTGCTTGAGGCCATAGAGAGACTTGTTGAGCCGGCAGACCATCTTAGAGCTGGAGGAGTCCACAAACCTAGCCGGCCGACTCGTAGACTGTCTCGGAGAAGACCATGCGTAAAAGCATTCTTCACATCCAGTGGTGCACGGTGCCAAGAGCGGGTGAGAGCCGGAGAGCACGGTGCGGACAAGAGTGTGCTTCACCACCGGACCGAAGGTCTCATCATAGTCAACCCCTGTGGCGCGAGTGAAACCCCGGAGTACCCACCGAGCCTTGTACCGCTCAAGTGTACCATCGGCCCGCGCTTGTGGGTCCGCATCCACTTGCCGGTGACGACGTTGGCACCTCGCGGCCGGGGCACCAGATCCTGTGTCCGGGTTGGCGAGGAGGGCCGCATACTCCTCTTCCATCGCACGGCGCCGGTGAGGGTCCGCCAAGGCCTCGCGGACGGAAGAGGCACCGGAGAGATCCCCGGCTCACAGCCCGAGGCAGGGGCTGCGGGCGGGACGCCCGCCTCGTCACCATCGGGTGAGTGTGACGAGGGTCCCGGTGAAGAAGCGGCGGAGTGGTATACGGCGGCTCCACACGGCGGCCGGAGGCCGCGGGCGGCGGGCGGCGTCGGGTGTCGCCGGCGGGAGAGGGCACCACCGTGGTGCAGGTGACCCCGGCGAAGAAGCGGGCCACTCGCGGCGACGGCGGCGGGGCGGCGGCGCCGCAGCCCGTCCACGCCGTCGTACACGTGCACCGGCCGGGCGAAGCCGAGCAGCGGCGCGGGAGGTGGAGCCCGAGCGGCGGCGGTCCACGGCGCGGGTACACGTGCACCGGCCGGGCGAAGCGCGTAGCGCAGCGGTGGCGCCTGAGGCCGGCGGCTCGGGACCCCCACCCCCGCTCGGCCCCTCCATGGTCGAACAGGGAGCAGGGTCGGGAGAGGCACTGGCCGCCGGTGAGATGGGGCACGGCCCCGGCGAAGGGCACGGTGCGGTAGTACCTGCAGGAGACAACCGCAAGGTGGCTCGACCACCACCGCGTCGCGTGGAAAACAAAGAGGAGAGGTCAAGCTCGGAGGCGGAAGTGGTGGTGGGAGGGGTGGAGAGGGGAAGATTGACTCATCAAACACCACATGACGAGATGAGGACCCGACGAGAGGCGAGGTCGTAGCAGCGGTACCCTTGTGATCCGGGAGTACCCGAGAAAGACACAGAGAGTCGAACGGGGTGCCGGCTTGTGGGAGCGGTGGTCGTGGTGTTAGGTAACACGCACACCGAAGACGCGAAGGTGGTCGTGCAGGAGGAGGGCACCGAAAAGAGCGTGGTGGGGCGTGGAGCCGGCAGCAATGGCGGAAGGAAGGCGGTTGAGGAGATAGGTGGCGGTGCAAGCAAGCTCTCGGCCCTTAAGCGCGAGGGAGTGACGCCCGGCGGAGGGTGCGGGGTCTCGGTGGTGGTGCGAATCATGCGCTCGCCCTTGCCGTTCGGGGAAGAGGTGTACGGCAAGACATGCGCGGTTGGACCCCATGAGAGAGAAAGAAGGCACGGGAGGCGGAGTTATCGAACTCACGACCATTGTCGCACCGGACGGCCTTGATGGTGAGGCCGAACCGTGTAGACACCCAAGCGAAGAAGTGGAGAATCGCGGGGAAAGCCTCGACTTCGCACGGAGAGGAAAAGTCCAGGAGTAATGAGAGAAATCATCAAGCATCACAAGATAGAACTTGTAACCAGAAATGCTGATGACAGGAGATGTCCAGAGGTCGCAATGTACAAGATCAAAGATGTGGGCCGCCTGGGAGGAAGAACTCTGAAAAGGGAGGCGGACATGACGGCCCAGCTGACACGCATGGCATAGGTGCTCATCGTGAGTCCGAGGACACCGAATGTCGGAACTACGACTGAGCTGCATCAGGGCGTCACGACCAGGATGGCCGAGGCGCGGTGCTGGTGGAGGAAGTAGTGGTGGCGGCGAAAGCACGACAAGGGGCCGGCGAAGAAGGAGACCCGGGAAGCGGAGGGTGTAAAGGGGCCCCGTGCTATCACACCGAAGTAGGGGGACGCCGGAAGCCAAGTCCCCGACAAGTGAGGCGGAAGAGTCAAACTCCACGGAACAGAATTGTCACCGTAAATCGACGAATAGAAAGAAGGTTGTGAACCATAGAAGGGGCCACAAGAACATCGGGAAGACGAAAAGAGCCATGAGCGCCGGCGGCACCCACGTACGTGACAGAAGGCAGAGCCATTTGCGACCATGATGGACGAAGGGTGAGAGGAAGAAGGGGGTGAACGGAGGAGAGTATACCGGGATCGGGAGTGGTGTGGTAGGTGGCTCCCGAGTCGGCGATCAGCCCCGGCCCGACGGGAGGTGTCGGAGCCATGGTGCCGAAAGAGGTGGCCAAGGCCGCCGGTCCCACCGATGTGCCCGGCAAGGCGCGGAGGTGTAGGGGGGCGCGCCGGGTGACACCCCGGGAGAAGCGGCAGCCGAACATGGCGGTGGCCGGCCACCGCCGGAGCCCCGAAAGGGCCACGGAGAGAGAGGGCCACCGGAGGTGGAGCCCACGGCGACGAGAGTGGTGCCACCCGAGCGGTGAACATGGTGGCCGCCGGTGGACGGTGCTCACCACCTCGGAGCACCGGAGCCCGGGTAGGGCCACACGGGGGTCCGCCCGGCCCACGGGTTGCGAAGAAGGGCCGGTGGTGTACCCTCGCCGGGAGCACCCGGAGCACATGGAGGCGTCGGTGTGCTCCCACGACCACCACCACGCCCCCCACGACGACGGCCGCCACGCCCGCTTGGCTCGGGAGAGACGCCGGTGGAGCAGCGGCCGTGGCGGCGCCGAGGACGACGGGGCGGCGGCACGGAAGTGACCCAGCCGGGCAAGTGGATCGGTCGGTGCCGAGGACCGCGTCGTGGTAGGCAGGGAAAGGGTGAGACGCCGGGTCCGCGTCCGCGATCCGGCCGGTGCAGATCGGCGGCAGCCCGCTCGCGCTCCCAAGCGAGGGCAGTCGCACGGACACGAGCCCGTCCCCGCGGCCGCAAAGACGGCAGCGACGAGGCGGGCGGCAAGGGCGGACGGTGGCGGCGGCGGCGGGCAAGGAAGTTGGGGGCACCGCCCGCCCTCCGTGTAGCGAGCAACGGCATCGGCGGCCGGTGCTCGCGTGCGGCGGTACCCAGCGGGAGCAGCAGCGACGGCCCGGCCGCGCGGGAAGAAGCGGAGGCATCCCGCCGCACGGCGCCGCGGCAGCTCGGGTCGGGCATAGGCGCCGGACCCGGGCGGGTAGCCACCGCAGGGACCGGGCGGCGGCCCGCACAGCAGCAGGGGCGCCCATGGCGGCGGCGGCGCGTCGGGCCTCCGCGCTCGCACCTGGAGTAGGAGCCGCGCCAGGGAGGGGCTGGGCGGCGGCCCGCACAGCAGCAGGGGCGTCCGCGCCGGCAGCAGGAAGCCCCGCATCCGCGCCTGCAGCAGGAGCACGCCCCGCGCTCGCGCCTGGCGAAGAATCCGCACCGGGGACGCCTGGAGGAGGATCCGCGTCCACGCCTGCAGTAGGGGCGCGCCCCGCGCTCGCGCCTGGAAGGTGCCCCTGCGGGCCAGCAGCGGCGGCGGCGGGCGCCCACATCGCGGGAGGGAGGAGCACGCCGGGCGGGTCCGCTCGAGGCGCGCACGGGGGCGGCCGCGCGGGAGCCGCGCGAGCTGGGGGCGGCCGCGCGGGAGCCGCGCGAGCTGGCGGCGGAGGAGCTCCGACGGCGGGTGGCGCGCGCGAATCCGGCCACCCGCGCGAGGACGGCGCTGGATCGGGGCGGGGCCGCGCGAGGACGGCGCGCGGGAGCCGCGCGACGGCGTGGAGCGCGCCGGCGTGGATCCGCGCGGATGGAGGAGCCGCCGCTTGCTCCTTGGCGCCCAGGACGAAGGAAGGTAGGCCCGCTGCTGCTTGCTGCTGCTTCTAGACGCGACGACAGGCGCGGATCGAAGGAGATCGACGCCGAACCAAGGGCGCTGCCCCCGGCGGAGTCGTCCTGCCTGGCGGCGGGCAGGGAAGGTGAGGAGAGAGAGGAACGAATCTCAGTCTGATACCATGTTGGAATTGTGTTCTCTATTGATTTGGCTAACCCTAGAAGGGTAGCTATATAGTGTAGCATACATGGGCCTCATGGGCCTAGCCTCATGGGCCTAATACATGTATATACTCCAACACTATTTATAGCATTGTTTGTATACCTTCTTTCACATGTTAAATTGTAAATCTTGCTATGTATAGCCTGTAATGCTGCTTATTCTCTATTAAGCCCCTGCAAAATATAGTGAGATTTCCGAAATAGATTAAGTTGGTATGTAGTGAGAGGTAAGAAATATTGTGGTGGTTATATTTGCATGCATGATGTATATGGATTATCAAGTGTTATGTGAGTACGCACCTTTACAGACTTGAATGTAATGTTTTGGTTACTTTTGCCCTTACTAGAATTAAGCATTTCAGCCCAATGTTTAAAAGATTAGAATGACCCTGCAAGGATTTCTTCTATGGTTGACTAATCTTGTACGTAGTGGTAGAAGCTGCTGGCAAACTCTCCTTATGTATTTGGATGCTGCATCTTAGTTTCTTAATCCTGATTGTTGTATTTTCTGAATTTGCAGACAAGACAAGCTTTTACTGCAGAGCAGATAAATGAAGCAACTTATGTTGATATCCATGGTAATAAAGCTGTCTTTGACAGCTTGAGAAACAACCTCAAAGTAAGCTATGATGGGAGGCGTTTCTCTTACAAGGTAAATTGATTTGTGCTAATTAATTTGAATTACCCATTTGTTAATACTTTCTACGTGAGTGATCAGCTTTGCTCTCTTTCTATAACCTTAGTCAATTCTGAATCATTTGATTAGTAGCTACAGAACTGGAAATCACTTGTCATCCCAACATTTTCATGTGGAATGTTTTTACTATCTGTCCTAGTCAACTAAGTTTTGTAACTTATGAAACGTCTATAATTGATTAAATATGTTGTATAGGAATTATGTGAGCTACAGTCTAAAGAGTTCTGTAGTTTGTTATATTGTTGCTTGCAGTTGAACTAGTTCTGACTTCTGAGATCTCATTTGTTGATTCGATGTTCATATTTGTGCAGTCCAAGCATGACCTGAAGGGAAAAGATCAACTACTTGTTTTGATTAGAAAGTTCCCAGAAGGTCTTGCTGTTGTGGAAGTCAAAGATGCATATCCAAATGTATTGGAAGATTTGCAGGTGACCCTAACTCCTCATCAGATAATTGAGATGTTCCTGATCACACTGTGATGCTGACACTATTCTTAAAGGTGCCCAACTAGTTAGCAGCAACAATCCCTCTAAAATAATAACTCCAAGTTAGCACTACATGCTCTATAATCACAAAGGTACCCCGTGTGGCTGTGTGGGACATCTGTTGCGCTGTCTATATGCTAATGAGGTTTTTGATGTAGTTTGCCTTTTTTTTCTGTTGGCAGTCCAATGTCCACTAATAAACTTGACCATTTAAACACACTTGCATAATCTTGAGTATTTTCTGTGCTCTAGGCTCTGAAGGCTGCAGGTGAGGTTTGGCTGTTATCAAACATGGACTCCCAGGAGGACATTGTATACCCTAATGACCCAAAAGCGAAGATCAAGGTTGATGATGACCTGAAGCAGCTCTTCCGTGAAATAGAGCTACCACGTGACATGGTCGACATAGAGAAGGAGCTACAGAAAAACGGTTTCAAGCCCATGACCAATACTGCCAAACGACGAGCAGCTGCCCAGATCAATGGCGTGAAACCTAAGGCTAAGCCCAAGAAGAAGCAGCGTGAGATCACAAAACGGACCAAGCTCACGAATGCACATCTTCCTGAGCTGTTCCAGAATCTCAACACTTAAGGCCACATTCAGTCGCTAGGGAATGACCCCCTGGAAGATTTCTGGCTGGATTGCTTAGCTGATATTGTATAAGCTTTGTTGGGCGGAACGGTTCCTGGGCTTGTTCCAGCAGAACCAAACGAGGCCTAACCGTGTTACAATCGATGACGACTTAAGAGGATCTATTTACTCCTTTGTATTGCTATGTTGTGTGTACATGTAATGCAACCCCTGTATGTTGTATGGCTTATGGCCTCCACAAATTTGTTTGTCAAGATTCTTGACGATATACTTGCATTCGACATAATGGAATGCAAAACCTCAATATTTCCGTTAAATTTATATTTTTATCTCAATTACAATATCTTCTGAGTTTGTGGCATTATGTTTGGTTGATTTTGGATCAATCAGGCTGAATGCTTCTAGAATTCTTAAACTTCATAATTATGAGCACTGAGCCTGCAGGTTTGGGTGTGTTTATGTGTGTTTTCCTGACGTACTGCTCACTTCATCTTCTGAATTTGGAATACCAGGTTTGGTAAATTTTGGACTCATCAGGGATGCCTGACCTTTTTTTTTTTTTTGAAACTGATGCCTGACCTTTGATACCGTAGTACACATCACACATTACACAAGGAGGCGAAGACTAGCATATGCATATACCTAAACGTCATAATTACGGTTCGTTTCGTGTACTTAAATCTACCTAAACGTCATAAAATGATGCCTCTGTGCGGAGTAGTACAGGCTTGGAAAGCTGAGCAAAAGCTGATTTTCAGGGATCCCTGTTGCGAAGAAGTTCAGGTCCCCCCACGTGCGGTCCTCATCTTCAGCTATCAGATCAGCTTCTTCCTGTAGTTTATCTTTTTTACTGGTTTGATGGAGAATTGGAGACCAAAATGAAATCCAATAACATATTTGCTGCTATCATTTGGGGATGCAATATTGATTGAAATTTATTTTTTATTTATAAGATGTCATGGCATTTGCATTGCTGACATATTTGTAGTGGCATGCAATGAAATATATGTTATATATTAGAAGTCAGTGAGATTGGATCTGAATAGTTCATGTATATGTTTTTTCCCCTTGATTGTGGTTTCCACAGCTTGAGACATGTTCAAAGAAAGTCAGGGGTCAAGTCAGTCCGAGTACATTGACATTGATGATATTGACATTTCATCAATTCACGCTCCACCAATTGGCAGTGAGCCTAGTGCATCCAAAATGAAGGCAAGCTGTGCTGCCAACTACTCTCCACAAGAGGATATCCAGTTATGTGAGTCATGGGGGAATATTAGCACGGATCCTATCACTGGAAATGAGCAACCTAGTAAAGCTTATTGGAAGCAAATTCATGATAACTACCATGCCAACAAGAAATTTGAATCTACTAGGATTGCCAACTCTCTTGAGCATCGGTGGGGCATAATTTACAAGGAGGTGCAAAACTGCATAAGTTTCAGGACTATTTTGAGGCAGTTGAGCGTCGCCATCCTCGTGGTGTATCTTTCCAGGAACATGTAAGAAATCTTTTTGTATTGAAGGTTAGGCATGGATCAATTCATTAATATACCAAACATGCTGACTCACACATGTCTTTGTTTTCAGGTGCTAGAAGCACAAACTATATGTACAGACAAGGAGCAAAACAAGAAGGGTTTCACCCAATCATTGTTGGCTGAAAGTTAGGCATTGTGCCAAGTTCACGGCTGTTCTGTCCTCTAAAAGGCCTAGAACAAGCAACTCAAACTCAATTGATGCTAATGAAGAAGATAATGATAGTGGCAAGAGCCAAACTCCTGACTCATCCTTGCATAGTGCAAAAAGGCCTATGGGGGGAAGGTGAAAAAGGGAGGGGAAGAATATAATTATGTAGGGATGTTTGAGAAATTCCTTATTGAAAAGGAAAAAATTAGAGAAGATGGCAGGAGAACAAGAAGATGCAAGAGCACAAGGCATCGATTGAGGAGCACAAGGTTGCTCTTTTGGAAAGGAAGTTGATGTGGGAGCAAGAACAGAAGAAGATTATTTTTCCTGATGTCAACAAATTGGACTCTGATGTAAAGGCATGTGTTAGCAATTAGTAGGGATATTTTTTCAAAAAAATTGTTATGCTGTTCATGGATCTTATTATTATTTTTTTACTGCAGATGATTTTTAGCGATGATGGTGATGATTTTTTTGAGCAATGGTGGGAGGAAGAGGAATCAGATGATGACGATGATGATTTGGTTGTGGCTATGCTCATTGTTGCTGATGCTGAAGAAATGGAACGCAAGAAGGCTCGGCGTGGTTCGATGTCTAGGCCTTGTTTGGATTGCATCAAAAAGTTGGTATTTTTTCACTCTCTCTCCATCACATCAATCTTTACACGCATGCATTAAGCACTAAATGTAGATAAAAAATAACTAAATATACAGTTTAGTTATAAATCACGAGACGAATCTTTTAAGCCTAGTTGGCCCATGATTGGACACTAATTGTCAAATACAAACGAAATGCTACAGTTGCAAATTTTTCTAACATTTTGAATCCAAACGAGGCCCTAGTCGTCAAGTGGTACCATGAAACATGCATGGTGGGAACCTGCGCATTGCAGACTTTATTTTACATTTATGGACTATAGCAATTTATTTGATCTTATGCCATGAACTTTGCGCTTTCAATTTAAATTGAGAACAAATTTGAATGTAAATTTGAATACTCGTATTGAATTTGTAGGTTTGAAGTCATAAATATTTTATTGTCTATTGTGCTTTTGTCCAATACATATGCATAGATAGTGAAGACATAATAGAAATTGAGAAATAGGAGCCTAGTTTTGAAAGCTCTTGCTAGAGTGCAATCCAGACAATAAATATATGATATGTAGTCAAAATTAGTGGCCTTGATTTAACGGCTATTGCTGAAGTTGCTATATAGAATATAGTATTAAGATCTGTAAATGTGTTTATACTATAAAAACATATGACATGATTAATCTTATGATATTTATTTGGCATCGTAAACATTAATATTTTTACATATATTTAGTCAAAGTTATGATTAGTTGACCTTTTCAGAGTAGTAGGCGAGTGCGTGTTTGATTGCCCGGAAGTGGCGTGGGGCTAGGCTCGAGTGAGTGGCCAACATGTCCAGGTCGTCGCACTGACACATCACCCGGAGAATCCAACATCCAATAATGATGGGCTAACTTAGGTTGTGCTAATCCAACATCCAACCTAAGATTGTTAGCAGCACAAGCCACCAGGACAACGATTAGCACAACCCCAATTTGTGACTTGCGATTTCTGGTGATCTCGCCCACGCTTGGCCGCAACTTTCAAACCATATTTCCCTATCATTTCGTCAAGAACAACTCGGGAAGCTTCTGGTACAAAGTTTTCTCCTATCTTGTGATTGTGTGTGCATCGAATCAACGTCTCGTAAAGATTTCAGACTTTCATTCATACTCTGGACTTGTATGCATAGCTATCATGCTATACACCTTGACCATGGTGCATGGCTAACAGGAGTACCGACTAATAGTATAGCCAGTGGAGGCCTGGATGGCCATATATGTTATTATTTCCATGTCATGCCATTACTCACTCATACAACTGATTGTCATTCCTTGCACTCGTTTTATTATACGCATCTAAAATAAAAAAAATGCATCATTATGCATCAGGAAGCATCAAGCCGAGCGTCAAAAAATTAGTCAAACACTTCACCACCATCATCAAATATAATGGACACATCTTCAGTTATCACTGAACATAAAGACATACATGATTTGGCTATATATAAATACGCCGCATTCGGCATCAGCAGTAACTCCACAGAAAACATAGTGGCAGCACCAGATTGTGCGGTGTGACTTTCTGAGGTTAACCTGTGCTTTTTTAATAATAGCTTTATACATGACTATACAACATATAAACCAGATAGAGAACAAGGGAGGAGAAGAAAGAAGAGAAACAACAGTAGTACTGCACCACGTATTTCACATACAACAATACAACAAAAGTTGTCTGTATATACCTGCCTGACCTGTACGCTAAGAATTTCATCACTTCGGGTAAGTTACCTTGCTATCTCCTTAGAAACAAAATCAAATATGCAGAAGCTCTAAATGCTGCTGCATCTATCATCAGCACAGTATTAAAAAGTTTCAAAAAAAAAACAGTAAAATGAATGCGGATGAGAAACAAAATTCAAGCCTTTCCATGTCAGTCATCAATGTCCTGGACATATTGCAAAGCCTGCAGAAGACAGCATTTGAATTGAGCTTATGCCTGCCAAAATAAAATCGAGGAACAGAGGTTGAGAAGTAGCAGTTTGCACATATTGTAGATACACGGCAGCGTCATACAATTAAACCTCCCAACACCCAAGTGGCTACAATAGTCAACAGAATCAATTTTCTTAAGAAGCTACAAATTGTCCCTGTTAGGTTCTGACCACAACATCTTGAGATTACGAGAGTATCACTGGGACATCAGAAACAAACGTACTGACTCTATGCTGAATTTGGAATCAGCAGTCCAATGATTCGCTGACTGTCATTTGTTGTGACTAAATGGACAACACGTATTCTCCTGTAAATCTGGCGTGCCTGTTCAGTTAGAGAAGGCAAAGAGGCCATTAAGCAACATTCAGAAAGAGGATCAGGTCAATCACTCAATCTGTAACTTTGTAATGTTGTGATATGTAGGTCTCCTAGAATTACCCTATGTTTGGTTTAATAAAAGGAATACCCTATGATATCTATAACTTTGTAATATTGTGATATGTAGGTCTCCTAGAATTACCCTAGTTTGGTTTAAAAAAAGAAATACCCTATGATAATTATCTCATGAAGTAACTGAACACATCATATTAAAAAATCCTCAAATTATCAAATCATGAATGCATAATATACTTGAAGCATAGTTCAAACAGACATACAGTATCAAATCATCAACATGTTATATTGCTACACATGTTAAGCATCATGCTTCAAATGTTTCAAACTTAGACAAGGCAATGGACCAGGTGATAAATAGAGGAACTCAATAACATCATCAAAAAGGAACTACCAAATCAATGCTCCTCTTTAGCTCCTCTTGTGGTCCCTGCTCTTCTCCCCAGATCGCTTTGCCCCCGATGGTAATGTCACTCATCCTCATCAAAACCTCTGCTTTCTGACCGGAGGTGCCTCCTCTGCCTGCTGGATTGATTCTTGTCATCCGCAAAATCACTGCCACCATTGTCACAGTCAGATGCATGATGCATCCCTCCGGTGATGGCTCCGCTTGCGGTGATGCCGATGCCTCCTTTCTTCACCTCCAGACACATCCAATGAGTCCTTGCTCCTGCGGTGGCTCCTCCTCTTCCTGTCCTTCCTGTGCCTCTGCTGCCTATCAGAGTCACTACTGTAGCTACTATCCTCATCTGATCTTCCATGCTTCTTCGATCTGTTGGACCTGTTCTTCCTGTCCCTGCCCCTTCGGCCTTCCTCCTCTTCATCCTCACTATCATCACTCCTTCTACTCCTTGAGTGCTTTGATTTTCTCTTGCTGCTGCTACTCCTTTTATGGCGGTGGCTTGACGACTTCTCTTCCTGCCTGGGCCTCCTTGCCCCATTCCTGGCGCGCTCGCGCTGAGCAATTATCTTCTCCAGCTCAGGGTCGATGTCTGAATAAGAGGAATCACTGTCCTCGTCCTCCTCTTCCACATCATCAGAAGCCTCATCTGCGTCCCCACCAGCAGCAGCCTTCTTTTTTATCTCGTCGAACTTGGCCTGCGCGGCGGCCTGGGCGTCGGCGTCGTCCAGGTCCAGGTCCTTGACGGAGAGGAAGTTGCGGCACTGGAAGGTGAGGTGGCCAACGCGGCCGCACTTCTTGCAGGCGCCGCGTGTCTCATCGGAGTTGGAGCCGGTGACGCGGGCGAGCGCGAGGAGGCCCTGGAAGCTGGTGTATGCGTTGCCATCGCCCGAGTCGGATCCGGAGGCTGCCACGGCGCTTGCGGCCGCGTTGGCGTCGTTGGCGGCTGCGGCGGCCGCGTTGGCGGAGACGGAGGAGGAGGGGCGGCCCGGCTGTTGCTTGTTGTTCTCGGGCGCGTAGGGGTCGTATCCGATGGCGCTCTGCCAGATGCCGTGCGTCTGCAACGCGGCGCTGCTGTGCACGCGGTTGTTCGCCGGCATGCGAACGCGCCCTGCCGTCGCCGGCATCTTGGATCGCCGCCGGTTACGCTCGGGGGAGGGGGAAAGTTAGGGTTTGGTGGCAAGGGAGGATACGGATTGGGATTCTGGGATCGATTTCGGCTCTCCCGCCAGTCCGCCACAACCGCACATATAGGTTGAAGACAAATCTGACCTGTGGGTCCCATGTAATAAGTGATGGGGATAAGATTAGACCAGCTGGGAGGGAGGGGCAGTAACGTCTTTTCTCATGCCCTGAACAGTGAAAACAGCTCCTAGAATTATCGAAATAGAGAAAATTGTGAGATGGTCAAATTTTGAAGCAATTCGTACGATCTGGGTTATATTTTAAAAGGTCGACGAATTGTGGGTCAAAATCTCCAGGGCGTGCGGTTGTGGGTTATATTTCAAAATTTCTCCACGCGCACGACGCTACACCCGTGGCCACGCCGCGGGTGTGACAGACGAATCGTCCAATATAGTTGGTGAGGTACTCCTCCGTCCCGATCAATATGTAATTCTCACAACTTGAGTAATCAAGGGCTTACTTGGTTTGGTTCCAATTTTTGCCAAACCAAAACCATGGCATGACAAATCAATTGTCATCAATTGGTTCATTACCATAGTTTTGGCACACCAACTTTTATTGCCAAAGTTTTAGCAATATTCTAGAAAGTTCTTATAGGATGTAGAAATAGAAAAATTGGTGGTAGTCTACTAATTGCTTATCCATAATTTTTGCCCTAACTTTGGCAAGTGGATTTGACCATGCCTAGATTTTCGCTTGCCATCATTTTGGTTGGGCAAGAATTGAAACCCAACCAAGTAGGCCCTAACTTTTTCAAACTGCCGGTAATTATATATTAAAATATATAAATATTTATGCTAAGTAATTAGTATCATCAGAAAAATCTTTAAGTCTATTTTTTTAATAAATTTACTTGAAAACATAAGTACTAATATATTTTGCTATAAACTTGATCAAAATTGACATAGTTTGACCACCACGCTTCCCATAGTTGCATGATCTATGAGACGAAGGGAGTAGGAGCGTGTCCAATCCAAGAGATTAAAAAAAACTAACCAATTCTACTAATTTAGCTATTATCTAAAATAGATTTGATAAGAAAAATAGATTATCGCTAGTGGGCAAAGTGGGTCTGGAAAATTTTTCAGGAACCAAACAGCTTGTGGTTTAGAATAATCAGAGCCAAGTATCTGGACTCCAATGGTTTCTTTGGATCAAGTGGAGCAGGGGGCTCCCAGTTCTGGAAAGGCTTGCATAGTGTTAAGCATCTCATTGACTGGGGATCAGCATTCCAAATTGGTGATGGGGATCACTGCAGGTTTTGGGAAGATTGCTGGGCAAAACCTGTACCTTTGAAAATATACTATAGGAATTTGTACAAACTAGTGAGAAACCCCATGGCTTATGTCAGTGATTGCAGGGAGAATGATGAATGGTATGTGGATTTTAAAAGGTCACTGAACATACAAGAGTATGGAGATTGGCTGGGGCTGCTAGAGGAATTGAAGGACATCAAACTTACAGATAATAAGGCTGATAGAATGGTGTGGGAGTTGGAGAACAAAAAGATGTTTACAACTAAATCATTGTATAGATTTCTATCTGATAGGGGATCCACCAATAGAGTGGCAAAACACATCTGGAAAAGTAGAGTTCCCTTAAAGATCAAGGTTTTTCTGTGGCAGATGGTGAATGATAATATTCAAACTGCCCAGAATCTTGTCAAGAGGAATTGGAAAGGGGAGGCAAACTGCTGCCTATGTGGGCTTGTAGAAACTGTAGATCATGTGTTCTTTGAATGCCCTATGGCTAAATTTGCTTGGAGTTTTGTGATGGGAGTTTTTAATCTTGACTCATATCCTAGATCCTTGGATGATTTTAATCAAACTTGGTTAAGGGGAGACATTAACCTTTCAAACAAAATGGCCATCTTTATACTTGCAGGAATCACCTGGGCACTCTGGCTGTCCAGAAACAAGATGGCGATCTCCAAGGTTGTTCCAAGAGCTGCTACTGATGTATTGTATCGTGCTATATCACATATGCAGACCTGGAGCGTGCTGTTGAAGGAAAAAGATGAAGACAATTTCCAGAAGCTGAAGGTGGTGGCGATGGAGGGCCTGAAGAATTTCCAACCAACTAGGACACATCTATCTTCAATAGTGGAAATTTAAACGCTATTTGTCTTGCTTTTTCTGGGAGGGAGAGCTGTAACTTCTTAAGCTTGTAAACTGTATGCTGGTATCCCCAGCTTTACTTTTCCTGTACCGCACATTGGCTTTCAATAAAAGTCGAGGTTTCTCTCTTTAAAAAAAAAAATTTATCGCTAGTGGCTAGTGAGGTGAGCACTACATGAGCTTGAATCCAGACAGTTATGCATTTAGGGTTTGCATTCTTGAAATTTACCAAAAAGCTTAAAAAGAGATCTCCAACAGTTTTGCATTTGAGTTTTGCATTTTGGGTAACTTGACATTTGAGGGAGGAAAAGTTGACATTTTTGCATAGGCACCAGTGGCTTGGCATTTGTGAAATCCCGAGAATCCTACCATATTTGTCTCGCGCGAACTGCCCACAACGCATTTAGTTTCCCTTTTTTACTAAAATGCCAAGTCCAAATGCCAAACTATTGGAGATGGCTTTATTTTTTTCTCTCCATATCGTTTTAAGAATTGGCAAACAACAACAAATGCCAAATCAAAATTGCATAACTGTTGGAGATGCTCTAACGGCACCATTTAGTCGGAGCATAGAGGGGTGGTAGGTGGTGGTACCCTATGGGTCTGTCCATGCACCAGACAAAGTTTTGCACGTACATAATTTGATCATATCATAATATAAATGCACCCCAGTTTTTCTTGTGCTGTTCAGTTCAGCATCAGCAGTAACTCCACTCGAAACACTATGGCAGCACCAGATTGTGAGGGTGCTTTCTTTGAGGTAAACCTGAGCTCTTTTTAGTAGCTTTACATGGCTATACAACATATAAACCACACATAAACCAAGTAGAGAAAGGAGGAAAAGAAAGAATAGACAACAGCTGTACCGAACCACATATTTTACACAAAAGTTCTGTCTATACCTGCCTGACCTAACTAAGAATTTCATCGCTTTGGGTAAGCCTAGAAACAATCAAATATGCAGAGGCCCTAAATTCCGCTGCATCTAACATCAGAACATCGTCAAAAGGTTGGGGAAAAAACCCCAGTAAAATGAATGCGGATGAGAATCAAAATTCAAGCATTTCCCTGTCAGTCATCAATGTCCTGGACCCATTGCAAGCCTGCAGAAGATAGCATTTGAATTGAGCTTATGCATAAAAATGACAAACGGTGGTTGAGCATTAGCAGTTAGCCACATGTTGCAGATAATACAAGGACGGTCATACAATTAAACCTCCCAACTCCCAAGTAGCTACAATAGTAAACAAAATCAATTTTCATAAGGCTACAAATCGTCCCTGTTGGGTTCTGACCACAACACAACTAATACTCATGAGATTATGAGAGGATTACTGAAACATCAAAAACAAACCTGTTAGTACGGACTCCACTGCTGAATTTGGAATCAGAAGCCCAACGATTCGTTGACTCTCATTTTTTGTGACTAAACGGACAACACGTATTCTCCTATGAATCAGGCGTACCTGTTCAGTTACACAGAAGGCAAAGGCCATTAAGCAACATTCAGAAATCTGTAACTTCGTAATATAGTGATACTTAGGTCTCCTAGAATTACCCTATGTTTGGTTTTTTTTAAAAAGCTTACTCCAGATCGATATATCAGGGGGAATAAAGTTCATCCAGAAAAAGGAAAAAAAAATCTTAGGGTAACACGTGTGACTGAAGTTACAAACAACACAGTTCATGTGAGCACTATATGCATACTTTTATTTTGAAAACACATAGTACTAAAATTTAAATACCAATGCATAGATAAAAATATCGGCTTAAACAAAAACCAAAGGCTATAAAATCAGAATCTATACACTATTTCCAATTTGTTTTAAAAAATAATGTTAGGACACTAATTAGCTTGCCCTAAACATCATATATTTAAAAATGGAGTAATAAAATCAAGATTCAGAGTGTGTCGCTATGGGCACCCATGTTGGGTAATTTGTCTCCTGTCAGTCCCCAATCCACCCCAATCCTACATGGAGATTATAACACCCTCATGGGTTATTTGAAGACCATTATTCTTCAAGAGGAATCCTTAAGACTACTGCGTCCATATCCTTACCCTAAGGAGTAAGGCAGTAGTTTGTATATCTATTTGGAACTAGTAGAACATAGAGGGGCTCTTACAAAAATATAGGTAAGATGGCATGTCATGGTATTAGATCAAGCAGCTGAATATAGAGGAATCACAACATTTAACTTTGAATATAGTGCAACTTGCAAGTAAAAGTAATAGGCATAGAAATAAACCTGCTTGGCCAGGGCCTTTTCTATTGTACCCCAAACTGGAAGTATGAGGCCGCCCAATATATTAACCTCTTGCAACCTTCTTCCCACAGTACAGTAGCTCCCAATTTTACATTTAGATCCATGCATACACTGAAATGAGGTAAAGAATCACTGGATCAGTGATACACAAACTAGAAAAAAGAAAGCAACACAATAAACTCATCATCTATTTAGTCAAACTTAAATGAAATTAAGGGTGTAAATAGAAAATGAAAAATAAGGTTAGTCACAAACTCAATACAAGGACTAAAATAGAATGAGTGCACAAACATAGCTATTCACCATAAACAGCACCTCCAGAGGTTTGCATATGGATTATGCAGCTTGAAAATCCCTTGGAGACCAGACAACAAGATGCTGCTTGCATAAGAAATTAAGTCGCAAAAATATCCCAAACACAGTTTTCCATTTTTCTAAACATCAATGCTGAAAATAACTTATACTTCTAAGTGCAGCACTAATGACACGAGAAAAAGACTCTTACCAACTTACATGTCTCCAATGTAATCTACACAAATTACACACTGGGTAAAAACCCCTCAGTACAATAATTTACAGAAAAACAATACATCAAATTCTGCTAAAAAAACAATGCATCATGTCACATTCATAGACCAAGGAAACAGAATTTGTGGTGTTACCTGCTTCGATGAAGCATCGTACTCTTCCTGCCATCCTTTGCTAACTTTGTCTATTGATGACACCATCCTGTACTTGCTTTTCAGTTCAGTTAACGGCATCTCCCTGCAAAAGTATAATGGAGTGGTTACAGAAAAGTAGGAACTGCCAACCTTTATATTAGATATGAAACCTGCTAGGCTCTTACTAGCTATTAATTAATCATGTAGCTTTATGATTCACTGTCAAATGTTAAAACTAAACTTTGCCAAGATTTTTTTTTGTTTGATATGATACATACCTCAATGCTTCACCAATAGCAGGTCTGGTTATTTTGTACATTCCTTCAGTTGAGCTGGTTCAATAAGAATTAAGAGCTCAGGTCCTAACATCTGATCAAATAATTAACGGTACATTACAGTAAGCCTCATATTTTTTATTCATGTATATCGCTGTTTCATACTTGCAAGTTCGTTTGTCACTCATTCCATCCCTTGCCATTTGCAAGCAGAAACTTTTATTCTTGTCTCTCCTCTTTTATAAAGATGCATCATAGCCCTCAACAAAACAATAAGGCTTCCTTTTGTTTTCCTTTTCATTGAATTATATTCCATTTTGACTTCAATTTTGTACGTGCTAAATTGCACATTTGGGTAAAATGCAAAATCCTAAAATACAGCTTGAGTATAGATATAGTTCTACAAAAAGGGTAACCTAAACACGAAATTCTCGTTTTCCAAGTCCTTACTAATCTCTCTTGCTCTCTTCATATATGTATGTGGACCTTTATTTCAACAATGCTAATACGCACACGAAATAACTAACAAATGAAAAATTGGTGATCATACAAAACATACCCTTCGAAAGCTAGAATGAAGTGCCTTCTCCCCATCCATTCCCTTCTGGACTCGTAAAACCCATCATTGAAAGTACCAGCACCATCTTTCTTCCTTTCCGCAAGCTTCACTTTTGCCGACTTTACACACATGTTCAAATAAGGAATTATGCAGGTAAACAACAGATTTGCAACATGGATTACACTTACATAAAACTACAATGATGTCAAAGTTCTCAAGGAAAAGCAAACAATTGCGCTCCTGAACTGTCTGCTTACCTCCCAAGTAATTCCCCGGTCGATGGTGAAAGTAAATAGTACCGTCAAAGCACCAGACAAGCTATCAGTGTGAACAGTCTGCATGGCCAACATTCATTGATGGTTAATGAAATAGAGCTACCAAAGCAAATGTCATCACAATAAAACATCACCTTAGGTGATTCTGTCATTTCAATATTCTTAGCTTTGATATCAACAATTCCAGAATCTAGCTGCCCTTCTATCCTTGCATTGTGAAGGACAATATCAAGTATATTTGTAAAGAGATCAAACAACCTGTTACATAGAATGTATTAGAATGGTCCAGCAAACTCTTTGAAGATATGTGGATCATGCAAACTCACCTATTCTGGATGTTTGGAGGCAACCCCAAAAGGCGGTTGAGAAAACGAGCAACATCATGCATATCTGAATCTACAATCCGACCAGAGAACTTCCCTGAATCTTTTCCATTGCCTGAGGAAAATCATTTAGTGAGCTGAGCCATAATTTTTATAACTTGACCATATGTAGAATAGCACATAACCCTGGATAGCATCAGATGTTGAGGGTGGGTAGGTGGCCTCCTTGACAGGAGGCTCAACCAACTGGGCAATTGCTCAATTCTCAAGCATACAATTTGTAAATCATAGTTCTCAAGTCTGTTCGATCAATTATAAATATGCTTAATTAATTTTAGCATTTCAAAGCTGCCTATTTTGTTAAAGAAATGTTTCAAATGCTGCTAAGAAGTCCATCAGTACAGGAGATATATAAACAAATACCAATGAAAAGTTGATAAATAACACACATCATAAGGAAAAGCTTTTATCTTCAATTCAATAATACCAAAAGAAGTATACAAACAGATAGAGGATATCAAGCATTCTTATTTGTCATGAAAAAAATGGTGAAATATAAGCAGTTAAGCAACTTCACATGAAGCAATAAAACCATAACAAAAGGTTAGTAGTATTAGCAAATTAGCAAAACAAGCATAAACCTAAGTTAATGATTTTTAACTAACTTACATATGAAAGCATCCCTAATAATTCCAACTGATACTAGAGCAACTTTTGCTTCGTTCATGAATTCTTGGATGCTAGTTTCATCATCAGAACACCCCGGAGGAACAACTGGAAAAGAATCCTGGTCACCTTGAAACCAACTCTTAGAATGTTGTACGCACAAAGTAAGGAAATATACCATAAAAAGTGTACTAGTATAAACCTGTTCCATTATCCCCCTGTACATCATAGTTAATGCCTTTTTCCCATAATTGCTATCATAGTTAAAAGCACTCAAAGAAGGTCCAGCCCTGCAAAAGGTAGAAATCTTGCCTCAGAAATGTCCTGGCTGATTTTTTTCTCTCAATTTAATTGAAATCAATAAAAACCTGCGATCTCCTTGTGTTAAAGCACCAAGAGACTCTAGCCTTTTTGCCACAATTGATGCAAATCGCTTTTCACCACCAAGATTTGTAAAAAGAAGCCTGCAGTGCAGTCCCAAATTTTCAGATATATAAACAATTTTATCTGGTTCATGCATCATCTGAAACAGTTTGCATTGTGAAAATAGTATAAATCAAACATGTGAGAACTGAGACTGGAGCCACGATCCTTTTTTTTTTTTTTGGGGGGGGGGGGGGGGTGTGAAACGCAGTGTTTTCCCCACACCAGAAAACAGTTTACTTGACTATCTCAACATTTAACTGATGCACAGCTACTCTGAGAACATATTTGTGCAAATTTCTTTCCAAATAGAGAGCTAAATAAGATTGCACATAAAATTGCTGGTTATACAACAAAAATATTGATAAAACAATCTCATATGCATTCCAATATATAGGCTATGTAAAACAGAGACCGTCGTTCAAATTACTGCATATAATGTTTTGAGAAGTCATTAGTTATTCCAGGTTAGCCAGCAGCCATCAGTAGTTACCAGCACAAAAATAAGGAATCCTGCACCTACATTCGATTGTTGACAATTCAATAATTGTTCAACTTCTAGCTATCATTGCAGGCGCTTTATTCAATTCCTCCAAAAAAAAGTCCTCTGATCTGGCTCTACACCCTTCCAGACTTCATTTGCAAGGAATAATACCACAAAACCCTCATCCGAGTGAAGTGCAGCAGCTAACAGTGTGCAATCAAAATTCAAATGTACAAGAAAGAGATCATGTAAATAATATCGGACCTATATTGAGGGGCAGAAGTTTGATTAGAACGATGGGTCCTCCCAAACTGCTGTATTGCACGATCTGCACTCCAAGGGAGTTCAAGTGTTATGTGTACTCTTCTTCTCTGCAAAATTAACGCAAGTAGTTTGAGCATTATTTTTTATGGATTGGCTTCTGGCATAATTGTCACATATGGCTAAAATGGAGCAACATAAGACCTGGTTTTTTGCCCTTCTATCAGCATGGAGAGAAACACCAGCTGACCCTGCTTCAGATATAATTGCAATTAGTTTTTTGCCATCCATAAACTGCTGCTTTTCGTGCATATTAATCATCTCCATCGAGACTTCTTTCCTACAAAGTAATGAACAAATATACATGGGATTCGCTGAACCGGAAGCCCAGAACATAAAATATAATGGCATAAGTAAGCTATCTCACGCATTCCGCGCCTGATAAACCACGCCTTTGCCATCCGAAGCTCTTATGAGCATTCCACGACGTCCAGTTATTTCAGCAACATTGTCAGGTCCCCCTAGCTACAAGATAACAAATGTGGAGAGTTCTTAATGTATGCATGTAAAGTCTAAGGCTAAGAGTATGTGGGACCTAAGAATAGACTGAATTAAGATCTTATATGCAAATCATCTTGCTTATCATTGCTTCCATGTTCTACAACAACACATGAAAAAGTGAAATGATATAAAACAGAAACATACTAGATGATGAACAGGAAAAAACTCATGTCGTCAGCCAAAATGTATGCCACAAAGCATTAAATTTTAATTAGTAGGTGCTAGAGCTCTATGCTGAGAAGCTCGAGTTGAGATATATAAATGTCATATCCATCATGGCCCATCAGATGAAAGGGATACAAACAACACATGTTCTTCCTTGGGGATTGTAAGAGAACAAGTCTCTGTCTATATTGATTCTCAAGTGTAGTGCGTGATACAAATAGAGGTGCTGAGGCACTGCTGGCCATTGGTGCCTGGTCACCATGCCTACAATCAATGGGAGGTTCCCATGCACCAAGACCGGGTACTCACACACTAAACATAGCTAGTCTAACACACCCCCACAGTCGAATCGTCAGCCACTCTGCACGTTTAGACTGGACCTAAACTCCGTGAACACTGAGGTAGGTAGTCCCTTGGTGAAGATGTCTGCATATTGCGAGGAGGTAGGGATGCAGAACGCGAAGATCACCAATGGTGACTCGCTCCCGGATGATGTGAAGATCGATCTCGATGTGCTTGGTGCGCTGATGTTGCACCGGGTTTGAGGTCATGTAGACAGCACTGATGTTGTCGCAGTACACCAGTGTGGCGCGCCGAAGAGGGGCATGCAGCTCCAAGAGAAGCTGACGAAGCCAGGTCGCTTCTGCAACTCCGTTAGCCACCGCGCGATACTCGGCTTCGGCACTTGATCTTGACACCGTGTTCTGGCGCTAGGAGGACCAGGAAACAAGATTGTCGCCGAGGAACACCGCATAGCCCGAGGTGGACCTACGAGTGTCCGGGCAACCAGCCTAGTCGGCGTCAGTGTAGACGACAAGATCAGTCGAAGTAGACGGTCGCAGCAGGAGACCGAGGTGGAGTGTGCCCCGAACATAGCGAAGAATCCGCTTTAGAGCAGCAAGGTGAGGTTCTCGAGGGTCGTGCATGTGAAGGCAGACCTGCTGAACAGCATATGCGATATCTGGGCGAGTGAACGTCAAGTACTGAAGAGCTCCAGCGAGACTGCGGAAGTCTGTAGCATCAGACACAAGGGCCCCCTCAGCTGCAGCAACCTTAGGATTGGTGTCAACTGGAGTAGAGCATGGCTTGCAATCAGCCATCCCGGCGCGATCTAAGATATCCAGCATGTACTGTCGCTGTGAGAGCAGGAGTCCATCACCACTTCGCTGAACATGCATACCGAGGAAGTGATGTAGTTCACCAAGATCTTTCATGGAGAACTATCGCTGAAGTGCTGAGATGATTCGCCGAAGGAGATCGGGCGAAGAAGCTGTGAGGACAATGTCATCAACATATAGCAACAGATAGGCTATGTCTGATCCACGCTGGTGGACGAAGAGTGAGGTGTCTGACTTGGCTTCAACAAACCCAATAGACAGCAAAAAGGTGGCCATCCGGCTGTACCATGCACGAGGAGCTTGCTTCAGGCCATATAGCGATTTCTTCAAGAGGCAGACAAAATCCGGATGAGCTGGATCTTCGAACCCGGACGGCTGCTGGCAATACACTGTCTCAGTCAGATTGCCATGAAGAAAGGCGTTCTTCACATCCAGCTGGTGAATGGGCCAGCGGCAAGAGCGCGCCAAGGAGAGTACCGTGCGAACAGTAGCAGGCTTCACCACAGGACTGAAGGTTTCATCAAAGTCCACACCAGGTCGCTGGGTAAAGCCACGGAGAACCCATCGTGCCTTGTACCGCTCGAGGGAGCCATCGGACTGAAGCTTGTGCTTGAAGATCCACTTCCCAGTGACAACATTGGTCCGGGGCGGACGGGGCACAAGATCCCAGGTGTGGTTCTGCAGGAGAGCACTGTGTTCTTCTTCCATAGCCGCACGCCAATTGGGGTCGGCAAGTGCGCTACGAAAGGTCTTCGGCACCGGAGAGAGAGGCACAACATGGTAAGCAGCGGGCATCCGAAAGCCGCTCTTCGAACGTGTGCCCATGGGGTGCTGGTTGATCGCCGAAGGGGCAGCAACCGCACCTTTAGGCAGCGGGGCGGCTGCTGCGGGTGCCGGTGCTGGGCCAGCTGGGGCGGCCGGTGCAGGAGCAGCTGGTGGTGGTGGCGGCCGTCGCAAGTAGTAGTACGTGAAGTCGCTAGCCGGTCAAAGAGGTGGAAACCCAGGCGGAGGTCCACGGGGCGCCTGAGGAGACGCTAGGGAGCCCGCGGACGGTGTAGAGGACGTCGAGCCAGCGCGGAGTGCGCTTGGGAGGGACGCGCCTCCAGGCGCGCTAGTCGGTGCCGTGGCCGCGCGTGGCGCGGTGGGGGTCCTCGACGTTCGCAGCGCAGGAGGGACGTAGAACGCAGGCGTCGGAGGGTCACCAGCATCCTCTGGAGGCTCCAAGGGCGCCCCAGGCACGGTTGCAGAGGGACTGGCAGGGGCGCTGGTGGCGTCGGAAGCGCTGGGTGGGGTTCCTGCAGGCAAACACTTGTGCAACGGTCCAATAGGATCGGGCACAACATCAGTAGTGTCATCATCAAGAAACCTGAGGTCCGCCGGAGTACTAGGACCATAGCGCTCAGCAAAAGGGAAGGCCGTTTCATCAAAGATGACGTGCCGGGAGATGATGACTCTATTGGATGAGAGGTCAAGGCAGCGGTACCCTTTGTGATGAGCGGAATATCCTAGGAAGACGCATTGGACAGGACCAGAGGCGAGTTTATGAGGGCGGTGGCGGACATGTTGGGATAGCATTTGCAACCAAAGACTCGTAGATGGTCATATGTGGGTGGCTTGTGGAACAGGGCGAGGTGGGGAGTGGAGAACTCTAGAGTCTTGGTGGGCAATATGTTAAGGAGAACGCCGTCGCCGTGGAGAGGGCCTCCACCCAAGTATGAGGAGGCATGGATGCTGAAAGAGCGTGCCGAGCGAACAACATTATTGATAGAGCGAATAATGCGTTCAGCTTTACCGTTTTGAGGCGAGGTGTAAGGGCAGGACATGCGAAGGTGAATGCCCTGGGTGAGGAAGAAGTGCCGGGTGCTGGAGTTATCAAACTCTTTCCCGTTGTCGCACTGTACAGCTTTGACGCGGGCGCCAAATTGAGTGGAGGCGTGAGCGATGAAGTGAGCAAGCGTGCTGAAAGTGTCAGATTTGAGTCGTAAAGGAAAGGTCCACAAATAATGAGTGCAATCATCAAGTAAGACCAAGTAGTATTTATAACCAGAAATGCTGGAAACTGGAGAGGTCCATAAATCACAATGAATAAGATCAAACTTGCTAGACGCACGAGAGGTGGACACATGAAAGGGCAAACGGACATGACGCCCTAGTTGACAAGCATGACATAAATCTGAACAATTTTGGATAGGAAAAGAAACACTAGATGCGAGCTTCGACAAGACTTCATGACCGGGGTGCCCAAGACGCCGGTGCCATAGTGGAGAGGAGCCTTGAGCGGCAAAGGAGAGTGCTGGTGGAAGGCGGAGTGGGTATAGCGGCCCGGAGCTATCACACCTGACGATCTCTTTCCGAGATGGAAGAACCTTCACAGAACAACCAGCGGGGTCAAACTCAACAGAGCAATTATTGTCGATAGTAAATTGGCGAACAGAGATAAGATTCTTAATAATTTGTGGTGACACAAGGACATTATTAAGACGTAAATTGGGTGATAACTCTGTGGAACCAGTGGCAGTGACAGGAATGAGAGAGCCATTACCGACAATAATGGATGAAGGGTTAGGGTACCGCGGGAGTAGAACATGTGAAAGTGAGGAGGATTGAGATGACATATGGGAAGTAGCACCTGAGTCGAAGTACCACTCGCTGGTCGAAGGAGGAGTCAGCGACATCGTGCTGAATGCCACAGCGAGGTCCGTCGGGTTCCAGGAAGGAAGGCCGGTCACAGGGTTGTAGTACCCCGGAGCGACCAGCCTCAGTGGGAGCAGGCTGGTGGTGGGCAACAAGCGCCTGCTGCTGCTGCTGAGCGAGCAGAGCCTGCTGCTGTGCCTGCTGCTGCGCCTGGAGGTGAGGGGGCACCGGGATGGGAGCCAGAGGTGGACGAGGACCCCCTGGCCACATCTGGATGGGGCCGGACCAAGGGTTGTAGATGTTCGGCCAAGGGCGCCCCCCGGCAGCTGGCTGCTGCTGCTGCTGTCCAGCCGCCTGCTGCTGCTGCGACGGGCCAGCAGGGGGTCGAGGGCCGCCGCCACCGCCACCGCCGCTGTTGCTGTTGCTGTTGCCTTGGCCTTTGCCGACACCACCGCGCTTGCTACGGCGATTGTTGGGAGCCTTATTGCTCCCACCAGCGCCCCCAGAACGCGAGCCAGAGGATGCAGGGGCCGCGGTGGGAGTGGTCGAGGCGGCGAGTGCGGCGGCCGGAGCTTCCTTGCGATCCTCCATGGTGAGTTCCTCGAGAACGAGGTCCTCACGTGCCTCCAGGAAGGTGGGGGAAGGGTTTGGCCCGGCGAAGAAGCGTCCCGACGTGGCTGAAGCGCTCGTTGAGGCCGCGGATGACGTTGAGGACGAGGGTGCGGTCGGTGATGACCTCGCCGAGGGCTGTGAGGTCGTCGGCCATCTTCTTCAGTTTGCGGCAGTACTCGGTGACGGAGAGGTCGCCCTGGACGAAGTTGCGGAACCGCGTCTCCAGCTGAATGGAGCGGGCCTCGCGGTTGCCGAGGAACTGTGACTCCACGGCGAGCCAAGCGTGCCGTGCGGTGGAGCCTCGGGAGATGATCTCGCCAAGATCATCGGTGAGCGTGGCGACGATCCAGGATTTGACGACGCAGTCCATCCGGGCCCAATCGGGAGAGACCGGGTCTGGAGGATCCTCGCGAACATGGTCCTGAAGCGAGAACTTGCCGAGGATGAGCAGAAACTGATCACACCAGCGGTTGAAATTACCAGAATCGACGTCGAGGATGGTGGTGACGTGGTTCCGGATGTTGCTGACCGCCACGGCCTGAGAGTGGAGTTGCAGCAGGGCCACGGCTTCGTGGTGTAGCATGGCCGTGTGGAGGTCGGGCGGTGCAGAAGTTCCTCCAGGGACGGGCTTGGGGGGTGGAGTCGCGATGGCGGCCGCAGCGGCCGCCCGCTCCCTGGCGGCGCGTGCAAGGGCTTCGCTGGCGCGCTGGGCCGCGTCGTCCCTTTCCTTGGTCGCGGCCGCGGCCTCCTGCTCTGCTTCGAGGGCGCGGGCGGGCGGCGGCGCGGACGCGCGCGCGCCCCGCGCTCGCCGCGGCGGCGGCGGCGGTGCTTCCTTCCCCGGGCGACCGCGTCACCCTAGACGAGGCGGACAAGTTGTCGTCGAGGCCATCTTCGACTGTCGGGGTGGTCGGCATGGTGACGCGGCTTGGGCGTTCGCGCGTGGAAGAAGTCCCGTCCGCGCGTGCTTGATGTGCGTCGAAGAAGGCCGACCGCGCGCGAGATCGTGTGCCGAAGGAGTCCCGATCCGCGCGCGCCTGGGCCCGGTCTCCTGGATCGCGCCTGGGCCCGGTTTCCTGGATCGCGTACGCCTGGGCGCCGCGAGTCCTTCCGCACGACGCGTAGGTGATCGGGCCTCGCGATTCTTCCGCGCGCTGGACGGGGCGCCGCGCGACGGATCGACGACGGAGCTGCGGACGGATCGACGGAGGAGCCGCGCGATGATGAATCGCGCGAGATGGGGCCGGCGAGCTAGCTCTGCGACGGCAGGAAGCGGCCGGCCGGTCGACCGCGAGGATCGGCGGCCGGTATGGCGCGCGCAAAGGCGACGCGCGAGCAGCGGAAGATGGATCCTAACCTATCGTGATACCATGTAAGAGAACAAGTCTCTGTCTATATTGATTCTCAAGTGTAGTGCGTGATACAAATAGAGGTGCTGAGGCACTGCTGCCCATTGGTGCCTGGTCACCATGCCTACAATCAATGGGAGGTTCCCATGCACCAAGACCGGGTACTCACACACTAAACATAGCTAGTCTAACAGGGATGGTGCTGCTGAGTTGTTATCTATTTCCTTCAGTTCAGAGATAGGTTCTTTTTTTAAGACAAAAAAACTGTGGGGGAGATCCACACAGCACTTCATTTTCATTTTATAAATTTAGAAGAGATAGGTTCTTTACGGTTCAAGTAGCAAAAACAACAAGCAGCAGGGGTAGAGATGATTGGCTGGGACTGGGAATACCTTGCTTTATGAGGAGAGGTACAGGCTCATCCTTAGGATGATTTGAACCTTAAATCTATGACAGCTTAACTGACCAAACATCCCTTATTCAGACAGTAAACAAATAGTTTGGCCCCCTCCAACCACCCCCGTTGCTGCTTTGGAATGTATGCCAGGCATTAGCCTGATAGGCTGGTACCCGTATCTAACAAACATCTACAATACATACCATTTTGGAAAATAGAGAGGAGCATATATATAGAAGACAGGATAGAAAAACATGAGCCATAACATAAACCAATGAATTCGTAGAAACTAGCTAACTAAATGGGGATCTTTACAGAATCCAAAGATCCAAATTTCATCAAAATCTCATCCCAAGCATGAAGTCTACACGTGTATGAAAAAACAACTTGCCTAATACTTCCTTAACAAAAAATTAACCTGGAGTTGCTACATTCTCACTGTCAAGGATATAATGCTATAACTCTGCACTTTAAACTCTCGATGCAGGACTAATCCCATCACTACTCCACTACAATTGGGGCCCAAGAGCTCCTAGAACGATTCCAGTTTTCAGGGAATCACTCCCAGAGTGGGTTCTGTGTCGTGATTCCCTGAAACGAACTAAGATGCTGGGAGTTACCTATACAGTTTATCGTAGAGAACCACATACATAGATAAAATGCCAAAAAAACATAAATTTAACACTGTACAGATTGTAATATTCAACATTATTACTGCCAACAAACCAAAACTACCTGATCAATGATATCATCCAAAGGATTATTAGGAAGATCCAAGGAGCGTATAAGATCCAAAATCTTCGACTTTTTCTCTACTGCAGAATCGTACCTACAAGTCACAAAAGCAACTAGCATAAACTAGGGCCATTGAGCATAAGTTATAAGTATTGTGCTTCGTCTAACAAATATGCACCTCTTTGAACAATCAGCTACATGGACATCTTGCTCTTCTTCCTCATCTTCTACTACCTTGCATGTGTAGCATGCCCAATCATCCGTAATCATCCCAGTCCAAGGTGGTGTTAGACAATTAGGGTGAACATGCCGAGAACAACCAGAACAATGAAGCAACATGCTCTTCTCCTGATACATCAGATATTATAAAGTGAATTTCACAATAAGATTAAAAAGTAGAGATGGCATTAAACTTTTATTTAAACTTTTTTTCTAAAGTTAAGAAGTGTTATATTGTTCTGAAGCATTCTCCAGTATACAAGAAACGGTACAGGCAAATTTGGAAATCAATAATTATATATACAGTACAGGAAAGGTCATTATGCATATCAAAAAAGTATATCATTCTCAATGAAGGTAAAATAATGTGGAACAGAGTAAATGCAAACATCTCTGTATTAGTAAATAATAATTAACAAATACTCGTACTAAGGAAGAAAAGTCACCTCCTCCGTGTTGCAAATTTGACACATGTGAAACTCCTCATCAGATTCTGTTGATTCTTGATCTGACTCAGACTCAGCTGAAACATTTAAAAGTATAAGAATATTATTGTTGTTAAAGGGAAAGCATCCATGAAAGAATAGTACTGAACTACTGATTTGGCTACTTTGGTTGAAAGGTAAGCAGGAGGTGAAGGTTTGCTCGTCCTCATGAACAGGCTCTGAAGTCTGAACAGCCTGATTTTGGTATCTTAGATTATTCCTTGATTAACTCACAAAGTTCTGGCATACTTATATATAGTGGATTAGATTATTCCTTGCTTCATTCACAAAATTCGGGCATACTTCCTCTCATCTACTGTAGCTAACTTATTGCATTCATATCATATCTCATACCTATTAATTCCTTTACTGACTACTTTCTGTTTCTCTGAGATATTTTCTTCCAGTTAATACATTTTCTGTCAATGAAGTCATACTTGTAAGCGTGACGCAACATGTAACTAACATTTGTTTGCCACATGGTGAAAAACATGAAACAAAAACCATGTCAATACCAGGAAACTTACATGGAGAATAATCATCGGTGTCGTCATCACTCACATCTACCACTTTCGCGACTTTCCTAACTCGCCCTTTAAATGATACATCCAGTGCAGAATGGCGCTTACGCTGGATCTCTGTGACTTTTTCTTCACCTAATAAAAGAATTTACATAAAAAAAATCACAACAGAGTAGGCAACAGGAAAAATCATAAGAATTGAGAAAACAAGATGCAGAATTTCAATATAAATAAGAAGGCACAACGAAAATATTGAATACCCTTTTCTACCAGATGTTAACCCCTATTAGCTAGATCAGAAAGGACCAAACCCCAGAGCATGACTTTGCTTACACAAGTGGGAATGGATTTTCAGAATATGGCATGCATATATTTAGCAGAAGAAAAGACTATTGATAGTAAACTAACTTACAAGTACCAGCATTTTTTTACACAGTATTTTGCAAACAATTTGGACCCAAGGATGGCAAGAACAGGATGAGATTTACATGCTGAAATAACAGCAACAAACCTTTCTGAAAAGAATCGGGTTTTGGAGGTAAAGGGTAGTTTTCCTCTACCAACTTAAGAAGGAGCTCCCGAGGGCCAGAGACGAAGTCTTCCATTTCAACTCCCTGATTCAAATTTCAAATAATGGTATTTAGATTTTTGGAGCAGTAATCTAATTTGCAAGGGTCTGTATTTGCTACAGATGAAAAGAAAAGGAAGTGTTCAGAAGAAAATGTGAACCGACATATTTTGTGACCGCTTCTTCAGTTCTAGCTTCTCCAGTGCTCTGAAGACCAATTACCACACATTTGTTTTCTGCCAAGGCCTCTTTAGCTAACCTCACAACAGCAGGTACCTTTGCAGACATGCACATGTGCCTGAAGAAGCGCTGAATAACGAACAGCAAGTATTTAAGCATGTTAGGCAATTATTATCTACCAGACACACTATACTAACTTAGAATTTCGAATATGCAAAACATAGGAGTCATGTTATGTTGGAAAACAATACACAGATGGATTGTCAAGGTGAAGTATGCGAAGGCCATAAAATTTCATACAAGCTCATTTTGATGAGGTAAGGAAGCAATACCTGATGGCTGGCCCAATACAACCGCCATATTTGATTTGAATTGCCGTCACCAAATAATTCACTTGCTGATAGGAGTTCAAGGCGCAATTCAGCCCAAAATTCAGCTGCCTTTCTGTACATGTTCTGCATTACAAATAAGAAGATGAAGAAACTTTATAATGAGCTACATATAGATCCAGAAGCCTAGGAATAGTTACATATAAGCTGAAGTTGCACATGGATGTTACTAAAAATTGAGAGAACTTTTTAGTCCCAAGCAAGTTTGGATAGGCTACCAAAAAAATAAACAATGAATACAGTTAGATATGTTGTCCTCCATTTGCACAGGATAGAGGAAGACTTTCATTCGGTAGTCTTTCAATGGCTAGGCATGCTATGTAGAAACAACATATAAATTAATTCCAGCATTTAACTTGCTGCAAATTCTTTTGTGGAACTCCCCAGAAACTTTTGGTAAAAGAAAAATAATAGGAAGAGTTCAGACAATGGTTCCTCTCTACAAAAAGCGCTCATAGAACAGAAAAAATACACTGATGTGGTAAAACAAATGAAAGGGCAAAGTGCCAACACCAGTCGCAAGGCAGAGAATATGATTCAATTTAGTCTAGTTTCAATGCAGAAAGGTTGTCAATACCATATGGTCTTACCATCATTCTTTCCTCAAGTGGAGCCTCCACTATATCAAAATCAACCCCTTTATAACTTAATGTACGGCATACATACATACCCCTGCAACAGTTTAATGATATAAGTACTCAACAAGCTGCACTGATAAACAGAAAAGACTGGATGAAAACTAATCAGTTCCCATTTAAAGAAAGCACGACTGGGACAAGTTACCCATTACAGATTGGCTCTACATGTGCATAGAAATTGAAATTTGGCAGAAGAAAAGATACCTAGCTTTCATGTCCATGGCAACAAGTTCAAGTGCTCCCACACCACCTTTCTCAAGAGCACCTAAAAGGTTAGTATAAATCTGAGCAACTGCATTTAGGTTTATAATGAATCACAGAACATACAGAAATAATTCAAGGCATGTGATTCTTCAAGTACAATGAAACATGAAGCAATAAGTGACAAGCATAACATAACCTAACTGAAAATACAGCACTAGACCCGCTTCTTAAATGATAATAAACTATCAGTGCAGCTTGAGTTATTGAGAGAACAGGTAAACCAAACTTGTCCCTACAGCTCTGCTAGTATGATATGTTTTCGCGGTCCATAAAAGATATGCTCATTCCAACTAAGCCATCCTTTACACATCAAACTGGCATGCTGTTACAGCTGAAAGTCCTATAAAGGTATACTGTGACCATAATTTAGGGTACACTATTGGGTTTGGGTTTAAGACTCTAGACTCTTAGTGCCACTAGTATGTTTGCACTGTTAATGGAAATAGGGCAAATCTCAATTGGGAAAAAGAAGTAAGTTTGCTGCTAGCAATCTACTATGGACACACCAATTACTTATTGTTTATTGAGTGCAAGATAACTTCATAAAAGAACCTAAAACAAAAGGAAATATTCACACAAAAAGCATGGCGCAACAAACCTAAAAATTGTTGAAAATCTTGAAATGATGTTCCATCACCCCAAAGTCCAAGCCGAACCATATAGCCCAAATTTCGTGGTTCTGACGCACCAGTTGCTGAGCAGTAAACAACCCGAGCCTCAGGTAACTTTTCCTGCCGCGTTTGGTCATGTTACAATGATAGTTTGAATCTTGGCTAGAGCAAATAAATAAAATAATTGTTGCTCTATTTAAGAGTAATTGATTTCTATGGGTCTGATTGGTTGTCTGCACAGCCCCTTAACCATGCCCCTGTAGTGCAATTCAGCCAAATCATGCATCCAGCCCTGCACCCTCCCTTCCGCACGCACTCTACAGCCCAAGGCTCAGTCTGACCACTTACACAAGAAACCAATCACACGCATAACACTGTATAGCTTCCTATTCAGACGAAACAAACAACAGCTAATTAGTACTTCCTCCGTTCCAGATTATAAGTCGCTTTGACTTTTTTGGTTCACCCATTTTGCTATGTATCTAGATGCATTATGCATAGCAAAATGGATGTACCAAAAAAGTCAAAGCGACTTATAATTTGGGACGTAGGGAGTAGTTACATAGCCTTATGCAGGTTAAAGGTATGTTGCATAACCCCTAATACAATGCAATACTGATGTGAGGAACCATTGAGCCAATCAGACCCTATAAAATAATTCACTAATGTATTGCGCCTTGAATTTCCTTTAAATTATGCACAAAAAAATTGACCAACAGAATCAGATTGCAGCATCTTCATGTGCCTTGAATTGATCCTCTCAAACTGGATAAACAGAATCAGACTACAGCATCTTCATAAATGTATTGTGCCTTGAATTTCCTTTAAATTATGCACCAAAAAATCTATTTTAAAAAATGTTTCCTATAAGGATAATTCACTAATGTAATCACAAACAATGTCTTTAAGTATTGAGCATAGTTTCTCTAATATTTAGTGCTGACTAAGACTCGCTACATTGGTAATAAAAAGATCAAAGGTTTTCTTCCCAGCCAGATTATGATAAGCTCAAGCTATAACTCACACCTGGATTTCAAGAACTGCTTTACCAGTGCGAGTTGGCTGGCTTCCGGCATCAGGAATCAGATTTTTGGCCTTGTGGCACTGCAAGAGACATTGTTTCAGCCATACATCGCATATTCAGGATCTGGCTATAAATTGCATATGCACATTATACCAAATGATGATAATTCAAGTGAAATACATTACCTCATCAAACACGAGAAGACCATCAAACTCTTGCCCACACCATTGAACCAGTTGCTGCAAACGGGAGCGGCCTTTCTCAGACGATGCTATTAGGCTACTATAAGTTACAAAGATTACCCCATTCTTAATTCCAATGGCCTTCGAATCTAGCTTAGAATACGGTAACTTATTTAAAGGGTGCACTGCATAATAAATATACCAATATTAGTTCTAAGTATCAATAATAGATATAGATAAATCAATCTGCTAAACAGCTAGAAAGCAAGTTCTTTTGATAATTAACTAATTGTGTGTGTCCCTTCGATGGTACAAAGCACTAGACCAGACTGGATGCTTAAACGTTATCAAAAAATGTTACTAATGAAATTCATCAAGAACCTCCCAACTCCCGGAAATAATGGGGGGAAAGAGGTGTGTATCAGGAACACCACTGCTGATTCAGGCACTTGTTATACAATAAATTAATTTCCTCATCACTGTGTTACACTAATCCAAGCATTCTAGATAAATATTACATAAAAATCACATACTGCTGAAGGTGCAATATAAATCAAGTTGCAACTCGAAGTGAAAAGGTCTCACACCTTGGACACACTTTGCACCAACATCATCCAAATCTCTTCGAGCATCATACTTTAAGTCAGAACCAACAGATACCCACCTGGAATTGCAACCGACAGCTAAGATCAAGCAATGAAGAAGGCAGGCAAAACTTAAGAAATTGTTGGAAAATCATCAACATTAGCTGATGAATATGATTTTGCAAGTCTTACACTGCCTTATGCCTTCCCTGCTGCCAATTTTCCCAGATTAATCCAGCAATTGTTCGGCCTTTACCAACGCCAGCCCCGTCACCAATGAAAAAACCTGCTCTATGGCCAGTAGGGAGATGATGATGGTGCCTCTGTCATACAACAAAACAAATATTTACAAGAAGTGTGATACTATAAAAGCTTCATATAATAATTATAGGATGGTAACCAACCTGACAAGCATAAACTATTGTTTCGATTTGCAAACAAGACAATGCCTTTGTCTCATCCAATTCATCCATGATATTCAAGGAGTAAGTTGGTTCAGGAGGTTGTACAGCTGACAAAGAAGAAGTTTCAACAATTGGATCTGGATGAGATACACCAAGTGATAGCTTGGGAGGCCTCTGAAAATAAGTGCAAACATAGCAAAATTAACAGTCAGTTGAACAAAAGATATCTCTAAGCATAGAAAGCAATTCTGCAAGTGTGTACTCCGCATCTAAATCAATGGATAGTGTATTTACATAGTCAGTAAAAGTTTCCCCGACAGTGCCACCTTCGTCTTCATCACGCTCAACATCGATGGCAACCTGTTTGACAAAGTCCCAGTAAGTTAAAAGTTGCATGCTTCTTGATATAATTATGAAGCAAACATTAGTACAATAAAACATAGAAAACAAACTGAATGTTTATGATAAAACCTCATGGAAATTTTGCATACAATGCTCAGACTTTAACAATGGAGAATGCTACGCATAAACCAAGAAAAATATTGCGCGAATTTCCAACATTATACAAATCCTTCAACCTACAACAGAAAAAAAGGTGCACTAAGTGCATAGCTAATCTGAAAACTGTCTAATATGAACTGAGCTAACTTGCCCCATCAATTGAAAAACTAAAAGTGCTTACTAACAGTCCAATTCAACTAGCTCAAATGAAAGAAGAACACCATGGAAAAGAAGCAGTGCACAATTCAGGTTTTCTGTTATATGTGTTGATCGCTACAATTCTGCTCCACCATTTTCTGTTTCAGTATAGAACTACCGCGACGTATTATTGTATAGCAGTACAATGACACTCATCCCCACCACCGTTCACCCTTCGTGTTCACTGTCCAGACGATTACTTGACAAAGTACTGGCATGGTCACACAGCAGCGTACCTCATTGATCTCCTCAGGTGGTTCGGCGGCAGGCAACACCATGGGAATTGTTGCGCCAGCCACTAGCTGCAGCGGCTGCGCCACACCAGGCGGCAACACGGGGAGGGATGTCGCCAGAGGCGGCAGCGTCGTGGTCACCGAGGTCGGGGCGGGGCCCGATGGCGTGGCGCTGTTGGAGGCGGCGAGGAAGTTGTGTAGCTTGGCGTGGTCCACGGCAAGGTCCATGCCACACTGGGGGCAGCGGAAGCGTGCGAGGCCGTGGGGCACGTTGAGGACGGCCTGGCAGCCCGCGCAGGCGAGCTGGATCTTCGTGGGGTCCACCCCCTGAGTCGGCGGCGCACCCCTCCGGGGCTTCGTCGGAGGAGGGGGAGAAGGCTTCGCGGGGGATTTGGGCGCCGGCGACGAGGACGAGGTGGGCTTGGGCATGAGCTGTGGCGGGAGGCGCTGCTCCATGCCGCACTTGGGGTCGGGGCAGATGAACTCCGTCAAGCCGGGAGCGACAGAGAGCACGCCGCGGCAACCGGCGCAGCGCACCTGAACGGGTGCGGAGGCCGGGGAGGCGGACGAGTCGCCGGCCATCGGCGGCGACCGCACGGCGAGGGTTTCGGGGCAGCGGAGCGGTTTCCTTGCTCGGGAAGAGCAGAGGAGAGGAACCGAAACGGTACAGCCAGCCAGAGTGGGATGGTTGGTCTGCCCCGGTATTTGAAGATTTCGAGACCGGTATTTGAAGATTCCGAGAATGGTTGGGTGACAATGGGAAACTGAAAGACGATGGAATACCAAGGTCTGCTTTCTTTCTGCAACTCGAAATAGCTCTATTTCTCGTACTTCTATTGATAATCGCTTTAACTTGTCCAATGCTTTTTGTAGTTCCTGTACAGGGTCAATCAGGGGGGCTTTGGCTCATCTGGACCCATGCTGTTGCCATTACTATAGTAGATAGCAATCACCACTATATATTAGCTTTGTGCAATAGTACTACTACCTCTGAACAGTTTAGCTTGGTTTGTATCTATGGTGATCCTCATCATCGTAATACTTCTACTATCTGGAGTAGGGTGCTTTCTTTTGTTGTAAATCATAGCTCCCTTCCTATCCTAGCCATGGGGGATATGAATGAACTAATGCATATCAATGAGAAATGTGGTTCTGGTAGACCTAATGTTACTCGTATTAATCTCTTTTGTGATTATGTGAAGCAGTGTGGTTTTATTGACTTGGGATACAGTGACCCGGCTTACACATGGACGAACAAGCGCTTCAGTACCACCCCTACTTTCCAATGCCTTGATCGTTCTTTGGTGAATGTTGAATGGTGTACAGCATATCCGCGCACGACAGCTTATCATTTACCTATGTTGCGTGGTGATCACGCTCCTATTCTTACCATGATGAGTTCCAATCGTCCTAAAACTAACAAACTTTTTCGTTTTAAAAACTGGTGGCTTATGGAACAGGATTACAATGAAGTGGCAAAGCAGAGTTGGGACAAGTCTAGCAGCCAGCCTTTCCACCAAAAAACTAAGTATCTTGCTTACGATCTTAAGAAATGGAGGAAAGCTAAGCCTAACATCTCTTCTCAGCTCACCTCCATAGAAAATCTTATTCTTCAGCAGCAATCTAAGCCTCCTGCCCAGCAAGATTTTAGCCTCCAAAAGCATCTAGCTACCCAGCACAATGACATCCTGAATAAGAATGAAGAATTCCACTTACAAAGGGCTAAGAAAAATTGGGCCAAGCTTGGAGATAGGAACACCACCTATTTCCATCAAGCCATCGTCAAACGCAATAGGAAAAATACTATTGCCTACCTTCACAATCCAGATGGTTCTGACTCCACTACTCCGGATCAGATTGCTTCAACGCTTCTTAGTTATTTTCATGATATCTATGGTGCTAACCCAACTACTGATAGCAACTCTCAGACCATGTCTTTACAGGCCAATGTAACAGTCTTCAATCAGCAGACTGCTCAACACCATCTACAACTGTTGCCCTCCCATCAACCAACGCAGAACCATCACAACCTTCAAATGGGCAACATCACAGACCAAGGTATTCATCTTTTTACTAATTCTACACCCACTTTGCAGGAACTTCACAGTATCATCAAACAGATGCGCAACAATGCTTCTCCCGGACCTGATGGCCTCAATGCTGGCTTTTACAAGTCAGCATGGACTTGGTTGTCCAACGATGTCCACAAGGTGGTAAGGGATTTCTATGCCACAGCTGCTCTTGGCCAAGAGCTTAATCAAACTTACATCACCTTGATCCCCAAGAAAATGCAGCCTGTTATTCCTCAAGATTTTAGGCCTATTAGTTTGTGTAATGTTATTTATAGGCTTATTGCTAAAACTCTTACAGATAGGCTCAAGCCACATCTTCCAAACTACATTGACAATGCCCAGTCAGCTTTCATTAAAAATAGGAATATTTCCTCTAACATTATTGTCACTCAAGAGATTATTCACTCTTTTGGGTTGAAAACTTGGAAAAACAGGGCATTCCTTCTTAAGATCGACTTGGCTAAAGCTTTTGACAGATTGAGATGGCCTTTCCGACTCAAGCTCTTCATCGACTTGACCTTCCACAACATTTCATTCGACTACCGAGAGCTTGCTACACTACACCAGCCATGGCTCTCTGGTAAATGGTGACCCCACTGCATATTTCTACCCAAAGCAAGGTATTTGACAGAGCTGCCCTCTCTCACCTTTTTTGTTTGTTGTAGCGATAAATGAGCTTTCTCTTGCATTAAATCAAGCTATGCACACGCCAATCTCCAGGGGGATCTCCTTGGGTCACAACCGCCCCCAATTCATTCCCTTTTATTTATTGATGACCTAATTCTTTGTGGAGCCGCTAATATTCAAGAAGCCACCACTATCAATACCATCCTCAATGACTTATGTCATCAATCCTGGTCGATTCCTAATATGAACAAATCCTCTATCCTTTTCAGCAAAAATGTTGACACCCACACTAAGGCCAACATCAAGAGTATCTTTCCGGTCCCCGATCTTATGCCTAATACTATCCACCTTGGCCATCCTCTCATTTTTAGCCACAAGAATAAAAATAGAGCTTACAATTTCATATCTAACAAATTCCTTGCTAAATTAACTACCGTCAAGGCTAACAAGCTAAATCATGCAGTCGTCTTGCTTACATTCAAGCAGTTCTTTCCTCCATTCCTGTTTATTACATGTCTACCGTTCTCTTCTCTAATAATTTTATTGAAAAGATCAACTCTATTTTGAGAAGGTTTTGGTGGGCAGGTGTTCAACAAGACGATCCAACTAATCCTATCAAGCAGGTCCTGGGATGACATATGCCAATCAAAGGAAAATGGAGGCCTAGGCATTAGAGACCTCCACACGGTCAATTCTAAAAACACCTTTCTAACTGCTGTTTTAAAATCAAAATATTACCCTTATTCCTCTTTCTGGAATGCAGGAAATGCTACTACAAAATCTGTGTTTTGGTCTTCTCTTATGCAGGTCGACAAGAACTCATTAACAATGTGCAATACCAGGTTCATGAAGGCAATTCCTCTATCTGGTCCACACCTTGGTGCCCGATGTGGCAGTCCATCTATGACCACCTTCTGGATCCTATAGTCACTAATCCCCTGCCATCGACAGTGGCAGATCTGTGGATCCCTAACACCCATAATTGGGATACTCAACTTTTAAACTCTACTTTTGACCAACAGGTTGTTCAGGAGATCACAGCTGTGACTACTGTACCACAACAACACCCAGATATCCTTAGATGGACACCATCAAAGACAGGTATATGCACTACTAAATCTATTTACAGGCAACTGGCAACCCAAAACCAGATTCAGTTACCTATACAAGGATCCAGAAGTATCCTACCACAAGTAAACCAGATGATGAACAAGGTTTGGAAATCAAAAAAATTGCCTCCTATTATAAAAACTTTTACTTGGAGGCTTATTAGGAGGGCATTAGCAACAGCTCAGAGAGCTTCTAGGTTCTCTACTCGCATTGACCCTTATTGTGCTTCCTGTGGTCAAATTGAAAATGATGCCCACTTATTTTTCCACTGCAATTTGCCTAGAGCTGTTTGGTTCTCCTCTAATCCTTCTTTAAGAACTGATTCTCTTCCTCAAGAGGCTGATGGTATTCAATTAACCATTCAAAATATCATTACTAGCACAACTACTGATGCTATTTTGCACAAATTTCTCATCACTTTATGGTTCCTTTGGAAGGCTCGTAATGATAACCACTTCCAAAGAAGATCATGGACACCGGTGCAGGTACACAGCGCCACGGCTGCGATGCTTGGATGGCTCAATGAAGACATTCAGCAACCTGCTCAATCTCCAGAGCAGGTTTTGGATGGCCCTCCCACACAGCACTCAACTACCCAGGATTTGTCCCACATCAATCATCATCAAGGTATGCAATCTGCTGCAGGAACTACAAGTCTGAGTCAACAATTGCCTGATCTTTCCACAGGCATAATCTGTTATACGGATGCATCCATAGCACCAGACTCTAGTGCTCCACATCTCAGGAAAGCGGGAATAGGTATCAAATTTATCAATATGCAGGTACAACCGGTGAACACAATCCATGTCAGGGCAACAACAAAAGATGTTTCCTCAGTCATCATGGCGGAAGCTGCAGCCCTGGCTCTTGCAGCATCTTTAGCTACCACTTTGGGCTATACCCAGGTTTCTTTCTTAACAGATAGCAGCGAGCTGGTGAATTTCCTTGCAACTCAAGATCATACAAATCCTCCTGATTGGAGGATGAAAGTCTTCACGCAACAATTCGACAATTGTGCTTCTACCATCCATCCTCAGGTGTACAAGATCAATAGGTCGGATAACTCTGTAGCTGATTCTCTAGCTAGGGAAGCTCGCTTGTTAGCTCATACGGTTCATCAACCGTGTCACCTTCATTGCTCCTATGGAGCTCACCTTTCTCAGTGCAATCTAGTCCAGGCACTGTCTTGTGTATTGATGCCATGTACTTGGTATTTAACAGCTGTTTGCTGTTAATATGAATAAAGCTATGTTACTTGTCAAAAAAAAGGGTTTTTTATGCATGTTTCCGTGTGAACAACAATTATATGTCATGTATAATTTATAAATATATACTGACATGATGTACAAAAATAAAAGAAAAACAGACAATCATACTTGCTCTGTCCAAGATAATTGACCTTCGAGCTCTCGGCACGAGCACTGAATAGAAATAGAAATAAAAGGGTATCCTGCAAAAAAAATGTAAAGTAGAGATAGAGATGTATCGAAAAGAAAGTGTACTAAAAAACGAGGATGATAAATATTTTAGGATAAAACTTGAATGCTACGAGATCGAGTATTTTAAGACAAAGAGAGTACAAGTCAAGAAATTTGGGGTTTAAAAGGCTGGATGAAAAACTCGAAACTCGCTAGCTCGCTCGACTCACTCGTTAATGGCTCGGCTCGAGCTCGGCTCGTTTTATAACAAGCCAGCTCGTTTTATAACGAGCCAGCTCGAGCTGGCTCGCGAGCTGCTCGTTAGCTCGTACGAGCCAGTCAATTAAGAGGCCAACGAAGAACGAACTAATGTCGAGGGACATATTGGCCGTGCCATGGCTGCTTCTGAGTTTTGACTTTCTTTTGCTGTGTGTATATATATATATGTTACTACTACAAACCTAACCAGTCTCAAGTTGTTGCTTATTTACTTTGTTTCATTCTAAAATTGTATGGATGATATGTAAATTGTATGCGTATGACTATCATGTACTTAGTCATGGACATGGTGGGCTGTGTAGAAAAAAACTTTAAGAAATTGTGGATCAATCCATGAAATTGTGTTTATAATGATATATTATCCTTTATTAAATTTAAAAGTACTATGAGAAATTGTGTTTTTATGGTTTGGCTCGCGAGCCAAACAAGCTGGCTCGAGCTAGCTAACGAGCCGAGCCGAGCTGCTCTTCTAGCTCGTTAGTATAACGAGCCGAGCCGAGCCAGAACGTTAACGAGCCGAACTATAACGAGCCGAGCTGGCTTGATATCCAGGCCTTTTAAGCAACTTTAGAAGTAGGTCTGGATTCGCCAATGTGCCATTATGAATATAGACTCACACGATAAAAGTAAACTAATGTGGTATTATGAATATAGGCCCACACATTAAGAATATAGGCCCGCACATTATAGGCCTTGTTTAGATCCCAAAATTGGGAGTCCAAATTCAGTCGTTCACACATTGTAGCACACTGTAGCAATTTTGTTTGTATTTGTGAAATATTGTCCAAATATTGATAAATTATACTCAAAAGATTCGTCTCACAAAGTACAACAAAACTGTGCAATTAGTTTTTAATTTTATCTATATTTAGTACTCCATGCATGTACCACAAGTTTGATGTGACGGAGAATCTTCTTTTTGCATAGTGCCAAAGTTGGGAGTTTGGGGTGAACTAAACAAGGCCATAATGTATTTTGTTGAGTTTTGAAACTGTTTGCCATTCATGATATTATAGTTGTAGCCACATAGTCTGACCATTTACCTTTGCCACACAACTTTCATCAATTTCTCTTTTTTTTGTACGGTATGTTAAGAGGAATGAGGATGGGAGCGTGCCTTGCCGTATTGCATTGTTGTATCTCCTCTATCTGCCCACCTCCACCTTCCCACCGTGAAAGTCCCTAGTTTGGTTTTGGCTAATTGATGAAATCTAGGACTAACCTTGTTTATCTAAGTGGTTGATTTAGAGAAAGGTTGTCCACATGTTGAGCTTAATGCATATGAAGCATGACACGTGTCACGTGATCAAAGATGAAGATCAAGACGATGCTTGGCTCTATGGACCGGTGTTGAAGGTGAAGGGCTAGTCGAGGCTTGTGAGTGAAGGACCATGCGATGGTGAAGCTCGGGCAAGACTAGACGCCGATGGACCGATGCACGGTGAAGGGCAAGTGAAGTCAAGGTCGATGGATCGAGACGGTCACATGATGGTGTGAAGCGTTCATATCATTTGGAGGAACAAAATGGGCTCAAGGCAAAGGTATAACCGATAGGGCCATTTTGTTTTGCACTCAAGACACCATAGAGGGTGTGAGTGGTTTAGGTTCGATAGCCGCACTATTAAGAGGGGAAGTCTTATCGGCTATTCGACGCACGGGTGCCACTAGGTGATTTCATGAAGTGCATTGCATGTAGGGCCTAGTGAGCTAACCTAACCTTTGGGAAATGATTGTGAAAAGCTAACACACAAGCACATGGAGATGTACACTTGGTGGTGTTGGCACATTTACAAAGGTGGCGTTTGGGCGCGTTGTGGTTTGCAGGATGAAAAATGGATGCATATTTTCTATTGCGCCAGATGCAAAATTTGGTTGAATTCATGCTATCTCTGTTGATCAAGTTGGTATACTTGTTGGATAGCATGTCTGTGAAGTTGGCGTCTCGACGGGCTGAAAACGGTTTTTTAACAGCGCCGGACGCGGCGGCCGGATGCGCGGGCAGGCGGGCCGGACGCGTCCGGCGCGTGGTGGGTCTTGACGCGGTGCTGCTGGACTGGCAGAAGGCGGCGGACGCTGGGGTGCCGAGTCCGACGTGCGTCGGACGCGGAACAGAAAGTTCCACAGCGCGGCAAAACCTCCGGTCGCGGGCCGCCGGACGCGGCACTGGATCGCCGGACGCTGGCCGGACGCGGAGATTTTTGAATGTTGGCTCGGCCAACGGTCGACTGCTGAGTGGGCGCGAAGAGGCGCCGGACGCGTCCGGCGCTTGGCCGCGGACGCGTCCGGCACAGTGAAAAACTGTCTCCCGAGGGGGTAACGGTCACTTTTGTTTGAGGGCTTATAAATAGAAGGTGGCCGGCCCTTGGGGAGGTCTCTTGGCTATTTCTCATCCCTTGTTCATTCTTTGAGCTAAGAAACACTCTCCCACTCTTCTCCCTTGCTTGGTTGATCATCCTAAGAGAGATTGAGTGAATCACCTAGTGCATTGCATTGCTTGAGGGCATCTAGTGGCACTTGTGGGTGGTTTCGCCGGTGGATTTCTTGTTACTCTTGGAGAGTATCGCTCCTAGCTGGCTTGGAGATTGTTGGAGGCGTTGGCAAGAGAAGGTGATTGTTCTTGGCCACCTCCGGTTGATTTGTTAGAGGTTCTTGTGCTCACCTCACGGGGATCGCGAAGAGTAACTCTATTGGATTGCGCGTGTCGTTGAGTATCACACTTGAGAGTGGCGCCTTGTGGTTTTCTTGCGGGGAAGTGCCTTGCGGGGCAAGTGGCTTGAGGGTCACACCAAAGGACTATCTAGGTGTTGATCGACACAACGGGTGACGTAGCTTGGCGGTGCCCAAGTGAACATCCGGGGATAAATCATTGTGTTCATCTTGTCTCCCGGTGATTGATCATCATCCTTTGTGTGTTGCCGATTGTGATTGATTGTTCATCTTATTGGTGATTGGCAACCTTGACTCGAGGCATCGGTATAACAAGTCTCATCCTCTCTTGCATTACTTTGAGTACATTCTTGCAAAGTAGAATTGCTTGTGCGGTCGGTCGGGAACCACTTCTTGTGTAGACTAAATCCTGTGGGTAGAATTGCTTGTGTGGTCGGTCGGGAACCACTTCTTGTGTAGACTAAATCCTGTGGGTAGAACTCTTGATCACTACTGGTAGCTCTTGTGTGTACTAGTGATCACCTACTAGAATTGTTTGGATAGGAGGCTTGCAACATCTAGTAGGCTAAGCATAACTTGCTTTCCGCCGTTTGTGTATCTAACGAAGTTTGCTTAGTGAGTTTGTAGAAATTTTTATAGGCTATTCAACCCCCTCTAGCCATCTTGGACCTTACACACCGATGCTCCTCCATCCCAACGCAAAAAAGGGTTTGCCGCCCAGACCGAAGCATGTCCCAAGTCTATTCATGTCTCCCGCTCCTCTACCGATCCCTCCAACGTCGTCACGATATAGGTGGTTGGCCCTAATTGCAAAGAGGCTATGTTGATTCAAAATGATTTGTTTATCGATTGATTTTCTAACCTCATATATGTGCTCATGAACCTTAAAATGTAAAGTCTTAGCAAGGTACACAACTAACTTTAGGTAGTGCTGCCTAAATTTTATGGAAATTAGTGGGTTCCATGTCTAACTTTGCTCCTTAATAATTATTTTATCTAGGCTCGATTGCCGAGGAGCTTGAGCTCTTGATGATCTCTTGCCGGTGATGGTGGTGAAAATGCAAAAATGCTTCTTAACTAGGATGAAAATCATTGGTGATGAGAAGTTGTATGGGCCTCTAGGATTGAGGACTAAGGATGAGGAGGAGGTTGCCAAGGCAGCCCCGTCGATGGCGAGGAGGAAAACATCCATTGTGTTATACTTTTCGGTGCTACTATATAGTGCTATTCCGGATGATGATGACATAACCCAGGGAAGAAAGTGATCCTGGTACCATGCATCCCTGTATGAAGTTGGCAATAAGAGAATTTGCTATGGATGAGAAAATTAAAGTAAGATCTGTTAACACACACCGAAATATATTTACTAGGGATTATAAAGTAGAAGGATATCCATGGCATATTATTGAGCACAGGCAACTTTGGAATTATCATAATTGTATTGACTTGTTTAAATGTGTTATGTATGTTTATGTATGCTTTTTATCTCATTAGATCAATTTCAATGTGAGCTTTATAAGAATTTAATGGCATTAAATATGCTGATATAACATAAAATATATGAGACTTCTAGGAAAGAGATAGTAATCATGGGGTAAAATGAGTTTCATAGTGACGAAACTCATCTACACTGTATAAAACAATTTAATCTAATCATTTATTGTAAATTGTAACGTTGATGACTTGAAACACCTGTACATAGAGTGTAGGGAGAACTTCCGACTGTTCGCATCCTTAAGGCCAATCTCAGTGCTAGTTTCATATCACAGGGATAAAATGAGTTTTATTGAGTTTCATAGTGATGAAACTCATCTACACTATATAAAACAGTTTAATCTAATCATTTATTGTAAATTGTAACATTGATGAGGGAGGACTACTGACCGTTCATATCCTTAAGGCCAATCTCAGTGCTAGTTTACATATCACAGTTTCGAAGAGTTTTATTTTCATGAAACTATCTATACACCTATAAAACTCTTATCACTTCTCTTCTTATAAATACGGTGCCATATTAATATATTTAATGTTCATAAAACTCTATGAAACTTTTATTGAGACTGGCTTAAGAAGCACATAAATATGGGGAACAAACTACATGAAGAACATAAATGTAAAATTTATTAAGAGTTTATGGCAGTCTGAACTTTTGCATGTTGTTTAATTGAAAGGCTAGGGCCATGAAGAGGTCATCATGTTGTGTTATTGAGATGGGATTAAATAGGTACATGAAAACCACTTTTTTCTGTAGATTCTTTTGTGCACTAGGGCCTTTCACCAAAGGTATCCTAAAAGGCATGCAGGCCATATCGATTCCACTGCACTCAAATACTCAATAGTCGGTGGAATAGACACTTAGCTATAGGTGGTCATAACTCATAATCGGATATATTCAATTGCCTCTGGCTTTGTTGGTAGAAACAAACGGATAATTGGACTTGTTCATGATTCATCCCCCACCCCCCCCCCTTTTTTTTTGATTCTAGTGTTGTTGCATGGTTCATATTTCCCAAATCGAAATTGAATAATTATGATGCACCCCCGTGTGTTGTCTGCTTGCTTGTGCAGTTGTGTTGCGCCCCTCCATGGTCCATGTATCCTGTCGCACTTTACGGCGTCTCGGGGTGACGTGTTCATATCCATGCGGCCACGGCTTGCCGGCTTGCTACGCCTTGCCGCGGTGTTGTAGAGCTGCTAATTTGTGCCGGCACTCCATGCCGTCATGGGGTTTTTCGACTGTGCCTTTCTCGGTGCCGCTCCATTTGCGTCGTCATTGGCTGCGTGCTGCAACTGGGTGCGCGGATTCTGGGCCCCGACTACCAGGGCTGCGGCCCGGGTCTAGCTCAAGGTTTCAGAAAGTAGTAGGAAAAAAAACCTGGAAGTCAAACCAGCTTTTAAGGTAAAAATGTAAAAACTGCAGCTCAAACAATCAAACGGCCATCGATTCAACACTTCCGCCGTGGGGTCGCTTTCGTTCTCTGCCGTTGAAAGCTCCGGTTTGGTTTTGGTAATTAATGACACTCAAACATTGCTAATGCTTTGCTCTAAGTGTGGTTAGACATATAGCAACGTGACGGTGGATGATGGAGCATGGCGATCACGGTGATGAACATGATGGATGTGTTGTGATCGAGCTCCGACGGAGGCCCATGGAGATCAAGGCGAAGGTATACTTGATAGGGCTTTCCGGTTTAGTGGTCGAGACACTTAGCAAGTGTGACCACATTTAGGATCGATAACCGACTATCAAGAGGGGTTTCCTCGGTTCATTCGCGGTCCTAAGTGCCTCTAGGTTTAACTCGGCATGATGCATGAGAGGCTAACTAGAGTGCTAACACTTGTCGACGTGATCATGAGATGATACGCTAACTCCGGTGCTTGAGTTGTGATCTACTCTGTGGAGTTGGCACTTGAGACAAGTGGTTTGGACATTGGATTGACGACGGCGCGACATCGAAGATCAAAACAACAAGAGGAGGTCCTCAGTGGGCGCCGGACGCAGGCGCCGGACGTCGGGCCAGGCGGGCCGGACGCGTCCGGCGCATGGTGGCTTGGCGTGGGCGGCTGGCCAGGCGCTGCCGAGCGCCGGACGCTGAGAAAGCGCGTCCGATGCGCGTCGGACTCGCACCAGATTGTTTCTGGGCGGTGGAGTCTCGCGCGCGGAGAGCCACCGGACGCGTCCGGCGTGAGGCGGCGGACTCGGGCGGCGGACGCGCCACGTCATCAGAGTTTGAACGAGGGTCTTCCAACGGTCGGCGGCTCGCGACGCGCTGAAGAGCGCCGGACGCGTCCGGCGGGCAGCAGCGGACGCGTCCGGCGCGAGTTGAAGCATCAGCCCGAGGGGGGCAACGGCTCTTTTCAAAGGGGGGTCTATAAATAGACCATTGGCCGGCCTTGGGGAGTCTGCTTCGCCATTTCTTCATACCTAAGCATACTTTGAGCAAGAGAGACACTCCCCCACTCATCTCTTTGATTCCTTTGCTAATCTTGAGAGAGATTTGAGTGAGAACAAGTGATTTGCATTGAGAGTTGCATCTAGAGGCACTTGTTCATCGAGTGAGCTGTGGATTCTTGTTACTCTTCGGTGATTCTCGTCATCGTAGATGGTTTGGAGCAGCGGGTGGTGGTTGAGCTCGACTTGGTGATTGTTCGAGGCCACACCGGGTTCTTGTGAGGGGTTCTTGATCCTTCCCCGCGGGAGTTCGCGAAAGGATACTCTAGTGGATTGCTCGTGGCTTGTGGATCCTTGTCTTGTGTGGAGATTGCGGCTCCCCATTGGGGTCTTTGGCACCGAGCCAATTGAGCGGGCAACTCACCAAGCAAGTGTATCGCCACAACGAGGACTAGCATGCCGGGAAGCAAGTGAACCTCGGTAAAAAATCATTGTGTCAATTTGTGATTGCCGAGGCTTCGACCTCATTGTGCTTGTGCTTGAGCTCTCTAGGTGATTGGCTACTACACCGGTGATTGGCCATCTTCTACTCTTCGCGGCGGTATAAACTTTCATCACCTCCTTACTTTCCGCAAAGTAGAATTGCTTGTTGTGGTCGGTCGGGAACCACTCTTTGAGTAGTTTAAATCCCGTGGGTAGAACTACTTGTTGTGGTCGGTCGGGAACCACTCATTGTGTAGAGTAAATCCCGTGGGTAGAATTGCTTGGTTGGTTTCGGTGAACCGACATTGTGTAGCTTGATCACCGTGGTTGTTGTGCATTGAATTGAGTAGCCTTGCTTTGTTTAGGACGGCTTGCATAGAGTAGTCGAAGCTTTAGCTTTGCACATTTGCCGCCTTGCTATCTAATTTGGTGTCTAGTGTTATTGCTAGAAATTTTATTAGGCTATTCACCCCCCCTCTAGCCATTGTGACCTTTCACATGGTATCAGAGCCGGGCACCGTTTGTTTGAGTTGGATTAACATCCTACGGTGAAGCAATGGCATTGGTTATGCATATCAACAACACCAAGAAGGCACCATCATTTCGAGGTGATGACTATGCCAAATGGAAGCTCAAGATGAAGAGTCATCTCAAGTCAATCAACCTCGAGGTGTGAAAAGTGGTGGAAACAAAGTTTGAGCTTGTTGAGGATGCGGTGCCAACACCGGCCGAAGAGAAGAAGCAACAAGCAAATGACATTGCCGTGAGTGCTTTCCATGAGGCACTTGATGATAAAGCTTTTGAGCTCATCAAGAACCTTGCGGTGGCTCATGACATTTGGAAGAAGCTAGAAGAAGCTTATGAGGGCACCGAAAGTGTCAAGACCGCAAGAGCCTACATGTTGCAAGAGAAGTTTGCAAGCTTCTCAATGAAGGAGGATGAGAGTGTGCGGGAGATGTTCCATAGGCTCCAAGTCATTGTCAATGAGCTCAAGGGACTTGGGGAAGAAATCAAGGACTCTCAATTCTCCACCAAGTTCATGAGGTGTCTTCCCAAGAGATTTGACATGTTGAAGACCGTCATGGTGAAGACAACCATGAAGGAGAAGCCAACTCCCAACCAAGTCCTTCAAGAGATCATGGCCGATGATGAGTTTAGAGAAGATCATAAGAAGGAAGAGTTGGTGAAGAAGAAGAAGAAGGAGAATAAGAAGAAGGATGATGACAAGAAGAGCGTGGCATTCAAGGCCACATCATCCAAGAGCAAGGGCAAGAAGAAGAAGGAAGAGTCTTCAAGTGAAGATGAGCCATGCTCTAGCTCAAGTGAACAAGAAGAAGAAATGAATGAGCAAATGGTACTTCTTGTGAAGAAGATGGGGAAGCTCATGAAGAAGGGGTACCGGTCCAAGGGCAAGAGAAGCTCATCCAAGTCTAGTGACCGTCCCATGAAGTGCTTCCGGTGCAATGGCAAGGATCATCTCATTGCCAAGTGTCCCTATGCAAGTGATGATGAAGATGCCATGAGAAAGGAGAGGAAGAAGCAAGAGAAGAAGAATGAGGAGAAGAACTCCTCTCACAAGAAGAAGGGTGAATCCCATATGGCAACTTGGGAGAGTGATTCATCTTCCTCAAGTGATGAAGATGATGATTCCAAGAAGAAGAAGAAGAAGGGGCACGCAAGCATTGCCATGCAAGAGAAGCTTTCTCTATTTGGTGCTCCATCGTCTTGCTTCATGGCCAAGGCCACTAAGGTAAAACCTCCACCCGATAGTGATGATGAGAGTGATGATGATGATGAGACCATAAAAGAAGAACTCTTTGTCATGCTTGAGGATTGCAATGGTGCTTTCAATGACTCTAGGAAGGAATGTAGGGGCTTGCGCAAGGATAAACAAAACCTTGAGCAAGAACTTAAGGAGTTGAGGGCTTCTTATGAGAGTCTAAAGGTAGACCATGAGAAGCTAGAGATTGCTCACTCCAAGCTTGAAAAAGCTCATTCTTCTCTAGTTGAGAAGCAAGAGAAAGTGCAATCACAAGTGGTGAACATAGAAAAGAAAAGTGTGTCCACATCATGTGATTCACTTGATGATTCAATTGTTGTTGCATCACTTGGCCCTTCATGCTCCTATGCCTCTACTTCATCTAGTAGTGTTGGTCATGCTTGTGATTCTACACTAGTAGTTAAGAATGAGTCTCTTAAGAAGGAAGTCAAGGAGCTCAATCACACCTTGGCTAAGGCTTATGGTGGTGAGGACCGCTTGCTTATGTGCTTGGGTCTCGTACAAGTTGAATGCTTCTTACATGCTTGTTAAGAGTGAGTGTGGTGTGAGTGCTAGATTCATTGGTACACCATGGATGAGCTCAAAGAAGAAAGCTATTTGGGTGCCAAAGACTCTAGTGACTATCCTCCAAGGACCCAAGCAAAAGTGGGTACCTAAAGCTTGATGTCTTCTTGTAGGTCAATTACAAAGCCGGAGGGAGGCATTGGGTGCTTGATAGTGGTGCATCAAATCATATGACCAGTGAAGATAGTATGTTCAAATCACTTGACAAGAATGACAATGGTGGATTCAACTCCATCACATTTGGTTACAATAGCAAGGGTGATGTCATGGGGCTAGGAAAGGTTGCAATTTCAAATGACAAGGATCTCTCCAATGTGTTGCTAGTTGATACTTTGAACTTCAATCTTTTGTCGGTGGCACAATTGTGTGATCTTGGCTACAGGTGCATATTTGATGACAAGCAAGTTGAGGTGGTGAGCAAGGATCAAGCTAATATCATCTTCAAGGGGTTTAGGCATGGAAGCTTGTACTTGGTTGATTTCAATGCTAGTGAAGCTCAACTTTCATCATGTTTGATTGGCAAGTCAAGCAAGGGGTGGCTATGGCATAGGCGCCTAGGTCATGTTGGCATGAAGCAATTGAACAAGTTGGTGAAGCATGATCTAGTGAGAGGCTTGAATGGTGTCACATTTGAGAAGGATAGACCCTGTAGTGCATGTCAAGCCGGCAAGCAACATGGGAACTCACATCCCAAGAAGAATGAGATGTCAACTTCAAGAGCATTTGAGTTGTTGCATATGGACTTGTTTGGCCCAACCCACTACACATCAATTGGGGGTAACAAGTATAGCTTTGTGATTGTGGATGACTACACTAGATACACTTGGGTGTTCTTTCTCTATGACAAGAGTGAAGTCTATGATCTATTCAAGTCTTTTGTCAAGAGGGTGCAAAATGAGTTTGACACTACCATCAAGAAGATTAGGAGCGACAATGGGAGTGAATTCAAGAACACAAGAGTTGAAGAGTTGTGTGATGAGCTTGGAATTGTGCATCAATTCTCACCAACCTACACTCCCCAATCCAATGGTGTAGTTGAGAGGAAGAATAGGACCTTGATTGAGATGGCAAGAACTATGCTACTTGAGTACAATGTGAGTGAGAAGTTTTGGAGTGATGCTATCAACACGGCTTGCTACTATAGCAACCGACTCTATTGCCATGGGAAGTTAGAGAAGACTCCATATGAAATCTTGAATGGAAGAAAGCCCAACATTGCTTACTTCCAGGTCTTTGGTTGCAAGTGCTACATTCTCAAGAAAGGGCAAAGACTTGGAAAGTTTGACAAGAGATGTGATGAGGGATTTTTTCTTGGCTACTCTACTTCTAGCAAGGCTTATAGAGTATGGAACTTGGCTAGTGGGCTAGTTGAAGAGGTTCATGATGTTGAATTTGATGAAACCCAAGGTTCTCAAAATAGAGATCAAAATCAAGATGATGTGGGTAGAGATCAATTGAGCAATGCAATGAGACACATGGACATTGGTGACATTAGGCCAAGGCAAGTGGATGATGGTGATGAGGTGCAAGTGCCAACTCAAGTTGTGATAGAAGATTCCAATGAAGCAAGCACAAGTGGTACTCAACATCAAGATCAAGATCAAGGTCAAGCAAGCAATGAAAATGAGCTAGTTCTTCAACCTTCAAACATTGCAAGAGATCATCCTCTAGATCGTATCATTGGTGACTTTCAAAGAGGTGTACAAACAAGATCAAGATTGGCTAGCATATGTGAGCACTACTCCTTTGTGTCATTCATTGAGCCAACTAAGATTGATGAAGCATTGAAGGATCCGGATTGGATAAATGCCATGCATGAGGAATTGAACAACTTCACTAGAAATGATGTGTGGGAGCTTATTGAGAGGCCAAAGAAGCACAATGTGATTGGAACCAAGTGGGTCTTCAAGAACAAGCAAGATCAAGATGGCTTGGTAGTGAGGAACAAAGCAAGACTAGTGGCACAAGGGTACACACAAGTTGAGGGTCTTGACTTTGGAGAAACATATGCACCGGTGGCAAGATTAGAGGCAATTAGAATCTTATTAGCCTATGCTTGTGCTCACAACATCAAGCTCTATCAAATGGATGTGAAGAGTGCATTTCTCAATGGCTTCATCAATGAGGAAGTGTATGTTGCACAACCTCCCAGTTTTGAGGATGACAAGAAGCCCAACCATGTCTACAAGCTCAAGAAGGCATTGTATGGATTGAAGCAAGCTCCAAGGGCATGGTATGAAAGATTGAGAGATTTTCTCATCTCCAAAGGCTTCAAGATGGGCAAGGTGGACACCACTCTCTTCACCAAGAAGATAGAAGATGACTTGCTTGTGTTGCAAATCTATGTAGATGATATCATCTTTGGATCAACAAATCAATTCTTTTGTGAAGAGTTTGCTAAGATGATGGCCAGTGAGTTTGAAATGCCAATGCTTGGAGAGTTGAGCTACTTCCTTGGTCTTCAAATCAAGCAAATGAAGAATGGCACCTTTGTGAGTCAAGGCAAGTACATCAAGGACATGATCAAGAAGTTTGGGTTGCAAGATGCTAAGGCAATTAGCACGCCAATGGGAACCAATGGTGGCTTGGATATAGATGATAGTGGCAAGATGATTGAGCAAAAGCTATATAGATCAATGATTGGAAGCTTGCTATATGTGACCGCTTCAAGGCCGGATGTCATGTTTAGTGTGTGCATGTGTGCAAGATTTCAAGCTTCTCCAAGAGAGAGAGTCACTTGACGGCAACCAAGAGGGTGTTGAGATACTTGAAGGGTACCCAAGATGTTGGTCTATGGTATCCCAAGGGGTCAAGCTTTGAGTTGATTGGATACTCCGACTCCGACTATGCCGGTTGCAAGATTGATAGGAAGAGCACAAGTGGAACATGCCAAGTGCTAGGAAGATCTCTTGTGTCATGGTCTTCAAAGAAGCAAAATAGTGTGACACTTTCCACCGCCGAAGCCGAATATATTAGTGCGAAGAATTGTTGTGCACAATTGCTATGGATGAAAGCCACCTTGAAGGACTATGGGATCAAGTTCAAGCATGTGCCTTTGTTTTGTGACAATGAAAGTGCAATCAAGATGACAAACAATTCGGTTCAACATTCAAGAACCAAGCACATTGATGTGAGGCACCACTTCATTAGAGATCATCAACAAAAGGGAGATGTGAGCATTGAAAGCATTGGCACCGAAGATCAACTAGCTGACATATTCACCAAGCCTCTTGATGAGAAAAGATTTTGCAAGTTGAGGAATGAGTTGAACATACTTAGCTTCTCCAACATGGATTGATGCACCCCATATATGACATGCCCCTCCTCCAACATAGCAAGGTAAAGTTGGTTGTTGCATCTCATGCATCCTTTGCTAGTTGTGTAGACATGTATACATGTGCATCTTGTTAGGCTCATTCATTGCAAATCAAATGAATTTGAAGGATATATGGCACCACTATTGCTTCTATGCTTGATTTGATCTAGTGGTGGCATATGACTTGTTTGTGAGCTTATGAACCTAGTGTTGAATCTTTAGCACTTGCTCATGATGTGTATCTCAACATGGTCAAGATAACCCTTATTCTTGTGAGGTGTGAAGAAGCTTGCCCTTGGTTCAAACCGAGATACATTTTCTAGGCATGTGATTTAGATTTGGCCATAGTTGATTGACTTGTTTCTCTCATCTTATGCACCCTTGTTGGTGATTGTTGACAAAGGGGGAGAAATAAGTCACAAAGAGCAATGGAAGGGGATCAATTTTATGATATGACCCAACCATGAGCACACAAATAGGGGGAGCAAGCTCATAGACTATTTGTTGCATATTGTGTGTGCATACATGATGATATGGAGCATTGCAAGCTAAATTCAATATTCATGCTTGTTTGGTGTATTGCTAGTATAGAACTTGATTGAAGAAATGAAGTACTAGCATGCATAGGTGGTTTCTAGACATAGAGTTTCTCTTGTTCAAAGTACCTTGCTTATAATGTGATCTCATGAGGTATTTTGAGTTTTGATGAATGTCAAGATTCCCATGGTGCTAATGAAGGTTTATTATCGCACTCCGATTGGTATCACGTTTCAAAGGTCAATTCTATAAACCTTAGTACCATTTTGGTTGTGGTAACTCTCACACAAGTTTCTTCTATGCATGTGTGCTTGAAAATCGACCAAACATTTGATGCACACATATAGGGGGAGCTACCACTACCAAAATCGGAATTGAAATGCTTGTCCAATCCAAGATTCATGATCAAAATATCTTGGGCAAGGAATTCAATTTCATATTGAATTCAATTTCCATATCTTTGTGAGCTTTGTGAAGGGTTGCCATCAATTACCAAAAAGGGGGAGATTGAAAGCTCCGGTTTGGTTTTGGTAATTAATGACACTCAAACGTTGCTAATGCTTTGCTATAAGTGTGGTTAGACACATAGCAACGTGACGGTGGATGATGGAGCATGGCGATCACGGTGATGAACATGATGGATGTGTTGTGATCGAGCTCCGACGGAGGCCCATGGAGATCAAGGCGAAGGTATACTTGATAGGGCTTTCCGATTTAGTGGTCGAGACACTTAGCGAGTGTGACCACATTTAGGATCGATAACCGACTATCAAGAGGGGTTTCCTCGGTTCATTCGCGGTCCTAAGTGCCTCTAGGTTTAACTCGGCATGATGCATGAGAGGCTAACTAGAGTGCTAACACTTGTCGACGTGATCATGAGATGATACGCTAACTCCGGTGCTTGAGTTGTGATCTACTCTGTGGAGTTGGCACTTGAGACAAGTGGTTTGGACATTGGATTGACGACGGCGCGACATCGAAGATCAAAACAACAAGAGGAGGTGCTCAGTGGGCGCCGGACGCAGGCGCCGGACGCCGGGCCAGGCGGGCCGGACGCGTCCGGCGTGTGGTGGCTTGGCGTGGGCGGCTGGCCAGGCGCTGCCGAGCGCCGGACGCTGAGGAAGCACGGACTCGCACCAGATTGTTTCTGGGCGGTGGAGCGCGTCCGGCGTGAGGCGGCGGACTCGGGCGGCGGACGCGCCATGTCATCAGAGTTTGAACGAGGGTCTTCCAACGGTCGGCGGCTCGCGACGCGCTGAAGAGCGGCGTACGCGTCCGGCGCGTGTTGAAGCATCAGCCCGAGGGGGCAACGGCTCTTTTCAAAGGGGGGTCTATAAATAGACCATTGGCCGGCCTTGGGGAGTACCTTCGCCATTTCTTCATACCCGAGCATACTTTGAGCAAGAGAGACACTCCCCCACTCATCTCTTTGATTCCTTTGCTAATCTTGAGAGAGATTTGAGTGAGAATAAGTGATTTGCATTGAGAGTTGCATCTAGAGGCACTTGTTCATCGAGTGAGCTGCGGATTCTTGTTACTCTTCGGTGATTCCCGTCAGTTTGGAGCAGCGGGTGGTGGTTGAGCTCGACTTGGTGATTGTTCGAGGCCACACCGGGTTCTTGTGAGGGGTTCTTGATCCTTCCCCGCGGGAGTTCGCGAAAGGATACTCTAGTGGATTGCTCGTGGCTTGTGGATCCTTGTCTTGTGTGGAGATTGCGGCTCCCCATTGGGGTCTTTGGCACCGAGCCAATTGAGCGGGCAACTCACCAAGCAAGTGTATCGCCACAACGAGGACTAGCTTGCCGGGAAGCAAGTGAACCTCAGTAAAAAATCATTGTGTTGATTTGTGATTGCCGAGACTTCGACCTCCTTGTGCTTGTGCTTGAGCTCTCTAGGTGATTGGCTACTACACCGGTGATTGGCCATCTTCTACTCTTCGCGGCGGTATAAACTTTCATCACCTCCTTACTTTCCGCAAAGTAGAATTGCTTGTTGTGGTCGGTCGGGAACCACTCTTTGAGTAGTTTAAATCCCGTGGGTAGAACTACTTGTTGTGGTCGGTCGGGAACCACTCATTGTGTAGAGTAAATCCCGTGGGTAGAATTGCTTGGTTGGTTTCGGTGAACCGACATTGTGTAGCGTGATCACCGTGGTTGTTGTGCATTGGATTGAGTAGCCTTGCTTTGTTTAGGACGGCTTGCATAGAGTAGTCGAAGCTTTAGCTTTGCACATTTACCGCCTTGCTATCTAATTTGGTGTCTAGTGTTATTGCTAGAAATTTTATTAGGCTATTCACCCCTCCCTCTAGCCATTATGACCTTTCAGCCGTTCCTCCCCACTGCCTCCATGACTCCACACTATAGCAGCCATGGCCGGTCTTCTCTGCATGTCTTCTATGTTTATTAGTTCATTTGTCCCAGTTCCGCCCGTCAGGCCAACAACCGAGGAAATAATTCATCCACGTAGAAATAATGAGAGTGCGCCTATCAAGCCAGCAATCTAATTACTAATCATGGAGAGGGAATGACTTAGAAGAATGAACGGATGCCTGCCATCGCAAACTGCATCATCATCAACCAGTGGCGGACCTAGGATTTTGCCTTAGGGTATGCAACCAAAATTTGTTATGCAATTCGGTAAAACTATTTATAATTTGATAAAACTATATTCTAAAAACCACATGTTTTGTTTCCTGCATTCCAATTATTCTAATAAATTTTATATGCTAAAACCTTCTTGAACTAGCATATAAAGCATGCCTCTCATGCAATTAAAATGTTCTAGAAAACTCAATAGTTATGTAATGCGCTAGTAAAGAGAGGAAGAAGAAAAGAATGAGCCAGAGAGGAAAAAAGTGAATGGCCAAGGTTCCACTACAGCCCCCCCCCCCCCCCTCCTCCTCTTTAAAGAGAAGGTGTGAGGTAGTTGTTTCTATTTCTTTCCTTTGGTGGGTTTATATTCATAAATAAATACAAATTTCAATTTATGAAAAAACATACCTAATTGCTCACAATTATGTCTTTGACATATGGACCCTTCTATTCACTAAGGGGTGCCTAACATATATGACACGCCCAAACTATTATCCCTTCTCTATTCAGTTTTGGTCGGAACAAACAAACCTAATAGCTATTTCAAAAATAGGACAGTGGTGGCTAGGTGCGCCTAGTGGACGAGGTTGAATGGGAGGAAGAGGTTGTATGTCGGTGTCAGCGTTGTCGCCGTCGTGGCGGCGGGTGAAGGTGTCCCTAACATATATGACACACCCAACTATTATCTCTCCTCAATTCGGTTTTGGTTGGAACAACCAAACCCAATAGCTATTTCAAAAATAGGACGATTGTGGCTAGGTGCACCCAGTGGATGGGGTTGAGGGAGGAGGCTGGATGTCGGGGTCAGCGTTGTCGCCGTCATGGCGGCGGGCGACGGCGGCTAGGTGCCGGGTCAATGGGATTGTAGTTATCAATGGGGGCCGCGCTCGTGCCCGAGCGATAGTTGCAGGGAGCGTGACGGGGAGGCACGCGGGGCAGGGGTTATTAGCACCGGGCGAGAGGTCATTAGCGGGGCAAAAGTGATGACATTTGCATCTTTTAGTTAAAATGGAGATAAGTACATTAAGCAACTAGCTAGGCACTATTTCACATTCAAATGTAGTGGCCCACCCAGCATACCCTATGGGTCCGTCCATGTGATCAACATCATATTCGAATGGACTTATAGCTGGACTGGAACAACGTCAATCTACATCTACATCTTTACAGATGGGGCTCAAGATTCAGAGAGCCAGCATTACACATGTACTTGGGTTCTCAGCAATGTTATCAAAGTCATCCAACTAATCACAGTTAGTCATGACAACCAGTTATGCACTAAGATTAGTTACAACTAGTCAGTGTGATTGGTGCCATAGCGACTAGGGTCGATTAGATAATTTGAAAACATTGCTTCACATGGTGTTCCAGAATTTCATCAAAGCTTGGTTTGGACCTGCATGGATGATGACAAATATGGTCTGTCTGAATCAGAATACATGGTAGAAGCAATGATACTGGATGGATATTTTCTAGAAGGTACAGCTCAGATTTATAGCAGGATGTTACCTGTAGAAAACCTGGAGGTGACGGAACACCTTCTAATTCCTTCGGGTCCGTGGAGTCTTGTTCCTCAGGTTACCTGCGCTCTTCTTGCTGGCTGTAGCCTGCTGCAGCTTTTTCTGACTTTCTTCCATAGCAATCAACTTCTCCCTCAATGCAGCTGCCTCATCTTCAGCCTTTCTCTTAGCCTCCATGGCTTCGTCCAAAGATGCCTTCAAGGCTGCCTTCCCCTGTCGGCGCTTTGGGCCTTCTGATTGCTTTTGACGTAATTCATGGAGTCGCCGTGCCTGGATGTAAAATGAAATTTCAGCTCTTCCATGAACGTCCCACATAAATAAAAAAGAAGTCATATGAATATAGTTTCTGGTGTCTCACAATGGCATCAGCTGCAGCCTTTGTCACAGGTCTCCCATCCTTGGGTGTGTGAGTCAATATGAATAAGTCCTCAACAGTTGGCTCATCATTATTCGGCCATTTTTGTTTCTGTTGCACAAAATAAAACAATTAGTGCATTACTGACAGTTGAAGCAAAGGAACAACCTTAAATTACCTCCTCTTCAATTCTACGTGCAAAGCTCTTTGTTCCTGAGGTTTGATAAGTGGTTACTTTTGCCTGAATAGCCTTGTTTTGAGCACTTAAAGCCTGATCAGAGATAAACAAACTAATCATATCCAGCAAGCAACAAATCACAAATCACAATGACAGCAGAAGCTATGCACAGGAAATGGAACACTAAGGCCAGTCTCAATGGGGTTTAATCAGAGTTTCATGGGTATTAAATATGCTGATGTGCACCATATTGATGAAGAGAGAGATGATGAAAGTTTCATGGGAGTAGATAAAACTCTTTCCAAAATATGGATGTGTCGGAAACTGGGACATGAAACCCCCATTGAGACTGGCCTAAGTATTACCTGTGCCTTTTCAGTACTCCAATATTCAACTAAGAATCTCCAATGTTCTTCGAGGACACGAGGATTCCGATCTGCAAGGCGCTCCTCTTCTGTTTCATGAGTATCAAAATGTTGTTGTTTTAATTGAAATTTCCAAGTCCTCCACTTCTTTGCTAAACTCTTCAGAATCCATTTCTTAGGAAATGGAGCAATATCAAATTTGAGCTACATCAATAGATAAAGTATGTAAGAGAACTAAAGATAGTGGCTAAAAACAGAAGCCATATTAGTGCATACCTTGACAATGTGACACATCACATCCTTATTTTTCTCAGGAACAAGTTTCCAGTTATGGTATGTAAGAGGTGCCAGTATTCCATCCCGTGCTAATGCACCCAGAAAGGAAGTCAATGTGGCTGCTTCTTTTCCAATAGGCTGACCTGAAGAGTTCAATGAAACTGGTATGCGGATGCCCTTATGCAAGGTCCACACCTTCAGACATAGTGTTAAACCACGAGGACGTCTACCTATTTGGAAGATGGCAAAATATCAGAAGTCTTAACAGCTGTACAATCATTTATCTGAAATCAGACACAATCTGACTCAAAATGGCTTGAACCCAGAGTCCTGTAACTTGCCAAAAATATAAATGCCCAGACTCAAGGCCAATGGTTCAGCCAAGAAACAAAAAGGGAACTGCAGTCCGCTTTATATCAAATCTCATACGTCCTGTGTTTCTATTGGAACAAGTCCAAACACTCAAGTTTCCTCATGAACTAAGATTTGGGGAGACCAGGAAAGAAAAGAAAACCACTAGCAGCCAGCCATTCTCAGTCCATGTACTGTTGTTGCAAGGGTAAACATATTTACAGGTTAAAAAAAACGGTATTGTAAGTTTGCAGATCATGCTCAGTCAGTGTCTCAGATATATAGATCGTGGTTACTGTAAAAATACCAAAAAGAGTGACACCAACGAGTTCCTCACAATCACAATGAAAAAAATCCACATGTGTAATGATGCATATTGTCTTCTATTACTTCCATATCTCAATTTTCCATAAATGTCAACCAGCTGTTTATCTCACCGGAGTCACCAGTCAGAAGTTAAAGAGAGACCAAGAGGAAAAGTTAAACTTCAACGTTGACTTCAAAGTATTAACCCCCGTTAAATGGGTTAATAAGAGGGATTCATCAGAGTATCAGACACCGTAGTCAAGCAGCCCCCAACAGGTCACTTTTCTCCTAGTGGTATGATTCACCTATTAAAAGCCCAAAATTGCACAGCTACCCCTTGATATGAATGTGCAACTAAGTTCTCAGATGAATTGCCACAATGATCCCATCAAAAAGACAAAAACACAGGTGACTGTTACCACTTTGCCATGGTTTCAGCATAACAAAAAACTATCTAACATGCGGCATTGAAGAGGGGAGGCAGCATGCATGAGAGAGAAATCCATACTTTCTTTATAACTTATTCTGCGGTAAGCATGATAGAAGTGCACATTACCTTTTCTCTTAGATGCTAGCTGCACTTCCTGTCCTTCTGAATCCATTGAATCTTGCAGGTATACTTCACCAGAACTTTGCTGGGACATGATATGATGAGACGATGACTTGGAATCTAGCTTTGCGAGGGCCTTTCTAACATCTAAAGGAATATAGGTACGGGCAAAATCCTCAGGATCAGCCATGTCGGGGTTTGAAGGAAAATGGTCAGCATCCGACATGTCACGGTTTGAATAAGGTAGCCCAGTTATAAGAAGGTTCTCCAATTCACTAGAGCATGTTTGAAGAGTCTCAGGTGCAGGCAATGAACTGTTACATAAATTGTCGATGCTTCTATTAGTATCTGACAGATCAGACGAACGTACTGGAGATACATCCAGCTGCTCATCAGGCTCACTTTCTGCTTGTTCATCATCTACAACCAGCTGCTCATTAGGCTCACTTTCTGCTTGTTCATCATCTATAATGGCCGTTGGCATGCGGCCATTTGGAGAAACAGCTTGATGTCCAACAGTTTGCCTATGTGTTAGTTCAGTGTCCATGACAAGCTGTTTGTCTATGGCAGCAGATGAATCTTTTGCCAAACGTTTGCTACGTCTAAGCTGAAGAACTGAATTTGAAGCAGAAAACAGGCCTTTTCTTTTCCTTGCGTGAATTCTGTGACGTCCTGGCTGTTCCGGTTCTACGTGAATTACTTGATTCCCCATTTCCCTACGTATCAGAGATTCAGAATGTTCCCTTCGCACCTCTTGAGTGGCATCATTTGTTGCCTGCTCTTGTCTCCTCTCTAAACCCATAACATTAAGGCCAATCAACTGCCTTGTGCCCCTGTTGTCATTGCCTGCAATAGTCTCATTCACCAGTTGATTGCATGTGCCTTCTCTGTGGATTGTTTTGTTTCCAGGTTCTTGTTGCTTTTCCTGAACATGAATTGTCCCATTTGCTGATCCTGCCTGGGCAAACTCAAGAGATGTCACATAACAAGAATGTTGTTTCTGTGACACCTGTGCAATCTGTTGGGCAGTCTGCATGTTTCTCCTCTCGACACTTACAGTTCTGGGGCAAATGGATCGCCCAACTGTGCCATTTATATCCATTGAGGTAGTGTCATTAATATCCGCAACACCTCCTGATCCACTAAAAAGTGCAGAATTAACAGGATTTTGCAGTGCCTCAATAATTCGATCCAGATTCTGTTGATATGACTGCTTTGCATGAATAGCATGGCTGGAAATAAGATCAACAGGATTTTGCAGTGCCTCAATAACTCGATCCGGATTCTGTTGATATGACTGCTTTGCATGAATAGCATGGCTGGAAGTAAGATCTTGAGCGTGGTGCCTGACCTGAGATATAGGCTCTCCATGTCTCTTTTCTGCACAAACAATTCTGGAGCTGCCCGGATATATGTTCCTCTGCTCCTGATACCTTGCAGTACCCTCGGGGACCCCGTGTACCTCCTCTCCATCAATCGTGTAATCAGGATGCCCTGATTCTGGCGACTCTGGAATAAACTGGCCAGCATGCTCTGTATGGGCCTGTTTGATCCAAGTTAGCTACATGTTAGGTAATAGTCTTGCAAAACTTGCAAAGTTTGGATTCTCTTGCTGAATTTGAAGCATAGGGAGCAGCCAAAAGCTACGATGATTTTCTCCGATTATAAGCCTATAAAGCATAAACTCACCACCCCTCAAGTCAAGCTAACAGTTCGATATGTTTAAACTTGTTACATTGTACACTGAGAACATAGAGCTCACTCTAGATTTTGTTATTACAAAATTTCTAAAAGAATCCCAATCCTAAGAATAAAATTCCACGAAGGTGGAAAACACAGTTACACAGCAAGAGCAGTATAGCACAGTACCTGGCGGACTTGGAGGATGGGAGGCTCCGAGGATGAGGCACCGAGCGGCACCACGGGGACGGCGTCCGTCGACACGGCGAAGGAAAGGAGGTAGTGCCTGAGCCTCGCGGTGTCGACGGCGAGCTCGGCGCCGCAGAGCGGGCAGGCGCAGCGCGTCATCCCGACGGGCACGCTGAGGAGCGCGCCGCACGCGCCGCAGGGGAGCCGCGCGCCACGCACGTCGGCGGCGCCGCGGGGCAGCGGGAGCGCCTTCCGGCGGGGCGGCGGCGGCGGCATGAGCTCGGGGGGCAGCGACTGCGGCGTGGCGCAGTCCGGGCAGATGAACTCCGTCAGGCCCCGCTCCACCTCCAGCGTCTCGCCGCACCCCGCGCACCGCACCTCCAGAGACTCCGCGTCTACCGGATCCGCCGACGCCGCCCATGCGGCGGTCGGCGGTGGCGCCATTACCCGACCAGCTCTCTCGAGTCTCGAGTCTCAAGCTCAACGAGGGTGAAGGGGAAAAGTGGAGAGTGGAGACGGAGGGATGCGTCGCAAGCTGCGACTGTCCAGATTTTGGAAGCGGAAAAGTGAGACGGCACTAAACAGCTCCGTCTCCAAAATTGTTTTCGAGGTCAGTAGGGAACACGTCACACGAAGCATGTTTTTTTTTTTTTTTTTTTTTTGACAACAGTCACACGAAGCATGTTGTGTTCCGTGGCAATGCTAAAGTCATAGTTGTGGCAAAATCTCAACCAAAAAAAAAAAGTCATAGTTGTGGCACAACATCTTGCAATAGTCGTCGGAGCCCTAAACATCAACCCAAATACAATTGTTTTTCAAACTAAAAAGCTCACCTCGCTAGCTCAAGTGCTATTCGGTTTGCACCCCTTTCTCAATGTTCGATGGAACATTCATCATAGATCACAACCGCCATAGTTCTCGAGAAACCTACACTCTCCATTGTTTCAACAACCGTCGAACAATTTGACTGAATGGTCACTCTAATGGCACTAATTGGTTAAGCTAACAGCATGCGCATAAAATTTCACCTCTAGATTGGCCAATAGCTACACGCGCAAATTGGGTTGATTTTCCAAGTGCAGAAAGATTAAGAGATGTTCAAGAGCATTATTTTTTTAAAAAAAAAATGCGAAAAGATTGCGAGTGGGTTTTAAAAACTCTTTGGTCTCTCTAAGATGCTATTAGAAGCAACAAGAGTGTCGCATCCAATGAAAATGGACTTAACGTTGAAAACTTGAGTATGCTTGTTTTGACCTTTTTATTGGCGAGAACACGTGTCTGTACGTTGCTATGAAACAAATACACCTAGGAATCAAACTTCGTATCATTACTAAATGTGAGTTGTTCAAATTTGTTTGAGCGTGAATTATGAGTCTTGATCACATACACGATACAGAGGTCGCGACCCAATATGTATTGCAATCCAACTTTGTTTATCGTCACTAGACGCAAGTTGAGTATGGGTCATAGAGCCTTAGTCAGGTAAAAAAAAGTAGGACGAAAAAACCTCCACCCAAGTAGTTAGAGGAGGCGAATGAAAAATAGGATGTAATTTTGAATCTTTAATAGAAATATGATAAAAACTTATAAACGGCGTTTGAAATGCTACGAACGATGCATGCATATTTGTTGAAAGGTAGCAACGTTTCGCCAGTCTTATAGAAGCGCAATGCTTCCTAACCTTAGAGATCTTTCTTATGTATGTTATTTTTAGAATGACAACGGATCCTATGCAAACTAGGCATCCCGTGCAAACTTGTAAACTAATGATTTGGACCGTAGGATGTTGATCTAAGGGGGCGCATGAGAGAGGTGGAAGGAGGGATTTGTAAAAGTGTGATTAAAAGCGGGCGGTTAAGTGCAAAATTACCCAATCTTTCTGCGCCCCTTGGATCAACATCCTGCGGTCCAGATCATTAGTTTACAAGTTTGCACATGATGTCTAATTTGCATAGGATCCGTTGCCCTTTTAGAATTTCTCTTGCGAAAGTTAAGCTCTAACAACTTTTGCTATCTTGTTTTATAAAATAACAAGTTGACTATTTTTGAAATCTCGCATGCTAAATATACCTTGAATGTGCCACTTACTATCTAGATTTGTCATGCTAGAAAGGTTGTTGGAGTTTTATGTTTTTTTACAAGTTTTGGCAACGTATGCTATGAAAACCGGTCTCCTATGCAAACCATGAAAACTCTAATCAAGACTACAAAAATCTAATCAGATGGCTAGAGTGTGAGGAGTTTAAGTACCAAAATAACCCACCTTTAGGATGGGATGAGTGGAAGGATTTAAGTGCTAACATAACCCCCACACTCAAGCCATTAGATTTCTATGATTTTGATTAGAGTTTCCATAGTTTACATAGGAGCCTAGTTTCCATAGTATACATTGCCATTTTATAAAGTCTTCTATTTTAGAGGTTGGCTAAATCATAAGTGTAGTCATCCAACTTTACCATCTCTTAGACTGACTCCAACAGATAACTCATATGGCAACCGAATCCCAAAATGCATCACGAAGGGGAGAAAACCGCGGGGCCCACGACCGGAGCCGGCAACGCGGCGGTCGCACTCGCGCGGCTGCTCCCGACCGGCGAGTGAGCTCCGCCAGACCACGGCCGCTCCGCCAAGCACAACCGTCGCGAGGACGGGCCTCCGCCGTCAGGGGGCGGACCTCGACCTCCGCCGTCGTGAGGCTGGGGTCGACGACGGGCCACGCCGCGAGCCGCCGGCGTGAGGACGGGCCGCGCTGCGAGGATAGGCCTCCGCCGTCGGGGGGCGGACCTCGACCTCCGCCGTAGTGAGGTTGGGGTTGAGGACTGGGAGCCGCCGGCGGCAGATCCGAGCTCCTCCTCGCCTGCGGATCCGAGCTCCTCCATGCCCGCTGCTCGCCCGCCGCCTAGGGGAGGGGAAGGGGAGCCGCCGTCGCTGTCCAGTGGAGGACCGGAGGAGGAGCTCAGGGGAGTCGCGGGCTAGAGGCCGCGGCGGGGAGCGACGGCGCTTCCAAGCGTCGCCGTCATCGCTAGCGCCGGGGACCCGCGACGGGGACCCCCAACGGCCAGGCGGGACTGCAGCGGGGCGAGGCCGACGCTACCAGGCGCGCCCACGAGGATGGCGCCATGGCGGAGGCCGGCGAGGATGGCGGTGTGATTTGGGGATCGGGTGCTTGGGGCCTCTGTTGGAGAAAGCCAGTTTTTGGGTGGCCACGCTTTCACTGCATGCGACCGAGAACGTGAATCGGTCGCTGTATGCTGTTGGAGACAGCCTTAGCAAGTGAATGAAACCAAACAATACAAGCAACAAATTTCCAACCTTACCCCATAGGAAACTCCATTTCGTCCATGAACTCGAGAATTATCATGTTAATTAACTGATAAGGTTACGTTAGTTATTTGAATGGAATTTTACTTGAAACTACCACTTCTTTTCTCGACTAGTTTCAATGATGAGTATCATGTACTGACCCACAAAACCCAAAAGCGAGTGAATGAAGAAAACAAAGAGCATAAGATGGTGGTCAAATGTCGACGCGGGAACCCAGCTCAACAGGCCATCACAAGAGAGGAAACGCTGTGCATTTTTAGCATTTCTCTGGAGTACAATGGAAATGAACAGATACAGTACAGGCTAACAGCATCTGTCAGAAACTACAAATACACATGGATGCAACTCAGACGCTTGTAGACACCACTTCAACATCGTCATCCTCATTGCTTCCCCCGGTGTGCGAATCTGATGCATCCTGCAAATCGTAAAAAGCTTAGATCTCCTAGGATATGTGCCGATTGAAAAGGCTCGAGGGGAAGCCCTATTAATATGACCAGACATGCATGCAGGAACACAGGTAGAGGCCTAGAGCAATAGGAACACAGGTAGAGGCCTAGAGCAATACTAGCTTGGGGTCTACAGCTAGGGAATCATCCATGATTTTAGGTGTTGGCAGAACAGTGACAACTCCTCCTAACTTCCATCACCAAACATGCTGCAACAATGATTTGCGACTCTAGCTTTTGAGCTGATCCTATTTCTATCAAGAATACCAATTGTGCAATTTGAAGATCGCTACTGCAGAAACTTTGGTACCAATATTTTGTTTCTGCAATCCTTGTTCTAAAAGATACATGATATAAACATGAGAAGCACAAGCCTCATTTTAGACTAAAAATGACACACCTAACTACCAAAGTCTTATGACTTGATAACTTACCAGATGTCTTAACTGATCCTCCTGGCCTCCCTCTCTAGCCGCAGAAGATCCAGGAGCATGCTACAGATAGACATCACATGAGCCTCTAAACCAGTTTAAGTTCAAATGAGAGATGCAATACTCAGTTATCCTTAGTTTACCTTGCGATCACTACCTAACGGGGTTACACCACGCACACTTTGCTCCAAGGACTTAAACTTCTGCTCCCAGGTTTCATTTAACCCCTGCAAGGCCTGATTAATCATCTGCTGCACCTGCTCCTGTGTGAATTTCTGCCGTGGCATGGACTTTGCTAATTCGTCAACCTTGTCCTTGTCAATGATACCAGTGAGCCCATAGTACCTTCCACGGTTCCGTCCCCCTACTTGCTGCACCCATGCAACGAGGGGGTCTACGTTCTTATCACCAGCCTCCTCCATACGTTTTGTGAAGCCCTCCTGAAAAATGAAGTGGATATAAAACACAGTTCAGCAACCATTAATAAACTCTCCAAACATTTTGCATATTGCGCCCAATTACTTCTAAATGGTGCAAATAACAGAGACCTACCACAGTTTGCTTTGCTCTCTCACTGACAAATTCCCCTGCGCCACCTTTCCGCCTATGGGTTTTGTTGAATACCTCTAGTTCTGACACTGGCATCCCACCATTTTCTATAACCTATATATTCAATTAAAAAGTAATTAGTAAATGGTGCTGAAATGAGTTAACCAAGAAATTTGTCTTTATGTCTTCACCATAAGCTGCCTGTGCATGGCAATGCTCCGTGAACCTGACGTGTGATGAGCACGGCCATTAGTGAATCGGTTCTTCCTGTTCTGGGAAGACATCTTTAAGACATCTTCTTTGGCCCAGTGCTCGCATAACCTCTGCCACCAATTCGGAAGCATCCATGCAGGGGGGAAAGGTTTCCACAGAAAGGGGTCTTCGTCGTCAATTCTCTCTAATGCCTGCTGGTCCTTGGGTTCTTCTTCTTGATCTTCCTCTTCTGACTCTGCATGTCCATCGGACCTATGTGCACCTGAAGTTTCATTGGATTTGTCTAGTGCAGCAAACTTTTCTCTAGCATTTCGCTTCTCTTGGCTTAGGATACAAGCAAACTGCCTTGCTGCTCTGCGTTCAAATACCTTCAGACACTCTGCTTCTCGGCCAGGGGCCCACTTGTAGCGTTGCTAGCACAATTGAAATATAAGCTCAATGGTCAAAACGTCATCAATAACACTCCATAAAGCAAATGTATTCAGCTACTTTACTTACAAGAAATTCATTCAAAATAACATCCCTTGTTTCTGGAGGATACTGTCGCCAGTGGAGAACTATTTCTCCATTGGGTGGATCTTCTCTTCGCTGACCAGCTGGCAGATAGGTAGACCCAGGATACTTCTGCTTCAAAAGAACAGTGATGGTAGAGGCCACCTTAGGACAAGGTGGATTGACATCCCATTTGCTGCCAAGTCAACTCGTCATGAACATAACAAGAGAATATATTAAGAATTAACTTTGTCAGTTCATTGATAGTTCGATACACATACTCAGCAATATTAGGTGTCAAGACAGGCCTGTCCACTTCCCTTCGTGGTTGGGTTAGTTTTGTAGGTTGATGTCCACGTCCTCTACCCTTCCCTGATGATTTCACAACAGATCCTAATAGGGAGTGGTGGCCCCTCTGTGCATCCTCCTTAATGAGTGATTAAAATAAGCATCCAAACAATGCAAATATTTTGAATGTGTAGTATTTATGCAGAAATTCAAACCACGGTAAAAAAAAAAACACGGCACTCTGGCTAAGAAAATTTACAGGATATTAGGAGCTAATTTACTTTATATAAACACGTATCACATGTGCGTGGTGGAAGTTTAATGTGAGTACTAGACAAGTTGGATAGTACAGATTATCATTGCAGAAGGTATATATGTGGAGGCATTAGGGTAGTATTCTTGAAATCACAGGAGACGTGCAGCTCTCATGCGCGATCCAGGAAAAAAAACAGTGGCAAACTGATAATGAGGTGGTGCAGATTTTGCTGGCACCCTGGCAATAATGGTTGTTGGGCAGTGTGGCAAATTTTGAAGAGAGTGTATCCTAGCCATGGCTTCAACCAATAGCCACGGGTAGGAACACAGATAACTGCACCCAAGTCAGTGGAATGAACTGAAGGTTCTCATACCTGTTGCACTTGCCCTTGCATATGCACATCATGAAATCGGGCATCTGGTGAATGTGGCTGCTCATCACCACTTCTATCAAGCCATTGTTCACCGGGGACCTCTGGAGGGTACAATTGACTGCAGAGTGGGAGTTGCCTATCTTGAGATGCATTATGATTTGACAGAGGTGGTCCAGTGGCTACATCAACTTTGCCTGACTGGTTTGAGCTTGCTTGAGGCATTTGAAGCTGAGGCGATGGACTGCGACACAGATTGGAAATGATTTTATCAATGTTTAGAAGATCTAAATCCGAATTACATTGATTTGAAGTAGCTGGCTGCTGGGCAGGCTCATTGTTGATAGGATTTTCTGGCTGTTTTGATAAACGTGCACTACGCCTAAGATGGGGGCCTCCATTTGGATAACAAGGCAAGCCCTTCTTTTTCCCCTTCCGACCACTGGCAGTCCCACCACTCCTTTTCCTCTTCAGATTCCATCCAGTTGCCTTGCTGTGATACTCACCTTGATCCTGTTCAACACGGTTGACTTGATTTGAGGTCTCTATTGTCTCATGCTGGAGGGTACTTGATACAGCTCGATACTCATTTATGTGCTCTCCTTGACTTGCAGTGTCCTCCGCAGGTTGCTGTTCTTGGGCACGAAATGAATAATTGGAAGGACGAACTTGTGCCCGAGAGGCTGAGCTTGAATGTACGGGAGGCTCTGGACGTACCACGCCAGTAGATTCAAGACAAGCAGGCAATTTAGTCGTCCTCTCACTAGCCTTTGCAATAGTCTTACTGAGTGGTTGAATACGTGATCCCTCTCTGTGAGCTGAATGGATACTGGGCTCTTTTTGTGCCAACATGGTGTGGATTGCTTCTGTTCTGGAAGAACTGAATGCCTCCTCTCTATGAACTGAACGAGTCGGGTGATTATACTTTTCTATTTGACCCTGCTGCACAGTCCTCTCACTAGCCTTTGCAATAGTCTTACTGAGTGGTTCAATACGTGACCCCTCTCTGTGAGCTGAATGGATACTGGGCTCTTTTTGTGCCGACATGGTGTGGATTGCTTCTGTTCTGGAAGAACTGAATGCCTCCTCTCTATGAACTGAACGAGTCAGGTGGTTATACTTTTCTATTTGACCCTGCTGCACAGAAAATAATACAAAAAGAAGTAAGAAAAAAAAAAAATAGATGGAGTAGATCTATGCATAGAAGAGTAGAGAAAAAGGAAATCCTAAATCTAAGAGATTCTGCAGAAATACAATTGCATGACTGTCTCTGAAATAAGCATATCAGGACATCTGAATGGTATATTCTATCTATCAGATTTGTCTTCTGTGTCCTAGAAAATCACCATACTACTTTATTTGTCACTATCAAGCCTTCCTCACCAAATTAAGTAGCACCATAGGCTAGAAAGGTTTAAGCAACGAAACAAAACCTGACCATAGGCTAGAAAGGCTCGCCCCAGAGCCAACAGATGCTAGCTGCAAATTAAGCAAGTGTTTCTAGTAGAAGTCCTAAAACACTTGATACGCACCTCGAAACGCCGATGTTGGGATGGCCTCAAAGTAATGCCGGCAGGGGGCGGCGCCAGGACTGAGACTGTGGGTTGGGGCGGCGATGCGAGGTATACCCGGAGACGCCCGCCGTCGACGGTGAGCTCGACGCCGCAGAGAGGGCACGCGAAGCGCGTGAGGCCCGCCGGCACGCTCAGCAGCCCGGAGCAGGCGCCGCACGGCAAACTCATGGGCACGGGCACGGGCACAGGCACTGGCACTGGCGCCGCGGCCGCGGGTCGGCGGCTTGGGATGGGCAGCGCCCTGCGCGGGCGCGGCGGGGGCGGGGGCATGAGCTCCGGCGGGAGCCTCTGCTGCGTCCCGCAGTCGGGGCAAGCGAACTCGGAGAGCCCCGGCTCCACCTCCAGCGTCTCGCCGCACCCCGCGCACCCCACCTCCACGAATTCCGGCGGCGGCGGCGGCGGCGCCATGACGGCGGGAGCACTGGTAGGGTTCCGCTTATCACTCTCGGGCCCTTGCGGATACAGCAATTTGGGGGAGAGAGAGGGATGAGTCATCAGTGAGACGCGACGGCCTACCCCTAAAACCCGGTCAACTTTAGCCGTCAGGAGAAAAACGAAAAGGCTACGCGCGGTTTTCAGCAAAATTTCGCCCCCGAAATGGCATTGGGAGATAACACGCCGCCGTCGCCGTCACCGTCACGCCTCGTCGTTAACCCCTCTAATCCCCGTCGGCAGTAGCGCCAGCACGAACGCAGAGGGAGGGGGAAAGGGGAAAAACCCACCCAAAACCTAGCCGTCGCTTCCCCGATCCCCATGGCGCCGCCGCCGGGGATGCTTGAGGTGCGCTGCGCGGGCTGCGGGGAGACGCTGGAAGTGGAGCCGGGCCTCACGGAATTCGCCTGCCCCGACTGCGGGGCGCATCAGGCGCTCCCGCCGGAGCTCATGCCGCGGCGCCCCCGCCGCGCGCTTCCGATTCCTGGGCGACGTGCCCCGCTCGCGGCGCCGTCGCGCGTCGCGTGCGGGGAATGCAGCGCCGTGGTAAGCGTGCCGCACGGCCAGGGGCGATCCGCCTGCCCTCTCTGCGGCGCCGAGCTTGCCGTGCCGCCGGTTGCTGCCATTTCGGTCGTGGAGCCGCCCGCAGCCGTCCCAATTACTCCCATCAGATCGGCGCAGCCTTCTGAGGTATTACTATGCACCAGCGTCCGCTGCAGTACATTGTTAGTCCACCTAAGCAACCGTTCGGTTGCTAGCCTGTTTGGAACGCAGAAATTTCACAGGAATCAGTTCATTTTCACAGGAAAAAGTACAGGAACATGAAAAATCCCGCGTTCTAATTTTTATAACCTTTATCACCTGGAACTATTGCTGGTTGTATTTTGGCCTAATTTTTATAACCTTTATCACCTGGAACTAAGAGAGCTCTGACATGAACAACTGATCAATGTCAGTTTGCTTTTATAGAGTATTCCATTTTTGTTGAAGTTGATGTATCTAGTGACACTAATTTGATGGTGTATCTAGTGACTTATAGATGAAAAACTGAAGTAGATTATGAAATATATTTCACATGGTGTATCTAGTGGCACTAATTTGATGTCATAAATATTTGGTGCTCTTTCCTATAAATTTGGTCAGACTTAAATAATTTGACTTAATACAACTCTAAAAGTTGATTGATTTTGGAACTGAAGGAGTATATCAGTATATCTATAAGAAGAAGGGGTAAACCCCCCTCCCTCTGATCCATAAAAAAAATGTTTAAATAAGGTCAAGTAAAATTTGGGTTTCTAAACCCATTTTCGTTCTGAATATGTTGTTTGATGTTTTTAATAAATAACTTGTCCACTGTATATTACTATTCTTCTTCTTTTTTCTTTTGGCAAGCATACAGCTACAATTGGTCACAATATAAGTGCCATTTTTCATTACTTTCCAAGTCCAAAGCTTTTACAATTCATCTTTTACCATCAATATTTATTATTGTATTTTTTTTTTCCAAACCTACAAACTGTTAAGATCACAAAAGCAATTTTTGTGTAGGCTGGTCAGGACTGGCAAGAGTTGGCTGCGCACCTTATAGACACTTGTTTTATGATCAAAGGGACATCTGTATATGCTCTATCTCATGGTTCATTTTTCCTCTCTATGTCATCTTTGCTATGGAGCAGGTGTGTCCTGGACCTTCAAGTCAATTAACTCATGCAGGATACATTCAAAAGCCCATTCATTTGGAGCAGACACATGGACAGCAGCCAAGACATTCCTTTAGAGAAGAGCTATTTACTTCATCTAGAGCTGACATTGGCACAGAAATTCCTGTGGTGGGAAGGCTACAAAATGAGCCTGCTGACCCTTTGTCACAGAGAGAAGAGTCACATGCTGAGCCACTCGATGAGACTATTCCCAGGCCCAGCAAGAAGCAATCTATATTTGTAGCTAGCCCTGATTCTTATCCTGTAAGGAAGGTTCACGAAGAGCATCTTAATCAAGCCTTGTATGCATCAAAGGACCAAGGAATGCTTTCAAAGTCTTCAATTCATGCAGACAAGGAGGAATATAGGTTTCCCATTGATACAGTTGGAAATGTGGCTCTTCCTCCTATTCTCGAACAGGAGCAGACAAAGTCTTTGAATCAAGCTGTGGACAAGCAGCAGGCAGATGAAATTCCCAAGAATACAGTTCATGCAGACAAGGTGCAAGCGGAGTTTGCCAGCAAAGCTGGGAACTGTAAAAAGAGTGTTGGAGGTAGTAAAGGAAACCAAAAGAGGACAAGTAAGATTTTAATGAATTCTTCGAACGAGTCGCTTCAACTCAGGCGTAGTAAGCGCTTGGCAAAGGGATCACATGACATACTTGACACACATGACGTACTTGACATTGATCCTATTGAGAAGATCGATGCTTCTTTGAATCAAAATCTATCTGAAGCTCCAGAGATTGAAAGGACTCAAGCAGATTCTGACACTAGTTCTACTCAGTACCGATTTCCTCTTGACCACTCTAATGAGTGGGATGTTGTTGGTGCAACTGCAACTATACCACCTGCTTTCAGTCATTGTACACAACAAGCTGAGCAGTTTCCACGAACCCAGATGTACTCTCCAGAGACTAGCCGGACACTTCCAGTTGCAAGCTCAAATTCATGGCATGGCAATGAGATACCTCAGGAGAGCTTTAGTGGGGTTGGCCAACCTGATAGAGGCTATTCAGAAGTGCATCCAAATCCGGCAGAGATGCAAAACCAGGATATGAATGGGCCACTAGTACAAGAGATTTGCAGCGACAAGAACTATTCGGGACATGGACAATTGAAGCATCACAACAAATACCATTCACATTCAGAGCATGGAAGGCAGAAAAGGACTGGTTTCACTTGCCCTTCTCCAAATGGTGGGGAGCATCCTGAAGACCAGTCCTTCTCTGGAGCCTGCCTCCAGAACCTGTCTGCTTCATGCAGCCGCCTTGCTGCTTCGCTACCATTTCTGGCTACCACTACATTACCCACAATCACACCGTCTTCTACAAGTAAAATTCTTGTGCCTTTCCAAAGCCACACAACTGTTTTTATTGAGAACTCATCATTGATGTGTGCTTCTCAATCTTGCAGATCTACCACTTAACTGCAGCAGTCCAACATCGCTGCACGAACAGCCGCGATCCGGCCTCTACTCACAGGTTCATTTCCCCAACCCTAACTTGCATGATTGTTCAAAAATGTTTGTATTAGGTTTTAGTGCTTCACTTAAAACATAATATAATAGAGTAAATTTCACAAAAGTACTTTTTTGTTGTCACTCCATAAGTCCATATCACAAAATTGCACCTTTTGAGAATCATTTTCACAAAACTTCAATTTTATCTGCATGCCTTGTAAAGCTATACTTATATTATGTCTCACAGAACTACACTATTTTTTGTCATTTGAACAACGATGTAAATGTAGTTTAGCCATATAAACTCTTAGAAGTATAGTTTCTTCTTTATGTTAGAATTTCTAGCATAATTCTATTTTTGTCCTAAGCAACTGTCTCGAAATCTGCTATGTACCTTTTGCATGGATTGTACTATATCATATGCATCTGCATGAATTTATTACTGTGGCAGCCATGAGCTTTCTGATATAAAGCCGTTTCAGGGTGCACCATGTGGCGATTTGCTGCCAGGACCAACTAGTAACTCATCGAAGAAGCGTATGGGACGTGCCCCTGAAAAACTAATGCAACCACGCGAAGAAGCTGAAAGGCCCATGCTGATGCCCAGTGGTACTGAGTAAGTATTGTCCATGCTTTGTCTATGTTCATGTTTAAAGTACTTTTATTTACAATTCAGAGCTGCAGTGTATGACAAATTTGCATGAACTACCAGCTGGACTGTGCAACCACCATGCCCTAAAGTAACAAATACCCTCTCCATTCTTATCAAGCAGTACTATCCTGGTATCTATGTATCAGATGATACCATTGGAAATGGCCAATCATGTGAACATGTGGTTCACCATTGGCACCAATTCCCACCAGATACAAGGACTACTATATTAGATGAATTCCTCGTGAGTAACTATCGAGACATGTTTGTACTATGTTTTGCTCTTTATGAAATTTGCAAATGATGAGTGTGTTGCTGGTATACTGCAGAAACGGTACAAGTGGTCGCCTGGCCATAAAGAGGAGTGTCAAAAAATATTTGACCGAAAAGCGGTTAGACAGCTAATGAATCTCTTTTGCTATGAGAAGCAAAGGGTTAGACAGGTGTTAGCAGCAAGAAAGACCAAGAAATCTCCATCGGTTCGTAGGGCCCGTGATGAAATGGAGCTAGAACAGGATGGTGCTAGAGAAGATCCAAATGAACAGCAAGGAGATGTTTCAGTAATGGTACTTGAGCATGAAGATCCGCTGAAATGGAAACCATTTGTCCCTGTATGGATGAAGCCAAAGTGGTGGGAAATGTTGTGTGACCATTGGGCCAAAGACGAGAACATCAAGACGTCTTACCAACAAAGGAAGAATAGGTATTCAGGAAAACGCCCCTGTAATGCTGCATCCCCACTAAAGATAAGACTGCATGAGGAGATTGTGGTACGAACGAAGAATTGAAATCCTGCTTTTTTAAATTTATTTCGTCATGATTTGATAATTCTGGTGTGATTAAATAGGACTTGGATAATGGTGGAAAGCGGGAGGTTGACATTGATTCACCCACTAATATATTGAGGGAGTCTGTTGACCAGAGGGCATATCAAACTGAGGTAACTGCATTTTTAATGTACTGTTCAAATTAACAATTCTGAAGACTAAAGTTATTAAGTGATCTTGACTCCATATGCCAACCAGATGAATTGTTTTGAAATGCCTTCTATTTTCCAGGATACGAGGGATCGAGCTATTATGGAGGCACAGAGCATTCAACTTGGTTCCCATTCCATGAAGAGACAGGGAGGGAGTGGGAAGCAAGGGAGGCACAGTGTCAGCAAGAAGGCCCAATGTGAGCCATTATCTAAATCCTCTCCAGTTTGTGTGAGCAAACAAGGACAGCAGCCAATGTTCACAAAAGAACAGGTGCAAGAGATGATTGCTCAAGCCCTTCAAGGGTTAAATGAAGCTTGGGAGAAAAAGTTTTTGTCCATGGAGGAAAAGATGCCCGGCATTTCCTCATCACACATCGTCCCTAATGTTAGCAAATTACACCAGTCCATTTAGCCCATTTAGCCATGAAAATTGGGTTGCTTGATTTGTCAATGGCGTTCGTTTGCAGGGTGTGAAGGAGTCATCATTGGCTGTTCGAAGAAGCAAACGGTGCAAACTGGCACAGCAGGTACTAATGTAATCTGCTTCCTACCTATATTATTTGCTAGCGAGAAGCTATTGTGAAACCTGCCTCTATATATATATCCTTGCTCCAATTAGCATTTCAACCATGCAAAAGGAAATGTGGTGTTAGATTTATGCTAACAGGATCTTATATGATCACTATACTGTAATTGTATGGCTAAGTATTTGCAAATAACAAAGTATGATCCACAATGTAGAAACAATGATAAATGAAGATATACTTATTTTGGTTTTCAACAGGAAACAGGGTAAGTTAATATGTCTAGTTTTGTGCCTGCCTCTGGATTCATTAAGCCCTACTGCAATATCAAAAATCCTGCCATGAAACATGATACTTTGCATGTCATGGTGTGAATAGTAGACAATGTTTTGTCTCTTTTGAAATATATTGAAACTCACTCAGATGGTTGCGTTTAGAAAAGATACAACATCCTTAATTCCCATGACCATAGGGATTGTAAGGTTATGCAAATCCTGATAAGGATTGTATTTCGTTTGGATTATATACGGACGGATGGACCCATACATTTTTTTTATATGTTGGTTATATATATGAGCAAAAGCCATATTTTCTGGAGATTGTAAGGTTATGCAAATCCTGACAAGGATTGTATTTCGTTTGGATTATATACGGACGGATGGACCCATACATTTTTTTATGTGTTGGTTATATATATGAGCAAAAGCCATATTTTCTGGAGATACTAGCGGTGCCTGGTACCCCCACCATGGCACCGTGTGTAGCCGTCACAAAAGAATAGCTTTTACTGATGTTCTCACTCATGCATAACTGATTCATTCATCTAATACAACAGACATCTTTGCATCCTTTGTTACACGCACTGCAGTATGTTGTTTTCAGCTATTTCAACTTAAAATTGTTTCTACGAGTGTGGCATTTAGGCTCTTTTGCTGGTTAGATTCCTGATTAAATGCGAAAAGGTCGTAAAACTACTTCACATAATTTATGTGTTTGCAGGATACATTAGATTCCATGGACGGAGAAAATACAGATGCCGAAGATAGCGATTACCATGACGAGGACGAGGAGCATTTGAGCTGAGCCAGCCGTAAGCTTGCTGTGGGCTGGTGGCTCAGATCTCATGTCTTTCTGGAGTTTGTGTAGGATGGTGCCTTGGCAGTTTGGCACTGAGCCAAGTAACTCTGCCTGTTGGCCAAGGTCCGCGTGTAAATTACTATGTGCATATTTCAGCGAATGAGCGTGATAGCAGTTTCGTACAGGTTTCTTCTACTCTGCCTTGTATCAGAGGTCGTGTCTCCAATTCAGTTCCGCACCCCTAGCCCCTAGGCCGTAGGATACTTCGGCATCACATAGCTTCATTTGTTTCGAACTTTCAGATGTTTGTATGCCATGCTATTTGGTAGCGAGAAGGTGAAACCTGGCTCATTCTTGCTCTGATATATCATCCATGTAAAATGTAAATGTGGTGCTAGATTTGTGTTGTCAGGATCTTATAAGTTGATCATTAGACTATAGTTAAACTTTGTATGGCTAACTATTTGCAAATAATAACATAGTATGATTGACAATGTAGAAATAATGATAAATGAAGCTATACTTATTTTGTGTTATTAGGAAACTGGGTAAGTTAATGTCTAGTTCTATTGCCTCTGGATCATTAAGCCCTCCGCAATATCAAAAATCTTGCCATAAAACATGATAATTTGCAGTCTGTTTGTAATGTCAGAAAGATAATGAAATGATTAGCCCATATACATCTCATGATGTGAATGGTAGAAAATGTTCATCTTTTTTAAAAATATGTTGAAACTGGCCAAAACTACGCTTCTACAATGGGATGTGTTTAGAAAAGATGTATAACATTCTTAATTCCCATGACCATGGGGATTGTATAGTTGTGCAAATCATGACAATAATTGTACATAGTTTGGATTATATACGGACCCATGCATTTTCTTATATTGGTTATATATGAGTCAAAACCATATTTTCTAGAAACCCCCATTTGTAGCCGTCATGAAAGGATAGCTTCTTGCTGATATTCTCACTCACGCATAACAGGATCATTTACCTAATAAAACAGGTATCTTTGCATCCTTTACCTAATAAAACAGGTATCTTTGCATCCTTTGTTCAGACTGCAGTACATTGTTGCGGCCTTTAGGCTCTTTTGCCGGTTAGATTCCTGATTAATTGCTAAAAGGTTGTAAACCTACTTCACATGACTTCTTTGTTTGCAGGATACAGATTCCATGGACGAAGAAGATCCATATTCAGAAGATGATAGTGATTACCAGGAGGAGGAGTATTCGAGCTGAGCCGGCTATGGCTTAGAGATGTCATGTCTTTCTGGAGTTTGTGCAGGATGATGCCCTCTGCCGGTTGACCACGGTCCGCATGTAAATTATGTGCATATTTCAGCGAATGAGCCTTGTAGCAGCTTCTTACAGGTGTCTTCTACCCTGCCTAGTCGCCTCTCCATGCAGTTCCGCGTCCCTCCTTACCACGTAGGGGATGCATCGGCGTCACATAGCTTCCTTTGTTTCGAACTTTCAAGAATCGAGACTTTGCCGAGCTTGGCTGCCTGCCTTTTTGGCCACTCTGTGGGCATGGTGACGCTCTCGACTCGCGGTTCCCGCGCTTGCCAGCGGTTTTCTTTAGGTCTCCTGCGTCACGGCACCCTTTCGTTCTGCATGATGGAGTACAGTTTGGTGCTATGGTTTGTCAGCCTGCTGTGGAGGTAGCTCGGTGTCGAGTGAAACTATGTGGTGGGACTGGGACGAGTGATGAATCGTGGTGTTTACTAACCCTGAACTCCAGCCAGATACAGTCCAATATGCAGCCTATATCATGTACAAGGCAAGCATTATGACACACCTAGCATGTGCTTCCATTTTTCTTCCAATAAATTTATTAGCAAAATTGCAGAACCTATTGACATCGAACACAAACAGAACTGTAGAAGCAACAAGTAGATCTTCAGTGCTTCCACTTCACAAATATTTTATCGCAGTTTGACCAAACTCCTGGGCAGCAGGAGCTTGCTCACAAATTTACAGTGACAATGCTTATATGGACGCAGAGACTTTAGTGCTCATATGATGCTCAATTTTCGTTAGTCTCTGCTCCAATCTTCGTATTCTAGAAATAACTGTAGCTTCAACGACCTGAACACAAGGAAATCATGATGTAAGTCAGGTCATATTTCCAACCGGCACTTCAAATTTTCATGAAAATTCAACATTTTCTTAGAAGACATACAATAAAATACCACATTGTGCTATAAATATTTTAAACATAAATAAGTGTATGATCCCTGACATATTCTGACAAAAATAAATGTAGCCACCAGATATCAGAAGATAAAGTCAAGAACCTAAATAATAGACACAAGGTCTTGAAATCGGTTAGCTATTCCCACAAGATTGATCAGCACATTTGAAATTTCCTCAATACATTTCAATTATGAAAGTGATCAGAATGATGTGATACATGAAAGAAAGCAAATGTAGGTCACCTGCAACAGTACCAATGTACACATTAATTTCTCAAAGCACCAAATTAAAATGCATTTGCTTATTCGGTAATGCGTTCGCAGATTATCTTCATATATAAAGTGTTGTTGTTCCTCCTTTCGCCTCTCGAGTAGCAGGATTCGTGAGAGTAAATTCAGAGAAGCACTTACAAACGGATCCCGATGAACTCGATGCCTCCTGTTGGCGCCCAAGTTATTCGAACTGTGGAGTTGAAGCCCAAGACGCCGGACCAGAGAGTCGAGACCGGGGCACCGGAGGAGTGGTGGAGACGAACAGCACCGGACGCCCGCACATGTAAACATGTCGGTCAGTGAAAGCTCGAATTTATTCAGTCTCACTCTCGTTGTCTTGGTCTCACCGGGTTTTTTTTACCGACCGGTCGGCGGAAACCGCCGGGGTAACGTAACCGACCGAGAGCGGTCGAATTCAAATTTGAATTCAAAGCCTCGCCGTCGTTCGGTTCGAGCCCGGTTTACCGCCCGGTTTGGAGCGGTATCGGCCGGTTTGAGCGGTTTACCGCTCGGTTTGAGCTGTTTGAGCGGTTTTTTCAAAATTGAAATTTAATTTTCTTTAAAAAAAGCTAAAAACATTCCTAAAAATAATTCATGATTTGTAGAATCCAATGATGTCAAAATTACTTAAATTTGAGTGTGTTTAGTATGTTTTTTTCGACCTTCATGATTTAATGGGCCTTAATGGGCCATTTTTGTATATTTTTTTCTTTTTCTTTTTTTTTTCAAACTTCTAAACGTCTAAATAAATACTAAACGAACTCAAATTTGAATAATTTTGACACCATTGGGTTCTATAAATCATGAACTATTTTTAAGAATGTTTTCAGCATTTTTTTTAAAGTTAAAATTTGAATTTGGGACTTACCGAACCGGTCCGAACCGGAATCGGACCGGTCCGGTAAGTCCGGTAACCGCGGTTTACCGCGGTAAACCGGGCGGTAAAAAAAACCTTGGGTCTCACTACATGTCAACTAAAACCGGATTCTATGGACGAAAAGGATGCCGCTGCAGGAGACGAGGACGAGGAGGAGCGATGGCGCGCGCTGAGGCGAACGTGATCTCGCACTTTTCGGGAGTTTGCGCCTTGGCATTGGAGCAAAGTACCTGTGTCGGCATGAACTTTGGGTGTGGTTTCGTACGGTTTTCCTTAGCCTCGGAGGTGGCGTCTCCATACAGTTTCAGCCTGCACCTGGTACAGCCGCTCGTAGGCGACGAACCTGATCGCACTACAGCTTCGCGTGGCCGCGGGGCGTGGCAGGCTGGCAGCGCAGAAGCCGGCCGGCAGCGTCAAGTCCCAGGAGCAGCCCTGCACTGCACCGCTTTGCCGCCGGCCACGCACGCGGCCGTCACGCGGGAGCTGTCGAGCGAAAGCGCGGGCGCGCGCACGCGGCACGCCACCTGCGCGTCCGTCCCCTGCGCGCCCACGCGTTGCCCGAACCCCGTGGGCAACGTGACGCTACCACCGCCTGTCTGGTTCCCGCGCCCCCCGGTTTCCTCGCACCCGCCACGACGCCTGGCCTGCGGCGCGGTGCTGCCGTTATGCTGTGAATCGGAGAATAAGTTCGGCTCGGCAGCCATACTCCGCCGTCGTCATCGTCAACGTGCTGCGCGGGTTAGGTCGCGACGAAGCGCCGAACACCCGGTTCCGTGTCTCATCGACTCATGGCTCGCTATCTTCCATCCCAATCCTCGTTCTGCTCCCTTTGCTGTGCGTTGGAATTCATCCATCCACATACGATTTGTGCAACGACGCGCTGATGTGTGAGCAAAATTCCTAGACGCTACCGAAGCAACCGGCCAATTCTTGGGGGCGTGGGGGGCCAACCGAACGGTCTGTACGTGTTGGAACCTAGCAGACTGACTTCACGCAAGCAAAGACGACAACCAAAAGAAACCGTCGGTGGAATTTCGGACAGGGAAAAGAAAAAGGGAGGAAAACGATACCGTCGGCGGCGGCGTAAGGTCTGAACCGGACAACGCCGTGCAGTCGGCGAGTGGTTGGGAGCGAGTCGAGGCGGGAGAGAAAAAGGAGGAAAAAAAACAAAAGATATGGCGCGCCGGCAGGCGATCCGCGATCGATAAACAAAGGCGGCAGGGCCCGCGTCCACTGGCGTTCTGAGCTGTGCGTGTGCGTGTGGAACGGAGAAACCTCGCGGCGGGGCCCATCGGTCCGGCCGCCGCCGCCCCTGAGGCCGCGGCCGTCGCCATCCGGTTGCCGGGGCCGGCTGCTGACGTGCGGACGCCGGGACGGTGGCGGCAGTCTCAGCCTCAGCGCCCCGCTGCGCGCGACACGATCCGGTCCCGGCGTTTTTGCGGGGAGAGCGACAGCGCGAGATAGGGGGACACGGGTGCGGGCGGTGTGAAAACGCGCCTGCCGCGGCGCGGGCGGCCGGGCCGGGTGGACGACGACGGACGTGACACGCACCGCACGCCTCGCACGCCCAACGTTCGGTGCTGCGTCCTGCTGCGCATGTACGGTTCTCAGGTTTGGACGTGAGATGTGGTTTCATTCCCAGGTTTAGTAGCACTGTAGCAGCTATATCTGATTCCTATAAAAAAAAGCCAGATGTCCTTTTCTGTTTTCAGATAAAATAAATAAATCCGGGTGAAACTTTAGCTACAGATATGTGTTCTTGGCGGCTACTGTTTGTTTCAGACCATGGCCATGGGAGCATGCGTTCAAATTTGGTTAGACTTTTGCTATTTATGCGTTCTTAGTACTAATCTGCCATATGTTTATACGTTTAATTGTGTTTTAGGATTTATGGTATGGGTCACATTTATAAAAATCGATAGAGTTGACCATACAAAATCTATCGACGACAGATAAGTAGAGACTCCCATTTGGCTGTCTTCACGAGCAAAGCTAGAGCGAATATGTGTGTTTGCCTTGTAAGTACAAGTATGTATAATATGATAGTGCAAATATGGTGAGAATTTAGTTACTTCTAAGTTTGAGTAAATCCGAAGATAGGTGTGTTTGCCTTGTAGGTACAAGCATATATAATATGATGGTACAAATATGCTGAGAATTCCTTTAGTTATTTCTATATTTTTAAAATTTCTACGGCCACAGCCATGACGGTACCTCGGAGAGATGCTACCAAAATTGGCCATAATAGTTCCTCCATCAACATGGTAGTATTTTAGTAGTATAAAAACATAGTACAACATAAAGAACGTGACTCTCGAGTTTCGAGATTAGATTTAGTGAGATATAAAATTATTCATGTGCCTCTCTTATACTCTCGAGTTTCGAGATTAGATTTAGTGAGATATGAAATTATTCATGTGCCTCTCTTATATCCTCCTCACATGAGGAAACTCAAAAGCAGTCATTGCTTTTGGAGGGTCTCTCTGAAGTTTGTAATATTTCATACCTGTAAGGACCTCAACCGCCACCTCATATCGTGGATGAGAATCACATATGGTGGATGGTTGGATAGGGTGTGGTAGTTTTATGTATGCATGTGGTGATTTTTTTTTCTTAATAGATGAGTTCTTTTTTGAACATGGAAGATGATCTTCATTACTCAATGACCAAGAGCCTGCTTGGTTGGCATCCAATTCTTATCAAACCAAAATCATGGCAATGTCAAATTTGTGATCATTGATTGATTCATTGCTGAAGAATTGATATCACCATTTTTTATGCCAAAGTTTTAGCAAATCTCTAAAATGTTCTTAAACTACATATAAAAGAGAAATTGACAAGTCTTCATTTTGGTAACCAACCAAGTGCTACACTAAAATTCTTGCTTGGTTTTGGCTTGCCCTAATTTTAGTTGGGCATATTTTGGATCCCAACCAAGCAAGCCTTGAGACCAAATCATTGACCACCAAGTATAATTTGGAATATTATCTCCAATAAGACAATACCCGAACTAAGCTCTGCTCCTACAGTAGCTAAAGAACGCGCTACCAAGAGAAAAATGATCTTAAACCCATGATTAACTTCCTTTTAGATAAGATTTGAATTGCGGGGTTATGTTGTTTTTGGAAGGGAGTAGAATCAACCACCATTTTATTTGGTCATGCGTGGTGCAGGCGTGCAGCTGACCTCATGACATATGTCCATGCGTATCCATCGAGCGGGAGGGTTATTCTAAAAATTTATACGGTATCCACAACTAGAATTACTAACTATATTGAAAATAAGAAAACATACCGTGAGTGAACTGCAGATATCCTGAGGCCCGCAGGTGCGTACACCAACCAGGCAAGCGCTTGCAGCTGGCAAAGGACAGGTGCACAGGCGGGGCCGTCCATCCAGTAACGAAACAAGTGACGGCTTGTTTTACTCCCAAAGGACAGGTGCACAGGCGGGGTATTTGAAATCGTCCATCCAGTAACGAAACAAGTGGTAGTTTTCCGTTTTCCGCCGCCGCCCAAATCCGGCGCTGGTGACGGGCGGCCCCAGTCCCCGCTGTGCACGTAAGCAATATCCAAATCCCGCGCGGATCCGGCTGTCGTGTGCGCGCTGCCGCCGCCGTGGCAGGCAAGGAAGGAAGACGCGGGGCAGGTGCGGTGCGGCCGCCCCGTCCCCCTCACCTCACCCCGGCCCCGCCGCCGCCGAAGAAAAAGCCCTTTGTTTTTTCCCCACACACACATCCGCACCGCGCTCCACTCCACGGTCGCCGTCGTCGCCTCCTCCTCTGAACCCGTCGCCGTCACACTCACACGCCTCGCGCGGCACCGCACCGCGGGCCACGCGGCCGGGACCGGAACCACCGCCGGGCCCCGCACGCGCCGCAGGCGGTGCCGCTCGCTCGGTTGGAGCGTGACCGCGACGCGGACGCGTCGTGCCGCGCCCGCCGCCCACCCGCGCGCGCGTCTCTGGAAATTGCGACGTCTCTGCATGGCGCGTTCGCTGGGCCTTGTGCGGGCGTCGTGGAGTGCGGCCGAAAGCAACCGGGACGGACGGTGGGCGGAGCGGCGGCAGGCACACCGTTGGGTTTGGTTGGTTGGTTGGTTCACTCGCTGCTGCCGTTCCGATCCACGACGTTGATGTGCTGCACTGCACGCAACGACCGGCAGGCGCCAGGTTGCACTTGCTGGTACCGTTCACTCCATCGCTTCGGACGTGTGGACTGGGAGGTGGATTATGCCAAGATGCGCAGCTGGGTGAAGCTGCTTTTCCTAATGGAGCATGTGTGTTACAGTCTTACAGAGCCACGCGGAACCGATTCGTGCCCGTTGTTTCATTTTTTTTAATTAATTAACGATACTGCCTTTAATTTGGGTGAACTGAACCTAGGATGAAGACTGCTATGTTGTGAGTGCAGATATATCAGCTAAGTTTAAGTTCTCAAGAATTCATTTTCTTCTCGATTAGGAGTAGATGAAGACGCTATGCAGAGCAGATTGAAGAGTGACTTGCTTGACCTGAATCATAATAGAAAGGAAAAGGAACGGTGCAGGTACAGTGCATTCCAATTTCCAAAGAACCACGGAGACTGCACAAGTGAGCGGGAGAAAATACGGTAACCGGCCACACGCAGACGGAAAGGCAACCAAACAAAGAAGGGAACGCGGAGTGAGTGAGCGCCCGCAACGCAAGCATTCCATGTACGGCGGGCGAGAAAACATCGGAGGCCAACGCGGGAGGACGGCCGCCCCCATCCATCTCCCTCCACCTCCGTCGCTGTGGGCGCCCCCCTCTCCTCGCCTGTGGCTGTGGGTCAAACCTCCCCTCCCGCTGGCTCCTCCTCACCTCCCGCCTCCCCTATTAATACCGCGCACCCACCTCCCTTTCCTCCCGCACTCCATCGCAGCCCTGCCTGCCCTGCCCTGCCCTGCCCAGCGCACCAACAACACATCAACCACCACAATCACCGCCGCGCGCCGCGCCGTCCAACCCAACACTTGGCATCGTCCTCCGCCGTCGTCGTCACTTCCTTCCGTCATGGCGCCCAAGAACAACGCTCTGCCCGCCGCCAGCGCCGTGACCGACGGCATGATGGAGCCCAGGTTCCGCGGCGTCCGGAAGCGCCCGTGGGGACGGTACGCGGCGGAGATCCGGGACCCCGCCAGGAAGGCCCGCGTGTGGCTCGGCACCTTCGACACCGCCGAGGCCGCCGCGCGCGCCTACGACGCCGCCGCGCTCCACTTCCGCGGGCCCAAGGCCAAGACCAACTTCCCCGTCGCGTTCGCCGCCGCGGCCGCGCACGCGCAGGCGCTCGCGCTGCCGCTGCCGATGCCCATGCCGCCGCCGGCAGTGGCGCCCAAGAAGCTGGCCGTGAGCCCCAGCAGCAGCACCGTGGAGTCCTCCTCGCGGGACTCGCCCGCCACGCCGCCCAGGGCTCTGTCTCCATCTCCTCCGACGGTGATGCCGCCGGCGCCGTCGCTCGACCTGAGCCTCGGCATGCCGCCCATGGTGGCCGCCCAGCCCTACCTGTTCCTGGACCCGAGGCTCGCGGTCACCGTGGCCGTGCCGGCGCCCGTGCCCTGCCGGCCGACCGCCGTCGCCGCCGTTCCCAACAAGCAGCAGGCAGCATCCTGCCGTCAAGACGACGAGCAGAGCGACACCGGGTCGTCGTCATCCGTGGTGGACGCCTCCTCCCCGGAGGCTGTCGGCGTGGGGTTCGACCTCAACATGCCGCCGCCGGCCGAGGTGGCCTAGCTAGGTGGTGCACCGGCGCCGCGCCCGATGACACGACGGCTCCCGCTCCTCCAACAGGAACAGGGTCGCGCACGCTTAGATGATTAGAACCTGTATTATTAGTATGAGGTTGGTTGGTTACTCGATCGTTTAATTTGCCGCGATGAGAGTTACTACTAGGTGTACATGCATAGATGTTCTTTTTGCATCGGCGGCTAGGTATAACAAAAGCTACTGCCCGCCGATGTTATTACAAAAACACAAAATACCAAAGCTTTTTGTTCTTTGTTTGTAACATATTAATTTGCTGATTAACAAGAGATCACTATCTTTTGCTCCTATATGTGTTTTTTTTGAACATTTGCTCGTATCCACTAGGTATAATTCAATCAATACCGGCCCATGAGTCTTATTTTCAACCAATAATACATTTGATCTATTAAGGTGCATGCTTCAACAAATATGTTGCACAAAAACCGAAATAAGTCGTCCTTGACGAGCTTAGCACCAGATCGAGGAACTGAACAAGCGTAACACTCTGTCTTGACGAGCTTGACACCAGATCGAGGAACTGAACAAGCGTAACACTCTGTTGCTTAGCTTACGGTGCAAGTATGCAAGGCACGTTGAACCATTCCCCGTATGAATTTCCGTAGCACACAACGCGCTCGTCCTCCCACGCACCCAGATGACTTGACAACCCAGAGAACGACGACCTGCGACAAGACGACGCGGATAGCCACACCTCGAGCAGGTGCCCGGGTCGTGCCGCACGGCGAGCTGGCTAGTGTGCCCGACCAAGAGAGACGAACTGGTCCACTCATACGCGCTGGCGTCACACCGTCACCTCGCTCCCGCGCACGCCGCGACGCAAGCAAATAGCATAATCGGGATCGCCAGCGCGGCCCCACGCGTGTTTGACAGCTTCTCTTTTTCCTGACGCTGGTGCAAGCGCTACTACGCTTCGGACCGCGGCAAGCTCCCGCGCCCCGAGCAACACGAGGCAAGGCGCGCGACGCGGGTTGGGAATTGGGATGGGTCCCCGGCGCCGCGTGCCCGCGTCCTCGTGGAGTCATGCGATAGAGTATTATCAGGCAGCCTATGAGCTTCCGCGCGGCACTGGACTGCTCGGCACCGGCGGATTTTTCTTATCTTTTTTTTTTCCCTTTTGAAAGGCACCCCGGTGGATTATTTTGTTGAGGCGGCGGTAGCTTTGGGAGCTCTTGTAAGCAACCGTAAACCACTTCTGCTTTTACCAGGGTTGCTTGGATTGGTCCAATTAATACAATACGTAGTGCAAAAATCCGAACACAAAAGTGCTTATGGAAATTCCTTTAAACAACTGTGAGATATTCTACTTTTTATACATGAGATTTATACATAGAATCATTCACTGCTAAAGTCTCACAAAAATGATTAAAAGAATGAATTCTTGACCAAGCTCAGGTTGACAAAAAATTGACGGCAGTTGTGTTGGGGCGTAGGGAACGACGTGTCGAATTTGTCTGAGAATCCAGTGACATGTTTGTGGCTGTATCCAGCTGGGAGAAAAACGGGGGAGTAACTTTGATGTTTTTGGCCATTTTAGTTGAATCCTCCCAGAGACGACGCCAGGCCGGCCACACGGTGGTCTACGTTCAGAGTCGTTAATCACGTAGATGCACTTTGCAGAGAAGCAGCGAAAGCACGTCTCCGCAGTCCCCTGCTCGAGTCAGTCTCCACCGGCAGGTCTTGTGCTCGATCCGGATCGGAGCCGGCCGGCCAGTGCCAGTCCATAGGGGAGGCGGCAGGGCAGTAGCACCGCACCTTTTACGTTGCGATTCCAAGCCGGCCGCCCAGCCACACGCGAGGCGGCGCGTGCCCGCACGGAACCCGCCACACCTCGGAGGCGTCGGCGGCTTTGGATCTCATCTCGGGCGGCGCCGGGCCAGAATAAACAAAAGGAGCCGCCGCCTTTGCACGAGGCGGACTGGCGTGCGGTGCGGAGACGGCGATCGGGCGCGGTGCCCACGCTTCCTTCCACGGGGAAATTAGGTGGCGCCTCGGATCGTGTCGGCCGCCGGGCCACCAGCGTCCAGCGTCCGTCCTCCCGCCGCCTGCGGGACAGCGCACGTAACCTGGCGCCGCAGCGGCAGGTCAACAAAGCACGCTGCCAACAGCCTAGTACTAGAGATCTAGTACGAGTCCGCACTCGCGCAGCCCACTCGGTGACGCGACCTCGTCCGATCGACCCGACCCGGCCGGCACCGGCACCGGCACCGGCAGTGCGGGTGAGCGGTTAACCAACCGACCGTCCTCTCTCACCTTCATTCGTGCCATCGGATCATGTCGATCGAGGACGTTGGCGAAACTCGACCAGGACCACGGGTGACCGAGCGGATGGACAGGCCACAGGCCTAGCTAGATCGAGCACCCATCTGCCCAGCCAGCTGCGCACGCACGCGCACAGCCGCGGCGCCGACGGCATATCCTGATGCAGCCACGCACTAGCGCCGCTTGGCGCACGACCCGTGCCCGATGCCGTGGAGGCACGGACACCTCGCTTCGGCTCCACGTTTCGGCGCCGCGGGACGCGCAAAGCGACGAGCGGCGCGGCGGCACAACGACTCCCACCGAGGAAACGCAACACGGCCGGTGCGGTGTGTTGCCCGCACCGCACGGCCGCTGCCATGACGCGAACGCGCCAACAACGCCTCCGGCCCTCCACTCCAGGCTGAGCGGCAAGCGGTGGTCCAACTGGCGGGACGATAACGTCACAAGAGATGGGCTGAATGAACCACGGGACATCAAGAACTTGTCATGCTTGCCCAAACCAACCTGCCATTGCAATCTCAGCCTTTTCTTCAGTACTCTGTAGCACGCCAGTTATAGCGAGACAAATAGACAATCGATACAGATTGCCGTGGCAAAGAGCTAACGGGCACAGGCGGATTTCTCCTAGCATTTCGTGAGGATCTCGGCTCCGGTCCTTCTCCTAGCATTTCGTGAGGATCTCGGCTCCGGTCCTGGTGATGAGTATCGTGTGCTCGAACTGCGCCGCCAAGCTGCCGTCCGTCGTCACGGCAGTCCAGCCGTCGTCCCACATGTCGCAGTCGACGCTCCCCATGGATATGATCGGCTCTGCACCAGAAAGTTAGGCGGCGCTAGCATCAGTCAGGAAGGCAGGACCACTACACTACGTCCAGGGCGAAAGAGGACTCAAACATGGCTGGCTTTACTAAGACCTGGAATTAGGATGCTGCGTACCTATTGTGAATGTCTGCCCTTCAATCATCTGACCCGGCCTGTTGTTACCTGTTGCAAGCACATCAGATCTCAAAATTTGCACACACAAAAAAAAAAAAACAAGAACAACAAAACTACTATTACAAGATCAATATCTCAGAGATATTCCAAATTTATCATTATGACTCTACTATTATTCTTTCTCTTGTAGTTTTGTGGCATATTGGCATATATATAAGCATGACAGACTTAGTGAGACTCTGACACTTATGAATTTTCATTGTTTGGCAAAGCACATGGTAGTCCCAGTTTGTATATGAGGACATAATGTCAAACGAATTGATTATATACTAAAAGAAAGTCTGCAGTCTGGAGATCTTTTCTTTTCTTTTTCAATAGAGAAACACAGTGAGACATCTAAACCTCAACATAATTTGCCTGTCACCTAAGCAGTGCTTATCTATTGATCCATTAAAATGTTTATTCTCAGGAGAAAATCTACAGCCTACTGTTATACTCTGTTTACGTAAATATTAAAGCAGTAGTGTGCAAAGCCTTCAAGTTCTCAACTACAATATGTACTGCCTATCATCTATATTGCCAAAAAAAGTTGACTTACGCTGGTGATAGATCATTGGTTCTGAGTGAAATACTTTGCCAACTCCATGCCCAACAAAACACTCCACAACACCAAATCCATTCCTCTCAGCATGCTCACTGAAATGTTCAAACAAATCAATGGGTGAAAGTTATTAAAGTAATAACTAAGATGAAGTGAACTTTGGTATAGCCACACCAAACCATGTAGGACAAAGTTAAGAGCAAACTTGTTTTCAAATTCGTTTAACATGTGAGAGACACTGGGTGAATGGTTGTGTCAAAATACATATGGAAAATAGTGGCAAAATTTTCAACGGCCAAAGGTGATCCTATTATGCATTTGGCAGAAGCTGCTCCTTTCAATGTTAATGTTTCAAGATCTCAAAGGCTTCCCTTTTGACATAACTAACCCAGTAACAATGGCGAGAAGAAATGATCAAACACTTCTTTTCGAGGAACTAGAGATATGACTACAATTGCCTTCTTGGCCACGAAAGAAATTGGTGCGAAATATTATTACCTTATTCTTCTACCAATTTTCTTAATGCTAGCACCATGTTTGCATGTTGATATACCCCTGAGCAGGCACTCTTCAGTAACCTGATATTAGTATGATAACAGTAAGCATCTGGTTCCTGAAGTTTGTGTTGGCAGTCATCCAACTAGCAAAAGATATGTACATATGAAATAACAGACAAAGTGAGAATAGAAGCACCTTCTTGCACTGATCCTTATCAGCCACAATAAGCCAAAAAAAAAAAAACATTTACAAACATCTTTCAGTAATCTAAAGAAAAGAAACTAATATGTCGGTAGATGGTCTGACAATTGTAATTGTGAGGATCCCTCACCATTCATCAATTCAAGTCTAGTCAGAAATCAGATAGTTGGCATGAAATAAAAGGCAATAAGTATATTACAGTCAGAGTTTGCGAATTAGATCTGCTAGTCATGACTAGAAAAATAGTACTATTACCTCTGTCCTAAAAAACTTGCCGTTTCAATTTTGTCCTAAGTTAAATTATCTTAAGTTTGAACAAATTTGTAGAGGAAATTTCGTTTCAAAAAAAATTGTAGAGAAAATTGCTAATATTCATGACACCAATAGTTATATTATGAAAATGTGTTCCATGATAAATCTAACAATACTTATATTTGGTAGTATAAAAATTAGTATTCTTTTGCATAAACTTGATCAAACATAATAATGTTTTACTTAGGACACAACTAAAATATCATTTTTCAGGTGGACAGAGGTAGTAGATTGCAAGAGCAAGCATTGCATCTGCTCCACAGAAAAGGGTAGATACCTTCACAAGTCGTTTACTGGCTTCATCGACTTCTCCACAAAGAAATGTTTTTGAGGTATCCCCATGATAACCCTAAAATGGTGAGGGCACTTTAGGTGATGATAGCCAAATTCAAGTCCACGAGGCAAACAAATAAATAGCATGAAGTGACAATAACTATATAGAACCAAGAAGATAAGCACGTACATTCAAGTAGACAGTGACATCAATGTTAATTATGTCTCCATCCTGTAAAACACAAATGCAAAACGTTTAGTCACAGTGGATGTGGAACTGTGCAGTTGAAAGGCCCTGAGATGGCACAAAAAAACATGTCAATGTAAGGCGTTCTGAACCTGTAGCTCGCGTGAATCAGGAATTCCATGGCACATGCACTCATTCACTGAGGTGCATACACTTTTTGGAAATCCACCATATCCAAGTGGGGATGGATAAGCTCCAGCATCAGATGATCATCTTGTGCACTGCTTTATCAATTTCGTCTGTTGTTACAGAGGGCTGATAGAAAGATGCAATAGATTTCTCACTCAAGATATAATTATGACAGAGTGCACATGGATAAAAAAAAAGAGGAGTCCTATGATTTATGAACAAAACAAACACATCAATTTTTTAGAAGAAAAAGAATCAAGCACCATAAAGTGTGCTACAAAAACATAAAGATATACAAGATACAAAAACATAGTGGAGATGCTGAAGTGCATGCTTACTTTCACTAATGTTCCTGCATATTCAAGAACACGAGCGGCAAGCTCGCAAGCAGCTCTCATGTGGACAATGCTCTCTTTGTCGTGCATTTGTATCTCTTTTGCTATCTCTGGGACATATTTTGTGCCAACATAAGGAGGCCGAGGTATGTTCCCTGGTACTGGAAGAGGTGGGCTAACAGTTCCACGAACCAGGGGTGTCCTTTTCTTTGGCTGTCCAGACTCTTGTGTTCCTGACCTTTTGAGTGGAGTTTCAGCAAGCGTCAGAACGGTACACTGGCAAAGATGCAGTTGCAGTGGCAGAGTGGCACTAGCAATGATATGTCCTACTCTACGTGATTCGACAACTAATTTTGAGTTATAGAAGGGAAGCAACTAGGGATTTTATACCTCGTGATTGCTTTCTCCAACCCCCCTAGCCTCTTTGCTTGGACAAGGAGGGGCTTCTTCTGTGTGCATGTATTCCTCCCTTAAAAAGTTGAAGAGGACACATCGAATTAACAACAGGCGAAGGAACAATACATGCCCATAGAATCATTCTACATCCACAAATTTCAAGTTTCATATGAACAATCTCATATTCACATGGACAGGGCCGAGCAAATACCTCGGCCACCGGGGAGCAACGGAGAGGAGCGGTGGAGCTCCATGGACGGGACTCTAATCGCCATTGGAGCGGGCGATGCGCTCCCCAAATCTGCAGTGGGGCGGGCGGCAGGGTCGTCGCCAATTTGGATTGGTAGTACCCCGCCGCGAGGGCGAAGAGACGGACGAACAGAGCAAGAGGATAATACGGAAGGAAATGGAATTTTCACCTCTTCGTTTTGTTCAAGAATAAGACAGTGGGCCGGGCCGGAAAGAAGCCGTCGTCTTTCGCAGCGGAAACCCAATAACATTTTTTTTAGCAGTTGTATTCCGGCCAGCTAATAACCCCGGCAGCTGGGCAGCCCACAAGAAAAGAAGCCTGCTAATAGTCGTCAGTAATGATATTTCTGTGAGGTAATTAATAGGATCTTTTTGTACCATTGTTCAGGTCCTTGCGACGTGATCTCTCGCGTATGCTCTTGACAGTGATAGCTATGGCTTTGACAAAGTTGTAGAGGCCGTCTCCCACAAGAAGAGCAATGCAGAGGAAGGCCTGATTGGGGAATGAATTGGGATCGGGGTTAAGAATCGAAACTAGTTTAGTAAGCTAAGAACTGTTGAACCCAATCCACCTTGTACCCGTAGATGCCTGACATGCTACTTTGAGACGCAGTGGTAATACCAGTTGCCCTTCTGCTTGCCGATGAGTGGCCACATCACGCCCGAGGAAAGGACGGCGCCGAACAGCAAGGAGAGGTTGACAAGGTGCGAACGGAACAGATCATCCCGGCGCCAACATACGTCAGGCTGAAGTCGAAGAAAAACCTGACGATTCAAAGGGCTCAGAGAGGTGAACCTTTTGGTGCCTTTGTTGTGCACTGAAACATACACAACAACGAGAATCCGCAGTTGTCGCCGGCAGTGTAGAAGCACTGGAAGAAGCTCCAGAGGAAGCTGATCCCGAAGTACTTGAGGAACCCACGGACCTGATTTCTGCCATGACGGGGAAAGCGGTAAACAGAACCGAGCCAAACATGAAGAAAAATTCCTCGACGCGGACTGGAGAGCAGAGACCGGGCGTGCTGAGGGCCGAACGCAGCAGCGCCTGATCGACGAGCACGGACGCCGATCACCCCTGGAGTGGCATGGCGGCCCATTTAACTACAAAGCAACGGAGGCAAGGCAGCCGCTCAAAAGGCGAGCAAGGCTCTCGGTCACTCCTGCAGTACAACGGGACGGGAGTGGTGGTCGTGCGGACAGCGGACGCGCGCCGGTAATGGCAGTGGCAGGTGAGGTGAGGTGGTGGGTGCGGGCCGGTCGATCGGTCAGCGATCGATCTTTTTACCAGCCGGGGCCGTGTGGCCGGGGCCAGGACGTGGACGGATGCACGAATGGCCGTGCGCGATCATAGTTTTCATCATGACACAAACCCAAAACACAAGGCAAACAGCGAGGCGATATCGATGACAACTTGGCAACATCATCATCTTACACAGATCATGCAGCAACCTCCTCCAAAGTCTGAATGAAGCGTCCAAATAGAACCGCAGCAGGGATTCAGAAAACTGACACAAACCTAGAGGCATTATATATAGTATTATATATAAAACCACTGCTCAAGCAGTCACTCATTCATACTCAACAAAACAAAAGCCGGTGTTTCGACTTTCAAGCAACACCATGTGCACATACTCAAAAAACAAACAAGCAACGTACCAGGCAACACGCCATTCACTGATTCCATGCAGGTACTATAGCTTGGGATTAAGGAATAGGGATATCAAAATTATTAACACATCTGAATAACATCAAAACCATTCGTGCATGTGTATGAAGACAGGGCCACATGAAGATTTCTTTCACCCATTTTTAGCAGCTCTGCTCAGCAAAGTACATGCATCAGCAGAGTAAGCACCTCCACACATAAGTGTCAGAGAATCCTCCACGAGTTCCACAATCTCCCTGCAACCTATTCTTTTTGCAACTTATCTGTCTCACCTGCATTAGAAAAAAACCATCAAATACAAGCACAGCGTGTGGCTCAAACAACATTTCACTAGTATATCCTGTCACATTCATCTAGAAAAAAATCACTTCATTTTCACATGATTGTGGAAACCCAAGGATATAACTCTCATATACAAGAATCCCCCAATACGAATATATGACGTATATGTTGCATAGTATTATAGCTTCCATGTAAACGAAGCTTCAAATATGAGTATAAAGCATGTGTTTTATTGAACACCTACGAAAGCTCATTGGATTCCAATATAAGGATTTCTTTTACCCTGTTCATACTGTATGATCGTATTATTTTGTTGATCTACATGATTTAGGACTCAGGTTATCTACTAATGTTTAAGCGTGTGGGTAAGAAAGTACAACTATTGACAGTCTAGGAGAAATAATTTGCTTTTGCTGGGAAAGCATCGAAGCATTTTATTTTTCTACCAATTTTCAAAACCTGCAGAAAAAGAAATGCAAACACACTTGCACTGTGCGAAAATCCATTTTGCTGCAAAAACGTAGAGTCATTTTATTTTTTTCTAACAATTTCCAAAACCTGCAGAAAAAGAAGTGCAAATACACTTACCCTGTGAGAAAATCCAGGTTGCTGGGATTTTTTCAATCTTCCATGAAACCATAGGTAAGTGTGAATAGACCTTCTCATATTTCATGTCATATACTCCACAAGACTTGGTCCTTTCAAACAAAAGCGACTTCAAACAATCATCCACGAAGAAGATACAGTCCCTTGAAACATCGTAGGGAGACACATGAACAGCTCTAGAGCACCGTTGCCCAAGGAACAACGCTTGGTTGTTCCCAAAGTCCTCACCTTAGCCCACAATTGCTGCCCAAAATCAGCCTCAAACACTTCAAATTCGCTGCTACGAGCCACATTAATGCCATGTCGTCTTTTGTATGAAAATCTTCTGCGTACCATTAGCAGTGTGCCTTGGGATTCAACAAGGTAGTACATGTAGAAGCAATCTATTAGAGGTGGGCCACGTGGCAAGTAGTCATGGACGGACCCATAGGGTAGGCTGGGTGGGCCACTGCATACTCTGGGCTTCAACAGTCAATGACCTATAGTAAACTTTTAGAGTGAAAAATACATTGATGTCCATCTTTCGGAGTCTCGGTTCAGCTTCTGCGTCTACGTACACGCGCAGTGTAAACTCTGCCTTGCACGCTTCCAACCAAGTACCGAAGAACCCTAGCCCACACGGTACGCACGACGGTGGCCATGCCTGTAACAGAACCGACCAATTAATATAAACACAATGTACTTATGAGTGGCCAAAGCAACTCAATTAGCACACTGTGGCTATATCAACCCGGTAGTCTGTGAAATCTCGAAGGATTTCAAACTTTCAACAATACGGCCCAGACCGAATTGAGTTCAACATACAACGAGTTCATAATAATACATAAGTTCACAAATAGTAGATTACATCGGTACGAAATTAAATATTACAATACCAAGTTCAAATCCAAATTGCGGAAGCAATAAAGTTTTAGTTCACAAACGCACACTTAGTTGAAACATAGTGCCTGGTCCAACATCACATCCGATATGACATAGAGTACGATAGATAGATTGAGCGTGCCCACGATCTACTCATCCCCATACGCGGGGTAGAAGCAAGTTGGGCAATACCCATAGAACATCTCACCATACGCAACAACAAGGGAATAAAACCCGAGTACAAGAAGGTACTCGGCTAGACTTACCGTCAAAAATGAAAACAAGGTGACACCAAGGAGTATGTAAGGCTTTATAGGTGGGGTAGTGACTCATTTTAAGCTTGCGATAAAGAGATGAGCTTATTAAATAATCATTTAGTGATAAAGGACTCTCTAGCTTATCATCTTTTAAGTAGGATCGACATCACTAGGTTAACTTTTTGTACTACTTCATCTCCGGGAATGAGCAAACAATGCTATCCTATCCTTCGGGTTGAGCATACCGGCATCAACACATAGAACCATAACCATCCTATTTTTCACAATGATTTGCGACGGTGCATTTTGCTCGGTCAAGTGTTCTTGTCCGGGAACGATGGCGATTATAATCGATTGCAAACCCGGTGGCGAGTATTCCTCACACAAACCACACTCGCCGGCCGAACGAGTGACGGTCACCTTGGTCTATTCGGGTGGAGACACGGATTTCAACGAATACGGTTGCACGGGGCATGCCGCTACCGGGTACCTCCGGCGCGACCGGCCCACTGGCTTTAATACCGCGCTGTGGGCAACACACTCAACTCCGTTGAAATGCCGGCCCAAACATCCTCAAGGCTTCGTGGTCGGATGATCGCATCCTTCCGGCTATACGTGAGGCATTGTTCAACATGATCCGAGGACGTACAAAGCCATAGTCCCATTAAGTGACATCGCCGGAGTTTCCGTGGTCTAACACACCACAACTCCGACTAGTCGTGATTTAACAAGGCCACATGGTTATGTTCTCTAACCAACCTCCATAGTATCAACCATAGGGTAGTAACCACCTACCTCGCGGATGAGGGTCAATCACCCGTCTTCTACCGATCTAATTAAGCAGTGCTAAGCATAAGCGCGATCCTGAACTTAATAGGGTAACAGTATTCGGGTGGATCAAGGTAATCATAATGCAGTAACGGTTCCGAGTCAACTCCTATTAACTTAATGCATCATAATAAATAAATGACTCAAGTAAAACATTTTGAAAATTGTTGGAGTAATGCTCGGGGCTTGCCTTTCTCAAAGGAGCTAGGGTGATGGTTAGGGCACTCAGGCAAGTCAGCGTCTGGATCCTCGTCCTGTGCTGCCTCCTGCAGCACTGCTCCCTGCTGCTCCTCTCCTTCCGGCTCCTCGGGAACTACTGGCGTCACTCCTTCCGGCAATCCTGTATGATGCATCGTGCGTATGAATATCGGAAATGCAATACGAAATCAAAGCGTATGATGATAATGATGAACCAATCATTAGGTTACAAGGTAGTCAACATCATCCTAACAGGTTACCCCTTTTATAACCCTAATTAAACATGGCAAGGACAAAAGTTAACCTAGACTCGACGATTAACCGATCATGATTACAAACAGGGCATAACAGCAACCTATAGCTAGACTGCTCAGAAAAATCTACAAAAATTACAGTAGCTAAGCTAGGTAACAACAAGCCTACCATAAAATTTGCAGGTCAAAACAGTAAACCAATTATTCTATACAAAAAAGACAAGACAGCATTAAACCAAGACCTAAAAATACTTTGCATTATGAAAAGTGCCAAACAACAGATCTCATGTGATTAACAGCTACTTATAAGTATGAAAACACCCTAGAAAAATTATCAAGCCTAAACCTTGCATAAATAATTAATTATGAATTTCCTAAACTCTAGGCAAAGCAAGCACAATAATTAAACAGGGCATTTTCTACACATGACATATATAAATAATATTTTTCCTAGATAAAGCATCTCCTAACTAGAGCAACAAAACAAGAATCACATTTTTCGATAAACCTACAATTTATTATGCATTTAACAAGATATAAGCAATTAAAGACATTAAATAATACAGTACAGAAAAGTATTTCATAAAAATACACCAATACCCTACATGCATAAAGCTCATCATAAGAAAAATATAGAAATTTGAATCACCCAAAATGGACTTAAAATGAAGGAGATATGATTTTTGAAACATTAAATCATCATTTACGAAATTCATTTTCAAAAACCGGAAATACCCTAAACGCTACGCGCACCCGGGGATTCCCCCGCTGCGGCTGGTGGGCGCGCTCTACGCGTACCCCGCGTGTCGCGCACACGGGCGCGCCTTGCGCCGGGCGCCGACGGGTGGGACCGGCCGGCGGGCCCGCTGTCGGCCGCCGGACGCGGGACCTCGCCGTCGGCCGGCGCTCTCGCCGACGGCGACGAGTCCGCGACGCGGGTGGTACCGGCGTGCTCGTGGCGGACGGCGCGGACACGGGGGTGGTGAAAATGGTGGCTATCGCGCACTAGAGCCGGGCGGGTGAGCGGCGCGGGTGGCGGCGCGGCTCGTCGGCGAGACGCCGGAGCGGGCACCGCGCTGTGCTTGGCTATGCCTACGGGCTTGCCTAGGCCGTGGCGGAGCTAGAGCGGGAGCTAGGGGTGAAGATGATGGCGGACGAGTGCGGACGGCGCGGCCGGAAGAGGCTCGCCGGCGCATGGCGCCGACGGCGAGAACAAGACCGGCCGATTGGCCTCTACCTTAGGTCGGAATCGAAGCTCGGTCACGCGGGCGAGTGGAGGAAGGCGGGCGGACTCGGTGACGCTCTCGGGGAGGAAATGGATGGGCGAGGAGGCGGCTAGTCGGAGCGGCGCATGGCGGCGGCCATGGCGGAGCTCGAGGTGCTCTGCGGGAGGGGAAGAGGAAGTGAGAGGGCGAAGTGCTGCAGGAGGTGGAGCGGTGCTTTATAGCGGCGCCTGTCCCCCGGACCGGGGGGCGCGGGCGGACGCGCGGGCGGTCCGGCGGACGGCCATGGCGTCATGGCGGCCGGCGCGGTGCGTCTGCGGCTTTGGTCGGCGAAGCGAGGAACGAAGCGCGGCGGGCGAGTCTTTGCGGCGGTCGGGCGGCACTTGAGTGCCTCGGCGTGGCGGTGGCAGCGTCGCGGAGCGGGTGTCGCGCTCCCTTGGCGCGCGCGGCGTGCGGATCCTCCATGGCGGAGCGACGGCGCGAGCGCGGAAGCGGGAGCGGCCCGGCGGCGGGGGACAAGCGGAGCAGACGAGGCGCACGCGGGCGACCAAATGGGCAGACGGGGCGCGGCACAGCGGGGCGGAGCAGGGCAGCGCTGCGGCCTGCGGCGTCGCGCTGCGACGCGAAGCGGAGGGAGGAGAAAAGATGATGACAGGTGGGGCCCGGGTGGGTCCCACCTTGTCCCTTTGAACTGAAAATTTTGACTGCCCATATTTTCCAAAATATTACGAATTTGAAAATGGTCCAAAAATGAAAGTTTCTCAAAATTAAAAGATGAATAACTTTCATGTAGAAAGTTTTTGCAGATTCTGCCTAGATTTGAAAATAAAAATTTGGGCCACAAAAATACATTAAAAATTCATTTTTTGAAACTGTTTTTGCCATTTTTGAAGCACCAAAAGTCATTTTCATAAATTGGGGTCAAAACAAAAGTTTCTCCAAAAATTCTTCTCTATAAACTTTGTTAAAGCCCCATTTTGAGAAAAGCACCACAAGTATGACTTCTAGAAATCACTTGAAATCACTAATTGCCTTTTTAAATCAAGCACAAAAATAATTGCTAAGAAAATGCCATAATGATGCTTATGTGATGATCATGCTCATGATGCAAGATTTTGCTAACCCTAAAGCTGGAGTTGTTACAGCCTACCCCCTTAAAGAAATCTCGCCCGAGATTTGAGCGAACTAACCATTGCTTATGGAAATTCGGGTATGCATCTTTAAGGTAGTCCTCGGTCTCCCGGGTAGCATCCGGATCATCATGATGACTCCAACACACCTTATATGTTTTGACTGCACATTCGGGTCACTCTCTCCTTGACATCCAACAACTGCGGCTTCTCCTCATAAGTCAAGTCTGGCTGCAGTTTGATGTCGGACGTCTTGATCTTTTCCTTAGGGAGTCGCACACACCTCTTGAGCTGAGATACATGGAATACAGGGAAAACAGTACTCATATCTTCAGGTAATTCTAGCTTGAAGGCCACAGGTCCTTTCTGTTCTATGATTTTGAAAGGTCCTACATACCGAGGTGCTAATTTTCTTTTCACACCAAAACGTTGCACTCTTTTCATAGGGGACACTTTCGGATACACGTGGTCTCCAACTTGAAATGTTACGTCCGTCTTTTCTGTCGGCCATAACTTTTACGTCGGGGTTGTGCGGCGGCAATATCTTTGTCGGATAAGCTTGACTGCTCTTACGCTTCTTTAATGAAGTCAATACCATAGTATCGTCTATCTCCCGTCTCAACCCAACTAGCAGGTGTTCTACAACTCCTACCATACAAAGCCTCAAAAGGCGACATCTTAATGCTCTCTTGATAGCTGTTGTTATAAGAGAATTCTGCTAACGGCAACCACTTCTCCCATGAGCCCTTCCAAGACAAAACACAAGCACGCAACAGATCTTCCAAAATCTGATTCACTCTTTCAGTCTGGCCTGAAGTCTGAGGATGATAAGCAGTACTATGCAATACTTGAGTATTCAAACCCTTCTGCAATTGTTCCCAAAAGTGAGCCATAAACTGCGGTCCTCTATCAGACACTATCTCTTTAGGTACACCATGCAATCGACAATCTGGACATAGATATCGGCATGCGAGGTGGACGATATGTTGTATGGACAGGTATGAAGTGTGCGGACTTGGTTAGACGATCCACTATGACCCAAATAGAATCATGACCCTTCGGTGTAGTGGGTAATCCGTAATGAAATCCATGCGATACATTCCACTTCCAATCTGGAATTGGCAATGGTGAAGTAAACCACTGTCTTCAAGTGAACGGCCTTCACCCGACAACGGGTATCACACTCGCTACATACTCGCCACATCTCTTTTCATGTGAGACCACCAATGCGCGTTTTAGATCATGAAACATCTTCTGCTACCGGGGTGCATAGATAACTTGGACAAGTGAGCTTCATCCATGATACGCTTTCTAAGTGCCTTGTCTGCGGTACAACTAGACGGTTATCGTACCACAAGACTCCTTGATCATCTTCCTTGAAGAAGCGAGATGGCATGCTTTTGATTCTTTTCTTGATCTACGAGATTGCATTGTCGACTTTTGACCTTCCTTGACCTTACTCTCCAGTTCACTGGCGATGCGAATATTGTTCAAGATCACTGAATGCATAAGATTATGGCCTTCTACCAACTCTGACGGAAGAGTATCACTCTGAGATTTCGGACTCAAAGCATCGGCCACTACATTGGCCTTACCAGGGTGGTACTGCAACTGCAAATTGTAATCCTTGATCAATTCCAACCATCTACGTTGCCTCATGTTCAAATCATCTTGAGTAAAGATGTATTTCAGGCTCTTATGATCCGTAAACACATTGCAAGGGTTACCAAGGAGGTAATGTCTCCAGATCTTCAATGCATGCACTACAACAGCAAGCTCTAAATCATGAGTAGGGTAATTCACTTCATGCTTCTTCAACTGTCGAGAGGCATAAGCTATGACTCTCCCTTCTTGCATAAGCACACATCCTAAACCTATCTTGGATGCGTCACAATATACATCAAACGGCTTCTCTATATCCGGTTGCGCTAGAACAGAGCAAAGTGGTCAACATTTCCCGCAGAGTGCGGAAAGTCAATTTCGCACTCTTCCGTCCAAGCGAACTTGTGCTCTTTACGCAACAATTTTGTCATTGGCTTGGCAATCTTTGAAAAGTTGGGAATGAATCGGCGATAATACCCGCTAGACCAAGGAAACCTCTTACGTCATGAACGATTTGGGTGTCTTCCAATTCACTACCTTCTCTATGTTGCTAGGGTCCACAGTTATTCCTTCATCGGAGAGGACATGTCCAAGAAATTGAACCTTCCGAAGCCGAACTCACATTTGCTAAACTTAGCATACAACTTATGCTTCCTCAATCTCTCCAAAGACAATCCTTAGATGCACAAGATGATCTTCCTTATTCTCCGAATATATCGGGATATCATCAATAAATACCACCACAAACTTGTCAAGCTCGGGCATGAAGACCGAATTCATAAGATACATAAAGTATGCGGGAGCATTGGTTAATCCAAAGGACATAACCAAGTACTCATACAACCCATATCTTGTAGAGAAAGCGGTCTTAGGAACATCTTGAGTCGATTTTAATCGATGGTAACCGATCTCGAGATCAATCTTCGAGAACACCTTAGCCTTCGACAAGCGATCAAACGGGATATCAATACGTGGTAGAGGATACTTGTTCTTATTTGTGGTCGAGTTAAGTAGGCGGTAATCCACGACCATTCGCAAGGATTGATCCTTCTTCTTCACGAACATGGCGGGACTACCCCATTCCGATGCACTGGGTCGAATGAGACCCTTATCTGCTAACTCTTGCAACTGCTTCTTAAGTTCCTTCAACTCATCAGAGGACATACGGTAAGGTCTCTTAGAAATTGGGGCTGTTCCAGGCAACAACTCAATGCGAAACTCAATCTCCCGATCGGTGGAAGACACAGAAGCTCATCGGGAAAGACATCCGGAAACTCACATACTACCGGAATCCCATGTAGAGGGGTCACTTTAGTAGCATATACCACGGTTTCTAACGGAATCTTCCGAGGTAAGGGTATCGGAAAGTGCCCTCCCCATAGGATTCCGTATAGACACCATCCTATTGGTGGTATCCAAAACTACACCCCAATGATGTATCCAACTCATTCCTATGATAACATCCACACCTAGTCCGGGCAGAACGATCAAGTTCATCCGGAATCTCCACTGATCTAACTCCAAGGCTGCATCAAGTACCATTTGTCTCGTGGTGATGTCGGCCCACCGCACTCACCCGAAACTCTAAATTCAACTCCTTTATGACTTGACTATGCTTTTGTGCAAATGCTTGACTCATAAAGGAATGCGATGATCCGGTATCAAACAAAACGGCGGGAATCTGGGTTCACGGGGAACATACCAATGTCACGGGTTCTCCGAGAAAGAATCTCCTCCAAAGACGTGTGATGCACACGAGCGAGGCATTTGCTTCTTTGGATGAGGGCATTGCCCGTAGAGGTGTCCGGATGACCACGGTTGAAGCAAGGACCCATCACCGCCGGCTTGGCACCGGCGGCATTGGCCCGACCTGGTTTTCCCCGAGGCATAGGCATCCGAATGGCCTAGAGAACCTTTGCCGATTACGGCGGGAACATTCTTCTTACGTGGAGGCCTAAACTTAGACCCCGAACCATGGTTGCGAAATGGAGGACGATATGCGGGTGGAGCCCTCGGCTGGGAGGAACCACCTTCATTAGCCCTCTTACGGTTCTTAGCAGCAGCATGCAGGTTGTTCTGATTCTCCTGAGTGAGACAGTCATTGTAGAAGTCATTGAAAGTCACACGGGTAGAGGTACCCATGGTCTTCATCGGCTTTGTACTGAGACCCTTCTTGAAAGCAGCAATCTTATTGGCTTCAGTACTCACAAACTCGGGTGCATAACGGGATAGGTTCGGAATGCATGATGATAATCCTTCACGTAACGATTCCCCATGGTCAAGTTATGGAACTCTGTCTTCTTCATTGCCATAAGACCGGGTGGAACATAAGTTGCACGGAAGTCACGAACAAGCGATCCCAAGTGATAGGTGACCCTCGGGAAAGGTGTGGCGATGGGTATTCCACCACAACCTAGCGTCACCTTCAAACATGTGTGCAAAAGCATAGGTAGCCTTCATTTCCTCGAGATAACCTCGGCAAAGAAAACCTTTCTTCCATAGTGTTGATCCAAGCATCGGCCATGAATGGATCGGGGGCATCCCGAACACCGGAGGCTTGGTGTCCATGAAATCCTTGAATTCACCGAACCGATTAGGTCGACGATCCTCACGGTGTTTGTTGTTTGCTTCAAAGTTGACACGCGAAGTTGCTCTATGTTGCGCGACTTCCCGTAAAGCCGCGCAAACAAGCGCTCGCGGTGAGGGGAGGAGGAGGTGGTGCACCATGTGCTTCTTCCCCATCACGACCACCATGCCCTTCTTCCTCATCACGACCACTACCACGACCATTGCGGGTGATCGGCGCCATCTCGCATGTTTCAACCATAATATTGATCCAATATTAGGAGCTGAATCTACGAGGGTAAACGAATAAATAGATCATGCCTTGCGAAATTAATTGAAGGAAAATTAATTCATACAATTAACCACACATGGCACAATAATTCATTTTTTCCACATCACAGCTGCACTAATAATATTATGTCGAAACATCTCATAGAGTCTTGCAATATCCATGGTTGCCAGCACACACGAACACTGGACTTTTTAGGCATAGCGACGACATAGCATTACAACAACGTGATCCAAGGTCACATCCATCACTTACTAGCGTACCAACTACAGACACATACATGAACAAAAGAGTCGCAATGGACCACTGAGGACAGCAGTCCAGCTAACACTAACCAACACACTAGTCTAGGCGCATAAGGCTAACACTCTCCTGGCTAGCAGCACCCTCAAGCGGAGACTCAACCCACTCTCCGTGCTGTCTCGCGTAGAGCTCCTCACGCAGGGCGTCGATGTAGACCTCCTTCTCGTGCAAGTCCTCCCGGAGAGTGCGCGAGCAGCCCTCAAACCACGTGCCTCGGTCGGGCTGCGTCCCGCTCTCCAACCGTGCGGGCCAAAGTGTCTCCAAACTTCTTGATAGTGGCGTCACGCCCGCCAACTCTAGCCTCGAAGCTCCTGGACTGCTGCGGGGCCAACTTCTCTCTACGATCAGCCGATCCCTCGCTCGCTCGATCATCGGTGCCATCTCCTCTCCGAGCTCCCGAGCTTCTCCTCGAACATCTCCGTAGCTCCTCCTTCTCTCTCTCGACACGCTCCGGTGGTCGTGCCTAGAGAGAGCAAGCTCCTCGTGTCCGCATACGCCTTCATCAAAGCGAACACAACACTCGCGCAAGAGCACGGCACTTGCCTTTTGCCTCCCGAGGTCCAGCCACTAGTGCCATTCCCGGAGCCGCCTCCACGTGTCAATGCGGGGGCTAGCCAAAGGAAAAACACTAGGAATGAGCCTCCGAACCTCATTAGGCAGCTCCGTCACCATCTTCTCAAGTATCGGGAAAGCGGCATCCGAGCACCATCGAAAAACGGTGACACCCTCACCCTTGGCCGTCCATCCAGTCCAAGTCTCACTATGGCCCAAGGATGGCACCACAACCACCACGAAACAAAGCCATAGTTCTTCCGGTCACCAACGTCCCGTGAGTACGTGGCTCGTGCCTTGAGGGTAACCAAGCACCGTGCGAAGCCTCCAAAGGAGAGTGGGCAAGCCACTCTTCTTCGAAAGGTACCGAGACTCCCGAGTGGTGGGACGGCACCCGACGCACCACAAGAGAAGTACTCCCACGGGAAGCAAGCTTGCGGTGGCGGGGTGGACGCGAACTCTTGCGAGCGGTCTGCTTGGTCCGAGCCATCTGAAAAGGAGTTTTTATTTTCAATGAGCAACAATTTTAATAATTAAAGCATGGAGATGCGGAATCGAGACAATTTAATGGTAAGGGAAGAGGAGAATGTAATGAATGACATGAGCATATATATAAGTGAATCATGATGCATGCACGTTCCATACGTCCTCACTGCCTAAAATTATGATCTAATACGTCTAGGCGGTGGCATACAAAACGTGCTCTCATATATCGATAACTGGTCGGGCTACACGTTTTACGAAGTTAGTGTACCTGCAGAAGATTCATTTCAGCCCAAGTCCCAATGAATGCAAGCGACGTAAAAATCCAGACACCTTCCGAACAAGGTGAAATCTCCGATTACTTGCACTCATTCCCAAGTGCATACTACCCAATAAGTCATCAGAAGACGACACCCTCACATGGGGTACCTTCTTATAAACATGTGTGAACATGTATATAATCCGGCACCAATAAGCACTCCCCTAGATCGGCATTGCGTCCGATCATGCTCTCACAACTCACACTTACCTTGGCGTAGGGGCAAATCTGAACCATACACAACCATTCAAGTGAATGGCCCTCATACAAAACCATCGTGTATGAGCGCGACAAATAAAAATATGATGCGATAATCCCCCAAGTTAGTACTTATATAAGCCACCTGAAGTCCTTAATTGGGCATAAAGGATATGACTGGTCCAAGGCACATATATAAGTTTTTGAAAACCACACACTTTTGAAAAACCTATATATGAGATTAAGTGGCTATAAGTTCGTAATTAGTGTGTGCAAAACAAAATTATTTTGTTTTAAGTATACTTATGAACAGTAATACGTTGAACCTTGCTCCGATGCCAGCTGTAACAGAACCGACCAATTAATATAAACACAATGTACTTATGAGTCGCCAAAGCAACTCAATTAGCACACTGTGGCTATATCAACCCGGTAGTCTGTGAAATCTCGAAGGATTTCAAACTTTCAACAATACAGCCCAGACCGAATTGAGTTCAACATACAACAGTTCATAATAATACATAAGTTCACAAATAGTAGATTACATCGGAGTACGAAATTAAATATTACAATACCAAGTTCAAATCCAAATTGCGGAAGCAATAAAGTTTTGGTTCACAAACGCACACTTAGTTGAAACATAGTGCCTGGTCCAACATCACATCCGATAACAGCATAGAGGTACGATAGATAGATTGAGCGTGCCCACGATCTACTCATCCCCATACGCAGGGTAGAAGCAAGTTGGGCAATACCCATAGAACATCTCACCATCTGCAACAACAAGGGAATAAAACCCTGAGTACAAGAAGGTACTCAGCTAGACTTACCCGTCAAAAATGAAAACAAGGTGACACCAAGGAGTATGTAAGGCTTTATAGGTGGGGTAGCTGACTCATTTTAAGCTTGCGATAAAGAGATGAGCTTATTAAATAATCATTTAGTGATAAAGGACTCTCTAGCTTATCATCTTTTAAGTAGGATCCTGACATCACTAGGTTAGCACCGTACTACTTCATCTCCAGGGAATGAGCAAACAATGCTATCCTATCCTTCGGGTTGAGCATACCAAAGCATCAACACATAGAACCATAACCATCCTATTTTTCACAATGATTTGCGACGGTGCATTTTTGCTCGGTCAAGTGTTCACCTTGTCCGAGAACGATGGCGATTATAATCGATTGCAAACCAGTGGCGAGTATTCCTCACACAAACCACACTCGCCGGCCCGAACGAGTGACGGTCACCTTGGTCTATTCGGGTGGAGACACGGGTTTCAACGAATACGGTTGCACCGGGGCATGCCGGCTACGGAGTACCTCCGGCGCGACCGGCCACCGGCTTTAATACCGCGCTGTGGGCAACACACTCAACTCCGTTGAAATGCCGGCCCAAACATCCTCAAGGCTTCGCGGTCGGATGATCGCATCCTTCCGGCTATCGTGAGGCATTGTTCAACATGATCCGAGGACGTACAAAGCCATAGTCCCATTAAGTGACATCGCCGGAGTTTCCGTGGTCTAACACACCACAACTCCGACTAGTCGTGATTTAACAAGGCCACATGGTTATGTTCTCTAACCAACCTCCATAGTATCAACCATAGGGTAGTAACCACATACCTCGCGGATGAGGGTCAATCACCCGTCTTCTACCGATCTAATTAAGCAGTGCTAAGCATAAGCGCGATCCTGAACTTAATAGGGTAACAGTATTCGGGTGGATCAAGGTAATCATAATGCAGTAACGGTTCCGAGTCAACTCCTATTAACTTAATGCATCATAATAAATAAATGACTCAAGTAAAACATTTTGAAAATTGTTGGAGTAATGCTCCGGGGCTTGCCTTTCTCAAAGGAGCTAGGGTGATGGTTAGGGCACTCGGGCAAGTCGGCGTCCTGGTCCTCGTCTGTCGCCTCTGCAAAGACCTTTGCTCCCTCCTTGCTCCTCTCCTTCCGGCTCCTCGGGAACTACGCGTCACTCCTTCCGGCAATCTGTATGATGCATCGTGCGTATGAATATCGGAAATGCAATACGAAATCAAAGCGTATGATGATAATGATGAACCAATCATTAGGTTACAAGGTAGTCAACATCATCCTAACAGGTTACCCCTTTTATAACCCTAATTAAACATGGCAAGGACAAAAGTTAACCTAGACTCGACGATTAACCGATCATGATTACAAACAGGGCATAACAGCAACCTATAGCTAGACTGCTCAGAAAAATCTACAAAAATTACAGTAGCTAAGCTAGGTAACAACAAGCCTACCATAAAATTTGCAGGTCAAAACAGTAAACCAATTATTCTATACAAAAAAGACAAGACAGCATTAAACCAAGACCTAAAAATACTTTGCATTATGAAAAGTGCCAAACAACAGATCTCATGTGATTAACAGCTACTTATAAGTATGAAAACACCCTAGAAAAATTATCAAGCCTAAACCTTGCATAAATAATTAATTATGAATTTCCTAAACTCTAGGCAAAGCAAGCACAATAATTAAACAGGGCATTTTCTACACATGACATATATAAATAATATTTTTCCTAGATAAAGCATCTCCTAACTAGAGCAACAAAACAAGAATCACATTTTTCTGATAAACCTACAATTTATTATGCATTTAACAAGATATAAGCAATTAAAGACATTAAATAATACAGTACAGAAAAGTATTTCATAAAAATAGACCAATACCCTACATGCATAAAGCTCATCATAAGAAAAATATAGAAATTTGAATCACCCAAAATGGACTTAAAATGAAGGAGATATGATTTTTGAAACATTAAATCATCATTTCTGAAATTCATTTTCAAAAACCGGAAATACCCTAAACGCTACGCGCACCCGGGGATTCCCCCCGCTGCGGCTGACGCGCGGGCCGCGCTGCTACGCGTACCCCGCGTGGCGCACACGGGCGCGCCGCGCTGTGGGCGCGGCCCGCGGGTGGGACGGACGGCGGGCCCGCTGTCGGCCGCCGGACGCGGGACCTCGCCGTCGGCCGGCGAAAGCTTCGCCGACGGCGACGAGTCCGGCGACGCGGGTGGTACCGGCGTGCTCGTGGCGACGGCGCGGACACGGGGGTGGTGAAAATGGTGGCTATCGCGCACTAGCACCGGGCGGAGTGAGCGGCGGCGCGTGGCGGCGCGGCTCGTCGGCGAGGACGCCGGAGCGAGGCACCGCGCGTGCTTGGCTATGCCTACGGGCTTGCCTAGGCCGTGGCGGAGCTAGAGCGGGAGCTAGGGGTGAAGATGATGGCGGACGAGTGCGGACGGCGACGCCGAGAGGCTCGCCGGCGCACGGCGCCCGGACGGCGAGAACAAGACCGGCCGATTGGCCTCTACCTTAGGTCGAATCGAAGCTCGGTCACGCGGAGCTGGTGGAGGAAGGCGAGGCGGACTCGGTGACGCTCTCAGGGGAGGAAATGGATGGGCGAGGAGGCGGCTAGTCGGAGCGGCGCATGGCGGCGGCCATGGCGGAGCTCCGAGGTGCTCTCTGCGGGAGGGGAAGAGGAAATTGAGAGGGGCGAAGTGCTCTGGGAGGTGGAGCGGTGCTTTATAGGCGCTGGCCTGTCCACTTCGGACCGGGAGGCGCGGGCGGACGCGCGGGCGGTCCGGCGGACGGCCATGGCGTCATGGCGGCCCGGCGCGGTGCGTCTGCGGCTTTGGTCGCGCGAGGAACGGGGCGGCGGCGGAAGTCTTTGCGGCGGTCGGGCGGGCACTTGAGTGCCTCGGCGTGGCGGTGGCAGCGTCGCGGAGCGGGTGTCGCGCTCCCTTGGCGCGGCGCGGCGTGCCGGATCCTCCATGGCGGAGCGACGGCGCAGGCGGGAAGCGGAGGCGGCAGCGGCAGGCGAGGGGGACAAGCGGAGCAGACGAGGCGCACGCGGGCGACCAAATGGGCAGACGGGGCGCGGCACAGCGGGGCGGAGCAGGGCAGCGCTGCGGCCTGCGGCGTCGCGCTGCGACGCGAAGCGGAGGGAGGAGAAAGATGATGACAGGTGGGGCCCGGGTGGGTCCCACCTTGTCCACTTTGAACTGAAAATTTTGACTGCCCATATTTTCCAAAATATTGCGAATTTGAAAATGGTCCAAAAATGAAAGTTTCTCAAAATTAAAAGATGAATAACTTTCATGTAGAAAGTTTTTGCAGATTCTGCCTAGATTTGAAAATAAAAATTTGGGCCACAAAAATACATTAAAAATTCATTTTTTGAAACTGTTTTTGCCATTTTTGAAGCACCAAAAGTCATTTTCATAAATTGGGGTCAAAACAAAAGTTTCTCCAAAAATTCTTCTCTATAAACTTTGTTAAAGCCCCATTTTGAGAAAAGCACCACAAGTATGACTTCTAGAAATCACTTGAAATCACTAATTGCCTTTTTAAATCAAGCACAAAAATAATTGCTAAGAAAATGCCATAATGATGCTTATGTGATGATCATGCTCATGATGCAAGATTTTGCTAACCCTAAAACTGGAGTTGTTACAATGCCGGCTTGGATGGTTGGGCTCAACTCCAACTAGCTAGCGAACTGGCCATCGGCGTCTTGGCTTCGGGCTTCGGCGTGCGGCTTCCTCCGATGTTGCACATCTCCATGACTCTGTACTCAATTTATGGCGTTGCTTCAGTTGCAGGTTTAAGAAACATGATTCTATCGTTGCATGTGAAATAGTGCCTAGCTAGTTGTTTAACGTACTTATCTCTATTTTTAACTAAAAGATGCAAATGTCATCGCTTTTGCCCCGCTAATGACCTCTCGCCCGGTGCTAATAACCCCTGCCTTGCGTGCCTCCCCGTCACGCTCCCTGCAACTGTCGCCCGGGCATGAGCACGACCCCCATTGATGACTACAATCCCATCGACCCGACACCTAGCCGTCGTCGCCCGCCGCCATGACGGCGACGACGCTAACCTCAACATCCAGCCTCCTCCTCCCTTCAACCCCGTCCACTGGGTGCACCTAGCCACCATCGTCCTATTTTTGAAATAGCTATTAGGTTTGATTGTTCCAACCAAAACCGAATAGAGGAGGGATAATAGTTGGGTGTGTCATATATGTTAAGGACACCTTCACCCGCTGCCACGACGGCGACGACGCTGACCCTGACATATAGCCTCTTCCTCCCATTCAACCTCGTCCACTAGGCGCACCTAGCCACCGTTGTCCTATTTTTTTTTTTTAAATAGCTATTAGGTTTATTTATTCCAACCAAAACCGAATAGAGAAGGGATAATAGTTGGGGTGTGCCATATATGTTAGGCACCCCTTAGTGAATATAAAAGGGTCAACCATATGTCAAAGACATAATTGTAAGCAATTAGGTATGTTTTTTCATAAATTGGATTTATTTATGAATATAACCCCACCGAGGGAAAGAAAGAGAAACAATTACCTCACATCTTCTCTTTAAAAGTGGGGCAAGACTACGGTGGAACCTTGCCATTCACTTTTTTCTGGCTCATTCTTTTATCCTTCCTCTCTTTACTAGTATATTACATAAATATTGATTTTTCTAGAACATTTTAATTACGAGAGGCATGCTTTATATGAGTTCAAGAAAATTCTAGCATATAAAATTCATTAGAATAATTAGAATATATGAACAAAAATGTGGTTTTACTAAATTCATTAGAATATGATTTTATAAAATTATAAATAGTTTTACCGAATTGCATAAGAAATTTTGGTTGCATACCCTAAGTTTAAATCTTAGATCCGCCAGTGCAAGTAGTACGCCTTAATTGGGAGTTGAATCCCAGACACCCTTGGCTCCTCACTGTCATTCTCATCCACAATATCAATGGAAATAGGATCCTTATATTTGGTGTCAAACGCGTAGAGCTTCCCTTGGAAGAAGACCATATTTGAGAGCAACATGCACGGCATGTGTGCACTCATTGACCATGCAGTCGGCAAAGAGCAATTGTACCGAGATCCACATCCGCAACAAGTATAGCAGCAGCGAGGCGCGTGGAGCACACAACCAGCGAGAGTACAGATATCTCGTCTGCGTCCTCGCTTTACTATGAGAAAAATGATTCTAAAAAAATACTATGGAAAAAATGGTTCAATTGGAATTTTGTTGTCGGGGTCTTTTAACGTCTATAAGCCCTATTTGAAGTAGTTAGCTAGCTAGTTCATAGTTCATATTATTTGCTTTTAGCAAGTTTGGCTCAATTAATAAGATAGTTGTTAGTAACTAATATTAGTTGAATCCTTTTGAATCAAAAGCTAGTTATTACGGAATAAAAAAGAAGCTAATTATTACTTATTTTAGCTTTGAGTTAAGTTTATCTGTGAGTCAAAAAATCATTAAATCAAGGAAGGTTGTTAGTGGCTAATATTAGCTGTGAGTCAAATTTAGTTAGGTTGTTTACAATTTAAACAGTGCACTAAAACTTATATTACTTCACCATCCTAGTCCATACCCACCCTCCTCTAGCCCTGTCTTTGATCTTGACGCGGCGCGCCACAACGATTCTGGCGAAACTTTAGAAACTTTTCCTAGTGTTTTCTCGGTTCATGCCACATTAATTTTTTAGTCTTGCAATCCAAGCTTTTACGAAATCCACAAAAAAAACTAAATCAAACAAAAAAAAACATCATAAAAAAAAAACCAACGTGTGAAAAAAGAATTGGTTTGGATGGTCTGTCGTCTTCGATGTTGGGCACATGATCAAGGGACACGTTTTACAAAAAAAAATACCTTTTTAGATTTTTTTTTCTGTAATATGTTTTTAGAAAAGAAGGTTTCCTCCGCTTTTATATTTCAAAAAGCAACAAAACACCGTTCAGGTTCTGGTGTGTTCATGGGCACTCATGGCCAAATCAGACAGAGACTGAAAGTTCTCATCAAACTCATGGCTAAAACTCAAACTAACACCCTCAAGGCTGCTTGAAGCTCCGGCGCTGGAAGTAGAAGCGTCTGTACTATGTTTTTTTTTTCAATTAAAGCGTCTGTGTTATGCTATGTGAAGGGGGAAAAGTACTTATCGTTTTGCTGTCGGTTAATACTTAATACCAAACCGATGAGAGTTATTCAGAGGAAGAACAATCTCTGAACTGCAAACAACCATCTGGACAACCCGAAGATAGCCCATTTCCATGGCCTGGTCCAGCATTGCATGCAACGGTACAGCAACCCACTTTACCGCCGCCACAACAACGCGCGCGAAAATGGCCCCTCATTCTCTCTCTCTCTCTCTCTCTTTTTTTCTTTTTGAAAAAAGAACTAACTGTGACGCGCTCCAAACCAAACTGGAAATGAGCCCCGAAATGTGCGCGACCTCCCTCTTCCACCTCCATAAAAAGCCCTCCCGGGCTCGCATTTCATTTCCGGAAGCAAGCACACCCGATCGGCCACGGCCACCAGAACGCGCGCGGCAAACGTTAGCAAGCGCTAGCTCGGCGTGAGCTAGCGTTCGCCGCGCGCGCGGACACAATGGCGCTTCCGGCCTACGACATCGACGACGACGAGCTGGGGGCACTGCCGGAGGAGGAGATCGATGCCGCCGCCGGGCCGTCGGTGGAGCAGGTGTTCGAGGGGGAGCCCGTGCCGACGCTGTCGGAGATGTTCACGGCGCGGTCGGTGGCCGTGGGCGTCGTGCTGGGCACCACGCTGAGCATCGTGGCCATCAAGCTGACGCTCACCTCCGGGTACATGCCGTTCCTCACCATCCCCGCGGGGCTCCTGGGCTTCTTCCTGTCCCGCATGTGGACGCGCCTGATGGACGGCTGCGAGGTGCCGCAGCTCCCCTTCACCCGCCAGGAGACCACCGTGATCCAGACCTTCGTCGCCGCCTGCTCCAACATCGCCTTCAGCGGCGGCTTCGGCTCCTACCTCCTGGCGATGAGCAGGTACTCGGTCGAGGACGGCGCCGACTACGGCGGCGACAAGAACGTCAACGAGCCGCGCATCGGCCGGCTTGTCGCGTTCCTCTTCCTCACCAGCTTCGTCGGCTTGTTCGCCATCATGCCATTCAGGAACACCCTCGTCATCCGGCACCACCTCACGTTCCCGACGGGCACAGCCACGGCGCACCTCATCAACAGCATGCACACGCCGCACGGCGCCAAACAAGCAAGGTAATTAATCCTCCCCTTCTTTTTTGCGCAGATTTTGATTTCCTCTACAAACACAAGCAATGCGTCGTCTAACGAAATTTCCCCCTTTTTTCTTCCCCCCACGCGGCTATATGTAGCAAGCAGATCTCGGTCATGTTCAAAACCTTCGCCGGCACCGTGGGCTGGCAGCTCTGGCAATGGTTCTTCGCCGGTGGCCCGGACTGCGGCTTCCAGTCGTTCCCAATCTTTGGCCTTGCAGCATTTGACCGTGGGTGCGTATAAGACACGCATGAATTAAACAAGAACGCCATGAAGAAATCATCTTAAATCGTAATCTCGATTGATGCAACGTTCGATCGTTTCAGGTTCTACTTCGACTTCTCGATGACCAACGTCGGCGTGGGGATGTTCAGCCCGAGCACGATGGCCATCTCCATGCTCGTGGGGTCCGTGATCTCATATGGGATCCTGTTGCCGCACATCGAGACGATGCAGGGCATCATCGGGATATCCATGGTCCTCGCCGACGGCGCCTTCCGCCTGCTCTGCATCCTGCTCCGGACACTCCGCGCTTTGCGCAAGCGGCGGCACTCCCAGATGGCCACGCAGCCGTTCATGTGCCTCGGCGTCGACGACCGGCGGCCGGCGCGGAGCTTCGACGACCGGCGCCGGGCGCAGGTGTTCCTCCGCGACGGGGTGTACGACCCGGCAGCCACCGTCGGCTACGTCGCCCTGGCGGCCGTCTCCATCGCCGTCGTACCCTACCTCTACCCGCAGCTGAGGCCCGCGCACGTGGCCATCGCCTACCTCGTCGTGCCGCTGTTCACGTTCTGCAACGCGTACGGCGTCGGCGTGACGGACGTGAGCGTGGCATCCACGTACGGCAGGATCGTCATGTTCCTCCTCGGCTCGTGGATCGGGCTCGAGAACGGCGGCGTGGTCGCCGGGCTCGCCGTGGGCATCATCGTCATGTCCGCCGCCTCCACGGCCAGCGACCTGATGCAGGTGTTCAGGACGGGGTACCTCACCCTCACCTCGCCGCACGCCGTGCTCATCAGCCAGGTCGCCGGGACGGCGCTGGGCTGCCTGGTGAACCCGATCGCCTTCTGGATGCTGTACGGGGGGTACCACGACTGGGGCAACAGGGTCCTGGTTCCCCCGTACGCCAAGATGTACCGTGAGATGGCCATGATCTCCATGTCTGACCAGGCCGGGTTTCCCAGTCAAAGCCTGCTGCTCTGCAAGATGGCCTTCGCCGTGGCGCTGGCTAACAGCGTGCTCCGCGAGGTGTCCGCGCGGAGGGGGTGGCGCGTCGGCCGGTACCTCCCGTGCACCATCGCCGTGGCAGTCGGCTTCTTCCTGCCGCCCAGGATAGCCATCGGCATTTTCTTTGGGAGCGTCGTCAAGTACCTGTGGAAGAGGCTCGATGCCGACGGCGCTCGGCAGCAGTCCATGGCGGCGGCCGCCGGACTCATCTGCGGGGACGCTGTCGGGGCGCTGCTGCAGTCCATGCTCATGATGCTCAGGGCGCAACCGCCCATCTGCATCATGTTCCTGTCTCGAGGCGACAACAAGAGCCTGGATGCTTGGCTGGCGGCATCACCCGACACGTCGTCGTAGTCTAGGGCTGGTCGTGTTCTTGTGTATATATTATTAACCTCCTCTTATAGTTTAACGGGGCTGGTCACACTTTTCTGTGAATCTCGTGCATTGCTTCCTGATGAGAGAAGGATGGGATTCAAATGAAAGTAGAACTCGTCGTAGCACAATATCGTGTTGGGCACAGTTTCTCCATCAGCTTCGCTTCGGATATTATTTTGCGCCAAATGAAATTATATATTACGCTCGTACAAATTCAATATTGGACGGAGCTAAAAATAGGTTGAGAAAAATGACATCAATCTACCACATCTATCCATTTGCCCGCTTCCTTCTCTCGTTCTCCCATTCATCCATCTGTTGTCGATGCCACCATGGAATGCAGGAGCAAAAGAAAACGATAGAGGAAAGGAAATCGATAGATCAAGAGCTCATGAAGACGATCCAGCCTTCGAACAAGCAACAATCTCGCAATGGGCGGCACGTGGGCTAAGGACTTACTGGTGGGAGGTTTCTCCCCTTTTTGGGCAAATGTTGCAGGTTTTTATATAGCCAAAGGCAGACACCGGACGGTAGTGTGTGGCCAGCACGCAACACCACATAGGCCACACGCTACCTCCCAGTGTCTATATCTAGTCTAGAACTAGATTTTTCACATGTGCTTGGGACCACCAAGCCTCAAGATTCGCGCTCTCGGCCTCAGCCCTCAACGTTCGTCACCCAGAGTTAGCGTTGTTCTCAGCTACCGCCACCCATCGCCCAGCGGATGTGGAGCTCCAAGGAGACCCTACTGCATCCGCGGCGACCATGAGATATCATCCGTGCCAAGTGCAGACTACCATGGGATATCTATTAGGGAAAGCCGTGTAGGTAAGTTGTCCTGCTGTGGCAACTAGAATTGAGCGAAATGGCATGCTTCAGCACTGCAGCTCACGGTTGAAATGTGCGGAGATTGGGGCTAGTTTGCTCTGGCCTCTGAGTCGTGGTGCCTCTGCCGAGGTGGTCGAGTGGATGCGCACACAAGTCACCGACGGTCTCTATAGCCACTGTATTCGACACAGTCAATCTCATCGATCTAAGGACTAAGGTAACTGAAATGTCTAAGTACAATGAAAATTTGAGTATAAAAAAAAAATCAAATTGACATATAATTCAGAAAGGATGGAGTATTGTATAATAAGTTGTCTTTGATTTAATACATTTGCACTTAGAAATAATATTATAATTACAAGGCTAACCTTTTAAGAATCTTTTAAGGTTTTCTATACTTTGGCCTTGTTTAGATGATTAAACTTCTAGCTTGAAAAGTACTATAGTATTTTGTTTGTCCAATTATAGATTAACTAGGCTCGAGAAGATTCATCTCGTGATTTACAACTAATCTGTGTAATTAGTTATTTATTTTACTAATATTTTAATGCTTCATGTATACGACACACAACCTTTGATGTGATGAAGAGGGTGAAAATTCTAGCCTTTTTAAGGCATCTAAATAAGACCTTTGCTTGATATAGAACAATATGGAGGAGGGATTACTACCAATTTATTTGCTTGTGCCTAAGGAACAAAGGACAAGGTAGGGTTTTTTTTACCGTTCGGTAAACCACGGTTTACCGCGGTAACCGGACCAGTCCGGTTCCGGTTCAGACCGGTTTGGTAAGTCCTAAATTCAAATTTCAACTTTAAAAAAAATGCTGAAAAAATTTCTAAAAATAGTTCATGATTTATAGAACCCAATGGTGTCAAAATTATTCAAATTTGAGTTCGTTTAGTATTTATATAGACGTTTAGAAGTTTGAAAAAAAAAGAAAAAGAGAAAAATACACAGCTGGCCCGTTAAGGCCCATTAAATCATGAAGGTCGAAAAACATATTAAACACACTCAAATTTGAGTAATTTTGACATCATTGGATTCTAAAAATCATAAAGTATTTTTAGAATTTTTTTAGCATTTTTCTTAAAAAAATAAATTTAAATTTTAAAAAAACCGCTCAAACCGAGCGGTAAACCGCTCAAACCGGCCGGCCTACCGGCGCCCAACCGAACAACATGGGAGCTTGAATTCAAATTTGAATTCAAGCGGTTACCGGGCGGTTACCGACCTTACTGCCCGGTAACCCGCTACCGGAGGGCGGCGGTCGGGACGTTACGGTCGGTAAAAAAACCCAGAACTAGTAAATGGAGGAACCGAGGAAGTGCTGCCTTTCTTACGGTTTGACTTGTCACGATTGCCCTCCCGCGCGGCCGCGGGCCAGCAACACACACCAGAGCGCCGCACGCGTCAGCACGTGTCCTCTTCCGGAGCTTGCACTGCAACGTGTCTCCGGACGTGTCACCTCCCCTCGTCCCGTCAGCTCCACCTCCTTGGCTGCTTTATAACAACGTGCGCCCTCCGCCCTGCAAGCTCATGATCCTGAAGCACATCCACAATTCGTAGCTCGTTGATCCAACCCAAGACCTCACCTTCAACGCGCAGTCTTAGTCGTCGACGTCGTCGTCTATGTCCAGGCTGATGGCCGCCATGCTGCTCGGGGGCGCGCGCGTCGCCGGCACCGCCAAGCTCACCACCGGCAACACTGCCGTCAAACAGGTTCTCCCCACGGCGCCGTCGTGCTTCCTTCCGCCACGCCCGCAGCCGGCGAGCTGGACCCGCCTCTGCTTGCAGGCCGCGCCAAGATCGTCCCAGGTATGCTCACTGCCGGGTCACCGCTGGTAACCTGTACTTCGTTCTGCGAGTTCGTCGGAGGTACATACACACTGACACACATGTTGCTCAGGCGTACGACAACGCGCCGGAGGACCGGAGGGAGATCAAGGACAAGTACAAGGACGCGGCGGAGAAGGCGAAGGACGCCACCGGCGACGCCAAGGAGCACGCCAAGAGGATGGCCAACGAGGCGAAGGGCAGCGCGCAGGACACGCCCGGCAGCATGGCGGACCGGGCGTCGAGCACCGCGGAGAGGGCCAAGGAGCAGACGAAGCGCACGGCGGAGAGCGCCGCGGACACGGCGTCCCGGGCGACGGAGAAGGCCAAGCACGAGACGCGCGACGCGGCGCGGGAGGCCGCGGACCGGGCCGGGCACGTGAAGGAGCGGGCCAAGGAGACGGTGCACGAGACCGCGGAGACGGCGGCCCGGGCGGCGGAGAAGGCGAAGCACGAGACGCGCGACGCGGCGCGGGAGGCCGCGGACAAGGCCGGGCACGTGAAGGAGAAGGCCAAGGAGATGGGGTACGAGGCAGCGGAGCGGGCGGAGGAGACGGCGAAGGCGGCCAAGGACCGGGCGCAGGAGACGGCGAGGGCGGCCAAGGACCGGACGGGCGAGGTGGCGGAGCGGGCCGTGGAGGGCACCGTGTCGGCCGGGGAGAAGGTGGCGGAGATGACCAAGCAGGGCGCGGGCAAGGTGGCGGAGACGGCGCAGGCGATCGGGGACATGGCGAAGCAGGCGGCGCGGAGCACCTGGGACGCGGCCAAGGAGACGGCGCACACCGTCAAGGAGAGCGTGGTCGCCGACGCGGACGCGGAGGACGTGGACGCCGCCATGAAGGAGCGGGACCGGATCGCGCGGGAGATGGACAGGGTGGAGCGGGAGTGCAACAAGAGGGAGGCCAGGGAGAAGGGCTCGGGCTTGCCGTAGACTGGACACCAACAACTTCCATCGCTCGCCAGATGAATTTTACTCCTAAGCTGGCTGAATAATGTTTGGCGAAACATCATGCCATGCCCCAGTTTCGTTGTAGTGTTGAATCGTGTCAGAATCGAATGGAAGCTCTGTAATTTAAGGCATACGATTTGCTGATACTCATGGCCTAGCATCGCTGTACGGAGTAGCTTCTAAACAGCTTCTAAACAGGGACTGTCCCATCTTTTGGGGGAGAATTCTTGAGTGCGTTTGAACGTTCTATACTACTCCCTATATCAAACCATAACTAGCTAGACCATCCTGCCTGTCTCAATTCTCCATAGCTTACCTACATTTGTAAACCATAATTAGATAGATTATCCTATGCTAACCTACATTTCTAAGTAACATATACATTAACAACATTGTGTTGATAATCTGATCTGATATCTGTATATTTCGTCAAACACAGACGAGAAATTTTCTTTCTCGGATGCTAACAAAAAGTCAACAGCATTTGCGCAACACGCATGCTACAAAGAATCTAACAAATTTTCATTCGTAAAACGATGCATGAATCTGTTTTTTCAGTAGCTACTATAGACAGCAAAAATGTTTCCACGGCAATCATCGAACATATGTACTTGAAAAGAATCAGCAATTCTTACTTCGCAGAACCCACTTCTGCCTTTGGTTATGTATCGAATTTCTGTCCAATTGGCCATCCAACGGCGGAGCACAGTTAGCTCCCTCAGTTAAACCAACGACCGGGATGAGCTTCCCCACTTTTCCGTCTAATTACTTCGTTTCATTTGGTTTCATTCAGTTGCATCACTTGACTCGGCGGAGCACAGTTAGCTCCCTCAGTTGAACAAACGACCGGACGGAGCTTTCACCCTTTTCCTTGTAATTACTTCTTTTCATTTGGTTTCAGTTGCATCACTTGACTCCTCAAGCTCCCACAGTTAGCTCCCTGACCGGACGGAGCTTTCACCTTTTTCCTTTTAATTACTTCTTTTCATTTGGTTTCAGTTGCATCACTTGACTCCTCAAGCTGGTCTCCCTCATCTATGCAATTGGAATTTGCCATTGCATCAGTTGGATATATTGTGGCGAAGTCAGAGCACCAGGGAAAGTGATATATGTTGACTGAAGTGAGATGATTGTCAATTTAGATCCATACCTGCAGGTTCTGTGCTTGGTATAGGAGATTACCACACTCCTCTATCAAGCTTGTCTCGGCAGCGACAACTTGGGCAAGATGAGATGCCACATCGTCAATTTGTTCGACCTACAATGCAAATTGGCAATGTAACTTTTTTCTGTTGCACAAACCAGGACTTACTGTTTCGCCAAAAAAAAAAACAGTACTACATGACGAGATAATTTTTTCTGTTGCATAATAAATAAGCATAGCAAATCAAATGAGAACACCGTATTCACCACACTAACTGAATCTATCTAAAATTTTGCAAATTTCTGGACACTTCATCAATATTAGTTAAAGCAAGAAGAAACACTACTACACTAGCAGGAGCTAAGTTTCTATTACATTAAATTGATTTTGATTTATATATGGCTTAGAAATTGCTATATGGTAGTAGATTGGAAGGTTTATATATAGTCACTGTATAAACTATATCTAATACATTTACGGATATCATTTAACGATTTCAGTTACTGAACATGGCTGGAAGCATCTAAGAAGCTAGGAATATCAGTTTTTGGTAGATATGCTTCTTCAAAAATATGCAGTCTCACCTTTGGCAGAAAATTTTCGATGCAAGGCGAAAGCGGTTCAAGCAGTTGTGTTGCTGACTTGAGGACTTCTGTAAGTTCCTCGCAGTTAGCCTGTGAGCATATCAGTTTACAACATGATATTTGGTTTTATCCACAAAATTGATGTGTAAGGAAGTATTGAAGTCTTACATTTACACTCCCAATGATTGGTAGCCTTAGCGAGGCGTTATATAGTGCTGTGGTTGCCCCTGTCAGGCAGCTTGCATGACCACCCTCAATGTCACTCCATTGATTCAAATATGGCACCTGGAAGTTTTACATCTCTTTTAGAGTAATGAAAGAGAAAAGGCGTTTCATGTAAAATTAATGTTGACCATATATACCCATTGTATCATACAACACAGCAAACAAGTTTCAAAGTATGATAACCATTTTGATACAAAGAACCTCACACGGTGATAATACACATAGTTTCCAAGAGCATGTTTTGTATATTCTATACAGAAACGCAAACAGGGAGAGTGCCACACAAATCATGTATTATAGTTTCTATTTTCATTTAAAAAAGAACAAATACTAACTAAATGGGGCAACTGGTTTAATTCTGAATCCATAACCTGTTGCATGTAAAATTCACATTGCCAATAGACATGCCGATTTAATACAAATAAATAGTGAATGGCTTTCAAGAGCTCCACCGATATATTTTTCTATTTTACAGGCAACAAAAAAAATAGAGTACCACATAACTGTATAGTAACTTTTCCATATTTTTTTTTTGAAAACAAACTTTTGAATGAGAAAACTGGATCTAATTCTGGACAATTAAATATGTTCTTCTACTTCTGAATTCAATTACACATCCATCTTAAATTTTCCTTTTTTTTTAAACAACTACTTCTGAATGCAAAAACTGGATCTAATTCTGGACAGTTAAATATGTTCTTCTACTTCTGAATTCAATTACACATCCATCTAGTGACATTCTTGAGAGTATACTTATTGGTTTAACAGTGAATAGCGATTCTGAGAGAGGTTCCCCACATCAGTGTCTAACTCGGTAATTCTCCTAACATGATGTGGACACCCAAGGTCCCCTATACCCAAGGTCCCTATCATGCATGTGAAGAATAAATTGGTTCATGTGATTAATCTGAGTGAAGAATTTAGATAGCTGAGATTCAGCAATCATGTAAGTGGTTTAGCACCCATTATGAAGAAATGCACACTGACCACAACAGCCATTCAAAATTCAGAAAATCACATCTTGACCTTACCTGCGCATTTACTACTGAACTCAATCTATGCTCTCTTTTCATCTTCTCCAGCTCTGCCCTCTTCTCAGCAACAGATACCCTGAGGCTGCCAATCTTCTCCTCGAGCCCGTACAAGGATTTCTTTGCACCCAACAAAACCAAAAACAACAAATCGTTATCAGCACCTTAATTCACTTTTTTCATCGACGAGAATAAGATATCCACCCCCTTGACGGCTGGGCCGATGCAGTAACAACCCCTCACCTCTGCAGCAGCCGCCTTGGCCCTGCCTGCTGCCTCAGCCCGGGCGTTGATGAACCTGTACTGGAGGTACGAATTGTCCATCAGCCGCAGCTGGTGCACGTCTTCCGGCTTCCCCGCGACCTTCCTGCCTCCCACGATCACCGTCTTCTTCAGATCAGCAGCCTTCGGCCCCTGCGGTTGTGGTGGCCTCCCTACCGCCGTCAGCTTCCCAGCCATCGCCGTTGAGATGGACAGTGCCGAGTTAAGCGAGCGGTAGCACAGTGGGTTGGACGCCCGCGAGGACCCGCCCAACGACTCCGGCACGGACGAGCGGAGCTCCGACGAGAGGCGGCCCCCGCGGCAGGACGCTGGGCCCAGCAGCGTTGGGCTCTCGCACGGCGCGGCTGGGGCCACCCCGAGCGCCACATCGGCCTCAGCGAAGTCGGCCGCCGTGGACGACGTGTCAGACGACGAGCAGCACGAGGCGGCGTCGGATTCCACCGCGGCCGCGGAGGTGGTAGGGCAGGAGGAGCCGGCACGCGCGGGCGTCGGGAGGCGCGGGTACCCTCCTCTCCGTGCGGTGGGCGCGGCCGGCCTGCTGGTGGAGCGCGGGAGCGGCCGCGGGGTACGTGCTGGGACGGCGGAGGCGGAGGAGCTGGAGCTGGAGCCCACAGAGGCGCGCGGGTTGCCGGCGCCCGTCTCGTCGAAGAGCTTCTGCACGGCCCGCCGGCGCGCGACGGCGCCCGTGGAAGGAGGCGGGTGGTTCTCGTTGGGGAAGGGCGTGGCCGCCCGCTGCCGCCCGCGAGGCGACGGCGTCGGCGAGCGCGAGCGCGTGGAGGAGGCCGTGGAGAGGCGCGGGGTCGAGGGGACGGGCGTCGAGAGGTACCGCGAGCTGACCTCCCTCCCGCGGCGGCGCGGACGGGGCGCGGTCGGCGGCGGTACGGGCAGCGGCGGCGGCGGCATCAGGTCCCCGCGATCCGACGGCGTGGCGCCGGCGGCGGCCATGCCGGAGAGATCGGATCGGAGCGGAGGCGCAAGCAGGTGTTGCCGTCGAGGGGAAACGGGGATGGGATTTTCGGGGGAGACGGGTACAACGGCTAGTTTCGACGGGACGGGTTGAATGCGGCCGGGCGAAGAGGGGCTTAACGGCACGGGAAATGTTTGGCTACCGTCGCGGCTGTGTCAATGTTTCGCTACCTCGCCGGTGGTCGGAGAAGAGGACGGCGGAGGCAGTGGAAGGAGGGAGACGCGCGCGTCACGGCAAGTGGAGAGGGGAGTCCCGGCGCGGCAGCCGGAGAGACGTAGGGGATGAGTGGGTTCACGATCATGTGGGCCTCCGCACGCCGGGTCTGAAAGAGAAGAAGAAAGGCATAGACTGCTTCTTACAAAGCAAATGCAGTTAAATTAACAAGTCCTCTACTTATCTCGCTGCCACGAACAGAACAGGAACTCTCAAGCCAGTCTTGACTTCGACCGATCGGCACGAAGCAAAATCAATAGGATGGCAAGGAAATAACACATACATTAACAAAACACACTGATCTCAGTTGGCTCGCTGCAAAAGCAAGAACCTGCTCTAGGCGAAAATATACTTACAAATGGCCACATTTCACCAGTACATTTCCAAAAAACAAAAATCTTGTCTACGAAAATCAAGAAGGGTGACAAAAAGAATCTTTGCTGCACAAGGGGAAAAAAGGTTAATACACCACCCTAGTGGTGTGCCAGCTAACACTTCCAGCCACATTTTGGCATTGTACAACTACACGGGAGATGTATTCCTACAACAACCGAAGCCATCATCAACTTGTGAACAAAAACTGCCGATATCCACTTTGCCATTTGCCACATTCATTCTTTTACGGTCAGTGTGGTTTGTATCAGACAGCCATGAACAGAACTAGTGCAGTTCCAGCAATCAGACATAAGAAGTCATGCGCACCTGCATCATGTTTGAGTGTGGGATGCTCATCAACATGATCGCGCGGCGGCAGTTGTTCCTCAGGAAGGCAAAGAAATAGTTTATCATCAGCTTCTTGAAGAACCACGAGTCCTTCCTGGCCTTGATGATGGGGTTGTCGATGAGGTAGACAGCCCCAGACTGCTTGGACTGCTTGATGAACGCCAGCTCCAGTTCAAGGTTCTGTGCATAATCCAGTACAGGATCGTGCTGAGGCGTGGAGCAGCTGGCTTCAGGAATGAGCTCTGTTGAAGGCGCATAGTCTGCCAGGAGAGGGACGTCGAGCGAGTAGAGGCTGCCATTTGGTGCTTGGATGATCTTCACAGGGGTTGGAGGCTCTTCGTCCGAGTCGACGTCGTCTTCGCTTTGTAGGGATAGCTCTACAGCCTCTCGTTGTATGAATTTCTCGAGGCCTTCAATCAGAAGACGCTCAAATACGCTATGGTGCTCCTGCTTCTTGTCTTTGTACCCGTATCTGTGCTAGAAACAAGCTAATGTTAGGGAATGTTTTGCTGTCGATTCCATATGACGAAGCTTAAAAATTCCTACAACAGTTCATAACTGGAGGCGAATCATGAATGTAGTAGCTACATCTCATATGCAATTAACAACAATCGATCATGATGTTCTTTTTGTAAGTGCAAGTTTCACATGGAACAAAACTTATCTACATGTAAGATCAAGCTTTTACCTCGCTATACAGCGGAACATGTGATAGCCCCTTGAGCATACACGTTGGAATAGAAACCTTTCACTTTGGGGAACCACAGGAACTGGCACATTCCTGATACACACAAATACAATTATCGAGTGTATCGCAGGGAGTGAGGTCAGAAAATGACCAAAAATTGCAGGAACTCCTTTCACAATATCAGTGCAGACTAAGCCTAGTCCAGGAGCTCTGATGGTACCAAGGTTGGGCCCCAACTTCCTCATCAAATCCTTTGAAAGTTTCTGCTTGACTTCACTGTCATACTTTAGTTTGCTCCCGTAGTTCCATATAACCATAATCATGAGTAGAACAGATGCAAAAACCAACAACGCCCAGCCCCCATCTCCAACACTACTCAGAGCTGATGAGAAGAAAATTAGCTCCAAGAATAGGAATGTGATAACAAATGACAGAACCTTCGTAATATTGAACTCCCATATTAGAAGCATTATTATTGTAACATAAACTGTGGCCATTATCATCACCCCAAGCTCAGCGATAGCTGTTCAAGATGGAACTTTGTCAGAGCAGCAGAAAATAACAGATTGAATAAATAGAGAACATACTGGCATCAAAAGCATATCAATACATTATTTACCATATGCGTTGCCAATGTCATATATGTTTCTGAACAGAATGATAAAGCCCAGGCAGGAAACCAATAGAAACCAGTTTACAACAGGAATGTATATCTTAGCCATAAATTTCCGAGATGTATGAACAATTTTGAGCCGGGGAAAACAACCAAGTGCTATAGACTGCTTTAGGCACTGGAATATAGCAACCGTCATTGTCCTACTGGCAATTAGTGCAGCCAGATTCGCCACTAAGAAAACAGGCCAGAAAACTCCACCTGTAACGAGAAGCCAGCATAAAATAAGTGGAAGTAGCTAGTCCCCCAGATGGGTTAAAAAAAAGGCAGAAAACACAACTGATTTAAGCAGCAACTGTTTACGTATTGAAGAAGCATTATTGGAATATAATATATCCATGAGAAAATGGCAGATAAACATTCAGCACAATCCAACTTACTTGGAATAGATGAAAAGAAGACCTGCTCAGACGACTTTTGGTTGGCAATGAGAAAGGCAGCTTGTCCTAGATACGCCAAGACAAGGCAAGGAAGAACAAGAAGCACAAACATATACTGCAATGTAAAATAAGAGCTTATTAAGTACATACAAATTACATAAGTGTTTCAAATATTAGCTGCAACTGCAAGTGGGGGGAACAAAAGAAGTCAAGGCTTTCATTGGTTTGCAGATAATACCTGAACATATCTTACAGGAAAGTAACAAAGATTCGAAAAGATGGCCTCCGATCCTGCAGTATAGTTTGGATAAGCTTAAACTGAGTCTCTTATAATGACGGAAATAAATGTTTTTACTCAATATTTAGGAAAAAGTTCTGAACCAATATGCTATTACAGAAGAGAATCTTATTTCATCAATAATGAATGTCCGATAGTAAAGATACCCAACAAATTGAATAAGACAACAACCAAAAGAAAAAAAATGTTGGACATTCAGCTGATTATAGACCAATAAACTATGGTGATTACCTGTTGCACATAAAAGACAACCACCGAGGGACAGCCAAGCCTGAAAAGGATTCCTCCCAAAATAATAAATAATGTAGAGCGGATTAAATGCCTTAAACGCTGTTGGACCATATAGACTCAGATTGTATATTCCAATCCCTCCAAGGCAACAAAACCATAAAAGTAAAGAAGGGCCAATTGCAAACCCCACTTTGCTAGTGGCATACCTCTGTACACTAAATAATACTACAAGAAGCGCAACTGAAATCATCACAACAGCATCTGCAAAGAACATTCCATGAAAATACAAAGTAAGCAATAATTCACTAAAAAGTAAAGTCCATGCTATGAGATACGAGAGAACCCAAAAAATCACCTTGTGAGGTATTTGGCAGTCCAACTTTCAAGCCACTGACAGCAGATAACACTACATGTAAGGATAAATAATTAATTTGGCTGGACAAAAACGCTCTCTAGCATTAAAATAAGTTTCAATGACATGGAAAAGACAAAGGTTTATTCGATGTCTATAGTATTCTTCATGGTTAATCCACTAACAGAACTTTTGTGATTTAAGTTGAAATGTAGACACAATGAAAAAGAAGCAAACCTGACATTGTTGGTGTGATAACTCCATTGGATATGAACATGGAAGTCCCAAACAAGACTAAGCCTAGAAGCAACTTCTTCAACAGTAGTGACGATTCAAGTTTCTCTTTTACTTTTATGGATCTCTCAAGCTCTGGTGTTGGAAGCTTGAGTCGAAAACTTGACATCCTCTTCTCAGCCTGTACTTGGTTTGGAATGAGACTCACTTTTGCATTTCTACAAATCAAAGAATACAAGGCAAATATACCACCTGCAGAGTCATGGAACCAATGCAAGATGTAAGCCTCTGGCACACCTTTGTATAAAAGTCTGAACCTGATTAACTCAATTTACAACCTGGCATGTACCTTCACCGTCATCATTGGCCCAAAGGACAACCAAAACATACTTCACTAATGGCATCAATATAAGAGTATACAGAACTAGTGAGAGTGCTCCAAGAACATCCTCCTCTCCAAGAATAGGGTACTTGTTAAACATGACATCAAATGTATACAATGGACTGATTCCGATATCTCCAAACACCACCGCAAGAGTCTGAAGAGCAAGGAACATTGTCCTGCCAAAATCAAACTCCTGCACATGTAAATGAAATAACTAAACCATATGAAAGATAATGAGTGAAACATGATAAGCAATGGCAGACATTCTCTTCAGCAAACTGGAATATATATTTTTTTAGGGGAAAACTGGAACATATTAGGATGAACCTATGTACACCTAATATAATTTCCCAAAGTGTCCGAAAAAATCACATCTATCTGGTCCAGGAGTTTGAAACAATGGATACTGTTAAAAAACACAATAGCTGATGGTGTCCCCCATAACCCACCCGGAACATTGTTGAACATTTACACTACCTGCCTGTAAGTTTCGTTTCAGTGTTGCCCTATTTGATTTTAAAAATAAATTCATTAATTGATTTCGCATATGTACTCAACTTCGTATGGACCAAACCACGGAGGGAGCAGCTAGCAAGACTAGCTACACTTTTTTTTTAATTCACTACTTGTGTGTCGTAGGTTCAGGTTGGAGGAGTAAATTGGCATTTTCATGTGAATGTGCCGTGCCTTACACTGCACTCGATTTTAGCCTAAAGGTTCTCGATCAATGATTAGATTTCCCTTCCCTCACCTGATTATATTAACTACAAATCCCGAAATCCTTCTTCACAAATCAGCAAATCAGCACGTAACCCCGGCCATTGTAAGCGCACGCACGAGCACAGGAAACCCATCTCGATCACGCAACAGAAACAACACCCGTGCCCGGTGCCCCCCGTTCTCACCTCGTAGTCGTCGAGCTGCTGCGCCTGCGCGACGGAGACCTCGTTCCCCTCGACGTCGAACCAGTCGACGGACGGCACGGTCCGGATCAGCCTCTTCCTCCCCTTCTCCTCCTCCTCGTCGTCGTCGTCCTCGTCGTCCTCCGACTCGAAGCTCCCGCCCCTGCCCACCGCCCCGACGGGCGCGGGGGTCATGGGCTCGAGCCCGGCGCGGTCCTCGTCGTCGTCGTCCTCCGTGGACACCCACCGCCATTCCAGCGACGGCGCCTTCCGCATGCCGCCGGCCGCCGACGACTCCGCCGCCGACGACGCCATTACACAGGGCTAGGGTTGGGTCCCGATCGGATCGTGAGGGCAGGGCAGGGCGAGGAAACTATAGAAAAATTCCGTTTCGTGGTTGCGTGTGGGCGTGCGGCGGTGTGGGGTGGTGGAGGTCCGAGAGAGAGTGGGGAGCGACAAAACCGGGAGCAGAGGCGAGAGTGCGCCAAACCATTGACGATGGCGGGCCGGACAGGAGCGAGCAGTTTCGTTTGCGGAGACGGAAGCCGGTTGCCGGTGCCGCTGAGGTGGCAGCACGTGGGGATCACATGAGCTGCGCAAATAGCCAAATGTACTCCAATTTTTTTTCATCAAATATAAAAGTACAAATACTCTTAACTCAGTAGGTTGGATTCTTTCTGTAATAAGACCTAGCTAATGATTTTCAATGGATAAATAACTGCCTCATCTGGGAAGATCTTGGGCTCACCGGCAATACGTGTACCACATATCACAACATCCATAGTTGAAAGCATCACAATGTGTCGCAGTGGTTCTTTGCATCAAATATCTGGCTTGGACCTTAGATAACTGAAACCGTCACAAATTGTAGTACTTGGACCTCATTTGGAGTTTGTCGGCGCTCTGGATGACCCAACAAGGTGGTATATATGTGATTGAACATCTTGCTTGGCACCTCGCGCTTACATTGATGAATGTGAGAACGATGATATCTTGTTTTGAATCAAGCATTTGTTTCTTTTCTCCTCGAGTAGTGTTCAAAGTTGATGAGAAGGACGGTGACAGATTTGCCGAAAGGAGACTCGTCCTTAATTAGCTTGTCCATGCCCACGATGAAGAGCACGCGTCCCTCCGACCCGCCATCGCCATCGCGATGCCTTCAAATAATCTTGAAAGGCACGCGTGGTAGGGAGAGAGGCGTCTGGCCAAGCGGAGGGAGCGCGTAAATAAGGTTCTTCACTGATAGGGCTTTTTTGTTGCAAACCTATAAGAGTGGAGCATACAACTTAGAATATGATTCTATAATCACTAGGGGCCACGAAGTGGAGCATACAAATTACAATATTATTATATAATTGAATAGCAAGTCCATGCACCATATAATTTGACGCACTGGGGAAAGGGTAGGATTTAGTACATGGGCTAAACCCTCGAGCTTACATGTGGAAAAATCTAATAAATTTCTAGATTCTATTGTGTATGTGCTTAATGTTTAAGCCCCCAGCGAAAAGAAAACGATGCAGTATCAATAAGTACCATATGGCTAGTTCGTGTGGCGGTAGATGATTGTTTTCCGTATATATAGCAACCCTCCTATGACATGCATGATACATAGAGCTACTATATGGGAAGTTCCTAGGCTTAAAAATCCTAAAAGGTTAGTTAATTGTATTTTTCCTTAATTGTCTATGCGCTGCCATCTCCTATTGGTCCGGCCAGTCAAATTAAAGAGCACATCCCGCACACGTATATAATGCAGAGAACACAACGACGACAAGAGGACATGTATGTACAGCTTGCGTTAGCGTATACCGTATATATAGCTCTACGTACAACGTACTCTTAAGCGTGCGGCGAGCCAGCCACCGAGTCACACCTCCCTGGGGTCCACGAAGATGGAGCGCGAGCAGGGGCCGACGACCTGGCCTAGTCCCAGCCGTCCGCGTGGCCGCCGCCGAGCCGCTTCATGCACCACAGGTCCTCGGTGCACACGACAGGCGGCGCCACAGCGGGATGCGCTTGCCGAGCGGGTCCGTGGCCTCCGCCCTCCAGTCCTTCACCTACACTGCCACCGCGCGCGCTGCCGCCCTGCCGCGCGCCATGTTAACGATGGACGCGAACACCGCCTCCGCGGACAGCGCGGCGTCGCGTCCTCCGCTCCCGGCGAGGCCGTAAACGAACCTCCCAGCGAACGGGCGGAACACAGGTCGTGCACGTACGGCACGCGTAGCCACTTCCCACGCGATCCAGTGCGCGGCTGGCGGCGGCGGCGCAGGCGCGACGCGCCACACACCTGGAGGCGGAACATGCCGCCGCAGTCCCACGCGCTCGCCACGGCCCACGACTCCGGCGGGGACGCAAGGAAGCGGTCGACGTCACTGCCAGACTGCATGGTCACCGCCCCACTCGAAGCCGCCGCTGTCGCCGACGATCGCCAGGAACGTGCCGCGGGAGGGCGTGTTGGGACGTGGCCGATGTCCGCGGGGAAGAACTCGACGTGCGCGAACCGGCTGCGGTACAGACGCTCGGCGTCGAGGGCGCCGAGGCGAACGACCGTGGCGCGGCGCGGCCCCTCGAGCCGGTGCGACTGCACAGGGTGCACGAGCAGGATTGTAGGAACAGCGAACGGAACTTGGCGTAGCCACAGCGGCCGGTGAAGAGACGCCGCGACGCCTCGTTTGACCTGTCGGTGGCCATGCACGCGTACTCGGCGCTCATGAGCTCGAACCACTCCTCCAGCTGACGCACCAGCTGCAGCGTGACGCCCATCCGCCACCGCCTGGATGCCATGCCATGCATGCACACCAGTTTTGTTTAACACAACAGCATGGATCAGTCAAATCGATGCAAAGTGGAGTTGAACTTTACCTGTGGGAGCAGGCCGCGACGCGGAGGCCTAGAATGTAGCGGACGTTGGTGAAGGCGGGTGCGCGGTGCGCCAGAGCGGCTCTTGGCGGAGGCGACGGGGCCGACGATTTGGCGGCCCGGGGCGGCGAGTGGCGGATGCGCGCGACGGGGTCGCTAAGCAGGTCGGCGTGCAGCGACATCCCGCGCCGTCGGGCCGACGTCGCACTCCCGGTCAACGGCCTCCGTCCCGTCGCGGTCCGTCTCCCGGATCGCCACCCCACGTCTGATATATATGTATGTACTCCTCGCGGCTAGCGCGCAACTAAGCAAGTTGCTGCGCTCACTGCTCGATCAATGCTCACCGGCAACCGGAACTGGGCACATGTAGCACTTACATACATATAGACAGCCCAATGCAGCATTGCTCACCGGTTGTTGCCTAACAATAACTTGCACTTTAGTATGCTGAACCAAGATAAAGAAAGAGATCGAACACACTTCGTTCTCGTATGCATACGAGAGTTACTACACAAGGTAATTTGTGAGAGTGAGCAATCCGAAGGCTCGGAGAGACTTTTGTACTCCCTCCGTTCCAAATTATAGTCACTTTAATTTTTTGTTCTATCTATTTTGCTATATACCTAGTTAAATAATTTGCTAGAAACATAGCAAAATGGATGAATAAAAAAAATCAAAGTAAACTACAATTTGGAACGGAGGAGGTGTTGGTTTGAGGGGAGGTCGCAACGTTATTCTCGGATGATCTCATATGGGAACTTGATGTTTTGGTGAAGGGAAGATTGGACCAACCTGGATGGAGAACTACTTTTTTTATGCCTTTATTATGGTAAATCACTGGTGGAGAACAACATAATGTATTTTTGAGATTTTTCCTAATTGTTAGGGGAAAAGTCTATTTTGTCTCCATCAACTATCACGAAAGTCTAATTTTCATTCCTCAACTCTAAAACCATGAATAATTCCTTCCTAATCTTTTAAAGCCGGTTACTTAACCTCCAGAGTTCTCTTAGGTGTTTTTTCTTTTTTTTTTCAACAAAACAGACCTATGTTGTCCGGAGTCTCTTCCTTTCTGTACGCTGCTGCCGCCCAGCTCAATTGGCAGCCGCATCTTGATCTTGGCTAGGGACTCAATGAACTGTTGCATGCTCTTGAGGTACATATCTCCATGATCTGCTGCTGTATCGCACTCTGCTCCACCTCCATGTCCGTGTCCATGTCCATGTCCATGTCTCCGAGTTGCGACGTGAACACGTCCGGTGGTGGCCTTCGCGACACGCGTGACGTCGGCGTGTCCGGCAAGCGGCGGGACACAAGCACCACGATGAGCTCGTCGACGTCGTGCGGAGGCAGTGGCAGAGGCGTCTCTGCCCCCTCGACGACCGAAGCGCCATCAACGGCGGAGGGCGGCAGTAGCGCGAATTGAAGCCGAGGAGTTGGTCGTCGAGCACGCCCCTACTGCAGCTGTGCATCCAGAGCTCGCACTTGAGCACGTCCATAGCGCTGCCAGCGTGGGACGCGCAGCAGCGGGAGCAGGCGCGTGGCCCGCGCGGCGCTGCTGTCGTCGTCGGGCGCTGAGGTTAGTGCTAGCGTCACGTCCTGGTCCCGATAGATGCAGATGTTGTTGATGCCTCGCGCCTCGTGCACGAAGATGTACAACACGCAGGAGACTGCTCCTCGTCGTCATGGTCATGCGAAGGAGTGTTTGCTGCTCTCCTCCTCTGCTCCTTCGCCGCCGGCTCCATGGCAGTCAGGAAATCAAGTTTTGTACTGGTGCCTCAATCACGAAGAGAAATGTGTAGGACAGTGGACACCAAGTTTTGTACTGGTGGTACTGGTGCCTCAATCGCGAAGAGAAATGTGCAGGACAATGGACACCAAGTTTTGTACTAGTGGCTTGCAAGAGCAGAGCACGGGGAGTGTGCTGTGCACGCCAGGGCATAGTGGAGGGTCGGGTCGGTTTTTTTTTATGCCTCAACTCTTTCCGTACAAGTTGTAGTATCTGAACTCATGCACCAACTCACACCACCACACGCACACCAACCCACACGCACAACACCCTAGTGCACAAGCTAGATCTACACCCATACGAAGAAGCTGTACGTGGCTGAGAGATATCCGAAGCCTTCTAGCTTCGTACGTAACGGGCACGTCACCCTGACCATTATGGCGCATCCACGCGTGAGGCTGTAGAAAATGGGGAAAAACCCCGGTGGAAATCCTGCGCCGAGCAGCCCTCGAACACAGGATCGGTGGCTTCGTCACCCGAAGACCAACCGAACGAGCTACGGCTCGTTCCCGGAGGGTCGGGTCGTTGCCCAAATTGAACCCTCTATGCCTTGATTCCACACCAGGTTTACCCGACTACTCCACACCTGTGACCTACGAGTCTGCATGTACAACATGACAACGTATCCTATGCAAACTAGGTAAGTTGTGCAAACTTGCAAACTATAGATCTGGATCCTAGGATGGTCATCCGATGACTGTAGAGAGAGGTGGGGTAATTTTACGAATTAACACCTGCCAGCCCTTCTGTTAATTGTGGTTTTTTTCCAAAACACCCCCCCCTCCCCCGTCTCGCTCCGTCTCCTGGACTTCGCGACCGCCGCCGCGACATCGCGACTCGCGACGACCTCGCGTCTCGCGACCGGGACTCGCCCCCGGTGGAGGAGCTGCCCGCCGCATCGGCCGCCGCCTCGCTGGGACCTCGCGACTGTCGCCGCCGCCGCCGCCGGGACTCGTGACCGCCGCGGACGACGACGCCATGGAGGTGGAGCCGGTGTTGTTGCTCCTAGGACGCTTCCGCGTCGACATGACGGTCACCTCGGACGGACGGATCTCCCGGTACTGTGGTAGCGACGGCGGCGAGAGCGGCTTGGCCTCGTCGTCTTCTTTGGGAGCGGAGGGGGACCCGAGTTCCGGAGTGGAAAGTGGGCGAGTGGCGAGGCTTGGAGGGAGGGAGGAGCCGTGCGGTGGTTAAAAAAGGAGGGAGAAGGAGGGGAGGGAAGGTGGCGGGCGGCTCCTCCACCGGCGGCGAGTCCCGGGGGTCGCGACTCATGCGACTGGAGACGGAGCGAGACGGGCGACTGAGACGGAGGGAGACGGAGGGAGACGGAGGTGGTGTTTTGGAAAAAAACCACAATTAACAGAAGGGCTGGTGAAAGCTCCGGTTTAGTTTTGGTAATTAATGACACTCAAACGTTGCTAATGCTTTGCTCTAAGTATGGTTAGACACATAGCAACGTGACGGTGGATGATGGAGCATGGCGATCACCGTGATGAACATGGTGGATGTGATGTGATCGAGCTCCGACGGAGGCCCATGGAGATCAAGGCGAAGGTACACTTGATAGGACTTTCCGGTTTAGTGATCAAGACACTTAGAGAGTGTGATCACATTTAGGATCGATAACCGACTATCAAGAGGGGTTTCCTCGGTTCATTCGCGGTCCTAAGTGCCTCTAGTTGTGACTTTGCATGATGCATGAGAGGCTAACTAGAGAGCTAACTCTTGCCCGACTTTTCATGAGTGAAATGCTAACTCCAAGGCTTGAGATTGGATCTACTCTTGGTGGAGTTAGTGCACAAGGCAAGGGATTTCGTTTGGATCAATTTGGAGCAAATTGGACACATGAAATGACGACTACAAGGCGCCGGACGCAGGCGACACGGGCGCCGGACTCGGCGGTGTGGCGTCCGGCGGCGTGGAACTGGCTCGCGCGCGCGGTGGCTGGCTGGGCTGCTGCGCCGGACGCCGCAGGAGGAGGGCGACGGACGCGGAAGGTCGTGCAGGACGCACTCCAGAAACATTTCTTGTGGGCGACCTTGGCGGACGCGGCGCCGGACGCTCGCCGGACTCGCGTTGCTGGGCGTCCGGCTCGGCTGCTGCTCGCGCTGGCTGGCCGCGGTCCAATGCGCAGGATGCGTCTGGTGGCTTGGCTGCGGACGCGGCGTTGGAGGACCCCGGCGTCCGGCGAATGGCAGCTGAACACGTGGCGATTTCAAATCTTAACGGTCGGCTCGCGACGCGGAGAAGGGCGCCGGACGCGTCCGGCGGTCCGCGCAGGACGCGTCCGGCGCTGTGTATTTCGGCCCCCGAGATGAGCAACGGCTCTATTCCGAGGGGGGTCTATAAATACATGTTTGGCCGGCCTTGGGGAGGCCTCTTTGCCATTTCTTCATACTTGAGCATACTTTGAGCAAGAGAGCTCCTCCCCCACTCATCTCTTTGATTCCTTTGCTAATCTTGAGAGAGATTTGAGTGAGAGCAAGTGATTTGCATTAAGAGTTGCATCTAGAGGCACTTGTTCTTCGAGTGGGCTGCGGATTCTTGTTACTCTTCGGTGATTCCCGTCACCGTAGACGGTTTGGAGCAGCGGGTGGTGGTTGAGCTCGACTTGGTGATTGTTCGAGGCCACACCGGGTTCTTGTGAGGGGTTCTTGATCCTTCCCCGCGGGAGTTCGCGAAAGGATACTCTAGTGGATTGCTCGTGGCTTGTGGATCCTTGTCTTGTGTGGAGATTGCGGCTCCCCATTGGGGTCTTTGGCACTGAGTCAATTGAGCGGGCAACTCACCAAGCAAGTGCATCGCCACAACGAGGACTAGCTTGCCGGGAAGCAAGTGAACCTCGGTAAAAAAATCATTGTGTTGATTTGTGATTGCCGAGGCTTCGACCTCCATTGTGATTGTGCTTGAGCATCTCTAGGTGATTGGCTTCTACACCGGTGATTGGCTACCTTCTACTCTTCGCGGCGGTATAACCTTCCATCTTCTCTTTACTTCCCGCAAAATAGAATTGCTTGTTGTGGTCGGTCGGGAACCACTCTTTGAGTAGTTTAAATCCCGTGGGTAGAATTGCTTGTTGTGGTCGGTCGGGAACCACTCATTGTGTAGCTTAAATCTCGTGGGTAGAATTGCTTGTTCGGTTTCGGTGAACCGACATTGTGTAGTTTGATCACCGCGGTTGATTGTGCAATTGGATTGAGTAGCCTTGCTTGTTTAGGACGGCTTGCATAGAGTAGTCGAAGCTTTTGCTTTGCACATTTGCCGCCTTGCTAGCTAACTTGTCGTCTAGTGTTCTTGCTAGAAATTTTATTAGGCTATTCACCCCCCCTCTAGCCATTGTGACCTTTCAGCTGGCGGGTGTTAATTCGTAAAATTACCCCACCTCCCTCTACAGCCATCGGATGGCCATCCTAGGATCTAGATCGATAGTTTGCAATTGCACAGCTTATCTAGTTTGCATAGGATACGTTGCCGTACAATATAGACCTATTTTGAAGAAAAAGGAAAACCCACCCAGCAAAACAGTCCTGGAGGGCTAAGTGGTCGGTTTTGAAAGATCAGGGAGGAATTTTCTGGTTTTAGAGTTGAGGGAGGAAAAATAAATTTTCGTGATAGTTGAGGGAGGTAAACTATACTTTTTTTCCTTGTAACAGGGACTTGTGTGCGGCTAATTTAAAGGGTCGTGGGCTGTAACACATCTCCGAGCAACGGGCGTGGCAGTAATAGGTTGTGAATGCGCCATAGGCCGGCAGGCCACACTACTACAGCACGCCTCTGTAGGGGCGGCTAAAATCTCACTGTAAGGGCGGCTGGGCGAGCCTCCCTTACGCCCCCGATCTTACAGTGGGGGGCACTGTAGGGGCGGCTCAACATCAGCCGCCCTTACAGTGAAAATCGAAAAACAAAAAAAAAAGCCCAAATGGGCTTGGATCTGGGTCGCCATGGTCGTCCACGCCGGATCCCGCCGCCGCGCGCGCTCGCGAGGAGAACGCCATCGCGCCGCCCGTATCGTCACCGACTCGATCCGCCACCGCCGGAGCACCGCGCGCCGGATCCGCGAGCCCGAGGCCGGATCCGCGGGCTCCAAGGCGCCGCGCTCCGCCTCGCCGCCGAAGGGCGCACTCCGCCGCCGCCCAAATCCACCGCCTGCAAAGCACCATGGAACTAGGGTTAGGGACGAGAGAAGAGAGAAGATGGGGTGAGGAAAAAAGATGACCCGGAGTACCTGCTGGTGGAGAAGCCATGGACAGCCGGCGGATGGGCGCGGCCCCCTCCGCGGTTCCCCTCCGCGACTCCGGCGGACGGGCGCGGCCCCCTCCTCGGCTCCGGCGGACGGGCGCGGCCCCCTCCCCGGCTCCAGCGGACGGGCGCGGCCCCCTCCCCGGATCCGGCAGGCGCGACCCCCTCCCCGACTCCGGCGGAGGGGCGCGGCCCCCTCCCTGGATCCGACAGACGGGCCCCCTCCCCGGCTCCGGCGGACGGGCGCGGCCCCCTCCTCGGATCTGGCAGGCGGGGTGGAGGAGGAGGGAGGTGAGGGCGCGCGGGCCACGCCGGGTTCCCCTCCGCGACGCCGCCGGACGGGAGGAGCAGGGCCGTGCCACGCCGCCGTATGACGAGGGAGAGGTTGGAAGCGCAGCGTCGCCGTTGCTGGGGTGCGGGGGGCGTCGATCCGGAGCTCGGTGAGGAAGGACGGGTGCTAGGGCAGCTGGGCGAGGCGGCGCTGCGTTGCCGTCGACCGAGCGGCGCACGCGTTTGGGTTAGGGTTTGGGGCGGCAGGCGAGGTGAGGAGGAAGAGGATCGGGGAGGGGAGGGGCGGCTAGTTAGGGTTTGGGTGTTGGGGCGCCCATTTATATACTACGAGGTGCTGGGCTGGGCCTGTAATGGGCCGACGCCTGTAGTAAGGGCGGCTGGATCACCAGCCGCCCCTACAGTGCGTTAGCAGGGGTGGCTGGTGATGCGGCCGGCCAGCTCCCCGCCCCAGCCACTGTAGGGGCGGCTCCATCACGAGCCGCCCCTACTACAAATGGGCAAGCGCTCCTACAGTGAGTTTTTCACGTAGTGCCACAACAGCCCACCTTGTTTGGTTTCCAAGTCTCGCCTCATCATTGACCACGACGTTATGGTCTCATGGAGAACAACAATTAGCTGGGCACCAACGACGAGCTCTAGTGCAACCTAAGGTGATGGGGTGACGTCGTGTTCAGTTGCCAAGATACGTGTACTGCAGAGATATTAACTCTCTAACAAATTTTCCAGCTGAGAGCGTCTCTCCTGTTTCCGTTCCGGTGACCACCCATATTTGACCCCTGCCTCTCGAGAAATTGGCTATTATAGGACTCCAAACGTTTGCTTTCGCCGAAATAGGACTTCTAACGTTGCTTTCGTTAAAATAGGACTCCAAAGAATTTCCATAAGCTATAATAGGATTTTGGTCTCTTTTATTCTCTTTTGGACTCTAAAAATACATGTATTTTCCGTATTGCCCATACTACCCTTGGCTATTCAATATTTCAATCGATTCATCTGCTACTGTACCGATTCATCTCCCGTACGAGCGTGAGGCTTCGTCTCCCGTACCACCGCCGCCATCGCTCCTGTGCGCCGCCGCCCATAGCTCCTGTGCGCCGCCGCGGCTTTGCCCTCCTCCACGCGCGCCGCTGCCTCCTCCATGGATGGAGGAGGGCCGGCACCCTTCCTTCTCCATGCCGATGCCTCAACCATGAATGGAGGAGACATGGACATGGCTGGCCAAACCCTAGCAGCGGCGGATGGCCTGGAGGCCGCGGCTGGTGATTCTGTGGTCGCGGCTCGAGCGTCTGGTGGCCACGTCGCGATCGATGATGCCCTAGGGTTGGAGGTGGTGGCACCCGATGTCCAGGCGCCCATAGATGCTGCTGCTCGCGCAAGGTCGCTGCTGCCCACTGTTTGCCCACTGTCACCTATAGCAGTGCGGACATATGGCATCAAGAAGGAGTTTTGGTTAGGAGTGGAGAAGTCAACTACCGAAAAATATAGGGGTTTTTGCAAGTCTGGTGATGAACATTCAGGCCCTTGTAAGTGGAAGATAAATGGCTCGAAACTAAAGGGCAGCCCTACTGTGGAGGTACAATATTTTTCGCATCACTTAATTTAATCATATCTTGTTAATATTTTTTGCATCACTTAATTCAATATTTAATAATATTATTTCATTTTTTGTAGGTAACTGTGTTAGTTGACGAACATGATTGTGTGTCTAGCTAGAGGATTCAGGTTACAACTCCAAGTTTAAAGTGGGTAGCTGACAGGGCTGTGGATATCCTTAGAGTTGAACCAACTCTTGGTACTAAGGATCTGAGAACGAGGTTGGAGACAAATCCATTGCATAAGTGTACAATTGGATATGACACTGTACAACGGGGGAAAAAAGAGCTCTTGAAGTGATTTATGGGAAATGGTCAGATAGCTTTGAGCTACTATTTAGGTGGAAGGCTGAGGTGATGAAGCGGAGTCCTGGGAGTGTCGTTGAGATTGATGTCCTTGAGGTAGATGGTGACATATATTTCCACCGTTTTTTCTGTGCCTTGAAACCATGCATTGATGGATTCCTTGAAGGTTGTAGGCCTCATTTGAGCATAGATGCTACAGCACTTAATGGTAGGTGGAATGGTCATTTGGCTGCAGCAATAGCAATTGATGGTCATAATTGGATGTATCCAGTAGCTTATGGCTTCATAGCTAGTGAAACAACAGACAACTGGACTTGGTTCATGCAACAATTGAAGAAAGCTATAGGTGATCTTCCAATCCTTGCTATTTGTTCTGATGCTTGCAAGGGCTTGGAGAATGCAGTGAAGAATGTATTCCCCAATGCAGAGCAAAGGGAATGCTTTTATCATATGGTCAAGAACTTCAAGAAGAGATATAGAGGGTTTGGAATGATATATCCTGCAGCGAGGGCTTACACAAAGGACATTTTCTATGACAACATTGCAAAAATGCTTAGTGAATCAGAGGCAGCTGTGCAATGGTTAAGGACCAATCATAAACATTGGATGCCTATCCCGGTGCCACCAAAAAAGTTGACTCCAAAGAGAAGAAATCTAAACATTGGATGATGGCACATTTAGTTGTGATGAGATGTGAACTCATTTTGGTTGTGATAAACTTGTGTTCTATTGAGATTTGAACTCGTGTAATTGCCATTTGGAACTACTTAAGTTCTTTTGTGATGATCTTATGCAAATATGAATTTATGAGATGAGGTTATTGCCAAATTCTTGCTCTTGTATTTTAATTGTGAATCTGTAATTGTGTATGAATTAATTATATTGTTGTTATGCATGTGGAGCCATGGCCATGCTGAAGCCAGCCACGGGCACGCAGATCAGCCAACCACGGCGGCCGGCGAGCCAGCCAAGGCAGCGGCCAGCCAATTCTGGCGGCCAGCAAGCCAAGGCGGCCAGCCAGCCAGCCAAGGCAGTGGCAAGGCGTGCGGCCAGCCGGAGGCAACGTACGTACGTACGGTACAGGCCAAGCAAGCCAAAGGTAAGGTACAAAAGGGTACAGGCTAGCCAAACATAACATAAGGGTAAAAGAGTCACTTTAGAGACAAATTCATGTATTTAGAGTCCAAAAGAGAATAAAAGAGACCAAAATCCTATTATAGCTTATGGAAATTCTTTGGAGTCCAATTTTAACGAAAGCAACGTTAGGAGTCCTATTTTAGCGAAAGCAAACGTTTGGAGTCCTATAATAACCAATTTCTCCTGCCTCTTGGTCCACACGCGTCGTCTAGGGTATGGGTACAGTGATACCACGGTGATGGAGTGCTCGTTTTGAATCGAGTGCACAAATATAGGTTTTGTCTTATCAAACTTCTTTAGTAGTTCTTTAGTGCTAGCTGCCATCGTTATCAAAATCACCAAATGGACGGAGAAGCAATGGACGAAGGAGCAACTCAACGAAGAGACAACTATCTGTTAGTTAAGATGTTGCATACCATATTATGTAATAAGGTTAGTTTCATTATCATTGCATTAGCTAGACAATAAGGGGAGGCATGTGGGCGAAGGCGTGCTCGGCCCACAATGCAGCCCGAGTTGAGTTGGGTCCGTGGCAGTCCTCACCTATCAGACTAGTCTTTTGGGTTGTGTAGGCCCAAGAGCTATATGTTGTGGCTCCAGTGGACCTGGGGGGAGCGGCACCGGCAGATGGGCTGGGTTGGCTCCAAGGAACCAAGCGGGACCGGCAGACGGGTCGGGCCTGGTTCTATCACTATCCACGGGTGGATCCACACCCCGGGTTAGGGGCTGGTCCAGGATGGAGCCTAAATTTCCTACATGCAGATTTTCCTTAGCAATGCAAATTCTTGAATTTTAGCTTATAAATAGTACTTTCTACAACTAGTTCCAAGTTGTCTTTAATTCATTAGCCTCTGAGATGGTGTTTCGTGTTTCTAAGTCCATCCCTGAATCTAGAAGCTTGAACAAGAAGACGATATTCCCTACAATTACCTTAGGAGTAGTATAAAAGGAGGAGATCTCTCACTCCCCACACCTCACTCATGAGCCTCTCTCTTCCCTCTCACTTGTATTTTTACCTTAGTCTTTCGAGCTATGTGCCAATAAACCATTAAACAGAATATAAGATATTGCACCAATATGCACCCACCTTGATAGTTGTCGTATTAAACTGGATAAATTACTTGATATTGAACGGCCCTACATGTCACTATCCATGGCATCCAAATTCAACTCTTCATCTGATCCACATTCAACTCTTCATCAAAATCGATGACTTCATTAAAATCATAGAACGCATGGCCCTTATATAGGAAAACAAAGAAAATAAGATACTCTAAGTAAGTTGATTTGTTCCCCCACTCCAGATTGATTGTTTCCAGATTTAGAAATAATAACTTCAAGTCTCCCATCACATAACCAAATACTCTTGAGTATGTTGAGGATTGAGTCACGTAGCGTAGGTCGAGGCTTTACAGCTTCAAAGCTATGGAAAACAGGGGTAGCAAAATCAGGTGGATTAAGGACAATATATGATGCATGATTGTTATACCACTCCTCTGACGAAGCCTATACAATGTTTAAGGTTTAGGGTACAAAAAAGGATACAAAAAAGATAAATAACTTATATATATATATATATATGAGAAAATCTCTTATAGAACTTGTAACAAAAAGACAAGGGATTCAATATCGAAGATGAATAACAAAAAATTATCACCTAAAATTGTGGGTAGTCGGTACCTGAGGAGAGTAATTAGCTTCCCACATTCTACTTCATGATCAATTGTATATCCATAATCCATTCCTAAGAGATCATGTCGAACGACTAGCAATGAATTTGTCTCTAGGGCGTGCTTAGGCTATCAGATGGTGAGTCACAGAAACTCGGAGGATTTATACTGGGCGTTAACGATCCCTACGTCCAGTTCGAGCGCAAGCTCGAGTTCTTGAAGTTGTATTGCGAATGGGGTGTACAAAGGCGACGAGAGAGAGGCAAATCCTCAGGTCCCGGCGCCGAGAGTTGTAACTAACTTGTTCTGACTTCTGCGCTGATGGATCTCTCCTTTTATAGTTCAAGGAGAGATTCGATCCTACTCTAATAGGTCTAATCATGTCGATCGTTGGTCCTTCTTCGTCGAGGGGTCCGAGCGCGTCGTACGTCGATCCTTGCTCCGTGGGAAACGAGACGGGGTAGGGGCCGAATCCTTCTCCTTGCGTCCATCGGGGACGGGAGGCAGGTTCTGTTCCTTATCTTCTTACATCCGTCAGGCACCTCCCTCCTGCGCTCATCATCTCGGCGTGGCTAATTACCATATGAGCATCGAGGTCATCAGTCTACGAGGGAATCTAGGGGCCTTTTCGTATAACCTCCCGGGCCGGGACGAATCGGCGTGGAGATTCCTGTGTCGCTCCTGTCGGCATGGCCTAGGGTCAACTATCGTATGATGGAATAACTCCCCGCGCCTCAGGCGTCCAACTCTTGGGGCCAGGAGGTCGACATCGCTCGGCTTCTCACGTTGGGCGTAAGGAACAAATTTTACCGTTTAGTAGTCTTTCGAGCTATGCGCCAATAAACCAATTTCTCATATCAAATTAAACAGATTATAAGATATTGGACCAATATGAACCCACCTTGATAGTTGTCGTATTAAATTTGATAAATTATTAGATATTGAACTGATATACACCCATTTGGATAGTTGTTGTGGTGACCCTCATCGAGGGAGGAGTTTGATTAGCCCTTGATGCTTTGATTGTGGTGATTGAGATTTGAACTCATGTTGTAGTGATTGTTCTGGGCAATGAAGATATACAACTGTATGCCTGTGCACTAGAGATTACACACTCGTAAACCATTTACATGTCAATAAAAATACCATTCTGCCATATAGGGGTATTGTAGGATGGCCAACATGGAGCTTATCGATCCTATTGTTGACCACCTGCTACAACTTGCAAAACGGACAGCTTTCCACAGCCCTATGTCTTCGTACCCACGACGAGTTGTGGTCACTTGAACACCGCTGGGTTCCATAGTCTATTAATTCATTGCTTATATGGTTGTACTTGTTACAATTATTCAAGATGCATCACTAAGATATAATTGTCTTCCCATATTAGTTACAATTATTTACTAGACTAAACTTAAATGCTTATGAGGCTACTTATTATACAATAGAAAGTTAATATTTTTATACAATGCAAATTATAATTTATAGGAAGAAAGTCACTTAGGGGCATATGTAACTAATGGTCTATGAAGTATTATAAGGTCTAATTTATTTATTTTTCTCAAACTTTAGTCTTCCTATGTGGTCTTTTAATCGAGGAGAATTTTTTATATTACAAGGGCTAGGTATGAGCACATGTGTGGAAGGGAAGCAATTTCCACAAACTAGAAATATTGTGTGGGTGGATGAAGACAAGAAGATATGATAAGGTTATCAAGATAGAATTATGTAGTGTGCAAGTTGAGGAGGGAAGGATTGGATTGGGGCGGTCGCTAGGGTTTGTAAATGAGAGTAGGAGAGAGAGGGTACCCCTTGACCTCATGTCCTGACACTATATATATAGGCAACAACAATGAACAAACATCCCCTTGGTGAGGGTGAAATTTCATAGGCAAATATACTAACTCTTATTGGGCCTCATCTAGGAGGGACTTGGACACCTATCAATGGGCTTGCCCAATATAGCCCCTCAACAACTAGGTCATGGCTAGTACTACATGACCTAGTGGATGCTATATAAGAATAGGAATTAGGAACAATACAACTTGAACTCTAGTTGCAAAGATCACCCTTCGCAACCCACACATGCATGCCTCACTAAAAACTCCATTCCAAAACCCTGTGGAAAAGGGGCAAGGAGAAAAGAGTATGCATATGTATCTTGCCTATACATATTCTACCAGAGCTTGCTGATCTTCCTAAAATACTTCATATTTGGGATTTGTCTCCTTTTACTACTTCTGTGGCATGGTTCATCGGCTTTTCTCGGCGTGCAAGTCTTCATCTCTAGGACCTTCTTAATGTATAGGTATTCATCTCTGAGGTGTTCGCCTTTGGTATCTTCTCGGCACATAGGTCTTCGCCTTCGAGGCCTTCTTGATGTGTAGGCCTTTGTCTTCAAGGTCTTCTCGTCACGTAGATCTTCATCTCTAGGACTTTCTCGCTTTGAAGCTTCACTTGATGATGCATCTTCTCTTCGAAAACAATGGATGTAGCTATCATGGTTACAGTAGTCTGTGAAGTTGTAATAGTCATGGTCGAGGGTTGCTATTGAGACTCCAATGTTTGCTCATGAGTTTTAGCCAAAAGACTTCACACTGTGGTATGGTTGGTCCTTCGATGTGCTCCTTGGTCTCAATGCTTGTGACCGAATCCTTAGCCATTCTTAGCGTAGTCTATGTCATAGTCATAGTGGTGAAAGTAGATGTCTAGATCGAAGTTGTCGGTGAGCCCCTCAAGCCAAAGTGGTTGACGAAGGTGTAGTAGAGCTTAGCACCGAAGGATGGAGGTCGCTAGAGGTGCCAATGAAGGCTCTCAAGACATTCTACATAGTGGGTGAAGATGATGGCCAAGCCCCTCTTGCTAAAGTGTTAGGGGAGACGACTTGTAGAGGTTCATTCAAGATGTTGGTGAAGCCCCACCCTGCCAAATGTTGGTGAACACAAGTCATTGTGGCTCGCCAAAGATGTTTGTTAAGACCCTCCTACAAAAGGTGCTTGGCAGAGGCAATGTTGGTGTAGACATCAAAGATGATGATGAATCCCCTCGTGCCAAAGAGTTTGGCGAAGGCGATGTCAGTGTGGACGCCAAAGTTGCTGACATAGCCCCTCGTGGTGAATGTGTCGATGAAAGCGGTGTTGGTGTAGACACCGAAGGTGTCAATGAAGCTCCTTTTACTAAAGGATAAAGGAGTCACACGAAAACGTACTTGAGTTGATAGGATGCATTATTTTTTGGGGGCTTAGGCTAACCATCTTTTTCTTGTGATGGCTAGCAAAGGCTACAACTCAAGGACCCTACATGGGAATCAATATAATTTTTAGTGTTGACCAGTAAAAGGACTAGTTCATTGCAAAGGTTAGCTCAAAAAATTTGGTTGATTCTTATTATAAAATTTTGAAAAAACTTGAACAATACAACCAACAAAAAGGACCAAAAATGTTACCGTTAGAGTGTTCAAAGGTTTGGTGGCTGCCAAAGGTCGATAGTTGATGGAGTTTTATGGTTGTCTAAGAGCAATGGTGACTGTTGCACTGAAGAGCAATGTCTAAAGAAATGATAATTTGTAATGATCTAACATTGTTGATTGTTGTCTTGAAAAGCAATGACTAGTAGACATTGATAATTTTCAACACTTGGCCCATGAACCTTGATGAAACTCCAATGGGAAGGCCAATATTTGTAAAAACTGAATGCCATTGGACCAATATCTGAGAAGGACAATTATTTGATGATGGTAACTTTGAGTTATGAAAATCCAAGAGCCATTTGAGAGAGATAACGAAGAGCAAATATGATATGAAGACCAATGATTGATAACAACTGTTGATTAATGAAGACCATAGAGTGACGAAAATCATTGACCATTAAAGATCACTGACTGAAGCAAACTCAAGAGTTGTTGAATACATTTCTAACAAAGGCTAAGTACTTAATGAGAACCACTGACTGATGAAGAGTACGCACTACCTGATTCAAACTCAAGAGTTGTTGGACAATATCTAATGAAGACCGGATACTAACCATTGACCGATGGAAAATGATTTGACTTGAGAATGTGAAAACTTGCATATAATAAGGCAAATATATTCTATGGGATGGTTAGCTCGTGAGGGTAAGAGATACTGACAAATGGTGGTGATCTACATGTTAGTAACAAAAATGATATTCTATAAAATAAAAAATGTGTTTTAAGTTAGTTGGTTAGGGCCAAGCATGTCCACTTAGGCTAGTATTTTCTTTTTTTATTTAATAGTCTCGACTATCACTAAATAAAATGTAGAGCAATTCTTTTCTCTAGAGATTCTAGAGAAAGTGATACAAAGTGAAGTGGAAGAGTTTTTTACAAGAATTAGGTCTATATCATATCTAAATAAGGGAAATAAAAAGGAACGGAGGTGGGGATTACATTGGATGAATCCTTAAGGAAGACATATCAAAAAAGAAGCAAAGACTAAAGTAAACGCTCTTTGCCTTAGGTTTGATTGTTTGAGCAAAACAAATTCCTGTTTCACCAAGAAATAAATATAAGTTCCGGATAAATTGACAATGTCAACTTGAATTGACTAATTCTGGAGTATCAAACATCTCGAGAAGAAAGAACTTTCTTGAAAGCCCTCCCTGTCCATCACATACACAAACTCTTCTTTCCGTCATATGCTAAAAGTCATGCTAAGTACAAGAAACATGTTGAGAAGAAATAACGTGCACTTGAATGGTTATAATTGTGTTCTCTACCCAGCAACACTAATGAGGCCTCAAAACATCTTTCATTGAACTATGATTTTGCAAAGAGTTGCTAGAATATTACTAGCATCTACTTTCATGCAAAGCTGTAGAGATGTAGAGAGATCGTGGGCACATATCGGTTGAACTCACCTTTTTTTATTTGAATCATATAGTTCATCTAAAACCTACTTACAGGTCATCAGTATTAAGGTGTTTGGTTCGAAGAATAAGTTAGTCCATTATCTTTCCACTCCTCCCTTTTTTGTTTGGTCAATAAAATAGAATGTGTTGATCAATCATAACAACATAACAACATTTCTCTACATATGCTCTCATGGGCAACTGGCTAATGAAGCTATTTTTCAGTCCAGAGAACTAGGTTTGAGACCTACATACTCTTAGTTAAAAAGCGGGGTACAGTCTGCTCCTTTCGTCGAGTTTTTTTTATAACAACATTTCTCATGAGCTAATAACTAGTACTACTAAGAAAAATGGAGTGATTTCATCAAATATTAAGAATGTATTCATGGTGTGTGCTCGTATGACCCAGATCATGTATTGACTATAATACGACACCTATGATCGAAGGCTTCAAACAATCTACAATCTAGATTGTTATAATCCTATTTATAATTCATAATATAATATTCCAAAGATGATCTAAACATATTTTTAATCAATATATATGGCTCCTATCGTGTTTTCAGTTTTTTCTTTTTAAGAATAAAAACACATCTTGAGAGATCCGGCGTCAACATAGATGTGTTAGCATAGTCAGTGGTAACCATTTTTTTCCTAGAAATTAGACCGCGGACATAGTTGTTGACGTCCATCAAGGTGTGCCTCCATCTCCACCACCTCCTCCTTTCATATCGTCTCGAGGTCGCTGAAAGGTCCTTTGTTTGGTTTTGATAATTGAGTGACAACTTAGGTGGACTAATTGTGTGATCATGAGAATACACAGGGATTTAGTCCACAGGTGAATGTGAGATAAAGGAGCTTCATTGAATATGTGACATGACATGGAGTCATGTGACCGATGGTGAAGATCGAGATGAGGCTTGGCTCGAGGCCGGAGGGTGTGTGAAGGACAAGTCAAGGCAGTGGAGCGATGGACCATGAGATGGTGAAGCTCGGGCAAGACTTGGTTCCGATGGACCATGAGGCGGTGAAGAGCAAGTGAGATCAAGATCAATGGACTGTGAAGGTTGCATGATGATATGAAGTGGATCATATCAACTTGAGATCGTGTCGGTGCATGTGTTGCATTGGCACTTCGGTGGAAGACGGTGGAGATGGAAATGCGCAAGGCAAAGGTATAACCTAGGGCATTTCATTTCACCGGTCATGAGGAGTGTAGAGAAGTTGATGACCGGATTTAGGATTGATAGCCGTACTATCAAGAGGGGCAAACTTGTTTGCATCTCGGTCATCTAGTGCCACTTGAGCGATCTAACATTGTGACATGCTAGGATCGAGTGGCGCTGTGAGAACAAGAGAAAATCCTTTGAAAAATGATTGTGAAAATGCTAACACACATGCACATGGTGATGTACACTTGGTGGTGTTGGCACATTTACAAAGGTGGCGTTGATCGCGCGTTGGTTTGCAGGGTTGAGTTGGGTTTGGGTCCTCTCTCCCTCCCGCCGAGCTTGCGAGGCGGGATTGGCGTTTTCGGAAAATTGGAGGCCTATTTTCTATTGCGCCGGATGCAAATTGTTGGAGAAGTTGGCGTTCGCGGCGGGCTGGAAAACGTTGTTTTACGGGCGCCGGACGCGCGCGGCCGTCGGACGCGGGCGGGCCGGACGCGTTCGGCGCATGGTGGCGGGCGTGGGCGGCTGGTCGGGGCCGCGAGCGCCGGACTCGAAGGTGGCGCGTCCGGCGGTGGCCGGACGCCGACCAGAAACTTCCAGAGCCGGAGCGCGCTAGCAGTCGCTCGGCCGGACGCACGCCGGACGCGGGCGCCGGACTGTTGAGCGTCCGGCGCGTGTTGCGCAGGATTTCTTCGCGCGATCGGCTGCTAGCCGTTGGGGCTTTAACGGTCGGCTTTGAACGGTCTGGACACGTGGAGCGCGGAGGAGCGTCGGACGCGTCCGGCGGCTTGCTCCGGACGCGTCCGGCGCGTGCTGTGGAGCTGCCCGTGGGGAGCAACGGCTAGTTAGCCCATGGGGGCTATAAATAGAGACCTTGGCCGGCCTTGGCCGGTGGCTGAGCACACTAGGGCCTTAGTGGCTTGTGTTGTAGTGCTTGGGAGCCCTCTAACTCATCCATGCTTGAGAGCGTTCATCCACTTGAGTTAGAGATCGATTCTAGTGCGTTGCATTGAGAGATTTGCATCGAGTGGCACTAGGTGATCGTGTTGCAAGCCGGTGTGCTTGTTACTCTTGGAGGTCGCCACCTCCTAGACGGCTTGGTGGCAAGAGACTTCGTTGAAGCACCGCATGGAGTTTGTGCGGTGCTCCGAAGGAGGATTTGTGAGGGGTTCTTGAGCCTTCCCCGCGGAGGATCCCGTTCTTGTGTTGATTGAAGTTGGGGCTCCCTAGAGGGGTTGTTGGCAGTGAGCCAACTTGAGCGGCCATCTCATCACCAAGTCGGTGTATCGCCACAACTGGACGTAGCTTGGTGGCGACCAAGTGAACCGGGGAAAAATCGTGTGTCGATTTGTGATTGCCGAGGCTTCGACCTCCTTGTGCTTGTGTGTGAGGCTTCGACCTCCCTTGTGATTGTGTGCGGTGGTTGGTCTCTACGCCCGGTGATTCGCCACCGCCGCGACTTCGTGTGTCCACTCTTTGCGGTGGTTTGCATCCCCTCTAGCTCAAGCTTGCATTTACATTTGTTACATTCTTGCTTAGCTTGAGTAGTGGCTCTTGTGCTCGTTTGCTTGTGTAGCTAGTTGAGCACCTTCTTGCTTGTGTAGCTAGAAGTAGTTTTAGTGTCTTGCTTAGCTTGTGTAGTTAAGTGAATTGCGCTCTTGGGTTCGGCTTGTGTAGCCTTGTCCTTGAGCATCTAGTGAGCTTAGGTTTGGCTTAGTGCTTTTGCTCATTAGAATTGTGTAGGTGCTCCCCGGTTCGCTAAAGTACTAGTTGCTTAGGTTTGTGTGACCTTGCAAGCTAGAATTGTTTAGGTGAGCACTAGCTAGTTTAGCACCTTGCTTCTTGTTTAGGATCTTTTACAAGGTGCTACTAGAGTTGTAGTTAGTGGGGGTTAGTCTTGGCTAGACCGATAGTTTTAATTCCGCATTTGTTTTGGTTAGCCGGTGCGTAAGTTTTTAGGAAGGACTATTCACCCCCTCTAGTCCATCTCGACCTTACGGTCGCTCTGGTTTTTCCCAGCAGAGGGTTCTTATCCTAGGTAACTCTATGATAACCTTCTTATTTCTAATGTACTATGTTATATCTAACCTTGTATTTTTAGGCACACATGCTTCATGCAATGACTACACGGAGGATGAAGCAAACCAACGCCGATGCTATCGCCATCGCTACCACCACTAGGCGGCGATAGTGACGGATCCCTCCCCGGACTTGACACCACCACCTCCTCCAGTCATAGGATCTAGAGGTCATTCTTGTCCTTCCTAGCAGAGGGTTCTAGTCATAGGTAACTCTGTGATAACCTTCTTAATTCGTTACTTCACTTTGAAGGTATGTCAATTCTATCTTTGTTGACTATTTGCATCACTAAGATATAATTGTCTTTCCATATTAGTTATAGTTATTTACTAGACTAAACTAAAACGCTTATGAGGCCACTAATCATAAAATAGAAAGTTAATATTTTTATACAGTACAAAGTATAATTTATAGGAAAAAAATCACCTAGGGGCATATGTAAGTGATGGTCTATCACTTATAATAAGGTCTAATTTCTTTTTTGCTCAAACTTTAGTCTTCCTATGTGGTCTTTTAACCGAGGAGACTTTTTTATATTACAAGGGCTAGGTACTAGCACATGTGAGGTAGGGAGGAAATACTTTAGATATATTGCCACAAACTAGAAATATTGTGTGGATGGATGAAGACAAGAAGATACGATAAGGCTATCAAGATAAATTATGTAGTATGCAAGTTGAGGAAGGAAGGATTGGATTGGGGCGATGGCTAGGGTTTGCAAATGAGAGAGAGAGAGAGAGAGAGAGAGAGAGAGGACCCCTTGACCTCATGCCCTGACACTATATATATAGGCAACAACAATGAACAATCATCCCCTTGCTGAGGGTGAAATTTCATAGGCTACTATACTAACTCTTATTGGGCCTCTTCTAGGAGGGACTTGGACATATATTAATGGGTTTGCTCAATATAGCCCCACAACTACTAGGTCATGGCTAGTACTACATGACCTAGTAGATGCTATACAACAAGAAGAGGAACAATACAACTTGAACTCTAGTTGCGAAGATCACCCTTCGCAACCCAAACATGCACACCTCACTAAAAACTCCATTCCAAAACCCTGTGGAAAAAGGGCATGGAGAAAAGAGTATGCATACGTATCTTGCTTATACACATTCTAGCTCTCGAGCTTGTGCCGATCTTCCTAAAATACTTCATCTTTGGGCTTTGGCTCCTTTTACTACTTCTATGGCATGGTTCATCGGCTTTTCTCAGCGTGCAGGTATTCATCTCCAGGACCTTCTTAATGCATTGGTATTCATATCTGAGGTGTTCACCTTTGGTATCTTCTCGGCACATAGGTCTTCGTCTTCGAGGCCTTCTTAATGTGTAGACCTTTGTCTTCAAGGTCTTCTCGACACGCAGTCTTCGTCTTTGGGACCTTCTCGCTTTGAAGCTTCACTTGATGATGTGTCTTATCTTCAAAAACAATGGATGTAGCTATCATGGTTAGAATAGTCTATGAAGTTGTAATAGTCATGGTTAAGGGTTGCTATTGAGACTCCAAATGTTTGCTCATGTGTTTTAGGCAAAAGACTTCAACTTGTGGTATGGTTGGTCCTCCGATGTGCTCCTTAGCCTCGGCGCTTGTGACCTAATCCTTAGTCATGCTTGGTGTAGTCAATGTCGTCGTCATAGTCATAGTAGTGGAAGTAGATATCTAGATCAAAGTCGTCGGTGAGCCCCTCAAGCCAAAGTGGTTGACAAAGGTGTAGTAGAGCTTAGCATCGAAGGAGTTGATGCAACACCTTGAGTTTGATGATGAAGGCCGCCAGAGGTGCGAAAGAAGTCTCTCAAACCGTTGTACATAGTGGGTGAAGATGATGACCAACCTCGTCCTACTAAAGTGTTAGGGAGACAACTCGTAGAGGTTCAATGAAGATGTTGGTGAAGCCCCCACCCAGCCAAATGTTGGTGAACACATGTCGTTGTGGCTCGCCGAAGATGTTTGTTAAGGCCCTCCTACAAAAGGTGCTTGGTAGAGGCAATGTTGGTGTAGACGTCAAAGATGATGACGAAGCCCCTCGTGCCAAAGAGTTTGGCGAAGGCGATGTCAGCGTAGATGCCAAAAGTTGCTGACATAGGCCCTCTTGGTGAATGTGTCGATGAAAGCGGTGTTGGTGTAGAAGGTGTCAGTGAAGCTCCTTTTACTCAAAGACAAAGAAGTCACATGAAACCGTAGTTTTGGGTTGATAGGATGCACTATTTTTTTGGGCTTAGGCTAACCATCTTTTTGTTGCGATGGCTAGCAAAGTCTATAATTCAAGGATCCTGCATGGGAATCAATATAACTTTTAATATTGAGCGTTAAAAGGACTAGGTCCATTGCAAAGGTTAGCTCAAAAAAAATGGTTGATGCTTATTATAAAATTTCGAAAAGTTGAACAATACAACCTACAAAAAATAGTGAAAGTGTTACTGTCAGAGTGTTCAAAAGTTTGGTGGCTGCCAAAGATCAATAGTTGATTGAGTCTTATGGTTGTCAAAGAGCAATAGTGACTGTTGCACAACATAACAACGTCTAGCAGAATGATAATTTGCAATGATCTAACACTGTTGACTATTGCCTTGAAAAGCAATGACTAATAGACATTGATAATTTTCAACAGTTGGCCCTTGAACCTTGATGAAACCCTATTGCGAAGGCCAATATTTTTGAAATCTGAATGCCGCTGGACCAATATTTGAGAAGGACAATTTTTTGACGATGGTAACTTTGAGTGATGAAAATCCAAGAGTCATTTGAGAGAGATAACGAAGAGCAAATATGATATGAAGACCATGATTGATAATTAACAAATGTTGATTAATGAAGACCATAAAGTGATGAAAATCATTGACCGTTAAATATCACTAACTAAAGCAAACTCAAGAGATTTTGAATAAAATTCTAACGAAGGCCACTTAACAAGAACCACTAACTGATGAAGCGTATGCACTAAGTGATTCAAACTCAAGAGATGAGTTCTTGGACATATATCTAATGAAGACCGGATACTAACCACTGACCGATGGAAAGTGATTTGCCTTGAGAATATGAAAAGTTGAATATAATAAGGCAAACATATTTTATGGGAGGGTTAGCTTGGGAGGGTAAGAGATACTGGCAAATGGTGGTGATGTACATGTTAGTAACAAAAATGATATTCTATAAAAATGAAAAATGTGTTTTAAGTTACTCGATTAGGGCCAAGCATGTCCACTTAGGTCAATATTTTCCTTTTTATTTAATAGTCTATGTCTATCATTAAATATAAGAGGTAGAGCAATTCTTTTCTCTAGAGATTCTAGAGAAAGTGATACAAAGTAAAGTGAAAGAGTTTACTTTGTAGTTTGTACATGAATTAGGTCTATATCATATCTAAAAAGAAGGGAAATAAAAAAAAGGGAAGTGGGGATTACATTGGATGAATCCTTAAGGAAGACATGTCAAAAAAGAAGCAAAGACTAATGTAAACACTCTCTTAGGTTTGACTATTTGAGCAAAAAAGATTCCTATTGTTTCAGTGAGAAATAAAGAGAAGTTCTGGATAAATTGATAATGTCAACGTGAATTGACTATTCTGGAGTATCAAACATCTTGAGAAGAAAGGTCTTCCTTGAAAGCCCTCCCCGTTCAAGTATCAAACATCTTGAGAAGAAAGGTCTTCCTTGAAAGTCCTCCCCGTTCAACACATACACAAAAAGTTTTTTTTTTCTAGCTTGTGCTAAAAGTCATGCTAAGTACAAGAAACTGTTGAGAAGAAATAACATGCACTTGAATGGTTATAATTGTGTTCTCTGCCCAACAACACTAATGAGGCCTTAAAACATCTTTCATTGAACTATGATTTTGCAAAGAGTTGCTACAATATGGTTAGCATCCACTTTCCTGCAAAGTTGCAGAGATCTAGAGATCGTGGTCATTTTCACGGACCGGCTAAACTCACTTTTTTTTAATCATATAGTTCATCTAAAACCTACTTACATGTCTGTATTAGGGTGTTTGGTTTGAAGAATAAGTTAGTCCATCATCTTTCCACTCCTTTTTTGTTTGGTCTATAAAATAGAATGAGTTGATCAATCATGACAACATTTCTCGTGAGCTAATAACCCGTACTACTAAGAAAAATGGAGTGATTCCATCAAATCTTAAGAATGTATTCATGACATGTGTTCGTATGATTAGATCATGTATTATGACTATAATACGGCACATATAATCGAGGGCTTCAAACAATCTACATTAGTAATCTACAATCCAAATTATTATAATCCTATTTATAATTCATAATATAGTATTCCAAAGATGATCCAAACATATCTTGAATCAATATATAGCTCCAAAGATGACCAGTATTAAAATGAAGGCTGAAGACCCACTGCCATCGCTCATGTACACTGAAATCTAGAACCCACAGATTTTGCATCTTCTACGGTTTGACTTTGACACGGCTAAGATAAATATCTTTCTTCAACATGCTGTGCATGGGTTATGGTACAACTGGAATCGGGAGGCCAACATTTCAGTGTCGCGACCGCTGTTTTGCTCCGTTCTTCAGAAAACAAGTGACTTGGTCTGGACGTCTGGTAAGCACAAGAACCTGTGGAATGGAAGAGCTTTCTACATAATGTTAGATCTGTTGTCGGGTTGTCACCTAACCTCATAGTCCTACCTTGATTACAATGGTTGAGTGAACATCACAGGTTCAGAACTGTAAATCCAACTTCAGAGTTATTTTTACCATCACGCTGTTGTTTTAAATGTTACCGTCGCGTTGTCAATAAAACGACACTCTAAACTGTCACAGCTAGTTCGCTTCACATCATCCCTTTCCCTGTTTCGCAGAATCTGAAAAATCCAAAGACAAACATGTTGGAAGCCAGCCCCGAACAAAACGTGATCCATTTCCTTATCCCCTTTGGAAGCGAGCAGCAGAGCAGAGGAGGCCAGCAGCATAACCCGGGAGCTCGCTCTCGCGGTCTCGCTCTTCCCCCACCTCCACCTTCCCTTCGCTTTTAACAGGTTTTAACAGTTCTTTGTCCCTGTAACTTTCACCGTATGAGTCAGATTCCTTTTTACCACTGAAACTCCCATAACGTTCGCCTGAACTGTAGTTGCTAGTTTATGCCTGTGGATGATAGCCCAACGTACCTTCATCCATAATAAGTAGTATTAAGATGAGTACGCAATCCAAAAGTTCATGGCAAACAGCCACCAAAGCTTTTCCAAGACAACTTACTTATCACGATTACTGGCTGCTTTGTCTCTCACGGCCTTTATTCTCTCCTTGTCATTTATGCTGCCCACAATAGTTTCTTTGGACGGTCAGGATCGGATGGTGGCGTGATCTGACGGTCCACCTGGAGCCAGTTCAAGTGCACAGTCACGAACACATGCCGTGCTAGATTGACGCTGATGTATTACCAGCCTACTACCACATTTGGCTGCAGTGCATTGGATCAGGGAATTACTTATCTTTCTCTACTAGTCAAAGGTAATGCGAAATTTCTGCGTTAGAAAATTGGATCGTAGCTCTCTGACCGGGAATTTTCTGGACCATTACAAATTTACAAGTAGCAATGCTGTACCAAAATCAGGATGGATCAGGATGGAGACTGACAGCATGCAGTAGCAGCATTGGGTTATGCTGGTTGACATGAAAATTCTTCTATTTTGTTTGACAGAGAAAGTAAACGATTCTTAACTGCTGAGCGGACAGCATGCTAATACCAGCTACTCTTCCCGTTTTCAAGCTGTAACTAGTTTTAGCTTTGTTATCAGTTTAACCTGTCTATCTTTATTCATCAAACTTGAAGAAAAATATGTTAACATCTACGTATACAACACTACATAAATGTATTATCAGAGCATATCCTTGGAGTATGTGATGAATCTAGTCTGATGTTGTAGGTGCTTCTGCACTTTTCTATAAACTTTGTCAAAGATATTGATTTAAGACAAAGCTAAAATGATTACAATTGGAATGGAGATATTGCCATTAACATGCTGATATAAGCACAAAATCATGGATAGACAGAACAGAAGACTGAGTGAAATAACTAATATGTACATTATGGACCAGTATGGAGCAAACAATATTAGGAGCATAACAAGTTGAAATACAATGTCAATAATCTCTATAATATCTGTAATCTCTATAGTCAACAACTGTACACATGTCAACACATATTAGTGTCTGATAATCTCTATAATCTCTATGGAACATCAGGTCAGCGGTTCCTTGTGCCTTGCGGTGATTTTGAAGGGCCCGTTCCTATCAACAGGTCTGCAGGTTCCGGAAGGACTCTTGATAACTGCAGAGGGAGGAAAAGATGATCATATATAACAAGTTCCTGATTGTGTGAAATGACAAGTACACAAAAGATCAGTATAAGAGCTAGAGCAATACTAATGAGCATTTTTCCTCATCGGAGATGGTTGAAACTGTTGAAGATCCCAGTGTAGGAGGCCTTAGGCACGGCTTCAGGAGCGCCAAACACATCCCAGATCCGCAATGTCTCATCTGCTGCAGCAGATGCCACATTGCATCCATCAGGGCTCTGCAGAATTAACGCAAAGCAAGGGCAAGCGAGCCATAAGCAATGTGTTCAAGGAAATGTAATGTCAAGCAAGCCACAACGCAAGGCAATCGAAAGCACAAGGCGTAAAGGAGCAAAGATTACCTGAGCCATGAACAGGACGCGTGATGTGTGGCCATTGAGTTCAGCCAACTTAACCATCGACGGGTACTTCCACAAGATGAGCTGATTGTCAGTGAATCCATGCGAGCTCAGCAGCTCTCTCTCATTCTTGTTCCAGAGCAGTGCGCACACTTGCGACCCAGTGTCGACCGAATTGAGGCATTTCCCAGTGTGGGTGTTCCAGAACTTTATGCATCGGTCACCTCCACCACCTCCAGAAGCCAGCAGGTTGCTCTGGAATGGACACCATGCGAGAGCCTTCACGGCGGACAAGTGGTCCTGAAGCCTGTGCAACCATTGGGTATGCCCTGCGGTCTGTACAGAGGATGACATGGACACATCCCAGATGTGTAGGAGATTGCCATTTCCACCACTGGCCAGTTGCTGCCCAGATCTTGACCATCTGAGCCCACACACCTCCTGCTCATGCCCATGATATGTCTGCACAACATTGTCCCTGATCCTCACATCATTGTTCACGATCTTGCTGTCCAAGCCACCAGTTGTCAGGATGCTGTTGTTCCATGCCAGAGAACCGACCCTTGACTCATGCACCCCTCGCAGTGTCCTCAGAGAGTCAATCACAATGAGCAACTTAAGCACAACCGTCAATAAAAGAACATATTACATATTATCAGGAATTGAGGTGGAGTCCCAACCAGTCGGTTTGAGGTGGAGTCCCAAAGCTGGACATCAGAGGAATTGAGGCCTATGGCAATGGCCATGCCATCATGAGCCCAGCTAACGCTTGTGACAGGACCAGAGTCCTCATCAATGGCAACAAGCTCATTCACAGACTGACTTGAGGCATCCCAGAGATACACTATGTTGCCCAGCGCGATGGACAGCACATTGCTGCTTCCCCAGTCTAGCAAGTTCAGGTAAGAATCATCAACGAGGTCTGGGGCATCCAGAACCTTCCACGCAGACTACACCAATATTTATAACGCACATTCAGTCAGGAACATCATGAATCCATGAAACGAGTTGGTGTATACGGCTAGATGCGCATACCTGGGGAATTTGTCGGCGCGGCTTCGCCGGCTTGGCTTGGGTCGCATCAGCACGGAGATCCGTGAGCAAGCTTTCAGGCTCCGGCGGCTTGTTCCTGAAGGCAAGGATCCTTGTGCGGTTGTTGTGCAGCTTCTCGGCGAGCAGCTTCCGGTACGCCTCCTTGGACGGGGAAACCCTCGCAGCCGGGTTCTCCTTGCCCTTCCTCGGCTCCGTCAGCAGCTAGTGCGCCAAGTCCATGTCCATCGCCGACCGCTCCGGGATGAACCTGTCGCCCTGCAAATCAAGGATCCATCAACCGTTGACGCATTCCGTCCAACAGCCTGCGTGCGCGTGCCAAGAAAGACGGGGAATTGGGGGCCACGAAGGCAAGAACTCACGTAGCATTTGGCCGACGGGTTGCGGGACCCGTTGCTGAGCGGTGGCATATACGGCCTGCAACCCGCCTCCTGGAGCGCCGTCTGCGGCTCTTGCGCGACGAGATGGAGTTCGGTCCTGCGTCCATGGTTTAGAACTGACGAAAGAAACAGGTCAGAATGCAGCCAACAGAAGTGCTTTATTTATCACAAACAAGAACAAAAGCAGACGAACACTTCAATTCAGAAATTGGATCAGAAATCGGCACGCGCTAGCCGGTGGGTGACTCGAAACCCTAACTCGAAGAGATTTTAGCACCAAAGAACAAGAAACCAAAGCGAGGCTAACGAATCAGCGCAGAAACCTATCAGAGATGAGCACACGCAGGGAGGCAATTCAATCGAAGAGACTTCCCGAGAAGGGGAGAGGAGGAGCGACCGAAGAACACGAAACCAAATCGAGCCTAACGATTCGACGCGGAAACCTATCAGAGATCAGCACACGCAGGCAGGCAATTCAATCAGAGATTCAGAGAGACTTCTCGAGAAGGGGAGAGGAGGAGCTTGGGATCTCGGTCGCGAGACGGCGCCGCCCTCGTCCCCTCGGTCGCCGGATTCGCTGGCGGAGGGCGGCGGAGGTCGACGACGAGATCGGGGAGCCGAGAGGGAGGACCGATTTGGATGGCGGCGGAGACGGGAAGGGTTTCTTTCGGAAAAAATCAGGTGGAAAGGCGGCGGGGAGAAGAAGGGTTTTCTTACCATAACGGCTAGTGCGGCGGTACGCAGTTCCGCAGCCCGCAAATATAGCCGAGCCGAACCGCCTGCGCCTGATTGATCACAATAGTTTCAGACGATCGTGTTAATCATCGCTGGGGAAGTGACATGTTTATATACTGTTTTGTTCCTCGGACACATGAAAAAATTGTGTATTCTCTTCTTTTATATTATATATAAAAAGAAAAAGGAAAAATATACAAGAAACGTTGAAACAATAGAGAAACACCATACCGCTATCTGACACATTGTCACAATAAGCCCACACAATGCTAAATAAGGCCGACGACCAAGAAGCCAAACAATTATAGACAACACCATGTATCCGTACAGTCAACTAGATGGTGCCCCTGGCACCTAAAAGACGTCATAATTTTGCTTCTTCAGTGAACAAAGCAGGATACTATGTACATTAGACAAAGCACCATTAAAGACACCTATTACGATAGGTCCAAAGCAACCAAGCTAAAAATTTTTAGGAAATTAAGACCATGCCCATCATGTAAATATGTCCAAAGTGATTAGGCTCTAAAAATAATTAAGAAATTATAAGACCATGCTTACACACTGTGACACTGTCGTGTTGTCTTTAAGTAATCGGGCTAATATCAGTGATATGTTATGGTCTGGCACCGGCGGTCCATATAAAAAGCCAAAATTTCTCACCACCTTGATTTTTGGTCCGGCACATTTCGATTTGTTTTGCTTAGGCCAGTCTCAATAGAGTTTCATGAGAGTTTTATGGGCATTAAATATGCTGATGTGGCACTGTATTAATGAAGAGAGAGATGATAAGAGTTTTATAGGAGCAGAGAGAGTTTCATCCCCATAAAACTCTTGTGCATTGTTTCCAAAATATTGAGCATTGGAAACTGGGACATTAAACCTCCCACTGAGACTAGCCTTAGGAAGGATAAGATCCCCGTAGCTCTTCCCTATCCCTAGCTCTGCGGCGGCATTTATATGGACCTCCGTATACAATAGCAATACAAATATAAAACCGTATACAAATAGCAATAGGATCTCATAATTATAACAGGGTACAAATCCAATTTCAATACAGGATTAGAGAATAAAGGACAGTGCATGCGTTTGATTTCTATACAGATCCAATACAGGATCCTACGTGCTTACAAGTTCTAATTGTAACAGGATTACATAATAAAATAATAAAAAAGAAAGAAAGAAAAGAAATTGCCACGACGTGCGTGGGTTATAGGGAGAGAGTATAAGGTTGGAGTCGTGTGTTGCTGGTGCCTGGCGGTGGGCTGTTGGATCGGAATCGGATGGCTGGACTGGACCGTGACGTCGACCCGTTCCTTCCTTTCCTTTCCTTGTGGGCTGTGCCTGCCTTGGGCCTAGGTTAGATAGAAAGAGGAAGAAGGCCTATATAGTCACCCGGCCCACGATCCCTCGTCGGTGTCTACCCTATTTGATTTTTGTTCGACTAGAGGGGAAGCCCCTTCCCAATTCAATTCGGAACCCAAAATTCCGCCGCCGTGCCCGTGATGGCGGCCTCCGGCTCCGGCGGCAGCTCCAAGGAGGGAGGAGACGAGCGGGTGCTCAGCCACCGCAACGTGGTGCTCATCCGCTCCGACCTCGCCATCCTCCGCGGGCCCCACTTCATCAACGACCGCCTCATCGCCTTCTACTTCGCCCACCTCTTCGCCGGCCTCCACGACGACGACGACGTCCTCCTCCTCCCGCCCTCCATCCCCTACCTCCTCTCCAACCTCCCCGACGCCGCCGTCGCCGAGCCGCTGCGCCTCGCCTCCCGCCGCCTCGTCCTGCTCCCCGTCAACGACAACCCCGACGCCTCCGCCGAGGGCGGCTCCCACTGGACCCTCCTCGTCCTCGACAGCGCCACCAGCCCGCCCGGTCGTCCACCACGACGGCCTCCGTGGCGCGCCCAACCTCCCCTTCGCCGCCCGGCTCGCCGACGCGCTCCCCCCCGCTGCGATGTGGTCTGTTCCGCTCGTCCAGGGACGCACGCCGAGGCAGACCAACGGCTACGACTGCGATGTCTACGTCATGGCCATTGCCAGGGCCATCTGCGCCTGGTGGAAGGACCACCGGGGACAGGGAGGGGATTGGATCGAGGCGGTCAGCAAGGAGGTGGACGCCCGCAGCGTCAAGGCCATGAGGACCGGTCTGCTGCAACTAATCAACACCCTCATCCAAGAGAAGGCCAAGCCCAATTCCATATCTCAGGCACGAGCCCAGCCGGGGCACGTGGGGGAGCCCCAGAGGGCGGCGGCATCATCGGCGGGGATGCTTCGTGGCCGGCGCTCGTGGAGGCGACGCGCGTGGGCCCCAAGTCAGGCTCGTCCGACTCCCTCAAGGGTGGCTTGAACCCTCCGCAGCCGAACGCTAAGCCCGTCGCCACTGGGAAGCCCAACGCCGCCAGATCCATCGCCGTCCCCGACCTTGTCAAGCCGCTGAATGAGAAGACGTATGTTGCCTTCATCCCAGTCCTTTTTTTAAAAGGTCTAAAACGCTACATAAGTACTTTTCACCTCTAGCTTCAAGATCAATTGACAGATTAGATTTCATCTGTATCTTCACATGCTGACTTGTATTTGGACTGAACATTATATATGATTTATCTTTGTTAATAACTTGGCCTGAAGCTCGTTGATACACTTCTAGAATGCTTAATAGTTCTTGTGCACCGCTTACTTTTGCCTTCAATAGAATTAGGGAATCGTCTGCAAAGAAGAGGTGATTCACTGTAGGTGCATCTTTGCATATCCTGATGCCTTCAATCTTTCCCATCATCTGTGCTCTTTGTAGTAAAGCTGATAACCCTTCTGCACATAAAATAAATAAATAAGGCGAGAGAGGATCACCCTGTCTTAAGCCCATTTGAGGAAAAATACGGCCTGTATATGTGATGTGGGGCCGACACTACAGCCGCCGTCACAGAAGCCGAGGCACAGCTCACGCCGGCAAGGATAGCGAAGAAGCAGAGGCGGCTGAGGTTTAAGGCTCACAGGGCTCAAGAAGAAGAAGTTTAACAGCCAGGTTTAATTAGCAGCCAAGCAATTATTAGCTGGCATTAGTACCAAGGAGTCTAACTCCTATATATTGTACCCAGGCAACTCGATTATGGTTAAGCAATGAAGAAGTTATCTCTCTAATCTTATCTCCCTGCTGTCTTCAATCTCACCCCCTTGCTACCGGCGCCAGAGCTCTGGCGCCTCCTTCTCCTACCTCCAGCTACGAGTTACGCAGCCGTGGTCCGACCACCCTCGGGGTTAAGGACCACGACAACTTGGTATCGGCTGTCCGTCGATCCTCGGGCACCCGCTCTGCTTCCGCCTCCGCCCCATCCTCACCCACCCACTCTTCCGCCTCCTCTGCACCCACCATGTCTGATCAAGCCATCTCCGACCTGAGCAAGCAAATCGCCGAGCTCACCGAGGGCAGGGCGGCTATGCAGCAGCAGCTCACCACGCTGCAGAACAACCAGCCGCACTACTCGTCTTCCAGCTCGGGCGGCGGCGGCTTCGTCGACCCTCAGGGTTACCGGCCGCCGCGCTTTCAGAAACTCGATTTTCCCAAGTTTGACGGGAAATCGGACCCGCTGGCCTTCATCAACAAATGCGAATCCTATTTCCTACAGCAGCGCATCGTCCCGGAGGAGCAAGTCTGGATGGCGTCCTACAACATGGACGGCGTGGCCCAGATGTGGTACATGCAGGTCCAGCAATCTGAGGGCACACCGTCATGGCGGCGTTTCGCCGAGCTGCTCAATCTCCGTTTCGGGCCGCCCCTCCGTTCCAATCCTATGGGCGAGCTGATGGCCTGCCGGCGAACGGGGACCGTCACGGAGTACCAAGAGCGCTTCGAAGCTCTGCTCCCGCGCGTCGGGCCCTTGGAGGAGGCTCAGCGCATCCAGGCGTTCACGGCGGGCCTGGGACCCCCGCTCAGCCATGCCGTGGAGATGCAGAACCTGAACACGCTCATCATTGCCATGAGCTTCGCCCGCAAGCTGGAGCAGCAAGAACAGAGCGCGCTCGCGCTCCAACCATCGGCGGCGCATGCGCCCCGCCTCGCGGGCCGCGGCCTCCTGAACGGACCAGGCCAGGCTCTGGCGCTGCCCGCGCCTCCGCCGGCCGTTCGACCAAACCAGGTGGTGCTCGCCGACAATCGCCATGTGCGGCGGCTCTCGGCAACAGAGATGGACGAACGCCGCCGTAAGGGCTTGTGCTTCAACTGCAACGACCAGTATTCACGCGGACACAACAAGGTATGCCAGCGCCTGTTCTTCTTGGAGCTCACCGAAGACGATGAACAGGAGGACCTGCCGCCACTGGTCAACCTCGGCGACCCCACGATCTCGCTGTTGGCCATCGCCAGGGTCCGCAGCGCCGACACGATGCAACTACGCATCAATCTGGGAGGCGTGTCCCTTCTGGCCCTGCTCGATTCGGGGTCCACGCACAATTTCGTCGCGGCCGAAGCCGCGGCGCGCACCGCCCTCCGCCTCGACCTCCTGGGCGGCATGAAGGTGACGGTCGCAAATGGCGAACAAGTACCCTGCCCGGGCGTGTACCACCGGGCCAAGTTCTCCATCGACGGGGCGGCGTTCGCGGCAGATTTCTACGCGCTGCCCCTGGCTGGCTACGACTCCGTGCTAGGCACTCAATGGCTCGCCACTCTGGGACCGATCCTCTGGGATTTCGGCTCGCTCTCCATGACCATACAGTACTGGGGACGCGATCTCCGCTGGCAGGGTGTCGCGGGTCCTTCCAGTCCGCGGCTCAAGGCTTCCCACGACACGGAGCTATTACCGGCGCTCCTCGACGAGTTCCAATCCATCTTCACGGAAGCGACGGGTATGCTGCCGCCGCGCTCCCAAGATCATGCTATCACTCTGCTCCCAGGATCCGCGCGGTGGCCGTGCGACCCTACCGCTACCCAACCGCGCACAAGGATGAGCTGGAACGCCAGTGCGCGGCCATGCTCCAACAGGGGCTGATACGGCGCAGCTCGTCGGCCTTCTCATCGCCGGTCCTGCACGTCAAAAAGGCCGACGACACCTGGCGCTTCTGTGTCGATTACAGGGCGCTCAACGCCATCACGGTGAAGGATGCTTTTCCCATCCCCGTGGTAGATGAGCTTCTGGACGAGCTGAATGGCGCCCGTTTCTTCTCCAAGCTCGATCTCCGATCCGGCTATCATCAAGTCCGGATGCGCCCCGACGACATCGAGAAGACGGCGTTCAGGACGCACAAGGGCCTCTACGAGTTTCTCGTCATGCCCTTTGGCCTGTGCAACGCACCGGCCACCTTCCAAGCTTTGATGAATGACATCCTGCGGCCGTTTCTTCGTCGGTTCGTGTTCGTCTTCTTCGACGACATCCTCATCTACAGCCGATCACTGGCGGAGCACCTCAGCCACGTGTGCGCCGTCCTCACGCTTCTCCAGCAGCACCGGCTCTTCGTCAAAAAGTCCAAGTGCGCGTTCGGCTCCACCACCATCGCGTACTTGGGGCACGTGATCTCCGAGGCCGGGGTCGCCATGGATCCGGAGAAGGTCCGGACGGTGGCCGACTGGCCAGTACCGCGCACGGCACGCGCGGTGCGGGGCTTCTTGGGCCTCGCCGGATATTATTGAAAATTCATCCAGGACTTTGGTGCCATTGTCACGGCCCTCACTGCTCTCCTCAAGAAAGAGGGATTCCAGTGGTCTGAGGCCGCCGCGAACGCCTTCCAAGCTCTCAAGAAGGCGGTCACCACAGCGCCCGTGCTCGCGCTGCCCAACTTCGCCACACCGTTCATCGTCGAATGCGACGCATCGACATACGGTTTCGGCGCCGTACTTCTCCAAGAGCAGCACCCCGTCGCCTTCTTCAGCAGGCCGGCGGCCCCACGCCACCAGTCTCTGGCCGTGTATGAACGCGAACTCATCGGACTGGTGCTCGCCATACGACATTGGCGGCCGTACCTCTGGGGCCGTCGTTTCCTAGTACGCACGGATCGCTACAGTTTAAAATTCTTGCTTGATCAACGTCTCGCTACCATACCGCAGCACCATTGGGTTGGAAAACTTCTCGGGTTCGACTTCACCGTGGAGTACAAGGCCGGCTCCACCAACACCGTCGCCGATGCCTTGTCTTGCCGCGACACAGAGGAGCTCGCGGTCATGGCAATCTCCGGACCCAACTTCGACTTCATCACCCGCCTGCGGCAAGCCCACGCGCAAGACCCGGCCCTGCGCTCGCTCCACGACGAGATCACCAACAACCAGTGCGCCGCGCCATGGTCCGTCATCGACGACCTCGTGGTGTTCCAGGGGCGCCTCTACATTCCGCCAGGCGCGCCCCTGCTCCATGAGATCCTAGCGGCGATTCACGAGGACGGCCATGAGGGCGTGCAGCGCACCATGCACCGACTCCGCAGGGACTTCCACTCTCCTAACCTGCGCGCCGTCGTCCAGGATTTCATCCGCGCCTGCTCCACCTGCCAACGCTACAAATCGGAACACCTCCACCCGGCCGGACTCCTGCTCCCTCTTCCGTTACCGAAGGCAATCTGGGCCGACATTGGCATCGATTTCATTGAAGCCTTGCCCAAGGTCGGGGGGCAAATCGGTCATACTGACGGTCGTCGACCGCTTCAGTAAATATTGTCACTTCATCGCCCTCGCCCATCCCTACTCGGCGGAATCCGTGGCTTAAGCCTTCTTCTCCGACATTGTGAGGCTCCACGGGATTCCGGAGTCCATCGTCTCCGACCGCGACTCGGTCTTCACTTCCATTTTCTGGAAGGAACTCATGCGGCTCTCCGGCGTCAAGATGCGGATGACCACGGCGTTCCACCCGCAGTCCGATGGCTAGACCGAAGCCGCCAACAAGGTGATCGTGATGTATTTGCGTTGCATGACCGGTGATCGCCCGCGGCAATGGCTCAGGTGGCTGCCATGGGCTGAGTTCATCTACAATACGGCGTTCCAGACCGCGCTCAAGACCACGCCGTTCGCCATGGTCTACGGGCGGGATCCCCCATCCATTCGCTCCTACGAACCGGGCGAGACCCGGGTCGCCACGATCGCCAAGAGCATGGCCGCGAGGGATGAACTGCTGGACGACGCCCGTGCACGCCTGGAGCAGGCCCAAGAGTTGTACAAGCGTACCTACGACAAGCATCATCGGGAGGCCTCCTACGCCGTGGGGGACTGGGTCTGGCTTCGACTTCGCCACCGCCACCCAGCCTCCCTACCGGGCGCCTCCAAGGGCAAGCTCGGCTGCGCTTCTACGGGCCTTACCGCGTCGCGGCCGTCATCAACGAAGTGGCATATCGCCTGGAGCTTCCACCAGGGGCCAATGTATAACAATGAGAAAGTGGCATACATACATAATAGATCCATCGGAATAATGTATAACTCTTTCTTTTTAAAATATTATGTATGTATTATGTATTTATATATGTTATATCAGTCCAATTGTCATATCAGACAGACGGAGACTGTCAATGTCCTAATGGACCTAGACCTACATTTAGGGTCAAAACATTACACGCATACTGCTTATTTTGTGGTGCAAAATAGAGCACTGCCTAATATTTCTGTTCTCTGCTTCATTGCAGGAAATACAAGCACTGGGAGATAAAGTAAGTTGTCAGCTTCTTCTATGTTTTGACATCCATTGATTACCAGTACTGAGTATTGTGGTTCTAATCTGCAGATTAAGATATTGCAGCACAAGGTTTCTTGTAACAAAGCGGTGCTTAAAGTAAAGGATTTAAAGCTTGATGTAAGTAAGAGTATGTTTTAACTCCGCTTTTTTCATTATAGGTTCCCTGATTTTGTACTCATATATGTTTGCAGAGATATAAAATGGCTGTTGACGCATGGAGGAAGTGGAAAACAACTCAGGTAGGTATCAAAATGCGTAAGTAATATGACTCACTTTGTTAGTATACAACTGCTACAAGTCTGAATTTTTTTCCTTCTGTAATGGAATTAGGCCTTGAAAGGCACACATTCCATAGTCGCAGGAGTCAACTCGGTAACCAGTGGCGTTGACAGAGGAAGGGACAAACAGAGGTATATTTTATCTATTTGCATTCTAAATCGAGATGACATTATTTGGTAATGTGATTGTTTCTCCGCTCTATCTCAGCTTCGAGCCTCGGCCCATTGAACAAGGAGGAGGTGGGGTGCGCGTTGGCTTGAACCCCGCCCTCGACGACAACACCAATACTGGGAAGCCCAACGCCGCCAGATCCATCGCCCTCCCCGACCTTGTCAAGGTGCTGAATGAGAAGACGTATGTTGCCTTGCCTCTTCATCCTGGCCTTTTTTTTGTTAATGTAAATGTGAGGTTGTGGGTTAGGGATCGCTATTTCTTTCCTAATGTAGCTTCACTTTCCTTCTTTGCAGGAAGATCAGCAAGGTTGAGATAGACAAGCTCCGTCTTGCGCTGAAAGCATCCAAACAACAGAATCAACAACTTGAGGAAAACAATTCGGAGATGCTTAAGGTTTGCATGCTATCTTGCGTGTTATGCCTGTGCACCATAATAGCACTATTTTTTTAAAAGGAGAAGTGCTCAATTTTGGCATTTCAGATACATTTAGGGTCAAAGCATTACACACATACTGCTTATTTTGTGGTGCAAAATAGAGCACTGCCTAATATTTCTGTTCTCTGCTTCATCGCAGAAAATAAATGAAGGGAAATCTCAAGTAAGTTGTCAGCTTCTTCTATATTTTGACATCCATTGATTATCAGTTCTGAGTATAGTGGTTATTGATTTTTGAGGATTGATCTGCAGATCAAGATATTGCAGCATGTGGTTTCTTGTGCAACAGCACTGCTTAAAGTAAAGAGTTCAGAGCTTGTTGTAAGTAATGGGTTCAGAGTATGGTTTAACTCAGTTTCTTTTTCATAATAGATTCCTTGATTTTATTCTTATATATGTTTGCAGAGAAATAAAAGCGCTCCCAGTAGAAAGAGGAAGGGGGTCATAACTCAGGTAGGTATCAAAATGTGTAAGCAACTTGACTCACTTTGTTAATACACAGCTACTATAAATCTGAATTTTTTTTCCTTCTGTAATGGAATTAGGTCTTGAAAGGCACAGCTTCCATAGTGGCAGGAGTTGACACCAGTGGTGTTGAAAACCATTTGGTTGAATCTCAATGTAACTCTCACTCTATTCTCTTGTTTTTTGTGGATTTTAATTTTTTCAATGCTGGACTTCATGTCATCTGTGTTAAACATAAAGCATAGAGCATTGTATATTCTATATCTTTATTTGCTTTGAGTCAGGCACTGTTAAGGTTCTAATTTTTACTTGATTCAATTTCTTCTCAGCTGCCGTATCATCAAATACATTGTATGATCCTCCACGGAGGTCTTTGAGACTGAACCATGGTCCCTGTGACATCAGCAGAGTATGTCAGAACACATTGCATGAGAAACATACGGTAAGACTATTTCATATGTTTTGCTTCTCTAAAAGGATCAACTAATATTGGGTGGTTCTGATCTGTGCAATATTTGGTGATATACTATGCAGGAGAAGTCGGTGCAAAATGACTTCAGTGCAGCACCAAATGAAGTAGCGGCGGCTTCACAATTGAAGGTACTATATGTCTATCTTGCAGTTCTATTCAGTTTCTAATCATTGATGTTAATATGCTATCTTTTGACCCCTGGTGTCTGATCCTATCAGGAAACAGAGATAAATGAGCCACCACCAGAAGACAACACTATCAAGCAGTAAGGATCATCCTTCTCATTGTTGTTTAGGAATGTGCCTGTGTAGCAACACTATCTGATCGAAACTTTCTTTACAATTGTTGGTTAATTGTATGATCCTCCCCGGTGAAGGTCTTCGAGACTGAACCAAGGTCCCTGTGAGACCAGCGGAGGATCTCAAAACACAATGCATGAGGACACTGTAGGACCTCCACAGTATGGACAAACTACTGGAAAACATATGGTAAGACTATTTCACATGTTTTGCTTCTCTAAAAGGATTAACCAATGTTGGGTGGTTATGATCTGTGCAATATTTGGTGGTTATGATCTGTGCAATATTTGGTGATATACTGTGCAATATTCTCTAAAATGACCGCAGTGCAACAGTAAATGAAGCAGCTTCACAATTCAAGGTACTATATGTCTATCTTGTAGTTTTATTCAGTTTCTAATCATTGATTTAATATGTTATCTTTTGACCCCTGGTGTCTGATCCTATTAGGAAACAAAGATAAATGAGCAACCATCTGAAGACAACGCTATCGAGCGGTAAGAATCTACTTTCTCATTGTTGTTTAAGATGCAACTGTAGCCAGAATTGAGAAAAATTTTATATTGCCGGCTTTTTTGGTCCACTAGTTAACGTGCACGTGCGCCATGCATGTGCCTAAAAGATTTTTTATTTGCTATTTTCTAGCTTGTTTGTCGTTATCACCTTATCCTAGTATTTCTATGTTCTTTTTAAACCAATATTTTGATATTTTATCTGTAAGTTTTGTTATATGTAAGTTTTGTCTACAGTGGAGGAATGACAGCTAGAGCTTGAAATAAACATACAAACTAATAAATATTGTCAAGACATAAGTGTTATAAACCTATTAGGAAGTAGTTAAAATTGCTTTTGCTAGTAACAGCTGTTGGCTTCTCTCCAAGCCGAGGTGAGCAACCCCTGCTCTCCTCTCCTCTCCTTCTCCCCTCCAAGGAAGAAGATGAGCTGAGCTCACTTCCCACACACTTTATTTAAGACTTCAGTTTATTTGATGAAGTGATCTTTGTCACTTAAATCATTCCGGCTTTTCACTTAAGACATTAGTTTATTTGATGAAGTGATCTTTTTGTGACTCAAGTCAATCCATCACATTTAAGACTAAATTTAAATGTGATGTACACACACTGTTGGTTCCAATGCCTTAGTTATAGTTGTAATTCTCGACATGACTTATGTATTTGTGTTTTAAAAACATCTTTGTTTTTTAGGGAGTGCGACATGGAGCTTATTGATCCTGTTGTTGACCAGAGGCACCGCTCCAACTTGCGGGACGGACAACTTCCCGCAGTTCTATGTCGTCGTAGCCCCGATGAGTTGTCGTCACTTGACCGCCGTTGGGTTCCACGGTTTGTTTATTTCCTATTTTATACGCTACCGCTATACTTGTTAAAATGATTTAATCTATAATTTTGTTGCCATTTCAGTTTACGAGCTGCTGGTTTGCTTCCGTTTGCATGCTTGATTGAGCGACACAGACGTAGGAGTACGCATTATCCGCTGGACTTTGCACTCCTCTCTGCTTGGGTGGGCCGTTGGAGACCAGAGACACACACGTTCCACCTCCCTGTAGGTGAGATGACTATCACTCTACAGGACGTCGCCATGTTGTTCGGTCTACCTATCGATGGTATCCCGATCGGCGCAGTTGCCGTGCCGGCAAACTGGAAGGAGCAGCTGCTGGATCGTTTCAAGGGTGTGTTGCAGCCGGTGGCGGGAGAGCGTGAGCAGCGCGGTTTTCACGATCCCCATGGGCCTCCAAAGGCTTGGCTGTCCCGAATTCGTGCGGAGAAGCTCATGGACGATGAGGACGACGAGAGGGTGCAGCGACACTTAGAGGCGTACCTGCTCTGGTTGTTTGGTTGGATACTCTTCACTAGTTCCCACTACGACACCGTCGACAAGCAATTCATCCACTATGCAGAGCAGATAGCGTCCGCACCACTTGAGGAGATTCCCCAATATAGTTGGGGTTCTGCAGTGCTCGCAGCTACTTATCGGGCTTTGTGCGACGCTTGCACTCGGAGGAGTTCAACAAGTACACTGGCTGGTTGTCCATTGTTGTTGATGCTGTGGTCGTTCGAGCGGGTCGACATCGGGAGACCGACCCTGTCATCCTACGAGTTGTACGACCATGACCAGTTTGGTGAGGCCGACGAGCTTGAGGCCCCCACGATGGGCACACTTTGGTTGTCCCGTGACGTAAGTATATCATCTTCTACTATTTGTTCATAAATGTTAATATTATATGCTTTCAATTTTAATTAAATTTGTTGTTCTTTCAGCCTAGTTATGTATATCATCTTCTATTTGTTCATAAATATTAATATTATATGCTTTCAATTTTAATTAAATTTGTTGTTCTTTCAGCCTAGCATGGCAACAGGCACGGTTAGAGGCACGTATAATGCGTACGTCGCTGCATTGGACCAACTAACACCTGATAAGGTTCGGTGGACCCCGTACACAGAATTTGACATACAGTCCCGTGTTCCGGGTGGCTTGTCGGAGATGTGCTACCGAGACCAAGCGTTGTGGTGCACGAGGAAACGACTGGTTTTCGACATCTTCGTCGAGCCATATTGTCCAGAGAGGGTGGCACGTCAGTTTGACCGTGTGCAGGTCTTCCCCCTTCCCCGACTTGAGCTTGACGGGTCCCATATGTAAGTCTTGTCATTCATGGTTCCTTTACATATTGTCGTAGTGTTATTCATTATTGATTATATTGTAGGCATTCAAGGCAACGTCAAGGTGCAGGTTTCGAGAAATCGTGGGTGGATAGGATGGAGCCTTTTGTCAACGCCTGGGCACAAGCTGCCACTGACGTGCATGATCTTGGTGGGCCATTCGATGCCGACACGTACCAAGAGTACTTGCGTTGGTTCTATGGAGCCACACGGGTCTGTTGCTTCCCCGTGCCCCGAGAGGCCGCGCCGCATGAGGCCACAACAAGGCCAACAACTGCTTTTCAATTACTGGTAAGCAAATTTCTTAGCTAGGTTGTCTCTCCCTACTTTGCAAAGGAAGGGTAATAATACATGAGAGAATACATACCTGGCTTGCAGACAGATACCTGCAGGGATGTGGGCAATGAGCTGCATACACTTGCCCAGAGGTGGGAGCAGACCCCGCCGGTTGACACGGTTGAGTTGGTTGCCTCCCTTCAACGACTGGGGCAACGTTGTTTGGCGGGAGTTCACCGAGCATCATGCTGCCCGACGTCAACCGCAGTGTGCCCCCCCCCCCCCTCCACCACCACCTCCGACCGGTGTGCCTCCCCCTCCACCACCACCTCCGACTCAGGGTACTGAACATGTAGTGTCGGCCCCACCGGCACGGAAGCTACGCCCTCGTCACCGAGTTGAGCCGCCACCTAAGCGTGTTTGTCGTAGAGGTTGAGTGGACGGGCATACCCCGAGCCCTGTCGCTCCAGGCGGCCAGCTCCACCTCCCACACCCCCTCGCTGTTAGCCGCCTCGCCCTTGCCCCCCTCGCACCCGCTGCCGTTGCCCCCACCGCTGCTTCATCACCCAGGCCAGCCGCCCTCAGCGCCGCTCCTGGCAGCCGTTTGCCGTCCCAGCGGTGCCCCCCTCCGCCTTCCGCTACTCCAGATCCGAGGCAGGTCAGCGCTGGGAGCAGCACGAGCGCCAGAGCTGTTCATTGGAGCTAACAGGTATGCCCATGCTTACATATCTTCCCGAATTTCGAATCCGAAAGGATGAGTAGCTTGCTTGCTTAAGCTGTTAAGCATAGGGGGGATCACATTTCTGTGACATCCATTTGTGCAAGTTCATTGCTGCAAATATCCATTGAATTTGTGTTATCTTTATGTCCATTTAGTTTAACCAGGAAAGTAATTAGAAAGAAAATCCCAACATGTGTGAATGATGAGTGCGCTCTGTAATTAAGGCGATGCCATTTGTTTAATTTTACCTATCGTTGCGCATCTGTAAACCTTTTTAAAGGATTTGGGTACCTTGGATAACATAGAAGTCCTAAATGTGGTTACTGGAATCTGGTGTTTAGACTTTAGACATGTACATGCACTTATTATTTGATAACCAGTCATTTATCCAGCTTCTATTTGATTTTGCAACAGTGACACTGTATGCCACACTTATCCGCTTCAGGTTCTTGAGAAGAGGAATATAATCATGGATGTCATGCAGACTAGTGACTCTTCACATCATGGAATTGTAGAAAATAGCCCGTACAGAATTCCATATGACAGACATGCAGAAGGTGGTCAACTTGGTGCTTCATGGTATTTTAGTAGAAAAGACATAGAGGAGAATTCCCTATCCAGGAGAGATGGCATTGATATGAAGAAAGAGAATTATCCTCGCAAGTCATATTGCACATTTCTGCAGGATTTGGGGATGAGGCTTAAGGTGTAAGTATATATATATATATATCATACCACAAATTCTTTGTTAATTAGTATTGCTTAAAATATCCATTCCATGTAATATCTTTAGTTGTTATTTTCAAATTTATGTAGATGGCATGCTAATTTTCTAGAGCTTAGTTTTCCTAGGGAGAATCCCATTCACCCTAACATAAGACCAGATATCTTTCTTACCTTAGACTTTGCACCATACAAACAGCACCCTAACTTTGAAAAGTGTTTCTTGCCTATGGGAAAGGAATGCATGGGTTGTTTACCATGTATAAGAGTGAATGCCACTTCATCTTGTTAATGTTTTATTGATAAGGAAAAAATGTATTAGGTCCCATGTTTCATATGAAGTCTTTATCTCCATGCAGCCACAGACTGGTGGTTTCACTTGTGGACACTGGTTGTCTGGTTCAGCAAAATCACGCTCCAGAAGCAATTCTCTGTGTAATATCTATGTGTCAAAATCGCTAACTTGAGCATGCCACATAGCTAAAAGCACTCACCAAAAAATGCTAGGTGTTATTTGGACTGTAAAATTTAGGCTTAGGGTGAAAAGTGTTCAAGTTCCAACTATTTTCCCCTGTTAACTGTATATAAATGATTCACACTTGTTAACCTGTAACATCTAAAGTATGAATGGCAGCATCTCCTTATGGTCAACAGCATCTGAATTATAAATGTGAGTGCTGTTAGATAACAACATTTATATCCTAGAATAGCTTGAGTCCTAGGCAGTGCCCTTTATATGTTTATACAATATCTGATGGTAAGACTTGACGACGTTAATAATGGCTAAAAACATGCACATTATAGCGCTTCTGTATATTGAATGGGCTTCTCCAAAATTTCCTGGTATTTCAGTATGTATAACTATTGAGTACTTATCTCTATTATTCAAACATATGTTATCTGCCTGTTTTAGACAATTTAAGGTCTTATTATTTAGCTGTCCAAGTTGATTTCTCTGTGTTCATTGATTTTTTGATAGTTCTCTATATGTATTGCTCAGCAAGCTGCACACTTTCACAGTATAAAGTCTCTGTTCATGAATAAGCCTTTGGTCATTGTGTGCAACAAGACTGACTTGCAGCCACTTGAAGGGCTTTCTGAGGATGACATGAAGCTAGTCATGAAGATGAAGGCAGAGGCTATGAAGACTATAACCCAAGCTAGTGGTCCTAATGATGAGGGTGTTTTGTTGACTATGAGCACTTTAACTGATGATGGTGTAACGGCTGTCAAAAATGCTGCATGCGAGAGGCTTCTTGAACAGAGGGTGGATGTGAAGATGAAGTCAAAGAAGATGATGAATTTTTTTTTGAGAACACGCTTATGCGCGTATCTCATTAAGAAGATAGAAGAGTCCAAGTTACAAAAAGGAACAAACAAACAGTAACGTTTTCGTTACTGAACACAGCCTATAACTACTGGATCCTGGGTGTAAACGCTACATGATGAAAAGCAAGAACCACCGAGAAGGAGCAACAGCAAGCAATCAGCCGGACGCCCTCGCCATCAGCCTGGCTAAATGGCCATACCCTGAATGACACCACAACTCAGCCTCCTCAAAGATTGAAAGAGCAGTCCTCCTCGCACCTCTTGCAGCTGCTTGAAATGTCCTCGCGTTCCTCTCTTTCCACAGGGACCAACCAATGAGCAGGACAAAGGAGTCGAACCCGCGTCGGAAGAATTTGGGCACCTGCTTCCTTGCGTTGATCCACCAGTCGAAAGCCGACTGTCCATGCGCCATGAGGTCAAGTCTGATGAACACCCGGGACAGGAAGATGTGCCACACCTCCCGACTGAACGAGCAACCCCCGAGGATATGATCTATAGTCTCAGCCTGCTGATCACACATGATGCAAATATTTGTTTCTTGGAGAAACGCACACGTGACGGTCTCCTGTCCAGCATCTGTTGTGAAGGCCTAGCCAAAAGAAGAAACGCACACGCGGCGGAGCCTGTGTCTTCCAAATATACTTTGCCCCAAAGACCGGCGAAGAGCCAAGAAACATTGCCCCATATGCAGAGGACGAGGAGTAGTTTAGGTCTGGGGACAGCCTCCAAAGGAAGGTGTCGGGTTCCTGCGATAGCTGCACTTCCTCCAGCAAGTCACATATGTGGGCAATATCAATGAGCATCTGCAGACTCGATGGGCCGTTGATATGGCCGACCCAAGCATCCTGGGGAAGGGCTTCTGCAACAGTAGTATGTCTTCTCCTCCGGCTGACCGCTGCAAAGGCCGTCGGGGCCTCCTCCTGAAGACTGCGGCTCTGTAACCATCTGTCTGTCCAGGAAAAGGTGGACCTGCCATCGCCTAGGTGGTGCACCGTTGCGGCTGAAAGAGCGCAAGCACAGAACGCTCCTCAGATGCCGGCGCCCGCCCACCGATCCTGTCTTTCCAGACCCATCGCACACGAAGAGCAACTCAAAGAAGATGATGGATTGCTTTAATAGGTTTCATGTTGCTGTTCCAAAGCCTCGTGACAACAAGGAGAGGCCTGTTTGCATCCCTCTGTCTTTTCTGGAAGCTAAGGGCTAATGCAGCAAAGGAAAAGAAGCAGCTTGAGAAGGACATTGAGAATGAGAATGGAGGTGCCGGGGTATATTCTGCAAGTCTCAAGAAGCATTATATATTGGCCAATGATGAATGGAAGGAGGATATTATTCCAGAGATACTGGATGGTCACAATGTTGCCGATTTCCTGGATCCAGATATCCTGGTAAGGTGTGAAGAGTTGGGAAGAGAGGAAGGGCTTCGTCTGGAAGAACAAGCTGCAGAAGATGCTTTCGAGATTGATGGTCATGAACTAACTCAGGAACGTAAGGAAATTTTGGCTCAGATTAGGAAGAAGAAGGCATACTCATCCAAGAACATAGGATGAAGAAGAGAACTGCAGAAAGCCATCCTATTGTCCCTAGAAAGTTTGACAAAGATAGGAAATTCACAACTGATAGGATGGGACGACAGCTTTCCTCCATGGGTGTGGATCCTAGTGCTGCCTTGAATAGAGCTCGCAGCCAGTCTAGGGGTCGAAAGCGTGAGAGGTCAGTGAGTAGAGCTGCCGCTGATGGTGATGGTATGGAGATAGATGACCAGCAATCCAACAAGAAAATGCGTCGGATGTCACGGTCTAGGTCGAGGTCATGTCCTCCTGAGGTCATTCCTGGAGAAGGATTCAAGGACTCTGAGCAGAAGAAGAAGGCTATCAAGAAGGCGGAGGCCTCTCATAAGAGAAGGAACAAGGATGCTCGCCGTGGAGAGGCTGACCACGTTTTTCCCACTTTGAAACCAAAGCATCTGTTCTCTGGGACTTGGAAAGACAAGCAGACGATAAGCTCAGCACCTCACTGGATCTGGTAGATGACTGTTGCAATTTTGGTGTGGGCAATTTGATGAAACGGGAGCTTTTGTCTTCAGCCAGCACTTATGTATATAATACTATTTTTTAAATATGTCTTGCTGTATCGTGGTCCTCTTGAGACATAGTTATGCTAGTTTATACATGTATTGCTCTGAATTGGTTTGGCTACTATATATTAGCTTTCTGGTGTTTAATTCTCTTGAATGGTACAAGTTATATATAACCATTGTGAAACAAGATCTGCTTATGATCATTTGCAAAAAAGATGTGCAATATTGACTTTTTGTTAGTTTTTTTTAGATGCATACTTTGGTTGGTTGTTACCCCGTTGCTCCGTCAGAATTTCCTGGCAAACCACAACTCCGTTAGTCTAGTACCACATCCACTCTGTCCCGTACTTGTACACGGCATGCATCATCTGTTCATCCACTCCTGTATTGGTCTCAAGTTTTTTTTAACCCATCAAATTTATACTAATCCGTTCCAAATTGTAGTTTGTTTGACTTTTTTGACCACAACTTTGACCACTCGTCTTATTCAAAAAATTATGTCAAATATCATTTCTTTTGTTGTGGCTTGCTTTACTAACATAAGACCTCCAAAAATGACTTAAATTTAACCATATTTGCACTAATTTTTTGAATAAGATGAGCGGTCAAAATTGGGGTCCAAAAAGTCAAACGAACTACAATTTGAAACGGATGGAGTAAGAAATTTGCTTTGAATTGGAATCCAGTTGTAAGGAAATTGTTATTATCCTCCAAAAGCTTACGTTCTGAATCTAGAACAGGAGACGGTGAAATCCGGTATTGGTTAGTCGTTTGACGTCTAGTTGAGCAAGTTGTGGCAAGGGCCTTTCGTCCCTGGAAGCTGCGAGCCTTTCCTGGCCTCCTAGCATCTTCCACACAAGGCAGACCTCTCTATGACGTCAACTCTTATCGCGTCGCGGCGTTCTCACTTTACCGTCGGAAGACAATCCATAGTGCAGGCCTGTGCGCCACTTCGTTCCCAAACAATCGCCACTGGTGCCGAAGCCAAAGCAGCCATGTACATTGCGCTCATTGACTCGATGGGTAAATTCGGGAGGGAGAAAGAGGCAATGTCACTCTTTGAGAGGATGAAGGCCAGTGGAGTTGAGCTTGATGGGGTCACATATGGTGTGGTTGTTAATTGCTTGTGCCGATTTGGCAAAATGGAGGAGGCACTTGTGTGCTTCAGGAGCTGTGTAGGGAAGGGCGTTGAAGTGAATGCCATCTTCTGTACAAGCCTAATTGATGGCTTTGGAAAAACTGGGATGGTTGACCAGATCAAATCTTAAGAATGTATTCATGATGTGTGTTCGTATGACCAGATGGCTTTGGAAAATTGCATTCCAATTGACTTGCCGGCTTTCCCCCTTCCCCTTTCTTTCAAAACGTATGTTTCAGAATTCCAGTGGTTGAACTAAGAAGCAGGTTGATAGGTTCCTTAAGCATAAAAATGAAGGCTGAAGTGCCACTGCCATTGCTCACGTACACTGAAATCCACAACTCGCAGATTTGCATCTTCTACGGTTTGGTTTGACTTGGACACCCCATAAAGATATTAGTAAGTCACCGTTTTTTTCCCAACATGGTGTGCATGTGTTATGTGCCACTGGAGTCGGGATTTGTATCGTGTTTTGTTACCGTCACGTTGCTGTTAAAAAGCTATTACTGTCACAGTTGCATTTGACATCGCATTCCGTTTGGCCAGAGCCCCGACGAAACGGACTGTAAATCCAACTTCAGAGTTATTTTTACCATCACGCTGTTTTTTTAAATGCTACCGTCACGTTGTCAATAAAAAGACACTCTAAACTGTCACAGCTAGTTCGCATCACATCATCCCTTTCCCTGTTTCGCAGAATCTGAAAATCCAAAGACAAACATGTTGGAAGCCAGCCCCGAACAAAACGTGATCCATTTCCTTATCCCCTTTGGAAGCGAGCAGCAGAGCAGAGGAGGCCAGCAGCATAACCCGGGAGCCCGCTCTCGCGGTCTCGCTTCCCTTCGCTTCTTTTGCTTTTGACCCTCCCTCTCCCAGCTGCAAAACCGCGGGCTGCATCCCGCCCGCGCCGCCCACCGGCGGCCACCGCCGCCTACATAAACCACTGTTCGACCACTCGCCGAACCAAGCCACCCACCCACCCACCCAAACCCAATGGCGTCCTCCCTCCTCTCCTCCCCGTCCCGAACCCTACCCCCGGCGCCGGGCCCCGCCGGCCTCCGGGGGCGTGCGCCGGCGGCGCAGGCGCACCTCCCGCGCGGCGGCCTCGCCCCCCGCCGCAGCCGCGCGCTCCGCGTGCGCGCGTCGGTGGCGATCGAGAAGGAGACGCCGGAGAGCGAGCCGCCGCCGACGTTCCTGCGCGAGGACGGGCGCGGCGCCGGTTCCGGGTCCGTGCGGGCGCGGTTCGAGGCCATGATCCGGCGCGTGCAGGGGGAGGTCTGCGCCGCGCTCGAGGAGGCCGACGGCGGCGGCGCGCGCTTCGTCGAGGACGTCTGGTCGCGCCCGGGCGGCGGCGGGGGCATCAGCCGCGTCCTCCAGGACGGACGCGTCTTCGAGAAGGCCGGGGTCAACGTCTCCGTCGTCTACGGGGTCATGCCGCCCGACGCCTACCGCGCCGCCAAGGGGGAGGCCGGCAAGAACGGGGCCGCCGCCGCCGCCGCCGCCGCCGTGGATGGCCAGAAGCCTGGCCCTGTGCCGTTCTTCGCCGCGGGGATTAGTTCGGTAAGTGGCGTTCCTACTGCATTGACGTGACGATTGACGAACCTAGATCTCTTCTCCATTTTCGGTATGTAAATTCTTCAGTTCGCTGACATTGCAATGCCATAGCGTAGCGTAGGGAACTTAGTGTTTAGCTGCCCCTTGCTCCCCCAATGTCCCAGCATATGCATTTATGACTCACGCAAGGAATCAGGATGCTTGTGTCCCTGTTTGCACCTTAGCAAATGTTGGCTGTTTTGGGCTTCCCCAGCCCATTCATAGTGTGTAGATTCCGATTTCTCTAAATATTGATAATTGCATCCTATAGTCGGATAATAACCCTATTATAGCTATATATGATGCATCTTTTCACTGCTACAACTTGAAATGCGTAGTTTTCTATAGGTACCATGTTAAGCAGTTAGAGAGATGGATTAGATCTGTGTGTTGCTAATTCTTGTCAAACTTGATTAATTTCAGCTCATTTGTTCTACTTTACTTGATGTTTTCCATGCCTTTTGAATGTGGTTCTGGTAGTGCTGATTTACTACAGTTCATGGTTATGAAATTTTCACTCAATTTAGGCAATACTTCAATCTTCCAGTGTTAACCTATGATACATGGATTAAAGCGAGCGTTTTATTTTTCGTCCTGCAGGTGCTTCACCCCAAGAATCCATTTGCTCCAACATTGCATTTTAACTACCGTTACTTTGAGACGGATGCTCCAAAAGGTATCCTTATATCCTACTAAAATCCTAAAGTATTATGATATATTAATATCCTGCACACTGAGTGGATTTTGTGCTTCAATGTGTGTGTCACCCACATATACAAATATCCGTGTATAAACTAGATGTTTTATGCTTTGCATTTTGTGAGTATAGGCTTATAAAGTAGATAAAACTACTTTAGATATTGGTAAGAAAACTGGGCTTATCTTATTTACTTTAACAAGGTACCCAAGTTATGAACATGATCATGTCCATTATCATTTTGCATATTGTAAATGTCTTTTTGGGAAATGGTATTCTCATTTTTAATACTTATCTGTTATGACATCCAACTGCAGATGCATCTGGTGCACCAAGACAATGGTGGTTCGGTGGTGGTACTGATTTGACTCCTTCATACATCATTGAAGAGGACGTGAAGCATTTCCATTCTGTATGTAACACTCTGTACATGTTGCAAAACCAATGCACCTAAGACTCTTTGCCTCTTTGGTGTTCTACTTCGATGTCTTGGACAATGCTTAATTGTTCTCTAGATAGTATTATGCTAGGCTAGCCTATGGAGTTGGTACTATTTTTATCCTCCTCCATTTCTACTTTCTAGATGTGAACTAGTCAAGGGTCTTCTGTCTCAAGTTCTGTGTTAAATGTAGTTAAAGAATCAATTAGGTTCTCGGTATAGTTTCCAGTCCAATACGGGAGTATACCTAAGTAACATGCAAAACACAGTTCGATGCAGTTACACACACCTTTTATTGTTTAGTGTTTCTTTTCTTACTGGCAAAGTCCTTGTGTTAATCTCGAGAGGAATTAGAACAGAGAAAAGAGTCAATAAGTTAATAACTATTGCTAGTTAGCACTTCAGTTGCTGCTTTGCATTTGTTGCCATTAACATATTTTTTTGTCTGATTTCAGGTTCAAAAGCAAGCATGTGATAAATTTGATCCAAGCTTTCACCCAAGATTCAAAAAATGGTGTGATGATTATTTCTATATTAAGGTATTTTATAAGTTCTTCATTTGTTACTTTAGAAACTACTAAAGGAATCAATTCTACAGTTATCACACGGTTTCCTTTTTGCAATGACATAATTTTGCATTTGTTGACTTGATCCAGATACCTCTTGTTTTCCTCAATGAAAGAAAGAAATTTGTAACTTTCTTTTTTTTGGGTTTATGGTCATGCTAGTTTAGCAATCCTAGAGAAGATACTAGTTGCCTTTAATTAAACTTTGGATGAAGCGGTTGATGTTTAAACGTAGAGTTTCTGGTATCCTGTGTTGAATTCTCATGTTCTGTCTCTCAATGCAGCACCGTAATGAGCGGCGTGGGCTTGGTGGAATATTTTTTGATGACCTTAATGATTATGATCAAGAAATGCTTCTCAACTTCGCTACAGGTGAAACCATTTGCTAGAATGATTGGATGAAATTATTTGTGTTCACATAGCTTCGTACAGTGGCTTCTAAATTGTTCATTTATGGGATAGAATTTCCAGAGTTAGTGCGTAGGGTGAGTTGAAGTTCTTGCCAGTCATAGCTTTGACTTCTGTTCCTTTTTTCAAGCTATATTTAGGTAATTAGATGTGGCATTTTAGTGTTTAGATTGATGTGCGATATGTGCTGTTAGGTGAGTTGTAGTTACAGTTATGAACTTATGGTAACCAAAGTGGTTTTTCTTTCTCTACAGAATGTGCGGACTCTGTACTTCCTGCGTACATACCAATCATAGAACGGCGGAAGGACACTCCATTCAGTGAGGAGCACAAGGCATGGCAGCAATTGAGGAGAGGTCGTTATGTGGAGTTCAACCTGGTAAGTGGTTTTAGGCGAATACATCCAGTGTCTTGCTTGGATGCCTATCTTCTGGCTTTATTATTAATATATACTTGTCTTTTGAAGGTCTATGATCGTGGTACAACATTCGGCCTAAAGACTGGAGGAAGGATTGAGAGCATACTCGTGTCCCTTCCACTTACAGCACGGTGGGAGTATGATCATGTAAGCTATTACACTCAGTGGACTCAATACATATGGACATGTTTTAGCTTTTCCACTAGGGAATGCTCAACAAGAGTTCTTGGAAAAAAGCAAAATAAATGAAGAAAACACACTGCTGAAATTTCTATATTCTTAAAACTAATTATCACTTACCGTGCATCTTATAATTTGGGCAACTGTTCCTCAACACTAGCATATAACTTCATTTGCAGAAACCCAAAGAAGGGACTGAGGAATGGAAACTTCTGGACGCGTGCATAAACCCGAAGGATTGGATCTGATTAGCCCTTGTTCTTGAGATCTTTTGTTTGGAGTTGTGTGGGCCAACCACGTGTAGTTTCATTATTTCTTTTGTATCTGTAGAATCGTGAATAAATATGATGTAGTAATGCTGTAGCTGTCTATATCTATCTTCTGTTTTTACCCCATGTGAATGAGAGAACCATTGCCTTCTGTATTTACAAAGGATTCAATCAGGTTTATAACCACTATCATTTTTACTCCTACTACAGGAAATACTCACTGATGCAGGCAGGTTTATGATTAATATGTATTTAGATAATGGTCGAACATTATATTAACATTGCACGAACATCACACAAAGAAGCCTAGAACATCATGTATCTACTACTTGAACATCACATGTATAATAAAATGTTAAAAATAAAAAACAATAAACAAAATTCATGAATTAATTAATTAGTCAAATATAAAGAAAAAACTGCTACTGAACATCACAAATATATTGTAGAACATCACATTAACACTACATGGACATCAACCAAATATAGCATAGAACATCATACGTATACTATACGAACATCGCAATAAATCATTACAAAATTTAAAATAAAATTAGTAAAGTAATTAATTGTAGTTAAATAAAAAAATATTACTAAAAATCATAAATATATCGTAGAAACATAACATTAACACTACACGAATATAAAAAATATAGAATAGAAAATCGAATGGATACAAAAGAAGAAATGATAGTAAAAAATCAAATAAACAAAAGTATTATATAAAAAATGAAATTAAAACTTTACAAATGATAAAAAAGATAATAAATGAAATAAAAGCAAAAAACTAGAAGCAAGGAAATAAAAAACCAAAAAGAAAAAATGAAAAGATAAAAAACAAAAAGGAAATAAAAGAGAAAGAAATAAATAAAAGAAGAAGAAGAAAGACAAAGAAAAAGAATAAAAAGTCATGCGCTAGATTCCTGGAAAGAAATATAATCTGACACGTCGGAGTCGAATAGTAAAAAGGAGAGAAACTACAAAATAGAGAGAATATAGAAAACACAGGAAAGAAAAATTAATATAATAAAAAAGAAGGAAACACAAGCACGTGAATGCGTCGGTCTCCCTCGGAATCATGTTGTGGCCGTGGCTTCTGCTCTGGCCTGGGCCACGCAACGTAGTGGAAGCAGGAAGGACCGTGTTTGGTGGGCCGATTGCTGCAGCACTTCCACTTTGAGCCCAATGTGAAAGAGCACGGACAGGTGGTCGCTGTTCCCCACCCCGGCATCGGTCGGTCTTCCTCTCCACTCAAGCGCCGCCGGGCGCCGCCGCGTCTTTTTTTTTCCCCAACTCCCAACCATGGCCACGCCTCCTCCGCCGAAGAGCCTGTCCGTCCGCTCGCTGCGGGATCTGCCCGACCACCTCATCCCTGAGATCCTCCTCCGCCTCCCGCCGCGCGACCCTAGGCGCCTCGTTCGCTGCTCGGCCGTCTGCAAGCCCTGGCGCCGCCTCCTCACCGACCCCGCCTTCCTTGGCTGCTACCGCGCGTTCCACGGGGTACCTCCCTTGCTGGGCCTCCTCTTCGTATGCATACCCCCCGGGCCCGCCAGCATGCGTTTTTGGTCGCGGTTCGCCCCCACCACCTCTTTCCGCCCTCGCACCCTCGACCACGCCGGCTGCCACGTGCGCGACGCCCGCCACGGCCGCATCCTCTTCAGCAACATCACCTACAAGGAGAATTGCCATGATCTCTTCTTATGGAGCCCCGTCACGGATCAGCGGTGGGGGCTGGACATGCCGTCCCAGATTGATACGGCGGATGAGCGTTGGAATTGGACCGTGGCGGTGCTCTGCGCGGCGGCCGCGCGCGAAGGGGGCTGCGACTGCGACCACCTCGACTGCCACGGCGGGCCCTTCCTCGTCGTATTCATGGGCATCTACGACGATGGGATGATGCACGCCCGCGTCTACTCCTCCGAGACCGGAGCCTGGAGCGACGCGACCTGCGCTCAACACCCCAGTGACCTCGAGGACATTGATGAAAAGGATCCTATCGCGCTTGTGGGAAATAGGATCTACTTCTACTTCCGTGATGCAAACAGCAAGGCCATCGTGGAGTTCGACTTGGGTCGCCGGAAGCTCGCATTTCTCGACCCGCCGGTAGCGCACGAACGTCACAGTATCCTCATGCCGGCAATGGGTGGTGGTCTGGGGTTCGCCAGCGTGCGGGGGTCCTGCCTCTACCTGTGGTCGAGAGAGACCGGTTCTGACACAACTGCGGCGGCATGGACGCAGAGCAGGGTCTTGGAACTCAACACACTGCCCGATTGCGAGACTCTCCCCTTGCCGCTTCGCTCCACGGAGAGAACTGTGGTTGGCTTCGCGGAGGGTCTGGGCGTCATCTTCGTCAGGACAACTGCTGGCGTCTTCGCGATTAACCTGATGTCAGGCAAATTCAAGAAGATGTCCAACAGAGAGCCCGACTTTGTCATTTCTTACATGAGCTTCTATACTCCAGGTACAGTAATTTCGCTTCTATATACTCCAGTAATTTCTAGTAGCCCTGTATAGCATTCTTGCTTAGTTGTGATTTTCAGCAATTTGTCAAAAAAAAATGTGGATGACTGGATATTTAAGAGAATCGATGCTAGAATCGATGCTATGAATGTAGAATGCTATCAAATCTGATATAATCTAAATTAGTCTCTTACATAGTACTTGAAGAAATTGGCTAGATATTGTTGATCCAATATTCCAATTTGTCCTGTACTGCTGTACTCTCTCTATGGCCAACCCCAAGCTGCACACGCCACAGAAAAACCCATTCACGTTAATTTTTTGAGTTTGTTCAAATCTGAGCTATGGCATGGTAATGACTTATGAATTTATCAATTGTGTCTTTTCAGATCATGCTACGGGCCGGCCACCAGTACCATGATAAGAACACTGAGATCCATTCATTCCATGATGATGAACCTTCTGGTGTTACATTGGCTTATGGCAGACATGATGCTTTAAGTGCTTTGTTAAGTATAAGCAAGAAAAGAGTTAGTGACTATGGTCAATTAGTTGTCTCCATTCCTGTTGAATCCCTTGGGTCGTGAGCTGAAAGTCAGGTTAACATTCCGGTTTTTTAATTCTTTGCATATGCTTGGTAAGGGAAGGGCAGTTCTGCAGGCATATTTAAGGTATGCCAAATGAACTTTGGTGCTATATTTGGATTGTGGAATAATGTCGTTCTGATGCTCTGTGCTCAATTTCTAAAAGTTGGTGTGAAACAGAAAGATGAGAAATATGGCTCTCACCAGTTTTCTAGCCGGAGCAAGAATTTTATTTGCAGCTGATTCTAACTGGAAAGTGCCAGGATGCAAATAGTCACTCAGACATGTCTAACTTGAATTCTTTGTGGTGCCCACTGTGTTGTTTTCAATCCATGACCTCTGTTAATAGTTACGTCGTGTTTCTAAACCTATGGTCATTTAGGTTCTTCCTCTGATTTGTTAAATGGTGACCTGCAATATTGAATAATGGATCCAGGTGCATCATTTCCTCTTATTTGCCATTACTTTCTACTTACTCATCTTATTTAGTAAATTCCTGTCTGCCCTTGCCGATCAGTTGATTATGCAAGGATCAGATTAGGCGAGCCGGATGAAGTTAGAGTAGCTAGAGCACAGCTCTGCTAGAACTTTCAATCATCGGCGTATGTGGTCGTGATTTAACAGTTCTTTTAGGAGCATATTATATCTACAAATGTTAGGAAACTACTGAAAAAGAAGCTGAAGATTCACATCCATGCTAATAGTTGTCAATTGACATAGGTTGATTAACCTGAAAGTGTACCTATAGTTGTTGAAAGGCCATGAAGGCGAAAGAACTTCGGTTGACTGGCGCGATCTACAAACGTTTCCCACAAGATGGCAGATCGACATGGCATAATGAATTTGCATCATCAAGCTCGAAGACTAGTGAATTTTTTTGTTGATATATGATAAAAAACATGCTTCCTGTGTCAAAGGTGTTTTCAGTGACCATCACACTATGTGACTTAACAAAGCTGTTGTGGTGATACAGATTCAGTCATGCTGGTAACCCCGACAAGGTCTGCAATCAGTCATCTTGGTCTGAAGACCACGATCCGTTGGTATCCATGGTACTTAACTGGACAGGTACTGAACTTGCCATTGTTGTTTAAGCAATCTTCCTGTTGTTACTGTAATGTCTGTGAGTTTGAGATGCATCTTGGGCATGCACAGGTAGGAGGATGGCTACGGAGAGTGCGTTGGATTGATGCTAAGTTTTCTGCCGATCTGAAATGCATGTCCATGTTGGGATTGTACGAGGACAGCGGATAAAGTCTGAATCAAAAAGGTGCACATGAAACAAGTCTGAATCAAAAAGGTGCACATGAAACAAGCTAATATGATTGTACTAAGTTTTGGTACGGAGGTGAATCACAAACTTAAGCATGCTAATAATCTTACATTTGGTGCGAAATTTAGAAGAGAGCTTGTGAACTCTCCTGCAAATGTCCTTACCACTACTTGGCAGAACATTCATATTATTGTCAGTATACTTATTGCAGTCATCCTTTTGTCAAATATTGTTTCTACATCCTCTGTTGGCTTTGCAACAAAAGGAGAAATGGCCAATCTATGTGAGACTGAATTTATGTTTCTTTCTTCTGTTGACTTATATCTTAGTTTTATGATTTATTTTGTATTATGATTTATTTTTTTTAAGGCACCACCATAATTTGATGAGTCAGTGCAAATGAAGATCTCGAATGCATGATTCAGTCAGATCTCCAATGCATGATTCAGTCAGGCAGAACGTTACTTAGGCGGTTAAACTATAGCATTTTAAGTTTCCAGTAAATTTATTATTGGTTGCTGATATACTTGCATTAAGTCTCATTATTTATTTGCAGGTTATTAATTTCTAAACAATAGCATTTTTTATTCAGTTTATTTCTTCATCAGGCCACCAGGAAATGTACTAAACAACTTTTGCTTCTTATGATGTCTAGGTATATAAAAGGGATAATGAATCAACTTTGCCTGGTTGTTTGAGAAGATGTTGGAAACATGTTTGGCCGCTGGTGAGTTGGCCTTGGACAGCCCTCAGATTCTCTACTTTTGGTTCGTTTCTTGGATTTAGGAATCATGCAATTATTCTGCAGTAATACTGTATAATATCAAGCTGAAATGCCCCATTGAACATTGCAACATTCTACAGGGAGCGTTCTGAGCCTGGACTAGGGGCAGTTGCAACTGGATTTCAGGCCCTTAATGCCGTTCATTTTTACCCCTTTCTCAAGGTTTAGGACTGAATTCTAATTACTATCTACTTCATATGGTTCACAGTTTGTGGTAGGGAGACACGTTATTATGTACTCAGTGTCAGTGAGTGCTGATGGTGTAATCATGGCTTGGAAGATTGAATACTATGTAAAATGTACTATGTAATGTAACCTAGACAAGTAGAAATCTTTGCCACTGGTCTTGCTACACTATGATTTTTATAGGAATCTTTGTCTATGAAGATTTGGATCACATGATGCACAATTTTTGAAGGGACAAGGCATGCGAGATTTGCAATTTAATTTGCTTTTATTTTTTGCAATAGCTTCCTTGTTCGTTGTTCCATTCGTCCTGTCGTCACTATTCATTTTCAAAAAAAAATAATGTTTATTTTTTTTAACCGTAGCGTGCACGGGCACGCTACTAGTAGTTAGGTAGTGTTTCTAAACCTATGGTCATTTAGGTTCTTCCTCTGATTTGTTAAATGGTGACCTGCAATATTGAATAATGGATCCAGGTGCATCATTTCCTCTTATTTGCCATTACTTTCTACTTACTCATCTTGTTTAGTAAATTCCTGTCTGCCCTTGCCGATCAGTTGATTATGCAAGAATCAGATTAGGCGAGCCGGATGAAGTTAGAGTAGCTAGAGCACAGCTCCCTTGGGCCAGGCACCAGCTGGTACTGCTAGAACTTTCAATCATCGGTGTATGTGGTCGTGATTAGGTCCATTGCTAATCGAGGTTGCCATTGCTGGATTCTTTAGGGCGTGTACGCTCTTGAGGACTAGCACCACCAGTCAATTCAGGCTTCATGGCATTTCACATGGAGCACAGGCAATTGGGTAGGAGCAGAGCAATCAGGTGGCCGAGCCCCATGCCCCACGCTCTTGCCTAACAGGGTCTGCCTCTACCGTCCGTCCATCATCCCTTTCTTTCCAGCCTATTGGCTTACATGGAGTCGACAGATCTGGTGCTGGTACATTTTCAAATTCTTGATCAAACCTTTATGCTGAATTGGTACAAACTTTTCTAACAATAGTTTCGACCCTTATATAAACTGAATTGGTACATCTTTGTAGTTATATATAAATCTTGCAGTTGATTTGAGACAAAGTTCCCCCTGCTATTGCTACTCCTGAATCTTGTATCTTTTGAACAGCTGATGTCCAGTTATTCAGACCTGCAGCTGCAGGGGATGCATGCTTTCAGCTGTACGTGAACGTAACTGCACGGTCACCAGCTGTTCCCCGTTAGCTGTCTCGTCTCTCGTCTTGTGGAATAGGTGCAGAGCGTCGTTGCAGCGACTGCGCGTAGCTCTCGATATGCAATTTGAGCGTGATAGCACGCTGTTTTGCATAAACTGTTTCGGCGCGAATCGTCGCTGGTGGACCCGGCCGGGTGCGCGGGCCACCAAGCCCAGACACAGCTGCAGCCATGAATGAAACAGAACAAGCGAAGAACCGAATCACTCTGTTCGCCAGGTTGGCTTGGCGCCGTCCGGCGCGCGGCGGTCTTGCCCAAAGAACCGAACCACTAGTTAGCCCAAAGGCACACAGGCCCCCGTTCTACCGTGTGTTTGGATTGGGGGTCCAACTGGTTGGAGTGGGTCGGAACCAGATGAACCCCTATTTGGTTTGTGGGTTGGGTCGAAGGGGGATGAACCCAGATGGAATATTCCTCGATTATGCGGGTCGGAGGGATTTCTCCAAATCAAGCAAACCACGCCGACCCACATCGACGACGTTCTACTCCGTCTCCCGCACGTCCCGCTCTTCTGCTTCGTCTCCCGCGCGCGAGGGAAGCTGGCCTCGGCCTCGGCCTCCAACCATGGCGAGCAGCGAGCTACGCATAGGGAGAGGCGGGGCTAGAGTGAAGGCCGGCGGGGAGGAGGGCAGTGGCCGGAGGAGGGAGCAGTAGAAGAGGGAAACTGGCGGCGCAGTGGCAAGAGCACCAGCCCGGGGGGCTCCGCCGTCCATCGCAGGAGCGCCATGGCTGCTGGCGCAGGGCGCCATGGCGGGCGAGCTCTAGCCGGAGGAGGGTCACCGCGCGCGGGACGCGGGTCGCCGGGGCCACGAGGGCGGGGGAGACGCGCGGGTCGCCGGGGCCGGTCGCCAGGGCCAGAGGGGCGGGGGCGACGCGCGGGCTGCCGTTGCGAGACGCGGGTCGCCGGCGCGATGGGGGGCGCCATGGCCGCGGGGACGGGGGGAGATGGACGGCCGGACGACACTTGCAGGGGCGGGAGGCGGGACGCCTTGGCTGCGGAGCGAGGCCAGGGAGGAAGCGATGCTGGGCGGGGAGGGAAGCGGTGGCCGCCATGGAGGGAAGCGGAGCGGCGCGTGGAGGGAAACGGTGCGGGTTGGGGAGGAAGAAGATAAGGAAGGGGAGGAAGAAAATGAGAATGACAGGTGGGTCCCACTAATTGTGCGGTTAACGGTGCTAAAATGGTATCCATTTCATCCCTTTCCAACCCTCCAACCAAACAGAAAACTGGAACGACCCTAACCCTCAAACCAAACATGACATGGGTTCATTTCATCCCACAAAACTAAGTTGAATCCGACCCAACCCACTTCGCTCCCGAACCAAACACACCAAAGGCACACAGGCCCCGGCATCGTGCTGGCGCATCGCTGCGCTTCTCCCATCACGATCACCTGATGCACCGTACCCATCTGATTTCAAGCGCGCTCGCAATGGCTTTTCGAACAACGCCGTTGCTGCAGGTCGCGCGGTTCGACGGCGATTGGTTGGCAGCTGGTACGGATTTGTTCTTTCCTTAAAAAAAAAAGATGAGTATCAACTGGAGGCTCGGAGCAGCTTGCTTTCATGTTAACCTTCCGCTTCGCATTAGATTCAGCTAAGGAACAAGAACATCTATCGGTCCCCATGTGCCGAAACTGCTCCAGTTTGCCAAACACTTTCCTCACATGGGATATTCCTTAGTGAGCTTATATATTAATCGAATTCCTGGGAATTGGAGCACTGAAGCCCACGAAAATGACCTAAAGCTGATCGACATGATGTATTAGTTTGCCAAATCCATCAACTTATGTTGCCGCAACGGTCTATTAGTTTTAAGATGCACAAAATTCATGTATAAACTTAGAACATACTTCTAATAAGAACATATTGTATTTGCTTTGTAACGTTTGGTCATATTCTAATAACACAATTAAACACTTTATTCCTAGTACTTTATCTTTTTTTAGATAGAATTGAGTCACAATTACTTTATCTACTTTTTCATCCTCTTTCATATTTTTTTCCAATAGTATATCTGTTTGAGTGTTATATTTTGGGTTATTTTTATCAATAGTAGAGTAATGAAGATTTAGAGTTGTTTATTTTTTCTAATGACATATGTGAGTAATGAAGAGGTAGTTTAAGTTGGTTGCATAATGACAGTGATGATGAATTTAGATTAAGATTTAGGGTATTACTTTTACTATTTTATACTAATGGCAATTATAGATAATTTTTAGAAAAAATAGAACATATGATCAGCATCCTTGACAATATGTCATTGTTTTTTATGAGAACTCTTATAATTTATCTCTTTAGTTTATCTTATACGAGTAAATATACGCACACAGAGACATAATTATACAGTACTAACACTAAAGATACGCATGCACATATACTAGTATACAGTACCATCACCAGTTTACACTCCAAAATTATGCCTCTCAGCAATATAATTTTCATTGCTGCTCCTGTGCCGGGAAAAGCACAGGCACTTGAGTGATTATCCTCCAGTATAATATATAACTATATAGGAGTATATGTGCATGCCGTACCACTAGTCCACTGCTTCCTCCATTACAAATTGTAAGTCATTTTTAAAAATTTTGGAGAGTCATTTCAAATTTGATCAAAATAATAGAGAAAAATACAAAGATTTATGACATCAAATAGGTATTATAATGAAAATATAATTAATGAAGAATCTAATAATACTTAGTTGACATCCTAAATATTATTATCTTGTCATATAGGTACTTTGACTATTCAGTCGAGTATTTGACCGATTCTATACTTCTTGATAAGAACTCTGGAGGAGCAGAGACAACAGAACCTTCTGCAGTTTTAGGTTGCACCAGATTAACGTACATATCAGACAAGTGGCAAGTTCACCTTTATAGAATCATGCAATTGTTCTAATCATACGAATAGTACCCACCGTTAGCAGTGCTTTCAGAAAAAGTAACAGAAAAGGGCGCAACTTCAATAGTAAGGATGTTTCCTCTGTTTCTTTCTTAGAAAAGCCACCCGGAAGACATGAAAGGGCCAGACTTGGATGTGCAGTTGTTCAGTAAAATTGAAAGGGCCAGTGTAGCATTGTTCAGTAATCTGAATTTTTGCTATATGCTTTATCAGATGAACAACTAACATTCTCCCAATAATAATGATGATACTGAACTATATGACTATCCAGTAATCTTGTTGAAGTTTTTGAGCTAGAAAATCACAACTCACCACTATCTGTACTCTGAGATGTTTCATTCTAATGCCACTGACAGCTGAACCTTCAGCATAATAGTTTGTACTTGGAGAAAAGAAAATAGATTATTGGTTATGTGTTAATGGCTACAAATTGCCTCTTTATTCTGAAACCAGAGAAGTAAACTTGATATCTTGTAATAGTAAGTATTTTCAAACCATTGCATGGCTATGTGTTAAAGAAAATATATTAGTTATCTCTGGATCTTTTTCGGACTATATAAATGTACCATTGTCTTGAAGTGCATCCCATGTCTACAGGTCTGCGATGGGTGATCGGCGAGAAACCCGCCCTGCGTTTAGCGACACATCATACACTGTCAGGAGGTACGCTGGTACAGCTGGTAGTTTATTTGTGCTTCTCCAATTTTTGTTTGTCCCTATCTCATGGCAATAGCATAAATTAATTCATTTTCTTGATCTATGACTACGAGTTTCTATAAATTTCTTGCCCCAGTATTCAGATGGGTTACTCATCTCATGTTTCGAGTCCACATGATGAAAAGATGTTACCTTTAATCACATCAGAGAGTCTGTCCAGGAACTTGTTAAGATGTTTGTTTTGGAGCAAAGGTTGAAGGTACATCGTTCCTCTTATATGTTGATGCTTGCTGATAATATAGGAGTTATTTTATTCGGTATATCTGTGTTTTAGGTTGTTCTTTTGTGTAACAGGTTTATTTTAACTGCCTCCATTCTTCTTCTCTTTCGAATAAGTCTCTTAACAATGTAAATCATTTGTATCTATAGATGCTACTCTTGGACTTTCTATTGGTTACTTTAAAGGAAGCTGTAGAACATCACACATCATTAGATTGGGGTGATCAGCTATGTGATGGTGAATCAAACAAACTTCAGAGTCGCCTTTAGTTCGGAGATACCTTCCCGCTACCTGATGGATATTATAGTCTTTTCATTTTAAGCTCCAATGTATGTTTGATCCATGTTCTTCACCGAGCTTACTCTCTCAGTCATAGACTTCTGTTTTAGGTGTGTGATAACCATGTTTTATTGTAGGAGGATAGTGGCACAAGGCAAGGAAGCCGCTAGATTGACTGGAGCAACACTACAACATCATTATCTTTCATCAATAAAGTCTATCAGGTACCAATTTGCTCCCCTCTCACTTGCTGGTTCCTCCCGTGCGTATTAATTTAGAAGAGCAGGAGATTTGCAATGCAGTACTTAAAATTATCTTTTGAACATATATCATTGTTGCAGAAGGATTTGTGAGGACAAGCTGTGCTCTGTGTCTTCTCTTGATACTCATGTATTCCTAAGTTTGTTTTTTTGCGAGTATTTGATCTACGTGTGGTTTTCATGGGGATTTTGGTGCAGAGGATTCATATCCAAACAAGATGAAGCAGACCGAGCTGTTGGCAGTTGGGGACCTGGGGTTCACAGATAGGAACTGCAGATGTGGTTTTGCCATTGCCGGCTCAAGAACTGGAAAGCTCTGCCAACCAAGATTGCTCGGCCGGCTCAAGGACTGCAGATATATATGTTACAGGAAAATATACATGTATGCTTTCTTCTGTGTTAAGCTTCTGTTTTATGAACCTACCTATTAAATGGCTTCAGATCTTTTATGCTATTATTGATAAGCTTTGCCGAAGCGCTATGGTATCGTTTCTATTGTATACTCACAGAGTTTTTTTTTGGCAGTTTCCATCCCTTTCTAATTTTCTATCAAATTTAATTATGCCTGTGGATGTTGACATACACAAACTTAGGAATGCACTGGAATATGCTATGAGACTGAAAAGCAAATAAAGTCCAAAAAAACCAGTTTACATGGCTTACTACTGCACAGTTATAGTTTAATATATGAGAGAACCCTACTACAGAAGTTCCAAACACATGTAATCAATATTCTCTGCCCCATTCATTTAATCTCTTCTTTTGAGAGTTTTAAGTGTTTCGAAGCACTACTCCTTTGTTTTTCTATTAAAATATCAGATAATATATAACAAAATTCTGAGATTGTCAGGCTACAGATTTTTAGGCCTCTCGGCATCTTTGAACAGTCCATGCTTTTTCCTTTTGGATCTTAATGTGGCCTGCACTTCAAATTTTATAGATTTTTTTTGGATTTTAATGTGTGTGATCTACCGGTAAATAGATCTTATCTATTCCCTTTCTACTATATATTCAACAAGCAAAATGGTTGTGTACTCTCTGATAATAATTAGCTGAAACTTGAATCTTTTCAGTAGAGGTTGCCTGTGTTCATCATGCTTTTTTTTTTCTTTTTTTAGGTCGATGATGTCTATTGTGCTTCCTCAATACGACTCATTTGTCCATGCATTCTGGATGGAGCAACTTCGATGGAACCAGCAACATGGAAATACAGCAGATATGTGTGCTTGCCGGAGATTTGCAAAGAAGGATGGAGTTCAGGTGCATGGAGCCTTATCAGACATAGGTGAGTAAATAAACATATGGGATTGGTTTGACAGTAACTAAACTTCATTTACGACTTAGAACTCAGTTTCTATAATACAAATTTGTTATGGAAGCTTGAGCTTTTCATGCATATAAAGGACTGAGTGTGAAATAGAACCCATAATGTACAATGTCACTTGATAGTTTATATATTTTCCCTGCTTTCTTATTTCTGGTTTAATGCCAGAAGATATGAACTAAAGCCGTATAATGTATTTTCCTTAGGAATATGGATGAATGGATCCATGTGGAATGCACCTTGGTTCTACAGCGCCAAGAGATGGGTGCTAGCTAACAACGCTCTCATATGCTCGGATGGATTTTTTTTTTGTCTTTTTCTCCCTTGGTGACCTTTGGAATTTGAAAAGATGTAAATACTAATATCACTTCCATTACCAGAGATTTTTTGAATTATTGATTTTGTTGTAAGACTGATATTTGAAAGCAAACCGTTACTAGAGATTGTGTGAATTATTTATTTTGTAAGACTAATATTTGAAAGGAAACCAACTGTCATGCTACAATGTGCAATTGCAAAAAAGCAAATCATATTCTCCATCACTTTACATACTTAGAACCGCACACAATTGTTTTTCATATGCGTCCCTTAAATAAAACCGTGGCAACGCACGGGCCCTATACTAGTAACTATATAGGAGTATATGTGCATGCCGTACCACTAGTCCACTGCTTCCTCCATTACAAATTGTAAGTCATTTTTAAAAATTTTGGAGAGTCATTTCAAATTTGATCAAAATAATAGAGAAAAATACAAAGATTTATGACATCAAATAGGTATTACAATGAAAATATAATTAATGAAGAATCTAATAATACTTAGTTGACATCCTAAATATTATTATCTTGTCATATAGGTACTTTGACTATTCAAGATTCTTAAAATAACTTATAATTTGGGATGGGGAGCACATATTCTTCTCACTCCTTGAATGTCGTTTATTTGGGATCCACTTATACCCTCATCACAATGTCCCGTTGGTTGGAGACAAATATCTAATTTCAGCAATTGCGCTTGGCCCCACTGACATAAGCTACTTTCATGTGCCTCGAACTTTGAGCTAGCTAGTGTGGACTATAGAGGCATATAACACTGACATGCTAGATCTTCCCAAATCTTGCTTGCTGCTAGCAATAGCAATTCTTTATATGGAATTGCTTATACTAATGCCTATTGCTACTCGCTTGAGCATTGTGATTTGCCCGGAGTAGAAAGATAGTATGAGGCTAGGGACATTTAGACAGACTAGGACACTAGGATAGTGCACAAAGCAAAGAGACACACCGAATCTTAGGGTTAACAATCTTTCAGGCACATGAAGGAATGGAGAGGTGCTAGCCGATGAACTGACAACTCATGTGCACATGAAGGAATGGAGAGGTGCTAGCCGATGAACTGATTACTCTGATAGGCCAAGCTAAAGTTGGATGCTGTGTCAAAACTAAAATGAATGGGACTATGTCATCAACTGGTCACTGAAAAAGTTGCTCATGTCCAAAGCGCTCAACGTGGATCATGGGTGTCCAATAATATACTGAAAATACCGCATCATTTCCCGCTCCATTGAAAGTGCTCTGTTTTTATAGTTATTATTATGTGCTAGCATTAGTGCAGAACACTGTGTACTATGTTGGACCTTTATATCTAATAAAAAAATACAATTCTAGATTTAGACTTCAAATTTGGCAAGTTTATACAAAATAATATTAACATTTATGTTACAAAACAGGTTTATTTCATATTTAACTAGTGTTTATTAAGTAACTACTCACTCTATGCCAAATTATAAGTCATTTTAACTTTTGGGACATTTATTTTGCTATGTATCTAGAAAAAAGTAAAATGAATGTACAAAAAAAGTCAGAGCGACTTAAAATTTGAAATGGAGGAAGTACATATCATTGTTTTTTATAAAATTTAGCCAAAAATTAAAATTGTTTAACTTATCAGAAAGCAACAAGTATATATTGCATTCGTTTTGGACAGATCAAGTGCGAATTTGCAAGGTCCGCCAGACAAACCCTGACAAAGCTTTTGCCATTCTGTAGAAAAAGCGAGCCAAACCCTGTAAAAGATGGGGGAGCCTTCCCGTACTCAGGCGACGTAGAGCCAGCAGTAAGAATTCGGTCCCTTTCATCAAAAAAAAGAATTCGGTCCCAGCTGTGGGCGGTGGTGAGACGTGAGTCCGGTGTCCGGGATGAGATAAACGGCCACCGCCCACTGGACAATGGTCCCCTGCAAGCACGATATGGCCACCGCGCGCCGTTCACCGGCATGCTCCCCTCCGTGCTCCCATCCCTGTCTGTTGCCGTTTCGAGACGACTCTTATCTATAACCATGACCATGCATGTCCTTTACAATGACCATGCATGTCCTTTACAGAGCTGCACCCAATGTGGCATGGCAATGTGTGTATGTGCGTGCCAAGGAAAAGGTCGTCGCCAGTTGCATGCCGGCGGCCGTGGATCAACTGCAATCATGGGAAGGGGCCGCCGGAGCATGGCGATCATCGATCGCGGTTGAGAGTTGTTGCCGTTGCAGCGCACCGTGTGATAACGCCTTTGTCCGGTCGGGCCGGCAGCCTCGCTCGATCTTTTTTTTCGCGACCGGGTCTTCACCCGCTTTTCATTAAGAGGGAAAACACAAAGTTACACGAGTGCTAGTCCCCGGTGGCAAGCTGCCAACTAGGCTTCGCACGAACACTTCCTAGCTACTGGATCCTAGCTTAACGATTACATGTTAGCCGTGTTAGCCTCGCTCGATCTATTACGCCTATGATCATTTTTGCTCATTCCTTGTGTTGATGGAGCTAGATAGGGAAAAGCGCTTGTTGTGGAGCGTGGCCGACATAGGCACATCTCGATCGTCATGCCTTTGCCTTGCCTTGCCAAGCTGCTGGATCATTTCTGCTCTCGGGTTTTTACAAAGTGTGTGATTGCGTTGTCAGAAACTTCGTGTACGATGATCAGAACGAAATGACCATGGCGCAGACGGGGATGTATGGAGATGATGATTCTTCAGGCATGGTAGGATGAGTTAGGTAATGCTGCATGGGTCCTCTCTGTCTGAATGGGAGCTATATTTGTTGGCGAGTAGGGAGTTCACATTTCACACCACAACCCAACAGAGTACAGAGAGATGTTGCTGATTGTGATTGATGATGATGTCAGTTTGTTTTTTTCTTTTTTGAAAAGCTACCAGTGGATAGGAGATCTGCCGGGCCTAAATTAATTGAGAAGGATTGATGATATCTGCAGGTTTGCTCATCGGATTTCGATTTGGAACTGACGACGCTTATTGCTAACCAATGGAGTTGTATCTGAACTTTTTGAACTCCACTTTATGACTTTAGTACTTGTTTGTGAGAATAATAAACGCACAGAAAGCTCTAGCAAGCTATATATATATAAAAAGAGTAATGTACATACAAACTCCGCCTGGGTTACTGGGACAACTTGCAACAAGTTCGATGCTACTTCGTTCCCAGTAATCTTCTATATACGAAACATGCAACAAAAGTGGGCCATAAATCACAGAATTTGCATCTAGACACACGAGAAAGAGTTTCTAATCATTTTTTTATCCCGCTTCCCAACCATACGAATAGAGCAGAACAGCGAACGGATTCGCCACTACTTTCATTGTTTCACGACCCCGGACTACCGCAGCAGCACATCGCTGGCCTCCCCCCTGCTCGTCGTCCTCACAGTCCCCCATCCTATGAGCTCCAGCGATGGTGCTGAGCACAGAGTGCACCGCCGTCGTCGCCCCTGCTCAGGACGCACGTGCGCGTGACCCAGCGCCCTCAAGGCCGCCCTCGACCACCCTGCGTCCAACTACGATTCGGTCCCGCAAACTGATGCTCGAGCACTCCCGCTCGTGGCCGACGAGCTACCCTGGCGGCCCGAATCGACGTTGCGAACCCGTTCGCCGTTCTGCTCTATTCCTATGGTTGGGAAGCGGGATAAAAAAATGATTAGAAACTCTTTCTCGTGACACGTGTCTAGATGCAAATTCTGTGATTTATGTGAACGTTGCTCCACAGCACATCGAGGCTGCAGGTAAATTCTTAGAACACCACGGTCCCAATGCAAAATAGTTTTTGTTTTCAATTTTCTTTTCCTTTTATGCATACAATCAGCTGAAACTTAGAAAAACCATAGTAACTATGAAAATTGTAAAAAGGAAGGTTTTGTTACATTCCTTATAAAATAGAGCTACACAATACAGAGTACATACTTAATATCTGACCTTAGAGTAGGTTTTTTTTTTAACAAGAGTAGAATTTTTTTTGTTGTATATATGTATGTATGCTTTTTAGGGTTCAATTCATAACAGTATGTTCATGTGCTCCTTTTGTAAAAGGAATTTTGTGGTAACCTACTAATTGCATAGGTATTATATGCGGTACAAATTTCAAGTTTATCAAAAGCATATGATTGAATTATTTATTTAACTTGGTTTAAGCTTATAAAATGGTTCAAAAATATTGAAATAGTTAGTTTTAAATATATAATGACAAACAAAAGTGCTTGCATTGAGAATAGTCGTTTTTAAATAGTCAGTTTTAAATGCACCAAAAGTGGGCAATCATAGCAATGCCTTTAAAAGTAATTTATATATAAAAACAAACAATTAAAATATAGAAACACTCATAGTCCTCGCCTCATTTACACTCAATGTGTTTGATCCTATTGGTCATAAAAAATATAGAAATTATGTAGTTCATCAATTCAAAAATTTTGCCTATTTCATATCAACTATTATACTAGGGTGTTACAACGTGTACTCTATGCTTTGAGATATGTTAAATACAAATATACACTTTGAGATATGTTAAATACAAATATACTCACTGGCCCCAATCCTTAATCCGTGCCACCACACTGCCCTAGATCTCGTTTGCTCCCTTTCGTCGTCGTCGGCGGCGGCTATGGCGTTGCGGATTCGCCGGACCCTCCCCTGCCTCGAAGCCACGGATCCGGAGCGGCCGCCGCCGGCCCTCACCAGTGATCTGCTGGAAGAGATCTTCCTCCACGTTGCCTCCCCTGCAGACCTCGTCCGCGCCTCCACCGCGTGCGTCTCCTTCCGCCTCCTCATCAGCGACCCATCCTTCCTCCGCCGATACCGCTCGATCCACCAATCGCAGCTCCTCGGCTTAATTAGCGCAGCAGGCTTCACACCTTCCGAAGCGCCACATCCCTCCGCTGCTCTCGCCCGGGATCCGCTCGATGTCAGCCACGGCCGTGTTCTCATCATGTGTAGACGCGATGATCCTGTTATCTACTCAGACGTCGCGGTGTGCGATCCTTTGTCCTGGCAATACCTGTTGCTACCTCCCATGACCGAGAAAATTACTATAATGGGACTCCAAAGAAAGTGGCTTCGCTAAAATAGGAATCCTAACATTTGTTTCTCTAAAATGACACTCCAAACGTTTGTTTCTTGTTTCCATGATATTTGATATCTTTAACTCATATTTGTATCCTCAAATACATGTATTTTTCCTTAGTGACCATATTGCCCCTATCTAACCTCGGTCGGGTTCCAAAAATATGAACTAGGTCCGATCCATTATTTTGTCTCGTTTCTCCCTTCTGGAGGTGTGGAGGAGACATCATTCAGCAGCTGGAATTATACCTATACAAGGTTAGCGGTTTTTAGCTTCTGCCAGCTGGAGCGTCAATACATCTACCAGTCGTAGTGATCTAGGCTTGCACAACCTATTTTCATTGCTTCTTTCGGTCCAATGTGTCTATGGCCACATCTATTGAAAATCATGAGACACAAGCAAGCTAATCAAGCTCGACATTGGAGCAACTGAGCTAAGTGGTACTAGTTCTGTAGTTGTGTTTTGCAAACAACATTGCCGATGTACAAAAATATAGTCTTTTGCAGTTTAAAGTTGCTAACTATATTATGATCAATTTGAGCAATTGAGCTAGTTTGATAGTTGTGTTTTGCAAACAACAAATATAGTCTTTTGAGCATGTTTGCTGTAAAATTCTAACTTATGAGTCTAAATTGAGTTAGAATGACCTTCTGTCTATTCTTGTAAGTTTTGAATCTCAGATCTTGTTCCTTGTTCAGTCTAGGTTTGGTTGCGCAAGTCAATTTGTTTGGGGGTTATTCCATTTCCAATTTTCTTATCTTTTTGTACCTACAAACTAAATTCGATGTACATCAATGCTTACTATAGTAAGATTGTCAGTTCATATTAAAAAAACATTTCGTGTTATGCATCTTTCCTTGTTGAGTCGAAACTATTTTGAACCATGTGTAGAATGAGAGAGGAATGAGGGAATCACCACACACCCAATTGGGTGGGGAGCCTTTCATATATATAGCCAATGGCATACAAGTTAGTTACAAACATGGGAAGCTATTCTCTGTACAAGGAAACAATCCTAGGCTATATAAGGCAGCTAGTCTATCTAATCAATCTCTAATTAGTCTCTAATTGATCCTGATTTGTACATATCCTAATACCATGAATAGTGCACCCTTCAAGTATGCTTTAGCACAGTAACTGTGGAAAGCAATTAAGTAAATGGTTTGGTATTTTGGATGCATATCTTTCTGCAATGGTGGTTTTGATGTTCTAACTAGTATAGTGCCCGTGCGTTGCCACGGTTTCATTTAAGGGATGCATTTAAAATCAAATGACAAGATTTTTTCTATAGTTTTGTCACGCAATTGTATACGGCCATACACAATTATCAATATTACTTCCATGAAAATTCAACAAGGTCTGGCCTATTACGCGTCTCACCCGCATATTTTGATCCAAATTGCTTCCGCCACCATTTACAATACATATGCCACCAGAGAAACTTCTAACACCACATAGATGTGTTCCTACAGTACCTTCATGATCAATGAAAAATACAATCCAGTGGTCCACTTGAGCCGGTTGAGAATAATGAAAAATGAACTCCACAGGAGCACAGTTGAGGAATCCAGCATACGTCGTGTACATCATCAGCCTTTTAGCATATCCTCCATGTACTTATCATGATTCCTTGCAAGAACCGAAAGAAAACAAAGATACACATGGCTAACTAAAGTTCTTGATTAGAATGTGAGATCATGCAAGCAGTTGATTTGAATGTAATATTACAATTATCAACCTACAATTTGTGATCCCCAAAAGCATGTTTGATGGTATTGATGACATAGCTTCCTTACCATTTGAAGTATTCCTCCACTTGACAACATTTCCTGCAACCCATGACTAATCTGCCAAAGACACAGGTACTAACGTAACGTTATACTTGAAGTAGAGGTCAAGGGAAATGGTGAAATACTGTAGCTCATCCTGAACCACCAGGCGAGCAAGTTCATGCTTCTCTGAAAAATAAAACTCGATGTTAAGGTTATGCAGTCATGCAATTCATCCACATGTCTCACACCCCCCTTATATGTCCTGTTCCTGCAGCACAAACAGAACATGGAGTGAGGTACGGAGAATTCTGTGATCAACTAACCTTATCATGAACAACTCTGAGATTCTTAGTGGATACAGTAAGGACTCGAAACGTGTGACATTTGTCAAAGAGAGTAAACTGGTGGTACCCTGAATATCGATCTTGTGACATTTGTGCACTTAGCATAGCTAATGACTGTAGTGAATAGATTAGTGTGTGGCTTTAGGTGAACTAGTATAGTGCCCGTGCGTTGCCACGGTTTCATTTAAGGGATGCATTTAAAATCAAATGACAAGATTTTTTCTATAGTTTTGTCACGCAATTGTATACGGCCATACACAATTATCAATATTACTTCCATGAAAATTCAACAAGGTCGGCCTATTTCTGCGTCTCGGCCCGCATATTTTGATCCAAATTGCTTCCCGCCACCATTTACAATACATATGAGAAACTTCTAACACCACATAGATGTGTTCCTACAGTACCTTCATGATCAATGAAAAATACAATCCAGTGGTCCACTTGAGCCGGTTGAGAATAATGAAAAATGAACTAGTTGAGGAATCCAGCATACGTCGTGTACATCATCAGCCTTTTAGCATATCCTCCATGTACTTATCATGATTCCTTGCAAGAACCGAAAGAAAACAAAGATACACATGGCTAACTAAAGTTCTTGATTAGAATGTGAGATCATGCAAGCGGTTGATTTGAATGTAATATTACAATTATCAACCTACAATTTGTGATCCCCAAAAGCATGTTTGATGGTATTGATGACATAGCTTCCTTACCATTTGAAGTATTCCTCCACTTGACAACATTTCCCGCAACCCATGACTAATCTGCCAAAGACACGTGTACTAACCGTAACGTTATACTTGAAGTAGAGGTCAAGGGAAATGGTGAAATACCGTAGCTCATCCTGAACCATGGCGAGCAAGTTCATGCTTCTCTGAAAAATAAAACTCGATGTTAAGGTTATGCAGTCATGCAATTCATCCACATGTCTCACACCCCTTATATGTCCTGTTCTGCAGCACAAACAGAACATGGAGTGAGGTACAGAGAATTCTGTGATCCACTAACCTTATCATGAACAACTCGAGATTCTTAGTGGATACAGTAAGGACTCGAAACGTGTGACATTTGTCAAAGAGAGTAAACTGGTGGTACCCTGAATATCGATCTTGTGACATTTGTGCACTTAGCATAGCTAATGACTGCAGTGAATAGATTAGTGTGTGGCTTTAGGTGAATATCGATTTCACCTAAAAAAGAACATCACTTTAACCTCAAATTCTTGTAATAATGTCGAAAGAACACCGGTAGAACCCCAACAAAATACATTGTGATTGCTTGAGCATCTACAAAAAGCAAAAGGGGTACCTTACTGCTAGGTGATGATGACAAAGTTCGAAATAGGTCCATTATTATTTAGCAGGTTTCGAGCATATGCTTGTGAGTATATCCTTAGAATACATGACTAATTGTTTCAGAAAACAATTCCATATGACTATCAAAGTATCAACTGCAGGAACAAACATATTTTACCAAGGCCAATAAATATTCTAAATGTATCCAGTAGCGAGAAGGACTTCAGTTTAAGTTCGGTAGCTCTAGGTTCAGTAGCGCGTCAATGATTGTGCATGCGGGTAGATTGCCGGATGGTAAACAGTACAAAAGCAAAGAGAAACTAACCATCTCGAGGATGCCTTGATTTTATAGATCGGCAAAAGTGAGCAAGTGGCGGTGCCAAGATTCAGCGGCGGTAGATTGCTTGTGACCAGCTGCATATTTTTGCATATGGATTAATCACAAAATATCAGAATCTCTACTGTTGCACATGGATTAACAAAAGGATTAATGGGGCATATGGTAAATGTCCCAGCAAGAATAGATAAATACAAATATCGACACATATTTAATGCAAACACAATAGTAGGATTCTACAAATCTAAAACTTACACCATATAGAGAAGCTCCAAACTTGAACGTGTCTCTGGAATGCAAGTGAAGGACAAAACTTACACCATATAAAGGGTTTAACCTAAACAATCAAAGTTAAGGACAAACCAAAGTGCTTCCTCCACATGTGCCCAAACTCTACTTGTCCAATATTGGACACTGAGGTCCAGAATTGCATGTGAAAATTTAGAGTGTCAAAGCATTCTATGATTTTCATCTGAAAAGAAAGAATCCAAGAAAAACCCATTTATTTTAGTTAAATTTAAGAAAACACTTAGCTGAAATGCATGTAGTAACCGATACACACGATGAGCGGTGATAAAAAAACAAAAACAAACCTACACCGGAGAAAATCTAACACATTTTATTGTTCACAGGTTCAAATCATGCTACGCCCGTGCTAACAACGGCTTATTGGAGTAAGCCATCTATTCATTGATGTGGCAAAATTGGTAGAAAAAAACAATGAATCAATCAGTAGCACAAGCACCAGATTCATTTTGTAGCAATGAACTCACCGAGGCAGCAGAAAGCTTGTTTGCAGCAATGGCAGACCCAGATAGAGTATCAATCGACATGAAAGAATACCACGCACAGTTCACTCTTTTAAGTGATAGAGATAGAGAACAGTGCTCGACAAAAACCTGAACACAAACAGGCAAAAGAAATCCCAACAGAAATCTTTTTCCATCCCCCGATCAGGAGCAAATCAAAACCTTTCTTCATATTCTTAATCACCAAGTAAAATGAACTGAAAAATGAGACTACACAATGACCACTAAATTGCAAAATGCATTCACCATCTAAATTATGACCAAAGCCAGCCAATCTGACCTCAAAATCTCAAATTACTGGAACATGGTATATGCAATATAGAATACAAGAAAGCTTCTTTCTGACAATGCCGAATTCCATTGGGTATTAATCACATCATGGTAATCAGGCAACTGTGTAAATCAACAATCAATATTTAACAGCTCCAGAAAGCAAGGCAAATGAACATTGGCTCTTACAAAAACATGCACTGCATATAAATCCCATCTTGCATCGCATATAAAGAATATGAAACACTTTCCAGCTTCTAAAGAATCATCTCCATCACCTTCTGGTTGAGCCGTCCGTCATATGTGCAGTCCCTAAATCAACCATGTTAAAAAAAACAAATCAATTTTTCACACAAAAAGGCACTAAAAATCAAAACCACATCATTGGACAAGGAGAGGCCTAGCAAATCAAAAGCAAATCGATCCTGGCACCTGCTTGTTGCTTGGTGCAGCAAGAACTCTGCATTTGCATCATCAACCTCTTGTTGGTGCCTTACTGAAGCGTTGCTCCTGCCTTTGCTGCTTGCTGCTCAGGCATACCACAGGGAGAGCGAGCAGCCCAGGCACAGCACGACGTACACTACCTCGACGAGCTTGAGTGGAGCGACAGGTACTGTGAGAGCTCTATGCTCGACGTGTGCAGCACCTATCAGAAAAGGAACAGAGGCAAACACGATCAGAGAAATGGGGGGAAATTAGCTGTCCTGTCCGAGGGCGAGGAGTGGAATCCGGCGTGACGTACGTACCATGGCGACTCCGGCGAGGTGCAGGTGAACATGAATGAGTAGCATGCGTATGTGTAGCGTCCGCATCCAACAATGACGACATCATCTCCGACTCCGGCATTGTGGGGTGTCCGCTGTGTGCCTCGCGCATCCACGCCGGCGTGGCCACCACGACGTACGGCGCCCGACAGCCTGCAGCCGGCTCCATGGCTCCCTAGCGTCCGGCGGCCATCTGCAGGTGGCTGTCGCCATAGGAGATAGGGCTTGGGTGTTCGGATTCGCACTGCGGGAAGCGAAGATCAAGGGGCAGACATACCTGGTGGTGCGAGGGTCCTCTATTCCATCAAGGTGCCGCCGTCATCTCTCCCGACCCCGTCTGCGGCTCCGGTGGCTGGCTCCCGCGGCCTCGCGACTGCGAGTGGCGAATCCCACGGCCTCCAGGGCCACGAAGGCGTCGCTCCGCGTCGTCTCTTGGTCGGACCGCGCCACCGGCGCCGGACCTAGGGCTTTGAGCCCGCGTGGGGAAGAGGGAGGGAGAGAAGTCTCGCGTCGGGCACTCGGGCCGCGAGGGAGACGGGGCGGCGGGGGAGTGGAGGAGTCGGAGCGGTGCCTGGGGAAAGGAGAAGTCGCACGCGTGAGCGGGCGTGCGGTGCGGTGGGCGCGGGGCGTGAGGAGGACGAGGTTTGATCCAAACCATCTCGTCCGTCGGATGTGGGTGAGTAAGAGAAAATTAAGGCTCGAGAATGAATCTTGACCATTTATTTTGAATATGTAGCTTATTGTGGGTGTATTTGTTTGGGTGTACTTAGGAAAGATTAGGAGAGATAATGACAGCGGGGGATAGTTTGTTGTGTGGCTTTAGGGATGTTTTTTTGTGCATTATATGTAGTAGAGATATCGATTTCACCTAAAAAAGAACATCACTTTAACCTCAAATTCTTGTAATAATGTCTGAAAGAACACCGGTAGAACCCCAACAAAATACATTGTGATTGCTGAGCATCTACAAAAAGCAAAAGGGGTACCTTACTGCTAGGTGATGATGACACCAGTTCGAAATAGGTCCATTATTATTTAGCAGGTTTCTGAGCATATGCTACAGTACCGCGGACAGTCCGCTACAGGACCCCGGACGGTCCGAGGGTCAAAACTGAAAAACACACCGTTACGTCCAGAATCGGAGAGGAATAAAAAGTTCAACCGCGGACAGTCCGGGAAATGAGCGCGGACAGTCCGAAAGTCAAAAATACGAAAACACACCGTTGTTAAACCGACGACGAGCAAGAAAATCAACCGCGGACAGTCCGGGAAAAAAGCGCGGACAGTCCGAGGTTCAAAAGTGAAAAACCACTCCGAAAACTCAGAATCTGACCGAGACGATCCCGACGTCCGGACTGTCCGCACGGGAGGGCCGGACAGTCCGCGACCCCAGAAAACAGATCGCCCGAAAATCGCCTCCAACAAATTTCGTCCCAAACTTTTTCAAATCGAAACCTCTTGCAACCAAATTTAGGAATGTTGTTGCTTATGCAGAGGAGAGCCTATCTACCAAGAATCATCGGCCAATTTGAAGTAGAGAGGGAGAAATCAAAAGAGGGGCGGAAAAGGTCGTTCTTGGACAACCGGAGAGGAAATTACGTGGATCTTTGATCTCAAGAGGAATCAACGGATTTCCTTGGGTGGAATCATCACTCTTGTGTCATAGATCAATCCAACGCAAAAAGAACGAATCAAAACGGTCTAGAAACGAAGAAATCGCACCGAGAACTAGAGGGGGAAGAGGGAGCACGAAAATTCCATCTCAAGAACACGAGACAAAAGCACAAGTGATTTAATCACGGAGGAAACAACTGAGACTCGGCGCTCGGCTTGCCATACACGTTGGTTCGAGTACAAATCACAGATTCGCAGACCTCTCTCTCACAGCATCTAGAGGAAGGGAAAAACCTAAGGGAAAATGGAAATAGCTGAGGTGAGGGGGAAGGGAGACCCTCATCCTTTATTTATAGGGGCAAGTCTATTTTACATTCCTTCTTTGCCCTTGGATACATGAAGAGCCACACCACTTAGCCGGGGCATAAGGGTCCAACTCGAGCTTCACTTGATCCGACGGCCACCGCGCCTCCTCACCGGTAGCCTTGCTTCCAAGCAATCTCCCCGATGCCGCCACGTGTCGTCCGTCCGCACCGGGACCTCCGCCCCGGTTTTGAGGCGCAAACCCGGGAAACCCGCCGCCGATGGTTTTGAGGTGAAACCATCAAACCCTCCGCGAGTAGCGTAGCCCATACGCATCCCCCGCCGTGTACACTTGCGCTCGTCGATGTACCGGTATCGGCCACCGGGTGGCCACCCGGTCCTCAGTCCCTCGATCCAAGCCTCACGTCCGCCCTTCACCGCACCCGGTCCGTCGGCCACGGCACGCCCTACTTGATCTTCACCGACCGTCGACCACCGTCTCCGAGCTCGACACCCGCAAACAACATGAGCCAAGAGACACCATTGTTTGACACGTATCCGCGTGCCATCGGTTAGTAATAACACACACACGCCTTGAGTTGGCATGTTGACAATCACTCATCACACAAAGGTCCACACAATGGTTATGGTAAAAACCATGTGTCCTCAGTTTGCAGCCTTTGCTTGTGCTCCCAATAAGAACTAGATAAAACTCAAGCATCTATCGTGGGTTTTGGCTTCCAAGCAAAGCAAAACACTAAAGCAGAGATGGCTTCCAAGCCTGTGCATGTGCATGTAGTACTAACCTATATATCAGGCTCCTACAAATTGGTCAGATAGTTTTGTTCCTAGGGATGGTCGATCAGTTAGATAGATGTGGTACCTAAAAGTGAAAGAGGCCAGCCAGAAATAGACTTTTCCTTGCTTACTATTTCTGTGCATGTTCCAAAAACACTGACTCGGTCCAAGTCCAAGTCTAACCACCTTGCATCATCACATGCCTAGCTCCACTGAGGTGCCTGTTTATCTTGATGGCCTCCATCAGCTGCATCATTAAGAATTGGGCTGCTAATGGCAGCCACTAGCAGTCAAGTTGCGATATTATATAATTGGTGTGGTTTGTTGCGTCACCCAGAAGCAAACTTGGATATGCTTTGCTCTGATTGGTGAGGCTTTGCAAAATAAACTCTTGCCAGTTTTTGAGAATATAATGGTTGTTAACATCACTTGGTCATGACAAGTTTGTTGGTTCAAAAAAAAACTTTATATGACGCCCATCTTTTTTCAAGCAAGTCACTAGTGACTGCCAACTACAGTATTTATCCAATAACCATCAGCATTTCACACCCTAGAAGTGTCAATATTTGCAGAGAACACCGTCCATGTGAAGCTACAAAAAAAAAAATCTAGTCATGAGAAACATCCGCTTTACTCGCTCCATTCCAAATTATATGTCATTACAAGAATCTTAGAGAATCAAAATATCTCAAATTTAACTAAAATTATAGAAAAAAATTATAAAAATTTATGACATCAAACAAGTATGTCATGAAAATATAATTAATAAAGAATCTAATGATACTTAGTTGACATCTAAAAAATTATTTTTTTCGAAAGGACAACAAAAGTTTTTTTCTAAAAATTATTATCTTATTATATAAATTTGGTCAAACTTATCAGTTTTAACTCTCAAAAATTCATTAAATGACTTATAATTTGATTTGAGATAGGGGAAATATTGCAGATAAAAGATTCTACATCAAACTATCACGGGAAGACAACAACGTACTATTGAAAGAAAAAACTTTGCAAAAAAGGATGACAGGAACTCGAGAAAAGGGTTTGCAACAGAAGCATTTAGGTGAGACTTTTTTTTTTTGACAATATTAGGTGAGACTTGAGAGCATCTTTACATGGATCTTCCTTCGGTACTGTTTTCAAAAGAAAAGGCTCACGTGCCCGTCCCGATCATTTTAATGTTTTTTTTTTTTTTGCCCTCTCAAAGTAGTGGTGGTGGTTACAGTAGAGCTAGGTACCTTCACATTTCGTAACAGTGTGTGACCGCACGGCTCCCGAGGCAAGAAGCAGTGCCAGTGCCTTTTGTTTCACATACCGTAAAAGGAAGCAAGTTGAGTACTATGCACAGTGATAAAGAAAACATAACTGTTACGGTCATAGTAGAGCACTAGATTGTTACTTAAACTAGCCTAGATGTTTCTTTGAGCTTTGAATTGTTCGTAACAAAATTCAATATCATTTCATTGCTATTAACTTACTTTTTAATTCTTCCAAATTTAAACGAGGCGTTGAGAAGACAAACGGACCTTCCTTCCCGTTGTCAATCAGAAGTTCAGTACTAGTAGTACCCAAAATACATTATTTTTGTAATTCCATGTTTGTACCTTCCACGAGGTGAAAAGCAGAGACACGCCCGCTGCCCGCAACTTGCTCTGCAGACTGTAGCGCCACCTCACGTCCCCATCCTCCACCTAAGGCCTTGTTTAGATTGCAAAAAATTTGAGCCCGATGAATAGTATCACTTTTGTCTTATTTGACAAATTTTGTCCAATCATAGTCCAACTAGGCTCAAAAGATTCATTTCGTGATTTCCAACTAAACTGTGTAATTAGTATTTTTTTTATCTACATTTAATGCTTCATGCAAGAGGCTAAAAATTAATGTGATGGAGAGAGTGAAAAAATTTGGAATTCGGAGACAATCTAAATTTCACCTGTCAGGCACCCACGCCACGCATCATGCATGATGCTGTGCCGACTGCATCAGGCAGCGCTAGTCAAGTGTGCGCCGGCTGCGTTTCCGGTTCCGGCTGCGGCTGCGTTTCCGGTTCCGGGAGAGAGTGCTTGCCATCATCATGCAGTGAGCCGAGGTCGGAGAACGCCGCCAGCCGGCCAAGCCAAAAGACGGCGCGAGGACCGCGGGTGGGCGAATCACGGGGCCGGGCGGGCGAGCACGTTCCGTTCCAGGTTCCACTGACCCCGCCGACGTCCCACGAGCTGACTCGGACGCCCCGCGCGCGACGGGTGTCCAGCCGCGGCACACGCGGCGGCGCCGCACAGGCTCCAGCGCACGTGCACGGGGGTGCGCTGCCGCGGGAGGAGCGCTTTTTCAATTTTCAATTCACGTGGCCGTGGCCGGCCATGGGACCATGGGAGGAACAAGTAGGCTGTAGGCGGCTGCCTTTTGCTTGCGTGCCCTCGTGGAGTTGCCGATTTGGGTAATTGGGTTGCGGGTGCTTTCGGCATGAATGGCTAGTTTTGGCTACTTGGCTCCTCCTAATTGTAATTCTTTTTTTTTAAGAATCCCTCCTAATTGTAACTCGACAAGCTGAACTATAGCATGGAGTATTATAATCAAAATGTCATATTATACGAAATCCTGTAATAATCCTAGTGAAACCTGTTTTTTATTTTCTTTAATCGATCCTACCGAAACATGTTTTTTTTTAAAAAAATATTTTCTTTAAGCGACGATAGACCGCAACATTAATCCAACCATATTATTATCATCTATAATCTTTTATTGACCAGTCAACAGGAGGGGAGAGGGTCCCCCACCTGATTTTCAGTGATCTTGGCTCAATAAGCTAAATGTTTGAAATACATTCAGTACAAATATATCATCTATAATCTCAATCACAATAATTCTATGCATAGTGCTTATTATAATAATTATGTTCTAACCTAAATAGCCCCTTAAATAGGATGGTTGCCCTTTTTCATTTTCGAAACACTCGCTTATTCGCCCATACTACACGCTAACACGCACTATTCGCCCATACACACTAACACGCACTATAAACGAAATGCATTTATACCTTATTACCTAACCTGTCTACCATACGTGAGAGACTGATTGATGAAGTAGCGTTGATTGTCTCACTAGTGACACACTTTGCAGATATATGAGCAGAGGTACGCACGCCTTAGTTTTATGAGGACCTACGGGAGATTGAATTTCTAGACCATCCTAAAATTAACGAGATTATCACATATACCTCACTATCAACGAAAACATCACCTACCGCATTATTCTTAAACTTTTGAAATTCTAGAATTCAAGAATAGTCTTGTCAGCAAAACGTTCCGCTCTAGCGCTTTATACATTCAACGGCCATGCTCACCTGACGCCGGGGAGATCGCCCATGGCAGGGGCGCCCGCCCATGCCGTTGCGGGAAGCTGCTCTCTTGACGCCCGCCGCCGGCTGGAGGAGATGCCGGCCACCGTCTTCCACTCACCCTCGGGAAACCTCGCAGCGGCGGATCGCCAGATCCGGCAACAACGCGCCGATCGCGTCGAGCCATTGAAGCACTGCCTCGGATCCAGCGCCCGCACTTGCCTCCTCCCTTGGCGGCCCCTTGGTGTCCGTGATGGCAGGCGACCACTCCGGCCAGCCTGAGCAGTTGATGTCGCGTGTACCACGCGCGTGGCGGCAACGACGGCTTGGCACCTAGGCTGAAACCCTAGGCTGCTCGAGCGAAGCCGCAGCCGGAGAAAGGGACCTGGGTCACCGCCGCGGCCGTAACGAGAGAACTGGGGAGGGGGAAGGCACGGGCGCCTGCTGGCCATGGAGGAGTGGTAGGGAGCGCCGCCGCCGCCCTCTCCTCTTTGAGAGAACTAAAAAATAAAGAAAACAGGGGCTTGGGAAAGAGTCGGACAGGAATCGAACTGTGGCCGCAGTGTGCGTGGGCAGCCTTTCGCGAATGTGCGTGCGGGGGCAGGTGAGGTTCTGGGTTGGCAAGCCTCTGCGCCGTGGGCCAGGGGTGAGAAGCCTGGCTTCCAACTCTTGGAAGAAGATTTCAATTATAGTAGAGACTAACACGCACTATAAACGAAATGCATTTATACCTTATTACCTAACCTGTCTACCATACGTGAGAGACTGATTGATGAAGTAGCGTTGATTGTCTCACTAGTGACACACTTTGCAGATATATGAGCAGAGGTACGCACGCCTTAGTTTTATGAGGACCTACGGGAGATTGAATTTCTAGACCATCCTAAAATTAACGAGATTATCACATATACCTCACTATCAACGAAAACATCACCTACCGCATTATTCTTAAACTTTTGAAATTCTAGAATTCAAGAATAGTCTTGTCAGCAAAACGTTCCGCTCTAGCGCTTTATACATTCAACGGAGCCTGTATCTTAAATCAACCCCTCACGTCCATCTTCGAACCTTCTTCATCCCTCGTGAATAATATTGTTTCTTACTAGAATAAGCCTTTGTTAATATTAAAATCCCTCAATAGATTCACACAATTAAATGTACTACTGGACACCCCTGATCAAGACCAAGACGAGGAGGCTCTCGGTTGATTGGTGCAGGAAGACTGGAGATCGAGTCAGAAAAAGAAAGAAGTTACTCCTGAGCGTTCTACCTGAACTTTGTCATTTCAGTTCTCTTAACGTATCTCGTTTGGTTTGCTTCCTCGCGTGTCATGTGACTATGTGAGGTTGAGCCTCTGGTAGTAGCAAGTAGAACTATCTCAGCCGGTTGTGTCCGTGTTAGGGGTGATGTCCCCATGTTTTTACTTTATCTGTTCTTATGCTTTGCTTCTCGAACAAACTCCAAAACAATGTATTTTCGTTAGTTGCTAATGGAAATGGGAAAGGGCCCTCGCATCAAAAAAAATTAAATGTACTACTTCCTCTGTTTTAAATTCTAAGGCATTTTGATTTTAATGTTCATATTTTTTCATGTGTTTAGATATGCACTATGTCTAAACGAAGCATATTAAAAGCCCACAAAATGAAAACGTTTTATAATTTGGTCAAGGAGTTCAAAGTTTCATTAGACCCCATAAACAAGTATTAATATTTTTCATATCAAGTAAGTATCATTCATTAAATTAATCAAAGAACTTTTTATATTATACCTACTCAAATCACAATTGTAAATATTGTTTCTTTAATTAAACTTAAGGAAGTTAGACTTAACCTGACCTAAAATTGGTGGAGGTAGCGTACAAAGAAGAATAGGGAGCCATGAGTCTATAGGCGGATATATATACGGCTGCTATACGGGCTAGCCTCGGATATACAGCTACCGACCTACCGTGCATATACGTTATTTAAAATAAGGCGATAATAAAAGGTAGGCAAAATAAAGGAAAAACTCAACAGAAAAACGGACCTACCTGCAAGTTGCAACCCCTGCTCAGCTGCGCTGAAGTTTTTCAACTCCTTTCACACACGCCCAGTTCCCAGCAGTCCAGCTCACATTTTCTCTCCTCCTTCCTCTCCAATCCCCGGATCGAGCAACACAATCATCAAGCAACCCACCAGCCGGGGCACCCGCCGCCGTCTCGCTCCATGCATAAGGTCTCCGCCCGCCATGCCGCACCGCCGCCGAGCGCTTAACCCGACGCTGCTGCCGCCGCCACCTCCCGCGGCCGCGCCCGCGTTCGGTGTCCACCTCGGCGCGGACGAGGACGCGCGGCTGCCGCTCCTCGCGGACTACGCGCTGCTCCACCACCAGCCCTCGGCCGTCTCCGTCGTCGACGCGCCCGCGGCGGCCCCGGCGTCGTCCGAGTGGAGCGCCGGGAGCGCCTTCACCGCCACCTCGGACGCGGCCACCACCACGGCCTCCTCCATCGCCACGGCGCCCGGCTCGTCCTCCTCCCAGCTGCTCACGGCCGCCGACGCCGCCGCTGGCGGGAGGGAGGAGAGGGACACGTGGGTCCGCCGCGCCAGAGAGGGGTACTACCTCCAGCTCTCCCTCGCCATCCGCCTCACCTCGCAGGCCTTCCTCGCCGGCGCCCCGCCGGCGCCCGAGCTTCTTTTCGGCTACACCGCCTCCGGAGTCGTCGCCGAACACCGCGCTGCTGGCGACGGCGCGGATGATCCGGAGGCCATCTCCTATCGGCTCTGGGTACGTGCATACACAGACACGAATGCATATATGGTGCAATGCTTGTAGAGACGAGAAACACAACTGCACAAGCTCCTGCACACGCTTTTCAGCTCTTCTACTCTTGACCCTATGACACGACAAGAGTTCAAATTTGGTTGGTTTTCTGTTGTTTGAATCATTTCTGGGGTACTGGGTTGCATTAGTTTGGCTGGCTGCTAGGAGCAGTACTTAATTTGCTGGAAAAAGGTTGGGAAAGAGAAAATTCTGTGTTCACTTGAAAGTTGTTCGTTCCTTGCATACTTAGTGGTTTAGGAGTGGGGGTGATTACTTAGTGGCCATATTATCTCCATATGCTGGTCAATGATGTCGTCGCTCAAAAGCTGATATAATATTCATCGCATAATCAAAGAACAAGCACATTACTGATTGCAATGATGCAGAGACTCTTCTCCGTTTGAACAGTTTATATATTTTTTTTTCGATGCGCTCTAATTTATTATTGCAAGTTGACGCAAGTTGATGCGCCGTGCAACATTGAGCTTAGGCCTATTGAACAGTGATGAGCAGTGACGATCTAGCTCGTGCAACTGTGCTTATTTATTTTGATTGCTATGAGTAGCAAGCATTGTAAGCTGACGGCCAACAATGGCGATCTGCATGTGCGGTGCGCAGGTGAACGGGTGCCTGTCGTGGGGCGACAAGATCGCGCACGGGTTCTACAACATCCTGGGCATCGACCCGCACCTGTGGGCCATGTGCAACGTCGCGGAGGAGGGCCGCCGGCTGCCGTCGCTGGCGGCGCTGCGGGCGGTGGACGCCACCGAGTCCTCGCTGGAGGTGGTGCTCGTCGACAAGGGCGCCGACTCGGTGCTCCTCGACCTCGAGCGCCGCGCCCTCGACCTCGTCCGAGCGCTCGGCGTCACGCTCGACCTCGCCCGCAGCCTCGCCGTCCTCGTCTCCGACCACATGGGGTGAGCGCACACACTCACCGCTCGTTCGCGCTGCCTGCCTGCCTGCTTGCATGGGCGTGTCGCCCGTGTGCCGTCTTTTGCTTCGCTTCAGAAAAAGCTAGCTGTGCTGGTAAATATCAGCACCGGCGTACATGCCATGCTCGTGCGCATATACACCAGTCCATGTGCTAGATCAATCGCTAAGCTGCTGGTAGGTTAGGCTTTGCGGTTGCAAGGTATTTCCGTGAACGCTGGGTCATGGTCACCGACGAACACGTGAACTCAACAGTCGTTTGACTGTTAGTTTGAGTGCACCACCTTCATGCATGTGACATTCTCTCTTTTTGTTGTATTTTCTCCCTTTTTTCTTCTGAAGAGGTGCGTTGCGATCGGAGGATGGAGACCTGTACCTGCGGTGGAAGGCGGTGAGCAAGAAGCTGAAGAAGAGGCAGAAGTGCGTAGTCGTCCCCATCGGCAGCCTGTCCATAGGCTTCTGCCGGCACCGTGCCATTCTTTTCAAGGTAGTACTAGTTACCACGGTCAGAGTCAGACCCAGCACTGGCCATGGCGCAATGCAACTTGTTACATTATGTTTTAAGCTCTAGTGCCAACATTCCTCTCCGAAAACATTCAGGTACTCGCAGACTTCATCGGCCTGCCATGCCGGATCGCGCAAGGTTGCAAGTACTGCTCTGCACCTCACCGGTCATCATGCCTTGTCAAAGTCGACAGTGAGAGGAGATATGTAAGGTCTGTGCTCGTTCCTGTATATAGAATAGCAGACCTTTAGACAGTTATAAGATTGCTGTTTTGTGCCTTCTCTTCTTGTGAAGTTTGAGCATTTGGATGCCTTCGTGCAATCTGATGTTGGTGCACTGAATTTTGCAGATGCCACACTTTTTTTTTCTGTCACGCATCGCCTCAATCTGTCTAGTAATCCTGCTTGTGGGTTTCAGGGAATACGTCGTGGACCTTGTGGTTGAACCAGGGAGCATCAGCAGCCCGGATTCATCCATCAACGGGCAGCTGCTGTCCACCGTGCCTTCACCTTTCAAGACTTCGTGCTCAGTTGGCTCAGGGAACTACACGACACCAGTTGCAACCTGGAATCAAGCAATAGCTGATGGACGTCGCAACATGGTATTGTCAAATTCCCCGTATTCAGGTAAGCTACCTACTGTTGCGCAACTCACCATATCTTGGTAATTCAACAGTACTGTTGCCCACAATAGTCCAATACTCTGTGCTACTTGTAGTTGCTAGGTGCCATGTTGTCGAGAACAACTCTGTTCAGGTAGTCAGCAAGGAAGACCTGCCGCCAAAGTGTGGACAGATCACACAGAATGGAAACAGTAATGGCATATCAATGTTACAAGTGTCGGAGCAATTGAAGGCAATGGACATCGGTGCTGAGAATGGCAACAAGGAGAACGTCCCTGGTGCTATTGTTCCGAAACCCTTGAGCATTGAGCCGCCTTTCGCTGTAGATTGGCTGGAGATATCATGGGAGGAGCTTGACCTCAAGGAACGCGTAGGCGCCGGTACTCCTTTAACTCCAGGATTTCTACTAATTCACTGTATGCTCTGAATCTGATCATTGTTGGGGCACATTGCAGGTTCTTTCGGCACAGTTTATCGTGCAGACTGGCATGGTTCAGTAAGCACCTCAAACTTGCATTCTGGAACCTTTTATTTATGTACTTTTGCGGTGAGTTAAGTGTCCTTTGGAGATCATAAATTAAAGATTGTAGATTGGGGTCTGCAGGATGTTGCAGTAAAGGTGCTTACAGATCAGGATGTTGGCGAAGCTCTGCTGAAGGAATTCCTAAGAGAGGTCACTTTAGCACCCTAGTTTTAAGTTATCATGTTTAACTAGCAACAATAACCTGACCATATGTGCATGGTTTCCAGATTGCTATCATGAAACGAGTCCGCCATCCGAATGTGGTATTGTTCATGGGTGCGGTGACAAAATGCCCACATTTGTCAATAGTGACAGAGTATTTGCCCAGGTAAAATTTTCATCAATTTCGGCTGTCGGATTTGTTACTGATATTTGGATATCATTAGAAAATAAGAACCCTGCTGGTGTAAACAGAGGGAGCCTCTTCCGCCTCATCAACAAGGCAGCTAATGGAGAAATGTTGGATCTAAAGCGTCGTTTGCGCATGGCACTAGATGTTGTATGTATCACATTGTGTTCCACAGGTGAGGAACTCCTGAAATGTCACTGATATCTCTACGTGCTGTATGTACAATTCAGGCAAAAGGTATCAACTATCTCCACTGCCTGAATCCTCCTATTGTGCATTGGGATCTCAAGACACCAAACATGCTGGTTGACCGGAACTGGTCTGTGAAGGTTAGTCCACCTCCCAGATAGCATAGCATGGTGCAGATCCACTGTTCTACTTTTGTTTCTTTACTTTCCTTGATGATATGACTTCAGGTAGGTGACTTTGGCTTGTCCAGATTTAAGGCAAACACCTTCCTATCATCCAAATCAGTGGCTGGAACAGTAAGTTTCATAGTTTTGTGCCCAAAATCTGGCTTTGAATTTACTGTTTCTTACCACCCAAGAACTCTTGTGCTACAGCCAGAATGGATGGCACCCGAATTTCTCCGTGGCGAGCCATCCAACGAGAAGTGTGATGTTTACAGCTTCGGCGTGATCTTGTGGGAGCTCTTGACAATGCAGCAACCATGGAGTGGCCTAGGCCTTGCCCAGGTAACCTTCCATCCTTAATGCTTATGCCCTGCTGCTATGGAAAGTAGTGGTGGCTTCTGATTTGTTAAGGTCACATCTGCAGGTAGTAGGAGCTGTAGCGTTTCAGAACAGAAGGCTTCCAATTCCGAAAGATACAAGTCCAGAACTTGCTGCTCTTGTGGAATCCTGCTGGGATGAGTAAGCCTTTCGCACAGCCAAAAGTTATTTTGATCAAAATATTTTTAAAGTGGCAAGACCAATACGGGTGAATGGACCGACCGTAAAAAAAAAAAGGAAGACCACATTTGTGCATGACAGTATGCTCTTTTCAGGAAAATAAGAAATGATATGACTGATCCTATGTTTGCTTTCGTTGTTCAGTGATCCAAGGCAGCGGCCTTCGTTTTCGAGCATTGTGGATACGCTGAAGAAGTTACTGAAGGCTCTCCTTGGAGGTTCATGAGGACTCTTGCTGGCCGTCTTGGCTGGGCCTTTGCCACTCCATTTTTCTCTCGTTTTCTCATTCCTTTTCTGTCTCTGTCCATGATGCTAAACTACAGAAAGGAATAAGGCTGTTGCCTCAAGGAAGGAGATGAGATAGATGAAGCAGCACAAGTGCCTCGAGGCTGTTGCCTCGAGATTGTTAGGTCACTTATTTTTTTTTATCCTCATGCAAACCCGTTGCATTATGCTCTCCCATGCTGCCCTGGAGCAGCCTTTGTACAGCGATTCCTAGTGCTGATAGAATTTGCTCACTTGTTATGGCCTCGGGGGTACTTGGATGGTCTGAAATTTCTCAAAAAAAAAAGTTGGGTGGTCTGAATATCTGCTATACCTGAGTGTTCTAACTGATTCTATTGGTTATGCAGTTAGATTCTATTGGTTATGCACTAGGACTGAAGATATGTGCTCTAGGAGAAAGGAAAGACAACTTTGATTCCAAATTAGAATAGCTCACAGGATATAAATACAGAGTTCCTACAGGAGCATCGAGTGGAGCTTGCGCTTTTTTTTTTTTTTTTAAGGTCAAGGGCAGTGTCATTTGGCAAGCAGACGTGAATAGTTTTGACACTTCGAAGCATTTGTCAGGAGGTCCTCTTTAAGCGGCAATTTCACCGATTCATCAGCTCAAGTTGAAGACAACATCAACAAATATTCAGCTAACCGTAAACCACTTTTAGTTGATTGTTGTATTTCGGTTATCTGTCCACCTCAATATCCTACACAGAGTTGCGAGTTCAATACTTCACTTTGATCAGCTTAACAATGGGGGAAGTACAAAGTTGATAGAGCCTACCAAAGAAGAAAAAAAGGCAAGCAGTTGATGAAACGAAATGCAGGGCAAAAGGTGGTGGTTCGATGGAGAGCAAGCGACGGAGCGAGCCACCCTCCGCGTACAGGCCCGTCCCCGGATTTACGATCGCGACCGTCACACCGGATAAACCCTGCAGTGAGCCGAGAATGTCGGATCCAGTCTCTGCGATGCTCTGCGCCCCGTCGAGCCAGCACCTTTGCCCCCAAGCTTGGGATGACGTGGGCCACCGCTACGAGGCCCGGCGAAGAGCAGCTGGCCGGGCACGTCGTTATGTTGGCCGAGTCCAGCGAAATGCGCCGGTTTGGTACTATACCAAGACTGCGGCGATTATACTACAACTTGTACAGAAGAGTTGAGGCATCAAAAAAAAAAAAAAAAAGACTGCGGCGATTGAAACTTGGAAGGGAGCTGTGCGCTGTGTGCAGGCGAGAAACGAGGCGGAGTCGGAGACGGTGCAAGCAGCTGTCGTCACGCGCCGGCTTCGATCGGATCCGGTGGTTCCACTTCCGTGCACGTGTTACGCGGAGTCGTTGTGCGTGCGCCGTACGCGGACAGACATACAGTACGCTCGTCGTATGGCGCTCGGTGCGAGGGCTGTGCCAGCTCACAGGACGCGGCCAGCCTGGTTCCTCTTGTGAAAATGGACCGAGAAAAGTCAGTCCTGATGCTCTATCGAATTTTTTTTTATTTTTAGCACATTTTGAAAACTATTTACAAATCTGACAGGATAAAAAAACTTTTTTCAAATCTAGCATGTTTTGACGCGCCGAGAAAGTTGGCGCGGCTTGTTACTAAGCCGCGCGCCTTGCACGTGTTGCGGTTGAGGGCCACGTGGCGTTCCAAGCCTACGGTGCAATCGACGTGGCAAGTCTAGCCGCGCCAACATGCACGGCGGGCGAGACGCGCCACCACTGTTGGCGCGGGAGTGACGCAGCCTGAAATAATAAAGTGCTCGCTGCATGTGTGTCTCGTGAGAGAGGATGGAACCTGCATGTGTATCTGTGTGAGAGGACGGACCGTGGGCGGTCATGTCGTGTAAAGCTGCATGCTTGAGAGAGAATGAGTTGCATGTGTGTGCATGTGTGAGAGAGAGGAGATGTGTGCATGTGTATGCATGTGTCAGAGAGTGTGTGCGTCGCCCGTGTGTATATGCGTGCAAGAGAGAGGGGAGAGGAAAGTAGATAAAGTATCTGATTAGCCTGTTTGCCTGTATGTTCTCCATCTTTTTATCTATTGCTCTTTTATTAAATGATAAAACTATAAGACAAAAATATTATTGGGTGCCGTGTAGAAGCTAGGTAATGCAAGCACACTAGAGAGGTCTAGAGGTGATGTTCTATTGCTTTAGTTTTCTTTTTAAGGAAAAATGATAAGGGTTATTAAGAAAAATAATAAAGATCATAGTATTTTTTAATATATAATTATTTGTAGTTGTTTTTAAGCGACAAAGGGATAGATGAAAATGAAACTACGAGAAAAATCACTGGCACTTTCTCCGCGAGACATTATTGCACGTCTCTTTCTCTCCGCACACACTATTGCTCCTCTCTGCACACACTATTGCACGCTGGTGCACAACTACACATACACTTGCTACAGACATTTGCATGCATGCATACACACCACACATACACATACTACAGCCATTACTCTCCCTCTCTCCTCTCTCTTGTCCAAATGCACACGCTCTCTTGTCCAAATGCACACGCTAGCTCCTCTGACATACATACACAGCTAGCTCCTCTGACATACATACACATGCTAACTCTACTGGGACACTCACATACACATGGGCGAGCACTTTGCTCTTCATCACGCATGCCAGGCTCAACCGCGCCATGCATGTTGGCGCAGGGCAGCTCGCCACATCGGCATCCGTGCTGCCACGGTTCAGCTTTGCCGCGCCCACATGCATGGCGTGGTAGTGTTATATAGCCGCGCCGGGACCCATGGCGCGTCTAAATATGCTAGTTTTAAAAAATAAATTTTACTCATGTCAGGTTTGTAAATAGTTTTTAAAATGTGCTAAAAATAGAAAAGAGTCAGACAAGATTATGCCTCATCCCTGCCATGCAAAACGAGTGTTACTGCTCAGAACATGTAACCAGCTGTGTCAGCAATCTATTCAGTTGCCATCTTAATTACTTATTACTAGTTGACACCTTAACGTACGGATGGCACTAGAAACCATATTAGTTTCTGAATTGGGACCTTGGGAGTCGCCTAAGCACGTGTCCAAATGGTGAAACCGACCACTGCCGTTCTGAACTAGTTCTGAACTAAATTTGTAGAGTAAAATACACTGGCGGCCCTTTAACTAGTTCTGAAGCTGGAGGAGTTTGTGAAGTTCCTGGAGGAAAGAGCAGGCTGTCTACCTCTGCTCCAGTGGAAGTCGACGACGACCGTTTCATCATCAGGATTGGATCTGTCGGCTGCTCGGCTTTTGGGCGTGGAGCACACACCTTCCGCTGATGGCATTACCGGAGGAGTGTCTGGGAATACCCAGTTTCAGTCAGCGTTTAGCGTTTCAGACTTGGGGTGTGTGCGTAATGAGCTTAGCTCATCAGTTTTTGCTTCAGAACTGTAAGGTTTGAACCAAACGTGCTATGAAGCACAAAATGCTGTGAACTGGTTTGCTTTTTGGTAATACAAAAAGCGGGGGGAACCCTTTTCTCTAAAAAAAAAAAAAAAACTTTGGTCCACGAACTTGCAAACCCGAAAAAGTGGCCGAACTGCATTGGTGCAATGCCACTTTGGTGTGAACTGAAAAGCGAAAAAGCTGGTCCCCGAACATCGTTTGTCGCTTTGGTGTGAACTTGCAAACACGATGACAAGTTTATGGACCAAAGTGACACATGCATGACAAGTTCGGCGACGGTTTTTCACGTTTGTAAGTTGATGGACTAAAGTGGCACAGGATGACAAGTTCAGGGCCAGTTTTTCGCGTTTGCAAGTTTATAGACCAAAGTGGAACAGGCCGACAAGTTAAAAGACCGTCAGTGTATTTTACTCAAATTTGTACCTAATGATGTAGTTCTGGAGTACGTACGTACCGTTCGTCCGTTCCGTTCCTGTATCTGAAGAATTTAATTCTCTATCACAAGGGAAGGTACAAATTTAATTACTCCAAAATTGGCAACCCACCACTATTGTTAATTCTTTACAAAGGTCAGGAGCATGCAGGTACATGGATGAGATGCACAGAAAAATGCGCGCACAAAGGACAAGGCTGTATGTACAAGGAAAAAATACGCTAGACTTAGCTACGGTCAGCCAGACACCAAACGTCAAACGATCATAGCTCCAGAATACAGAATTGATTCAGTTAGTGCTCGGCAATCAAGGAAAACAGTCAAACGCCAACCACATGGACTGCATGTAAAGCCTGAAATCTTTCCTTTCTTCTCCACACGCAGAAATGCAGCAAAAAGGAGAAAAAATGGAGGTGCGGGGAATCGAACCCCGTGCCTCTCACATGCGAAGCGAGCGCTCTACCATATGAGCTACACCCCCTTTGATGCACTTGCTAGATTGGCATCTTTCTATTCTTAGGTTTCCTCAGAAACGGTTTCAGATTCCTTAAATTTCTGCTCTGTTTACTTTTTGTAGAGTAAATCTGCTGTGTTTATAGTGTGAGAACCGTCTACCGAACACAGTGTGATCCCAAAACTAGACTTGTTTGCCCGTGAAACGCACGCGGACCGGAAGACATCAGCACATGACCGCCACAGGCAGGACGTGCGTGTGCGCGTGTAACGAACTTAGCTGTGTCCGGCGGTACGGTCTACGATTGAATTGTGGCGCGCATGCAAGTGGTTGACATCCTCCTCAACGAACACTTAGCTGCACCCTGCACTGCACTCTTTCAAACATTTGCCGTTACAGACTTGCATACAGGGATTCTTATCCTGTCTTCTTTCTTCCACACTAGTTAGTTTCCATATATATACATCTTCCGGCCGTCAGAGATTCAGGATTGGTGTTCGTGAAAAAAGAGATTCAGGATTGGCATATATGGAACAGACGGATCGGCTTGACGGCCCTTTCTGGTAATATTTGGTCATTTTAAATCTGACCTGTGAACAAAACTGAACGTCGTTGGGCACAGTTGATCAACCATACACCTCCCGAAGGCGGAAGCACACCTAATTGCATTGGCTAATTCAATCAGCAGTTGGATGCGTGCATGCAACACCAATCAGATAAAGATAGTAAGATACCGTTAGAGTGTTAGTGCCAGCAGTAAAACGAGGACAAACTACATAGCCTTTGAGAGATCGTCTTCACGCACAAGATCGAATACATATAGGATCAGGCAAATGACAAAAAAAAAAAAAAAAAAAAAAAAAAAAAAAAAAAAAAAAAAAAAAAAAAAAAAAAAAGTCGTGATACGAGTAGAGCAGTATCTACCGCTATCTGCAAGCTGTAGCAGCCGACAACGGCGATGGCATGCGGGCCCTCGTAACGTCGCGAGCTCCAGTCAACTACCCATATCGTGTCGCGTGTCGCGTCACCTGCTAACTGAATCCGGCGGCCGGTCAGCGATCACTGTCGCGGCGCGCGCGTTTGTTTGATGATCTTGAACATATATATACGTAAAGACGTACACGGCGTACCACGTACAGGTACGGTTTGATGATTCTGATCAGCTAGCAGTTGTGATGTGGTCAGTTTCCAAACTCCCAACCCCCGTTCGTCCCGTTCTTTTGTGCCGTTGTGCGTGCTTCATCATGCGCCTTCGTCTGTCTCCGCGCCTCCGATCCGGTGGTCACACGATCGAACTGCTTGCTGATGACCAACTGCCAACTGTTGCATTCAAAAAAAAAAAATGGCAACTGTTGCCGGCCGTGCCCTCTTGCGGTCTGTGGATTGTAGCACTAGCTAGAAGCAACTGCCAAGATAATCATGCACGTTCCAGAAACTCTTGTTGTTCTTCAGTTTCTGGTGGCACGGCCATCGGCCAGCCTTTCCTAACCGAGATGATCTGATTGCGTAGATCGATCGATCGATCGCTGGATATGTGTGTATAGCAAACTCTTGAGGAGATGGATGGTGAACCACATGCATTTTACAGCGCTGTATGATCTGTATGCGATAGATTGCGATCCACCGTGCCGCCAGGAGGAGAGTGGGAGCAGAGCACCTCCTCATTCAAGAGCCAGCGGGGCCTGTTCCCCCGTCGATCGAGTGGCATGTATGCACCAGCTTTTCAGCTCTAGTTATGGCGGCCGGACCCTGCCGCTGCCAGGGCGGCGTTCTTTGGTTCCGGTGCTCAGTGCTCTCGGGTAGACGATGCGTGGTGGTGTGTGTTGGCTCACACGAAGCCAACTGCTCGGTCCATCGTGTTCGGCTGGTTGTTTTCACAGCTGATTTCAGCTGTTTGTCTGTTTCTACCAAATACATCACAGACAACCGTGAACAACATACAAGTTTCATTGCACGAGATCAAGCAGCCAAACTCGATCGTGTTCACTACCGGAATCGGCTTGTTTGCCGATGGCGGCCAACTTTGCCGATGGCAAAGTGGTCAGCCATCGGCAAGCAACCCGAATTTACCGATGGTAAAGTTCGACCATCGGCAAAAAATAAATTTGCCGACAGCCGGCCATCGGCAAACTCCGGCCATGGGCAAACCCATAATTTGCCGGTGGCCGGGTCATCGGCAAATTCCTGCCATCGGCAAAGGCCCGTTTTGCCGATGGCGGCCCATCGGCAAAGCCCGGCCATCGGCAAACTTGGCCAGCAGAAGACGCCGTCGGGAGGCCGGCGGCGCAGAGTGCCATTTGCCGATGGCCCGGGCCGTCCGGCCATCGGCATATAGCAGAGTTTGCCGATGGCCACGGCCATCGGCAGATCACGGCCACGTGGCGGCCTCGCAGCCGCCGGGCCTACTGCAGCTTTGCCGATGGCCGGCCATCGGCAAACCTTTTGCCGACGGTCTTCCAGCCGTCGGCAAAAGATGTATTTTTTTTTGATTTTTGCTTCCAGTTTTTTCTGGTTCCTTCCTACCTCAAATACAACCCACCTGCAAAAATTGGGTCCATTTTGAGTTTTTGCTATATTTCGTGAATTATTTCTGTTTCTTTGCAATTTTCCGGCAACTCCAGGTTTTGAGCTGCGTAGGTACATGAAATAATGGAACTTTTTGATCCGAAACATGGTATTAATGATGCTTGGGTATGTTGAGGCCGTATCCACACCTCGCATGAAATTACGACTATTTTGCCGTCGTAGCGTGGGGAGTGACGTGCACGAAAAGTGTTTTTAAATTATATAAAATCCAAACGAAGTCGGAAATTGACAAAACTTGACGGGTTGTGTGGCCATGGCATGTGGAGTCTATGGTAAAAATTTGAAAAAGTTTCGAGCAAGTTGTGACGTCGGATCGCCAAAACCCGGACAACTCACATGTGATCACAAGTGATGACATGTAGAGATGTCTTGGTTTTGGCCATCCGACGTGACAACTTGCTCGAAATTTTTTGAAATTTTTATCGAGACTCCACATCCGATGACAACACAACCCGTCAAGTTCGTCACAATTTCGGACTTCGTTTGAATTTTATATAATTTAAAAACACTTTCCGTGCACGTCACTCTCCACGTTGCGACGGCAAAATGGTCGTAATTTCATGCGAGGTGTCGGATACGGCCTGAACATACTTGAGGAATCATGAATATCATCTTTCGGATCAAAAAGTCCCATTATTTCATGTACCGCAGTTCAAATTTGGAGTCGCCGGGAAAATACAAAGTAATAGGAATAATTCACGAAATATAGCTAAAAAGTTCAAAAATGTCCCAAGATTTGGAGGTGGGTTGTATTTGAGGTAGGAATTTACCATAAAAAACTCGGAAGCAAAAATCAAAAAAATCCAAGTTTGCCGACGGCCTAGGAATGCCGTCGGCAAAAACGGAGTTTGCCGATGGCCGGGCCCGGGTGGCCATCGGCAAAGTAACTTTTTTCTCGCGACGGCGGGGCGTCGGCAAAGTAATTTTTTTTTTGAAAAAATAAGCGCCCGGCCCCACCAGCCAACCCTACCCGTCCCCATCCCCTTTCCCACCCCCGCATCGCTATCCCCTTCCCCGCACGCCGCGCCGCGCGTGCCGCACGCGCGCGCTCCGGCTTCCCAACCACTGCCCCCAGCGGCCTTCCTCCATGTTCCGCCCCTCCACCCAGCCCGCCGCCGCCTGACCCCGGCGCCGGCGCCACGCGCGCCACGGCCCACAAGCCACACCCGCGACAAGCACCTCCTCCGCCCCCACCATTCCCGCCGCCGCCACGGCGCCCACTCCACGCTCCGCCGCCGCTCCACAGCTCCCGCCGCCGCCGCCCCCGGCCCGAGCTCCCCGAGCCAGAGCTCTCCCCGTCCTCCTCCCTCCCGCCCTCGCCATTTGTTTCTCTACGGAGCCGGTGGGCGCGCGGCGGGGCCCGCGGCAAAGGGGAGTAAGGAAGGCCAACCGGAAGCGGAGCGAGCGAACGGGGTGAGCGCGAAATCGGCCTCCGTCTGTGCTTTCCCCGGAATTGCTGCTGTCCGGTCGGTGTTCACGCGTGGTCGCCGGTGTTCGACGATATGCCTCACGGTAGGTTCGGGCGTTCGTGGGGTTTGGGTGTTTCGGTTCAATCGAATTGTCTTGGATTGATCCCGACCGAGAGAATGCTATACTTGCATCCCTAAGTGCGTGACTAGGGATTTGGGTATTTCGGTTCACGGGGATGAACGCACTTGCTACTTCCAGTGGCCTCAGTGTTGCTGGCCGGACTAGTGGGCAGTGATGGAGTATCAGTGTACATGTGTACAACCATGCTGGTCCGCCCTGCTCTGCTCTGCATATATGGTCGTTATCAAGCTAATATATGCAATCAGTTGGATGCACTTGTAAAGATTTTCGCAGATTGCAAAATCGTAAGACAAATTGACACCTAAGGCGTCTTTTGACTCAAAATTGTTGATATGTTGGCAGTGTTTGTTAGGTTTGTTCAATTTTAAATTGACACCTAAGTGCATGGATTTAGTGCCTTTTTAGTGGATGTCATCTCTTCCGTCGTGATCGTGGCCTGGAATGTGGAATGTGATAGTTAGTAGTGGTTAGTAGTAGTTAGTAGTGTTAGTTAGTAGTGTCTTTATTGGTGTCTTCCTTCCACGTCGTCAACGCCTTTCGTCCACTAATATTGATGTCTTTATTGTTTTGCGAGCCGGACGTGTCGTAGGGGAGCTTGATCGTGTACGTCCCGCCGACACCTCCACCTCCACCCGTCGTCGATTCGGCTACGAGCAAGGTATATGAACCCTTCTCTTCTTGTCGGCCTTCGTGCCGCTATGCTATCGGCCTTCGTGCCGCATTGTGGTTATCGGCCTTCGTGCGTATGCTTATCGGCCTTCGTGCCGTGGTGCTTGTTGGCCTTCGTGCCATGTTTTTGCGGGTTTTGGAATCTCCCCGTGCGGGGAGGTGCTGCCGAAATTTTTAGTGGCTTCTAATCTTTTTCCTCTTTTTGTAGGAGGAGGAGCTGTGGGAGCTACTCGGTGACGGCGATCTTCTTCTTGGGCGTTGCGGGCCTTCCGCACCGCGTCGACTCTCCTCCGGCCCGCTACAGCCTCTGCGCCGCCACCCTAGGTATAAACCACCTCGTGTCTTATAGGCCGTTGTAAGTACATTGCGTAACCGAGTTAGGCGTCTCCGTCCGAAAGAGATTCGCGGTCGTTGGTATGCGGATCTGCGACGGTTTCTCTTTCGGATTGTCACGTTTTTGGACAGCCGAGGATGTGTAGATGGGTTAGCTTCCATGTTCGCCCCTGTCCGGTCGGAGTTTGACCCCCCTCCCCGTTGTTCTCCGGATACACTCTCCCCGGTCGGGACGTGTATCGGGAGAACGGCGAGGGAAAATCCCGAAATTCCGTTTCGGACAGGCGGAGCATGGAAGCTAACCTCATCTACGCATCCTCGGGTGGGATTAGGACTATCCTTCACCTATTAGATGGTAGGAACGCCTTGTAGATGCAGCTCTTGTTTACATTTACTCGCTACGTTGGCGCATGACGGAGGATGGCTGACCGTGAGTGGATGTACACGGGGTTCAAAGACAAGGCAAGAGGAATGGATAAAGGGGACCAATGAATTCCTAGAGCAAGCATTTGGCCCATTTGCTAAAGGGTCGATTCGGGTGTTTTGTCCCCTGTGCCAAGTGTAAGAACGAGACAAGGAAAGAGAAGCGGCCGATGTGGCAAGATATTTGGAAGTATGGATACGTTCCAAACTACACCGATGGACTCTCCATGGGGAACGCAAGCGGCTTAGGGGGCGGTGGTGATACCGGACCTCACGGGGTTTGATGCGAATGCCGGAATGGCGAGACATCCGGCGAGACGTTGGCGCTGTGAAGGAATGGAGGTGGAGGAACAAGATCCGAGAGGACACGGCAAAGGCGTACTACACCATGATGGAGGCGGCACGCAGCCCCTTCACGTGAACACCAACATTTCTAAAGCTGGATGCCATTTCACGCCTAATAGGCTTGAAGGCGTCAGGCATTAGTCGAGAAGGTTTTGATCTCGTGTTGGCGACGGTTGGCGTGCGCTTCCCGGCGCTTCACGTGTTGCCGAAGAGCACGTACGAGTCACGAGGCTCCTTCGAGCACTCAAGATGCCGTATGACCCAATCCAAGCTTGTAAGAACGGGTGTGTCTGTTAGGGAGACGAAGAGACAGCAACACCGTCCGAAGTGCAAAGCCTCTAGATACGTGGAGGTAGAAGGCGGTGATGGCGGAAACAGTCTAAGATCCCCTTGATGGTGGTTAGGCACCTTCTGTACTACGAGGCTGCGGCGGCGGTACATGACACCGGAGTCGCCGAAACAAATGACGTGGCACAAAAATGGCAAAAGATACGGTGACAAGATGCGGCACCCGGCGGATGGCGAGGCATGGAAGCACTTCGATGTCATGAATCTGAAAAGGCCAAGGAGGCTCGGAATGTACGCGTAGTGCGGGCAAGAGATGGGTTCAACCCGTTTGGGATGAGTGCGGCCCCGTACACTTGTTGGCCCGTGTTCGTGATCCCCCTGAATCTTCCCCGGCGTCATGTTCGAACCCAAGAACGTGTTCTTGACCCGATAATACTGGACACCGGGCAACAACATGGGTGTGTTCATGCGACCGGTGTGGGATGAATTGCGAAAGCATGGGAAGAGGGTGCGACGTATGACCGAGCAACAAAGACGAACTTCACGATGCATGTGTGGTACCGGTACTCAATGCATGACTTCTGGCGTACGGCTTATTCGGCGCGTGGTGTGTTCATGGGAAGTTCCCTTGCCCAACATGCAAGGCGAGATGTGATGTTCACCTGGGTGGCCAAGGGTGGCAAATATTCTTCTTTCGACAAACATCGTCAATTCCTAAAGGAGGACCATCCCGAGACGAGATAAAAAGCACTTCACGAAAGGTGTTCAAGTCATCGGCCCCATCCCTAAGGAAAAGAGCCCGGTGACATCCTTGCACGAGATAGAGGCTCTCGAAATTGATGACGTGAATGGTGGTTTCAAAGGATATGGTACCACGCACATGTGGACTCATATCTCGGGCTTGACTAGGCTCCCCTACTACAAGGACCTTCTTCTTCCACACAACATCGATGTAATGCACACGAGAAAAAGAATGTCGCCGAGGCACTGGGCAACACTCATGGAGATTGGCAAGAAGTCAAAGGACAACGTTAAGGCTAGACTGGACATTGAAACGATTTGTGATAGACCACATCTAGTGATGAAGGCCCTGCGCCGGGCAAGAGATGGAAGAAGGGCCCGGCCGATTACATCTGAAGAGGCCACATAGGAAGGAAGCACTAGAGTGGATGAAGAAGCTAAGTTTCCACGATGGGTATGCGGCGAATGCGGCGGGCGGTGAACTTGCGGCTTGGCAAAGTCGTAGGGATGAAGAGTCATGACTTCCACACATCCGGATTGAGCGTATCCTTCTGCGATGACCGGGATACCTCCCGAGCCGGTGTGGCGCGTCTGGCGAGTTGAGCTTTTTCTTCCGCCGGCTTTGTGCCAAGGAGTTGTCTCGGGAAGTTTGTGTTGAATTTGGAGGAACAAGTACCAAAGTTGCTCGCAAGTTGGAGATGATATTTCCACCGGGCTTCTTCCTCTCCATGCGGCATCTCATTTTGCACCTACCAAGGGAGGCACGGTTGGGGGGGCCGTGCAACACCGGTGGTGCTATCCAATCGAGAGGTGTCTAAAGCTACTTCGGAAGAAGTGTAAAAATAAAGCCAAAATTGAGGCTTCCGTTGCGGAGGCATTCATTATGGAGGAGGTGTCGACATTCACACGGGCGTACTATGCAGAAAAACTTCAAAGACCGGGAGATCCAACCCTCGTTACAACATCGACGAGAATTCATGCACCCTCGGCCTTTTCAAAGGGGATCTCGGGAGAGCGGCGCGGGGACCAACGTGTACTTGATGCATGATGAGTGGCACACTATCATGATATACTTGTTCTTTGAACCTTGAAGAAACCCGAGATTATCAAGAGTAAGTTCTCGATGAGCTAGCTTGTTAAATATGCCGCCACTATCCTCCACCTATTCACCCCCTTGTCTATTGTTTCTCCGGGAAATTTATCATTGAACACTTGGAGGGGCGATGCGGCTCCTACGAGGATGAAAAAGACCATCTTCTCGAGACATAATAAGCCCGATTTCGTCAATTGGTTCGTTAGCAAGGTACCATCCAAGTAACCTCTTTCGACTTTGAGATTCCGCTTTGCTCCTATGAGCGAGTAATGTAACTATCTACGTCCTAACCACTGAGGCTAATTTTGATGCGGAAATGAGTCTGCATTGAGATATGTGGGCAAATGCTTTGGACCGTAGTGTCGAGTCATTCAACGTTTATGACGTGAATGGCTATCGCTTTCGCACGAGAAAGTACGAAGAGAAACGGGGCAACCTAAAAACCACGTGCGGCGGAGTTCGTACGCCGGCACGGATGGGAAGGACTATTATGGCATAGTCGATGAGATATTTGAGCTTGACTTTGGCAAAGACCTAGGTTGTAAGCCGGTGGTATTCAAATGCCATTGGTTCGATCCTGGGGTCACGAAAAGGACACATCAATTGGGCTAGTCGAAATCCGAGAGGATTCCAAATATGGAGGAGACGATGTCTATATTGTGGCTAACCGAGACGCCACGCAAGTTTATTACCTCCCATGGGCAAACCAAAATGACGTGCGCCTTGCGGGTTGGAGCCTTGTGCACATGGTATCGCCCCACGGTAAAGCGGCGGTCCCAAACGATGATGATTACAACTTTGACCCAAGGAATGATGAGTTCTATCAGCACGAGGGGCTAGAAGGTAGGTTGGAGATAGACATTGCTTGATGGGTATGGAAGTAAACAACGAAATCGATGAGGACGAGGGTGATGAGGTACACGATGCTGAGGACTTACGAATCCTTGAGGAATGGCAGTGGCGACGCGATGTAGTTGTTGAGGAGGATGTTGATCATGATGAGGATGAAAGAGAGCTCGACAATATTGAAAGTGATGATGACACTACGATGATGAGGACGGCGCTCGCCGGCAATATTGCCTTTCGCGGAGATAATTTCTAATTCATGTAATACTATATTGTTATTAATATTACCTTGCGGTTCTTAATTTTGCTTTGCATTTATGTTTCTTTACAAGTATTTGTCATTAATACTAACTCTTCTAATCTTTGTCATTGCGGGCACTCGACAAAATGCCGAGGCGGGCGGCGGCCTGGCGGAACGTCCGGTCGAGTGCGTACCGACGGCGGCCCGAGGAGGAGGAGCACGTGGCGGCCGACCACCGCGAGGACGACCACCTCGAGGACGAGGAGCACGTGGCGGCCCGGCCACCGCGAGGACGAGGACGAGGACGAGGGCTTGAGGTGGAGCCGTCCGCCGGTCGGGGTCGGAGGCCCCCGGCGGGACGACACCGCACGCCGTCGAGGAGGCATTCCCGACGGCCTCCCGGAGGAGGCGGCGACGGGACGACGACCGTGACGGTGGCGGCGGCGGCGGCGGAGACGACGAGGACGGCGAGGTGGCGACGACGAGGTCCCGGGGTGGCGACGAGGAGTCCGCGGGCGGCTCGAGTTCCACAGCTCCTCGTAAGCCCTTCCAGCGCGGCCCCACCCCGGGCTCCTGACCCTCCGCCGACGAGCGCGCCGGTGATCCGGCCAGCGGGCAAGTAAGTAACCATTGTTGATTTCTACACTTGTTCATATGACATTTTCAAATTCAAAATGCGTACTAACAATTCTTTGTTAATGACTCGTGCGGGTGGAAAAAGGTGACAAAAAGGAGTGCTCACGCGTCCAACTAGCATCCGAGCTCTGGCGTTAAGAAGCACTTCCCTGGTTTGGTCGTCACCCCCAAGGGTGAGACCATCGTCGGAGGATTGGCGGGACTTCTACCTTATCACGGACGACCGGGGAAAAGTCGTTGCTCGAAGATCAAGGATGAGTTAAGGTAAGTCTTTGCATCGCATCACATATCTCAATACAACATTATTCGTTGGACTTCTTTCAAACAATGAAATGATGTTTGATGCATGTGCGGATTGTACTTCCAAGTTGGACGAGGGTGGACGAGGTGCGGGCGTCGCGGCGGGGGCGTGGTGTGCGGCGGCCCGGCTCGGGGACATGTTCTACGAGGCGCGTACCCGGGCCGTCATCGGCTACTACGCCAACATGAAGAATCGGAAGATAAGTAAGACGGAGGCCGGGAGTTGTCTTGTCGGGAGGAGACCGAGCCTCACCGAGGAGCGTGCGGGTAATTAGGCGAGAAACATCCGTTATGATTTCTTACATGACACATTCCATTCATTATACGTAATATCAAAAACTTGAATGTCATGCGAGATGCCTCCGGTGGTGCGGCAAGTACGAGGACTGTTGGGAGGCAATTGTCGGAGGGTGGCGTACGCTGCGGCGTCGGGCGCTGAGACGCCATTTGAAACGCAAGGCGGAGCTCGACCGGTCAGGGTCTCACACCACCAAGGGAGCTGATCTGCCCGAGTACATGGACGAGATGGGTATGTATCCTTCGTTGATGCATTTGTTATAGCGCTCAATTGTCACTACTTGTAACCATGTTTGTGTTTTCCTCGCGTCGTCGTCGCATGGTGGTGAGCAAATCAACGAGTTCACGGGGTTCGCGCTTGCTCACATCGGCTTAGCGAAGCGCCCGCCACCGTGTACGGCTCGTCGCACGGGCCGAGAAGTACACCCAGCCCGACGGTCTACGAGAGGCTCACCAAGTACACCGCCGCGGCTCGAGCGAAACATGGCGACACCTACGACCCCGCCACCGAGCCCCGGACACCGACCTCCTGCGAGGGTTGGAGGAGGAAGCGGCACGGCCGTACTACTTGGCCAACGGCGCCATCGACCCGTCCTCCGTTGAGACGGCCGGCGAGATCCGCGGGGAGAGACCGGGAAAGTGGGGGCGGATCGCAGATCCCATAGCGCCTCGGCGGAAGCGGGGCGCGCGGGTGATCGCGGTCTTCGGGTAAGTGGAGTTTCATGATGTAGCTTTGCCTTCATGATGTGCTTTGCCTTCAAATAACATCAATCGTCTTTGGTGTAATATTGCGAGGCCACGATCGAGGAGATGAAGGCCGGGAGCGGGAGCGGGAGGCGGCCATTGAGGCGAGGATTGAGGCGAGGATGTCGGCGCGGGTTCGGGAGCGGGTGGCGGCAGACGACGGCGCACTACCGGCGTCGGTTCGCGGCGGGCACTTCGCGGCCCGGATCCCGGGAATGGAGGAGCCTCTGCCTCGATCTACGCTCCACCACCGGTAGTTCCACCGCACGGGTGCCTTTTGCCTCTTCTGGACTTGGTCGGGTGAGTACATTACCTCTCGCTTTAGCTTGTCGCGTCAGTTGGCCTTCGTGCCCATGTTTGGCCTTCGTGCCATGTTTGGCCTTCGTGCCCATGTTTGGCCTTCGTGCCATGTTTGGCCTTCGTGCCATGTTTTTTGCAGGTTTTGGAACCTCCCCGTGCAGGGGAGGTCGCCGAAATTTGCGGGGAGTTGTACTAATTACATCACTTGTTCTTTGTGCGGGCACCGTCGGCGGGTTCGAACCCGACTCAAGCCCACCAGGAGCTTCTCCACGGTGCCGAGCCTCGCCACCGTACCGGGGCTTCCCCACGCGACGCATCTTGGGGTCCTCCACCGCCGCAGGGGTACTCGTGGCCGCAGACACCGCGCTCCGGGCTGCCGCCTTCCCTCCGCACCCGGGGCACTCCGTCCCGCCGTGCTCCCTCCGCAGCACGTCGGCCACGCGATACGCCGCGGCCCGGGCGGCCGAGTTGGCTGCGTGGGAGGATGCGGGCCGGGGCTCCGAGGACCCAAGGGGATGGCGCCGGTAGCTAGGTTTAGTCTTGTAGCTTGTGAGATATGTATGGATGACTTGTGACATGTATGACTCTTTTGCTTGTGGCCCGGATATGTTTGGATTCCGATGGACATGTATCGATGCTTAAAACCGTATTTCGTTGCTATATATGTGGATTATATGCTATATATGTGGGTTAATTGATATATATGTGATGCATGTGCTAAATTGTAATGTAAATGGAAAGAAAACAGAAAAAAAATAAAAAAATTTTTTTTTTTCAGGTTTGCCGATGGCTAGCCATCGGCAAACACAGGGTTATGGTCGGCTAATCCCCAGGTTTGCCGATGGCGGGGCCATCGGCAAACTTGCCATAACTTTGCCGATGGCCATGGCCATCGGCAAACCCATTTTTATTTTTTTTTTCAAATTTTTTTGCCGATGGCCTCGGCCATCGGCAAAAGCTATGCCGACGGCCGAGGCCATCGGCAAAAAAAATTTCAAAAAAAAATAAAAAAATCTTTGCCGATGGCCGGGGCCACGTCGGCCATCGGCAAAGCCACCGTCCCGACGGACGGCGCGTCGGGTGACGTGGCGGCTTTTCCGATGGCACGCGTGGCCATCGGCAAAAGTTGCCGATGGCGATGTCGGTGGCCATCGGCAAACTCGGCTTTTTGCCGATGAGTTTTTTGCCGATGGGGGTTTCCGATGGCGGCTGGACTTTCTTGCCATCGGCAAACCCTTTGCCGATGGCAAAGAGCTTTGCCGATGGCGGCCGGCCATCGGCAAAAAACGCGAATCCGGTAGTGGTTATTCTTCGAAAATACTCGAGGATTCAGGAAGTGGTCTCGTAAACTCGGATGAAAAGTAACTTATACTACTACACCGTAGTATATGACATTCAGCAATTTATTCGAGTTTTGCCCTGAATATAAAACCCTGACACTACGCTAGTCAGTACTACGTAGTGCTTTTCAGGAGATGCCAATAGATCAGATCGGCAGCAGTATGCCCGCCTGTCTGGCTTTGCTGAAGCACATTTGTGTACCTTGGTACAACGAGGCAGGCACTGCACTGCACCACCGCTGCCCAATAGTGCATACGGTACCTCATTGAAGACGCGGGGCATGCTGAGTGGCACGCACCTGTTTTTTTTGGCCTAATTATGGTGCAGCGCAGTGCAGGCCCGGCCCTGCGTTCGTTCCCCGCTGCCGGATCGGACATTCTACTAGTCCTAGATCCCATCGAGCCACGCACACGCGGATGTGGATAATGTACTGTTGCTGTGGCCGTACCCGTAGATCTACTATGAATCATTCTGGGCAGACCGACAGCGGGTGTACTCCCTCCGTCTCTAAATACATGTCGCCCGGAAAATGTGTTTGTGAGGGAAACACGGTTTTCTAGAGACATGTATTTAGAGACGGAGGAAGTATATGGCATGCCATGGCAAAGGCGGCAACAACTACACCGGCGCTGTGGCCTGTGTGTTACCCGTCAGTAGTAACCCCCTGACACGGGCACCTGGCACGCTATTTTGCAGTTCAGCCAAACAAAAAAATTAAAAACCTGCACGAACAAATAGCACTGCAAGTACTGTTGTCTAGGCTGAAGTGTATCGTGAGACAGTGACAGGTCTAAACGGCAGTACGTGCGGTTAATTACTATTCCAGGACTAAGATTAGAGTAAGTTTATGGTACTGCTGCTCAAGTAATTAACCAGGATATATTAGAATGTTTGGAATCGCAGCAGGACTATCTAGCGCATCGTGTGTGTTTGATCATGTTGCACGACCAACGTTTATTATTACTGGATCATGCTATCCTGATGATCAGGTTGGAGGTAAATCGAATTTTGGTTGCCATAATAGCTGCACACCTTCCATGCTGGCCCGTTCATTCCATCTGCCATCTGTTCACCCACTCACGTACGTACTGCATTAATAAGGCCAGGAAGTGACCTGCCAAATTGTTCATGTTGTAGCTTGCACTGCACCGTATGATCTCCGATCCGATCGATCCCACTTGTGTTGTGTGTACAACGAGTAATATGGCTGGGCCACACTACGCAGCTCATGGATATCGAGTAATTGGCTCGCAAAACAGATCTTGGGCTGGGCTACTGTGTACCAATCTAGTGCTCCGGTGAATCTTACCGTACTGGCACTCTCTTCTCTTTTGCTGCCCTTTCTTTTCGCCGAGCCGCGCCTGACCAATCGGGCCCGCGCGGGTACCGAAGCGCCGTAAACAATGTCACGATACAAACTGAGCTGTTATCTTTCGATCGGCGGCAACAGTGTCAGGAGCATGCATGCGCGAGGCCAGTCGTTGGCATCGCGCTCACCTGTCCAACTGTGCAACGGAACGTGTGGGCGCGGGCGGCCCTGCCGTCACCCATCGCCGTCTCCATCGAGCTCTCGCCGTCATGTGGATCATCGGCGCCGTTGGGTTGATCGATCGATCGAGCTCCCAACCAACTCGCCCCCGGAATTAAAACCGCCACCTCTCCCTGCTCTGTTCGGCCGTGATGGCCGATGACCCACCAACATGCCGCCAGCCAGCCACCACCATTACGGCATTAACCCACAGGCCACAGCGTTTCCGGCCCTCACACCCAGCTATATATCCGTGCCCACAGGCCGGCCATAGCATATGCACATCCGTGCGCGTAGCCCCTGACACCCGGTCGATCGCCAGCGGCCACCCGATCGAGCACAAGCAAACCAACGCAAACTAACGCAAAGGCAACATGGTGTTCGAGCAGGAGCAGGAGGAGGTGCTCCCGGGCGCGGTGCACGGGCACCGGCTGTCCACGGTGGTGCCGAGCTCGGTGACGGGGGAGGTGGACTACGCGCTGGGGGACGCGGACCTGGCCTTCAAGCTGCACTACCTGCGCGGGGTGTACTACTACCCGCCGGGCGACGTGGCGCGCGGCCTGGCAACCAAGGTGCTCAAGGACCCCATGTTCCCCTGGCTCGACGACTACTTCCCCGTCGCCGGCCGCGTCCGCCGCGCCGAGGACGGCGCCGAGGCCGCCGCCGCTGGCGGGGTGCGCAGGCCCTACATCAAGTGCAACGACTGCGGCGTGCGCATCGTGGAGGCCAAGTGCGACCGCGACATGGCCGAGTGGCTCCGTGACGACGCGCCGGATCGGATCAGGCAGCTCTGCTACGATAAAGTGCTCGGTCCCGAGCTCTTCTTCTCGCCGCTGCTCTACGTCCAGGTACGTAGTACAGTAATCTTTTCCGCATCTTATCTTATTACCATAATAGTAGTTTAGTAAGTACGTGTTTGGAGTAGTAAATCATGAAAACCCAGCAGTTGAACTGGCATATAGTAGTAGTAGTAAAACAGAGCTAGGGTGAAAACGTTCTAAATTTGAGCGATCAGTGTGGTCGATTTCTGGCATCACTTCACTGGTTGCCTGCGTTCCTGGTAAGAGATGGGGATGCAGTCATGCAGCTGTAGCTTTCAGTATGGTTCGGGGCGGTGCAGTTGAGCAAGCCTTTAATTGTGCGGCCGTACCTGTTAACCATCAGACATTTATACTCACCACTACCACTGTCTGTCTAGTGGTCACCTAGAGCTGGTCACCGACTGCAACCCCTCGTCATCATGCCACGACCGTCCACTGTGTCGTGTCTGTTGGCTCGGCTGTCACCACTAATTCAGACTATTACACTGCTTCTCTGAATCCGCTCAATTCTAGTCTACCTAAAAACATGTGATACTGGTAGTACAAAAATTAAAAAAAGGAAATAAAACAAAAAAACATAAACAGAAACAGAAGCAGAAACAGAAACAGAAACAAAACACGGTAGCATCCATATAGGCACAGGCTCTTGAAAGATGAGGTTGGTTCGTCGTGACGTCGTGAGAATGTCGGATCGGCGTCGCACGAGTAATTGCTGCTCCGGGGGCGGTGGAGCGTGGCCGTCACGTGCCGACGTACTACCATTCATTCATGTGCCGCTGGTGTAGTTGAAAGTTGAAGCCGCAGCCGCTGCTGTTCTTTGGACCCCGGTTGCGGGAGGCGGTGGCTCACGCGAATCAGCTGGCAGATGAAACTTTGAAGCATGTGACGGTGGCTTTGTTCTTGAAGAACCAGATACTGTCATAAGATACTATCATAGGCGAACTGTGAACATACCTGATGACTTGAGATATAATATTGATCTTGTAAAAATGACCAAATAATAGTACTCATCGAAATTAACATATCATTCAGGTTCACCAATAGATCAGCAGCGGTTTTAACTGCACCTTGTCCGAATTTGCTGAAGCAAAGATCAGTGCCTTGCCAGGCACAGCCATTTCTCTCAACAGTCATCTGAGAAGCCGATTGATAGAAACGTCGACTTCACGAAGCCGAAGCAGGCCTCTGTTCTTCATCAGTGAGTTCTTCACTAAACTTCACAACAAACCCCGAGCGTCGAGCGAACATGAATGAGCAGCAGTAAACAACCTGCATAATTGCGCAACAGGAGTAGGGTTTATGGATCGCCGCCCAGTCGGGTGGTGCATTAGGATCTGTCTTTTTCATGTACGGCCAATGCGTTGGCTGCATTATCGTCTCAATTATTTGGAAGGGACAATCTTCATTGGCTACATCCATATACCAAGTATCTGGTCGATAGCTCAAGAAATACAAGGAGGTCTGGTGGTGTGTCTTCAGGAGATGGAGAGTTCTCAGGAAGAAGTGAATCGTTTCAGTCTGGTGTCAGCGGAGCCATAGCTTTGTGTAATAATTCTGTCGTAGAACCTTTGCAAAACTCGTTTGAGCGGGCGCGCTAACGCAAATGCTGTAAAACTTTGCTGCTTTTGGTAATACAAAAGCGGGGGAAACCCTATTTTCTAAAAAAAAAACATCCATATACCAAGTACGATTTCTTGTTAAAAAGAACGCAGTAACAATTGCTGCTTTGCTCGCAGATCACAAACTTCAAATGCGGCGGGCTCGCGCTGGGGTTCAGCTGGGCGCACCTCATCGGCGACGTGCCGTCGGCCGTCACCTGCTTCAACAAGTGGGCGCAGATCCTGAGCGGCAAGAAGCCGGAGGCCACCGTCCTGACCCCGCTGAACACGCCGCTGCAGGGCCAGTCCCCCGCTGCGCCGCCGCGCTCCATCAAGCAGGTCGGGCCCATCGAGGACCACTGGCTGGTCCCCGCGGCCCGCGACATGGCATGCTACTCCTTCCACGTCACCGAAACAGTGCTCAAGAAGCTCCAGCAGCAGACTGGGCGCCACGGCGCGGCCGGCGCTGGCACCTTCGAACTCGTGTCCGCGCTGGCATGGCAGACGGTGGCGAAGATCAGGGGCGGCGGCGGCGGCGGCGTGGACACGGTGACCGTGGTCAGGGCCGGCGGCGCGGCGAAGCGGAGCGGCAAGTCCCTGGCGAACGAGATGACGGTCGGGTACGCGGCGTCGGCGGGGTCGTCGCCGGCCAAGACGGACGTCGCGGAGCTGGCGGCGCTGCTGGCCAAGGGCGTGGTCGACGAGACCGCCGCGGTGGCGGCGTTCCAGGGCGACGTCCTCGTGTACGGCGGCGCGCACCTGACGCTCGTGGACATGGAGCAGGTGGACGTGTACGCGCTGGAGATCAAGGGGCTGCGCCCGGTCCACGTGGAGTACGGCATGGACGGCGTCGGCGAGGAGGGCGCCGTGCTGGTGCAGCCCGACGCCGACGGCCGCGGCCGCCTCGTCACGGCCGTGCTGCCCAGGGACGAGATCGACAGCCTCCGCGCCGCGATTGGTACCGCGCTGCAGGTCGCCTGAGAAGTTTGCATCTGAAAACTCTACTCCAATAGTACGTATTATAGTTTGGTGATGGCTACGTGTTCGTCGTTCAGTTTGGCGATATCAAATACCACAGCTTAAAGAAGTGTCTTAGCGTAATGAGGCGCCGTGTGTTATCTACTGCTGATAATGTGATATACGATTGTAGAATGATGCGTCAATACTGTGGTCGATTTCGAAGTTTGTTCTGTATTGGATGACATGTTTGCATAATAAGTTGCTCGAATATAGATCATGCAAAATGTACCAAGAGTTCATGCAAAATGTACCAAGAGTGTTTTTTTTAGAATTATAGGGCATAGCCCCTGTCATCGCATAGCAAGGACCAAACATTCAAAGCATTCAGGTGGGCACACTCATCCACCAGTTACAGAACCCATGCAAACTTACCCACGACGCCTCAAGCTAAACCCAGGTAGAAACCCAGACCACCTGAATAAACTCCACAGATCACTCCCTCGTTTTTTCTAGTTCTACTACATGTTTCATTTTGTGTTTCTTCTCATTCAGCCCCGGTACCCAAGCCAGCCAGGCTGAACCATTTCATCCCTCTGGAGCTCTGATTGCCATCCAGTTTCATCTTGATTTGCTCAGGAACCTCAGCATCTCCCCAGTCCAGCGCCCTCCTGAACATCAACAGGTCCCATTCGTCGAGCCTCCCGTTCACCAGCAGATCCTGCTTGGCCTTAGTGCCACTTCCTTGAGCTTCATCAGTTTCGCTGAGAACTCTAGCCTTCTCTCCTGTGGACAGAGCACCATGCACGAGTGCAGCATAGCTGCAATGCTGAAGATCAGGTTTCTCAAGTCCAACCATTGTGTACCCTGAAAGCAAATTCCATTCCTTAGTTTCCAAAGTATTACACACTAGGAACTTTTTATTACACAGCCACATCTGCCCAATGGACAGGAAATCTTTTCCTACTTCTCTCCCTAGCACCTCAGACATGAGTTCCCACAAACTCTTAGCCACATTGCATTCAAAAAATAGATGACACCCAGTCTCTGGTTCTGAGCAAAACAAGCAGGACAGAACATGTACCAAGAGTTACACTGGAGACTAGACAAAAATAATAGTTTGAGTCTTTGAGTGAAATGCTGGGTGGGCCACTACATACCCTGGGCTTCAGCAGTCAGTACATTTTTAGAGTGAAATACGTTGATGTTCATCTTTCGGAGTCTCAGTTCAGCTTCTGCGTCTACGTACACGCGCGGTGTAAACTCTGTCTTGCATGCTTCGAACCAAGTACCGAAGAACCCTAGCCCACACGGTATGCACGACGGTGGCCATGCCGGCCTGGATGGTTGGACTCAACTCCAATCAGCGAGCAAACTGGCCATTGGCGTCTTGGCTTCGGGCTTCAGCGCGCGGCTTACTCTGATGTTGCACATCTCCGTGAATGTACTTTTTATGACGCATGATTCTATTGTTGAATGTGAAATAGTGCCTAGCTAGTTCCTTAATGTACTTATCTCCATTTTTAACTAAAAGATGCAAATGTCATCACTTTTGCCCCGCTAATGACCTCTCGCCCGGTGCTAATAACCCCTGCCCCGCATGCCTCCCCGTCACGCTCCCTGCAACTATCGCTCGGGCGCGAGCGCGGCCCCCATTGATAACTACAATCCCATTGACCCGGCACCTAGTCGCCGTCGCCCGCCGCCATGACGGCGACGACGCTGACCCCGACATCCAGCCTCCTCCTCCCTCAACCCCATCCACTGGGTGCACCTAGCCACAATCGTCCTATTTTTGAAATAGCTATTGGGTTTGGTTGTTTCAACCAAAACCGAATTGAGGAGAGATAATAGTTGGGTACGTCATATATGTTAGGGACACCTTCACCCGCCGCCACGACGCCGACAACGCTGACACCGACATACAACTTCTTCATCCCATTCAACCTCGTCCACTAGGCGCACCTAGCCACCACCGTCCTATTTTTGAAATAGCTATTAGGTTTGTTTATTCCAACCAAAACTGAATAGAGAAGGGATAATAGTTTGGGCGTGTCATATATGTTAGGCACCCCTTAGTGAATAGAAGGGTCCATATGTCAAAGACATAATTGTGAGCATTTAGGTATGTTTTTTCATAAATTGAAATTTGTATTCATTTATGAATATAAACCCACCAAGGGAAAGAAATAGAAACAACTACCTCACACCTTCTCTTTAAAAGGGGGTGGGGGGCATGGCTGTAGTGGAACCTTGGCCATTCACATTTTTCCTCTCTGGCTCATTCTTTTCTTCTTCCTCTCTTTACTAGCGCATTACATAGCTATTGATTTTCTAGAACATTTTAATTGCATGAGAGGCATGTTTTATATGCTAGTTCAAGAAGGTTTTAGCATATAAAAATTATTAGAATAACTGGAATGCATGAAACAAAACATGCGGTTTTACTAAATTCATTAGAATATAGTTTTATCAAATTATAAATAGTTTACCGAATTGCATAACAAATTTTGGTTGCATACCCTAAGGTAAAATACTAGGTCCACCATTTTTCAAGCAATTTTGTTTTGCACATGGTGCCGTACGCTAGCTTTTAGTGTGAAAATAATTGCCAAGTTTTTTTCTATTGTTTTTGGATGAAATCTAATTGACCTCTGGATTGTTAATGTAATTCGTTTTACCTCGCTCACAGCTAAAACTGTTTGCAAAACTGCACGTGGAGCGAATTTCGAATGGTTTTTCAAAAGGAGTAAAATACAAACCTGGTCCTTAAACTTTTCATGGCGTGTCACCCTGGTACATAAACTTTCAAAGTATGTCATTTGCGTCTCTAAACTCTATTTGGGTCTCAAATCAGCCCGCTAAGGATCCATTAGCAGCCAAAGTCCTTCGCCGTAATGCAATTAGGCCCCTGAGTTGAATCATTGATTCACTTCTCATCCTTACCCATCGTATTACTCCCGACGGCCTAACCTAAATATGATCGTTCGTATTACTCGCCCCTTCTTGCGAGCTCCTCTCCATCTATCCCTTCATCGTTTAAAAAACATGTTGGAGATGGTCACCTATGTTTACCTCTTTCATCGGCCAACGTACGTTTGAGATGGTCATGTTGGAGATAGTCACGTACGTTTGTTTTCGTTTAGGCTCCTGCGATGATCACGATGACTGATGAGACGTCGACGACACGAGTCCGGTTTAATTTGATCACGGTGACTGATGAGATGGTGAAAGACTGGTTTAATTTAATCATAATCTAATTATAATGAGAAAACGTTGCTAAACAAATTAATGAGAGGGAGGGGTTATATACAAATATCAAATGGGCAAGATCTGCAAACGTTTGATTCGAGACCCAAATAAAGTTTATGCACATGAATGACATACTTTAAAAGTTTAAGGATTGGGATAACACGCCATGAAAAGTTCAAAAGTTAAAGGAGGTTACCAAGGTTTTTTTATGAGCAACACCAAGTTTTAGACAAATTGGAGTTCAGCTAAAATATGGAAAGTTAAATGGGCCTTCTCTACGTGGAACAAGTGGCCTAATTTGGTTATCGTCAATACCTACGTGGAACAAATAAGCCCATCCAAGATTACACTTTGAAAAGCAAGCCCAGCCCAAGGTCAGATAACCCTTCCTTCCTATACAAAACCAAAGCAAGGCAAACCCACTCCGCCTCTTGCTTCGCCGACCCCCAAACCCTAGAGCCTCCTCGCCTGTTGCGGCGGCGGCGGAGATGGCGAAGTCTCTGCGATCCAAGCGGGAGAAGCGGCTGCGGACGTTGCGCCGGGAGATAGCGGAGCCCTTCTACGACAAGAAGGAGGCCGCCAAGCTCGCCGCGCAGGCCGCCGCCCTTGCTGCTCCCCCGCTCCAGGTCCGCGGGCCCCCGCCGTCCCAGGATGCCGGCAGCTCCCGCGGCCGCAGCGGCAGCGCCAGCTCGGCCTCGGCTATGGGTGAGCGCTGTAAAACTTTTGTTGTTTCACCGGCCGCCGTGGATTGCCTCATGTAGTTTCAGGTGGAACTGGAATTCCTCCACGCGCCTTGTATCTAGCTGTTCGTTCACGGTTCACTTTAGTATCTGTTAAAACACTGTGGTCATACTACTCGCAAGGAGGTGCCCACTGTGTGATTTTCTATCCGGGGCTGATATTCTGTACTAAGTGTGGGAACTGTTAATTTGATCTCTCGATGACAATGATTTAAGCTGTCTTGATCGAAGCATGCACAAGGTTTGAGCATGCAGTCAGCCAGTCACAATCATAACACATTAGCTCTCAAAAAATAATATATTAGCTCAGAAAGAAGTGTCTTAATAGTTTAGTCCTGGAATACAAACTTAATATACCTTTGCAAGTTGCGTGCCATCATGCTTAGATCTTTTTGTTGATTGGAGAGGCTTTGGTATTCTGCTACCAATTGCCACCTTATTGTATATTTGAATGATTAGCTTCGTCTGGGTTTGGATTGGCCTGATTGTAAAGATCTATGGCTAAGCTGCCATATATAAATTTGCAGTTAATCCCTGATATGTGTGGCATCTTTATTAGTACAGGCCTTGTTGCTACCGCTTGGATTGGATGATGTGAACCATAATGCGATTTTTTTTTTCATAAATTGTACCTATTTGAAAAACTGGCAACTATTGGAAGTTCTCATATTTAGAAACTTGGTGATGACCTTAGTACATGTCCGAAAAGGAACTATCCAGTTCTATGATGTTTTGCATGAATGGTGATGGTTACCATAATCTTGCAACCTTTTGAACTTGGGGATGCCATTTAGCAAAATTCAAATGCTTGATTAAAGGACATGCAAATTGTTTTTCGACTTGGCTTCCTGCTGTGAATGCCTGTCAATGTATACTGAGGCACCCAACTCATCAGTTTTATATAGCAAGTTTACCCTTTGTGGATCCTGTTGTTTTCTCTTCCTGCCAACTTCACTTGCACCTTGTTCGTTCTCAACTGATGTGTTCTGTGCTCTCATGACTACAGATGTGGAGATGTCTGATGAAGGGAACAAGTCTAAAACCTTGTTGAAGCCACTTGGCACCATTAGCAAGAAGAAGGTACAGCTCCATTTGAAGATCAAGAAAGACAAGAGAAAAGCTAGGAAGAAGGGGAAGTTTTCTTTTAAGAAGTAGAGGTGTAAGAGCGTATTGTCTTATAAATCATGCATTTTTGTTTCCAGTTTGAACAACGAATGTATGTCAGTCATGTGCACCTAAAGCCCATTCTTGGGTGACCTACTAATATGTTGAAATGAGTATGAAAAGGGATATCAGCTGTCTCTGTTTCGTGGGAAGTACTCAAATTGCTGAGATTTTGGTATTGTGGTGAACTGTTTTGAGTTGCTGATTAGGCTTGTGTAAATGTTTAGTATGGTAACAATTGAGGTGTTTCCAGCAGCTGACAAAGTTGATAATAGCCGAACCACTACCTCCACGCCATTTTTGGATCAGAAACTTATCCCAAGCTATTCAGTCCTTAAGAATAAGAACCATGTTCTCGACGGCTCATTGCCCATGTTTGGAACCAATGTCGAGCAGTTAGGGAGCATATGAATTGTCATGTGGTGTCACTCATATGGCTGCTATGGGGTTGCCACAGGAGCGATAAAACTATGACAAGTCCACTGGTGCTCAAGTACTCATGTGCACATCGTCCTGTTCGTGAAACAACATGACAAGAGTTGACTTCCGCGTTCACAAACGTCATGTGCGGTACTAAATGCGAGGACGAGTATTGGGCAGGATTATCAGTAGCATGTTTCAAGAATTAATGTTGATTCTCTGTAATACTTATGCTATTGGATCAGTGACCACACGGCCTTTTGAGTCGGTCTTCTTTTGAAATCGTCTTTGCCCACACGGCCAGTTGCCATCATCATCCCCACCCGCTGACTGACCCCAAGACCTGGATGGTTGGTTGCAATTGCAACTCTCCCATGTTTGTGTCACCAACGAATTGTTCAAACAAATTATCGTACCATGATGTCATTCCTTCCCCTCTTTTTTCTTGTGTCGCGACTTGCGAGGGGACACTTTTTTTTTTGATGCGCGTGAAATAAGACTTTCTCTGAGGTATAAATAATAGACTTCTTAGAGGATCTCCAGTAGTTTGTTAAATCAACTTGCTATCCTTATTTATTTGGTAAAACCATAAAATACACTCTCCAACAGTTTGGTAAATCAACTTGCTATCCCTGGCAAGTTGCTATTCTCCGGCCTCACACTGCCATATTTGCCAAGTTGCCAAAGTCTTGCCATCGCGAGAATTCTCCATCGCCGACTCCTCTCCCGCGCGATCTCCTTCCCCTCCTGCGCACATGAAGTCTATTCCCGCGATTCTTTCCTAGCGCGCGCGCACGAAGAAAATGGCCTGGTCTCAACGTATATATGTCCAAAGTCATTGCAGTTTCTCCTTCTTTATCATCGCGACGCCACCGCCGTCCCTTTTCGTCTTCGACAAAAGTCGCGTCGCCCCTCGATCCATCTTCGTCGCGTAGCCAGGAGTCTTTCGGCCGCGTACGAGAGACGGCGGCGGCTATCACGAACATACGAGAGGCGGTGGCTATCAATCAACAACGTACGAGAGGCGGCGGCTATCGATCACGAACGTACGAGAGGCCGCGGCGCTGCTTTCACGTATCAAGATGATGAGGGACGACGTCGCGGTGCAAGAGCAGGCCCGTCAGGAGGCGCACTTGGGCTGGGGTGGGCCTATTTTTTTTAAGTTTAACAAGTGGATTTACAAAACTATTAGAGATACATCTATTTTTCACTTGCCATAACATTTAGCAAGTTGCTAAATCATAAGATTTGGCAAGTTATTTTTAGCAAACTATTGGAGATGCTCTTAACAAGCCTTTAGAGGTCAACGCAAGGCATGTACGGCCACAGCGCAGAAAGATTCAAACTTTTACCGGTCCAGATTTCAGCTTACGAATTTATTTGTGCACAAACTGCCAAAGAATTTGCTGTTTCATGAAGATGTTCCAACAGGTGCCAAAGTCGGTCTCCTCCCTCGCCTCTGTACCACCTTCCAACTTCCATAAAACTCCATATGTCGTCTCCACCAAGCCTCCGCCCTTAACTAACAACAGGATTTTCCAATCCAAGAAGCACGGCAATGGCGCTGCACGGCCACGGCCACGAGAGGAGGCTCGCCGCCGTGGCGTGCCTGGTGGTGACCATGGCGAGCCTGGCATCGGCACGGTTCATCGTGGAGAAGAACAGCATCAAGGTGCTGTCCCCGCGCTCGCTGCGCGGCCACCACGAGGCCGCGATCGCCAACTACGGTGTCCCGGACTACGGCGGCACGCTGACGGGCGTCGTGCTGTACCCGGACGCGAAGCTGGCCACGGCCTGCAAGCCGTTGGGCGACAAGAAGCTGAGGTCCCCGTCGGGGCGTCCCGTGGTCCTCCTCGTGGACCGCGGGGGCTGCTACTTCGCGCTCAAGACGTGGCACGCGCAGCTCGCCGGCGCGGCGGCCGTGCTGGTGGCGGACAGCGCCGACGAGCCGCTGCTGACCATGGACAGCCCCGAGGAGGAGACCCCCGACATGGAGTTCCTGCGCAACATCACGGTGCCGTCCGCGCTGGTGTCCAAGCAGTTCGGCGACGCCCTCCGCCTCGCCGCGTCCAACGACAAGGAGGAGGAGGTGGTGGTGCGGCTGGACTGGCGCGAGTCGATGCCGCACCCCGACGAGCGGGTGGAGTACGAGTTCTGGACCAACAGCAACGACGAGTGCGGCCCCCGGTGCGACGAGCAGGCGGCGTTCGTGCGCGCGTTCCGGGGCCACGCGCAGCTGCTGGAGAAGGGCGGCTACGCGCTCTTCACCCCGCACTACATCACCTGGTTCTGCCCGGACGCGTTCCGGGAGACGCCGCAGTGCAAGGCGCAGTGCATCAACCGCGGCCGCTACTGCGCGCCGGACCCGGAGGGCGACCTCGGCGCCGGATACGACGGGAAGGACGTGGTGGTGGAGAACCTCCGGCAGCTCTGCGTGCACCGCGTCGCCAACGCCTCCGGCCGGTCCTGGGTGTGGTGGGACTACGTCGTCGACTACCACCTCCGCTGCTCCATGAAGGACAACAAGTACAGCAGCGCCTGCGCCCAGGACGTCGTCCGGTCGCTCGGTGCGAGCTCGTGTTTTTCCCCCCTCCTGGCTCCCGCGATGTGTTGGAGTGCTGATCTGATTTCGGCGTTGCAGGATTGCCAATCGACATGATCGACAAGTGCATGGGGGATCCCGACGCCGACGCTGAGAACGACGTGCTCAGGACGGAGCAGATTGTTCAGGTTTGTCAGTCTGTCATGATGTCTCTGAACGGCAAGCGTCCATTTTGGCCGGGAGTGGGGTGTTCTTGGTAGCAATTTTTGCTCATATGTTTTTGCACATTCATAAGCTGATGACGATATTTGGTTGTTGTAGGTCGGGCATGGAGCTCGAGGGGACGTGACCATCTTGCCGACGCTGGTGATCAACAATGTGCAGTATCGAGGTATGGACGTACAAGCCCTCCAATTTCATCACAGGATGAGAATAAGACCATGTCGTGTTGCTCATCTCTGAACAATTTGGCGTTCCAGGCAAATTGGAAAGCACTGCGGTTCTCAAAGCGATCTGTGCTGGGTACAAGGAGTCCACTGAACCTCATGTCTGCCTGACGCCCGGTCAGTACCCCCAGCAGATGAAGTCACAACATTACACCTGATCAATTCGTTTATTCAGTTGAGTGAGCACTCCTCCCCGATTGATGAACTCACCTCTGCAATTTCTTCAGGCATGGAAACTGACGAGTGCCTCCACAACAACGGCGGCTGCTGGCACGACGAGAAGACCAACATCACCGCCTGCAAGGTAGTGCTAATACCCACCTGGCCACCTCCAACCAAGTTCCTTGGAGTGCACAACACTTGAGCGTTACCTGCCTGCCAGCCTACTAACCGACTGCGTATTGATATGGAAACAGGACACCTACAGAGGGAGGATCTGCCAGTGCCCTGTGGTGGATGGCGTTCAGTACCAAGGAGACGGGTACACCGACTGCAAAGGTACCAAGCATCGCGTCAGTATCTTGGTCACAATCGTTACATTGTACCACTGAAGACTGAACTTGACTTGATTTTCGACCTGTCCTCCGTTGCTTCATTAGCTGTCGGACCGGGCCGGTGCGCCATGGACAATGGAGGGTGCTGGAAGGACACCAAACAAGGAAAAACCTTCTCTGCCTGCTCGGTAATTCTGCTCAGAATAGCATTTCCTATCATCTTATGTTCTCTTCTTGGGCGTGATATTCAGGCACGCTGGTTACTGAATGGTCTGAAACTCTGACGCTTCGGGCGTGTGCAGGATTCAGAGTTGAGCGGCTGCAAGTGCCCGCCGGGGTTCAAGGGCGACGGCTTCCATTGCCAAGGTATGTACATGTACTCACCTTGCTCAGATACCCTGCAAATTTGCACGAGAATTGCAACGAGTTGAGCGAGCCTGGCCTGCCTTTGCTGATTCCTGTTGGCATTCCAGACGTCGACGAGTGCAGAGACAAGATGGCGTGCTCCTGCCCGCACTGCTCGTGCAAGAACAAATGGGGCGGCTTCGACTGCAAGTGCAACGGTGGCATGATCTACATCAAGAATGAAGACACCTGCATTGGTGAGCCATCATCAACCACCTTTCTGTTACTCCTCTTCTGCTATTCCTCTTGCTGACGAATTAACACTCGGCTGTCTGCTGTTCAACGTCCAGCCAAGAACATGTCGGCGTTCGGGTGGCTCATCACCGCCCTGGTCCTGTCGTGCGTCGCCGGCGCCGGCATCGCCGGATATCTGTTCTACAAGTTCAGGCTCAGGGTAGGGACCGAACGATGTCTTCCCAAATCCACCCAGGCAGACACACAGCTGGTTCTTTATTTCTTCCTTCCTGACCGTGGATTTGTCCTGTGCCTTGCAGCGATACATGGACTCGGAGATCATGGCGATCATGGCGCAATACATGCCCCTGGACAGCCAGCAGAACGAGAACCAGCCGCTGAGGACGGGGGAGGCCCAGCAAGCGTAGCTGGGCATGTGACGGCATCTTCAGTTTTTACGTGGCTATATAGATGATAATGCAGCACAACTAACCTTCTTCCCACAGTTGCTGAAGCTATCCAAAGCCATCTCTCCTCGACCGAGTTTTGAGATTTGTAAATGTGGCCCAGCGACAAAAGTGCCACAATGTACATGACAACGGTTCACACAGATCTTGCACGTTCTGCATCTGTTACAGAGGGGTATACACAGGTATAGAGAAAGAAACATAGATTAGATAAAACGTGACAGTTCAGTGGTGTATAAAATTTGAGATCGGGCTGTATGTAGAGTTATAAACTGGAGAACGACAGGCTGTAGAAATACACTTGCGATGCATATGATATGATACTATATCAGATCGGCAAATTTCAAGATTGATTTAGACAGCTCTTGCATTTATGATGTAATTTTACTCATTTTACAAGTAGTAGGATCTTTTTCAGCATTTCTTTTCCTCATCTCTAAAACAACACACAAACATTAAGCAACCTAACAGAACCCAGTTTTTCCTAACAAACTGACTATTGCACAGCATGGTCAAAATTTTCAGCGTACTCTCTCAAGCATCATTCTACTATTCTTGAAATTTTAACAGAGCCATCGTCCACAAGACTGCTCTGTTTCCTCTTTCTCGACAAGCTCTGGAAACCGCTGTGTTCGTCAACAAACTGTGCAGCAGTCCTTGCTCGCAGTTCTTCAAGAGTCTCTCCTTCCTTTGCTCGCTCAATCACCTGAAGTAGAGCAGGAAGTTTGATTTAAAATTTATTATGATGTAAAGTAGATTGCAAGCTTGAGGGAGACATGTTGATCAATTACCAGATGGCGACCATAGAGATGAGTGCTTGCGAGGGCTTGTAGAGCATTCTGGGCCTCTTGTTTTGTGACATATTCGACAAACGCAAAACCTCTGTGGCTTCCAAACTTCATAGGCAACCTGAGACTTTTGATCTGCAAATTTTAATGAATAAGGCTTTTGGGAGAAAAGAGTAAAATCACTTATCAACTTGAAACTAATGTAGTTTTTTCTTTCTGCCGATAAAAAAGAACTGAAAAGATCAACTTGACTAATATTGAACAAAATTTAACATCATTAACTACCATTGGTCCCAATTTGGGACTTCCGATAAATTCAGGCGAAAAAGAGGACACTGACCTGGCCAAACGGACTAAATAACTGCCTCAAGTCCTTCTCAGTTGCTTCAAATGCTACATTACGCACAAGCAGTTTTGTTGAACTTTTATCCTTGCCATTCTTCTTTGCAGCTTGAACATCTTTCTTCCCATGACATAGTTGCAAGATCAAAGCATGTCCATCCAGAACCGTTCCCTATGAACCGAAGGATCATTTAGCATGCTGCAGATCTATATGAGCATTTAATGGAAAGAAGCAAATACAGAAAACAGAAGAGGAGGGATGAGCGCTACCTGTAGATCCTTGCACACACTGGTTGCAGTTTCAACAGAATCAAACTCAACGAAACCAAATCCCATTGAAACAGTCTTGCCCTTCTTAACATGCTTCTTCACCTAAAGACAGACAAAGAAAATAGATAAAGCAGTATGCTGCAAGATGCACCTGATATCCATAATAAGAGCATGTCCAGTAATCCATACCCTTGCACTTTTAAGACTGCCACTCTTTAGCTTTGTACTGAAATGCTGTTTCAACGATTCATCTGTTGTCTTGAAATTTAAGTTCTTGACAAACACAGATCGTGACTGCAATGGATAATGGTATCTTTTAAGAATAGAAATTGACTCCAATGATAGTCAACTAAATAATTTTAAGCAATCTTGGAATGCAGCATTATGCAAAAACAGGTGTATACTTGGGAACACAAGTTTTTGCCATAGGAAACCCTAGTGCCATATACTTATGGTATGAGGGCCAAGCATACAAGTAAAAATGATATTCATGCAAAGAAGCTGAAGTTCAAACCTCCACCCTATCTGGATCAATCTCTTCGGCGCTTACTCCTTCGACAGTTTGTTCTATATTAGCTTTAGTAACAATTCGCTCGCTAACTTCATTCTTTTCTTCCTCATCAACTGGAGCTGAGGTAGGAGATAATATGTTTTCAGGTGCCCACTCCAAATATAGAGGAGTATCCCTGCACCATAAAAGATTAAGATACAGAACATGCAACCGTGAAAAAAAAAAATCTAGCAAACTACCAAATAACATGACATAACCATAAGCAAAAACCAATTTATCACAGCAGTATAGCTAAATTAAGTAGTCGATTAAGTCAAGCAAACGTTATATAAATATCAGTAGATACACCAGTTGCCAAGAGAATTGGAGCTGGTACATCTTCATAGAAAGAAAAAGAATCAGGCTTGCAAATTCAAAAGTTTGTAAGCTGTAACAGTCACTGAAATAAATAAAAAACTAAAACTATTGCAGGAACTTACTTGTATCGTGTATATAGTAATTTTTTGAATGCGTGTCGGGCTTCAGTTGCATCAACAAAGACTACCTGATACACCAAAATTTAACTCCAGATAAATAAACACAAGGGGCAATATTTGTGCAAATTCAGACACTCAGGATGGCATTTGAAAAGTGACAGAACAGCTGGATAACACAACTGGAATATACTAACATACCAAGGCAAATACTCTTGTTGGAGGTAGAATGATTTTATCCAAACTACCATGTTTCTGAAACATTGCCGCAAGTTCTTCCTGAGTAGAATTAAATGGCAAGTTCTTTACTAATATCACATGATTGCTTCTTTTGAACTTCTCGTTTCTTTTAGAAGCAAGTTCTTCCAATGCAGCAACATTAACTCCAGACCTTGATAGAAATTTCTTAGTCTCTGCAATGACGTGCGCCTCACCAAGAGCAATACGAACGGCAAGGTCATCCGCTTCTCTATCAAGTAACTCACTCTTACTGATACCATTCTTCCTTGCAATGTTTTCAACAACCTAAGCAGGAAAGCAAAGCCCAATCATTAGACATACTTGACAAGATCATGTGGGTCAGTATCTATATATATTATCTCAGAAACAACATATCAGAGGAGTATTGAGTTGACACTGGACACAGACAAAAAAAACTGTTAATGTCAAAGATAGGAGGGAACCATACAGTATCTTGACGCATATAAAAGCTGTTCCATGCTCTCGTATCCCCACTGATCTCAGAAGCTTTCTTTTGTTCCAACCTTTTCTGCTTGAGACTCATTTTCTCCACAACAGTTTCATGATTAGACCTTGAAATTTAATAGCAAATCAGTAAAAACTATTGGTGTAACTAATCTGGCAAGTAACAACACAAACAGACTTTATTTTCTTACTCCAACTTATTATTATTTAGAGGTTTAGCAGCCTTAACACGTAACACTCGGCCCTGAAAGCTTGAGTTATCTAGTTCATCAAGTGCCCTGCCAAAAATAACAGTTCAATATTAGGCAGGTATATAATGGTCAATGTACCATGAAGCAATGCAAGCATGGAAAATAAGACATATCTCAGACAAACTTCTTGCTCACATATTGATAACTGTTCAGTAACTAGGACGTGTATGAAACCTGCACATGTAGTCTTATAGAGGATAGGACCTAGATTCAATTATGTCCTAAGACTCATAAAATTGCATTTCCTTGGTGTGTTGTGTCTCAACTTATGATTAAAACATTCACTATTAAATTGGATATGCATCTAATGTGGCTTCTTAGTAATTATTTAGGGACAAGTTTGAACTATGTGCAGAATAATAAAAAGTAAAAACAATTTGAGGCAAGTAAGGTGAATTATGTCTTAAATAATAAATAAGGATATCCAAAGGTAGACTGTATCATTGCAAGAAAGCTCAATATAGCAAGTCCAAGCTCACAATTGTACATTGAAATTATAAATCCTTACCTGACTGCTGAGTTCGGAAGGCTAAAAAGTACATAGCCTCTACCAGTTGAGAGCTTTGTGGTTTTATCGACAACAATATGTGCCTGTTCCACATCACCATATTGGCGGCACAGCTCCACTAAATCATCTTCACTGAGAAAATAAGCAACAATATCCTTAAAAAAATATGGAGCTGTATCATGAATATACGAAAACAATATACAAAACGCTGATCCAAGGTAACATGACCAGGCAACAACAACATACCTGGTTGCATATGGAAGGTTGCAGATATATAGACGGCCAGTCTCCAGGGCCAACTTCTTTTCATCAGTAATTGGAGCACCATTTTCATCTTCCTTTTCTTGATCTTCATGAATTTCAGTTTCTCTTCGTTTGCCATCAAGGTCTTCACTCTCTTTGTTGTCAAGATCTTCCATCTCTTGCAAGTTGGTATTCTCCACAAGAGTGTCCTTGTCCACAATCTTCTTCTTGTCCAGATTGCCCTTCAGATCCACCAACTGGTTATCAGCATCTTGTGATTCATCTGATGAGTCTTCATCGTCAGTGGTGGTATTTGACTGTTCACCAGAACCTTCATCATCTGATTCAGAATCTGACCAATTTTTCTTGACTTTACTCTTGAAGAAATCTGCATCAGTCATATCCTTGTCTTGTTTATTCTCTGCCTGTAGCTCCTCTGAAGCATTTTCAGAAGACGAATCACTTGCCAGTTCCTCATCAGAAGCGTCTTCAGAAGATGAATCATCCTCAGAGGCTGGAACTTTTTTTTGAGGTCCCTTAGATTCTTTAGTGGCTACTACACTATCTTTTGCAGCAGTGTCAAGAGTAGCAGCTGTATCATTTGCCCACATCTTGGCTTTGGAACGGGGCTGCATAGCTTCAAGGAACTCTAGGTACTTGGGATCATTAGCTGCACTGCCTTTAGAACCACTAACAAGAACTGAGGTTCCTTGAGCCTTGGAACCTTTTGGCGGTGCATCGGCAGCACCAGCATTATTCTTGTCTTTACTACCATGTTCGGGTTTCTTTAAAGAATGGCGGCTCCAGGGGCGAGGAGCATCAGGGTCACCAATCTTTCGGGCAACCTGCCAAATACCATGACAGATGTAAGCTAGGGATATTACTAATCCGTCCAACTCAATCTCGTACAGAAAATTCAGCAAACTGGTAGCACGGCACAAAGGAGAAAAATTGTTGATAACGATTAGAAAGGAAAGTACCTCGCAGGTGATCTTGCAAGTGTCGATGTATGTATTGTTGAAATACTTGAGTGCCTCCTCTGCCTCTTCATTGGTTCTGTAACCAACGAATGCAAATTGCCGACTCTTGCCATCCCTGCCCAAAATTAAAATCTCAATTTCATGCAGTTTCTCTGCACTGGAAACACAGTTCATTTTGCACAGGGAAACAACAGAAGCCAGCATCCCACTTCGCCTCCTACACGAACCAAGCACAGTAAGTCGTTACTCAGCTTGCTTACTTTGTTCGGATGACCTTGGCGTCGGTGACCTCGCCCTTCCGCGAGAACACCTCCCGCAGGCGCCTCTCGTCGGCGCCCTTGGGCAGGTTCTTCACGCACAGCCGCGACGACATGCTCGCCGCTAGGGTTGCTCAACGGCAGGGAACGCCAAGCCAGATGGGTCTCCGCCCAGCTTCTCTCGGAGAGCGAGTGGATGGCTGGCCTTCCCGGCGTCCCGTCCGTCGCCGGCAACAGCTCGCCGATAAGCGAAGTGCTTGTGGCGGCGCGGCGACGGTGAACGTGGGGAACAAGGGCGCGGCGTCCAGTTCTCTAACCCACTGCTCAGCTGGGCCGGGCTGCATAGGCCCAATAGAGGAGGGCGGTGGGTGCTTTTCGTTTGGGCTTAGGCTGTGTGGGATGCCTTAAACAGTTCTGGGCTCATACAATTAGGCCTTGTATACGTACGTATTTGTAATTTGTATGTGTATCGCACATTGTATCGTCGGACGACAATAGTCGTGACTCATGACGCGTCGCAGGTCGACGTCAAGTGCACCAAAAACAGTTTTTTTTGTCTCATTAAAAAAAATTGCGACAAGCACCAAAAACAGGTAGATTTTTTTAGGGGGGGGGGGGGGGGTGGGGGTGGGGGTGGGGGGAGGGGGGACCAAGAGGCCGTGTGGCGTTGTCGACGACCGTACCACCACTAATCACAAAGAGAGTGCAGACGACACAGAAGACGTGCACATGTAACAAGTGATGGATATTCCGACGCTGGTTTATCTCGACCTCAATAAACATCCAACGATTGTGTGTGCGGCTCTGCTGCGTCATTGGTCGATTGGTGGTGGCGGTGGTGGCGGCCGCGCCCGTCGGCCTCCACCAGTGCATACGACGTCGTGTGGTCCGGCCGAGAGTTTGACGGCTTGACACCGGGCCGCGCCAGGGATATTGCGTCCCCATCGCGTCTAATTGAGCACGCGAAATGCACAACCACGCAATTCATGGAGAGGAGTAGGACACCACTGCACATAGATGTATACTAGTTAGTTTTTTGCCAACTGGTTTTTTGTTGAGTAGTCTTTGCCGAGTGCCGCACTCGACAAAGGCTTTGCCAAGTGCAAAGCAGTCTTTGTCGGCACTCGGCAAAGCGGCTCTAGTAGTGTAGGTACCAACACCTCGTAGTATTCCAGCGTATATACTAGTTGAACGAGTTAGAGACCCGGCGAGCATGTATACTATGTATGGCGCGTAGGATATAGTAGCGTGTACACGTGGCGCCCCTTGTGCCCTGCCACTTGCCAGATAACAGCGCCGGTCGCCGGGCCACCACCAGCCAGCCACGCACTATAAATAATAAGGGAGGACGACACGACAACACCAGCAGCATCCCCGCCGCACAATACTCGAATTAGTTCATTTTTGAAATTCTCAATATTTTGTACGTTTGTGTTTGTTTTCATTTTCGTGTATGGTTTTACCGCTTTTGCTTTCGTTTTCATATTTAAATGTAGTAGTAAAAACGGTTGAGAAATTTTCATATTGTTTTCTTGTCCGTTACTAGTAGAGAGAAACGACTTTCAGTTCGCCCCTTTAGTCTTGGTTGTGTTAAGGTTGGTCTAAATTTCACGGGCATCGAAGGATCTTTTGTCTCGGTTGGTGCAACATATCGATTAAAGATCGTCCCCCGACCTTTAGTTCCCCCATTGAGAAAGCTACATGTATGAGAGGTCTTGTGTTTGAATTTGACGCACCACAAGGGACTCTAGAGTTTAAAATATTTTTTTTTAGTTCCGAGAATGGGTTTCAGTTATGATTGTGTTACTAACCTTTAATCCCGCATCCACTGTCCCTGTTTGGCTTATGGTTTTTGCAACCGATAAATTCAAGCGAACAGGTCGGATTGGTAACTTGCCGTCGTTGCTCAATAAAAAAAAAAATGTTCCATACTCATCTTGTGACCCAGCCGCAGCCATTGTATATATATGTAAAAAACAAGAGAACGGCAGGAACCAACTCGCCCACACAATGTGGGTCATCCAATAATCGATCTACCGTCTACGAACGATGGGCAAGCGGTTAGGCACTGCAGTGTATTGCTAGCCACGGCTCAGAAGTATCAATGATACTAGCAAACACACACGTCGCCCATCGTAGGAGCGACAGTGTTCAAGATACTATCAAACACACGTCGCGCATCGTAGGAGCGACGGTCTACCAACTTGCATGCGGTAGCCGGGGCCCGACAATTGCCAGCCTCATATTCTACAAGCAAACCCCCAAGGACACGGCAACACTTAGCTTAGACTAGCTAGTCAGTGGTCACTTGAAATCCCCCCCGGGCCTCACACTCTACAAGTAAGCCCCCAAGGAGGCAAGGACACGGCAACATCAAGCAAGGCAACACACGGTCACTCACTTGAAACCTGCGGCTACCGGTCCATCGCCGCGATCCACCACTGGTGAAATCCTCCATCGCTCCCCAACAGTTTCCGCCTGTGCGTGGCAGACATATCGGCGACGCACGCACCACCGTGCATACGTACCAGCTCGATCGGGTCGATCCCTCGATGGCCCTCATGACCTTTGCTTCCCTCTCGCTGAAGGCCAGCTGCCGCCTCATCAGCTCCGGCGGCGAGCAGCGCTTCGGCTCGTTACTACCCAGCGGGGTGATGATGCCAACACAACGGAGCACGTATAGGTCTCCTGGGGTGAACAGAGGTACGCATGTATATACTGTTTTGATTTGAATGATAGCTCATAAAAGGTTTTCAGTTTTGGCGAGGTCGAGAACAAGATCAACAAACATATGGTAAGTTCCGTGCGAAAGGTTTTACACGACGGAGTCAAAAATAACCCTGCGTGTCGATCGGGTCGAGGGTTGCTCCGCTTTCTTTTACACTATATGATTCGTATCAATATATAAGCGCATCAATTCTCAGTGTGTGAATATATGTACATATATATTAGAGGAGAAATATCCAGCTACAACTGAGTATACAGTAGCTGCCGCCCCAGCCCAGCCGGTGCACAAATGCAAATTTGGATAAACGGCTCTGACAACCTATCGTCAGCGCACGCACGATTGGCTAATGCAAATTTGGATAAACGGCTCATCCTGTTTATTCTTTTTTTAGAACTGCAGAGTCTATGAGCGTCTCATTCCTTGTTTCTGTATATATGCGTGTCCTTTTCGTCTCCGGCCAAATGATAAGCCAAACAGTTTTCTTCGTTGCTCTGGAGGACGATGTGGCTTAGCCCGTTGTTGCCTATCTTCTTCGTCGCACAATTTGTTTCCATGTAGAAGTTTGATTCAGCGGGCCGCGGGCCTCCGTCTTTTAGTTTCTTGTGGTTTGGGGCTTGGGTCTTGTTTAGATGATGAAATTTTTTCAACTTTATTATTGTAGCACCTTTATTTGTATTTGACAATTAATGTCCAATCATATATTATTTAGGCTCAAAAGATTTGTCTCGTCATTTACAACTAAAAACTGTATAATTAGTTATTTTTACTTAGATTTAATACTCTATGCATGCATCCAAAAATTTATGTGATAGAGAGAGAGTGAAAAAACTTGAAATTTGAGGTACATCTAAACAAGGCCTTGGTAATTTTAGGCTTCTCATTTATGCCCTTGTTATATACTTTTTAATTGCTATTCTTCTTAATAAAAAAATGTGCGAATGCGGTCGCAAAAAAGCCAAACAATTTTCCAATATTTCTCAACCATCCAACATGCTCAACCATCCAACATAATCTCGGATTTATGACCCATATAGGATAGCGCCATGGCCATCTGCCAGCCTGCCACGGATTCATGACCGTGTACATATGCTCAACCATCCAACATGATCTCAGATTTATGATATGTGTACATGCGCAACTATCCATGCATAAAAACTGTGTCTAAAATATAAAATTATAACTCTCTTATGCGCACAAAATATTTGTGCATGGACACGTGTGTTGTGAATCAATAACAGTCCATAAGGTTAATTTTCTTCCCAAATTCATACAGTCGGACCACGCACGTATTAATATTGCATTTCAACTGAAATTAATTAGACCTGTGAAGCTACTTTTGTCATCTCAAATATGACTGTCGGAAGGGGTGCGTTGGAATTTTTTCTCTTTTTTTTTTTTTTGCGACTTTTGGATTTTGTTTCTCCGTCACTTTGCAATTCTATACACTTCCTGGTCAACTAATCCACGGGGGGTACCCCGTACATGGGCTCACTCGATCAGGGCGTAAAAAAAAGGTGTGGTTAGTGGTCAGCCAAACTGGCCCCACTTATGTGTTGCAATATTTCCAGACGTGGGCGATTAGATCAATGCAATAGTATGTTTTTTTAATAATGGATAGAAACTATCCGGCTTTATCTACCCGTGGGCAGAATCAGACTAAAAGATTACAATACTAAAAAATAAAAAAAAATGACAGAAGAAAATACATCCCTAACAAGGAGCTCAGTCCTACTCGACCTCTCACTTGCACCGTAAAATCAACTCCTAGAACAACTAGAGTAAGATCACCACCGTCAAGATAAAGCCGCCAAACACTCTTGTCAGACCTAATAAAGGTACTGAAAACAATGGACACCGAGCACCATTGCAGATATGAATGTTTCTTCCTTGGCAACAACACGAAGCACTTGGTGCACAAGCAACAAACACTGACATGTTACGCCTTTGAACACCACCTCCGACTTGAGCTGCAGCAGAGTAACATGCGGCAGGAGAACCCGGCCCTGACAAACAACAACTTCGACAACGAGCCAACTACGCCACCGCTGCCGGCCCGGAGAAACCAGGCTAGGTTTCAACCCAGTTATTGAACGCCACGGGCACAACAGCATCAGCGACGCCTTCAACAAGGTGAGTGGCACAGTCAGTACCACCACCGCTGGCCCGGCTAATGCCAGACAAGATTTCCACCAAAACTGCTGCCCTATGAACTGGGTACCGAGCGATGGAACTGGACGCGGTCCAGATCCGCGGACGCGGTCCAGATCCGCCGCCACAGAAGAGGAGACCGGTCACTAGGACACCGGCGGACGGCCACGGCTGCCTCCGGCCAGGATGCGTCAAAGGGCGTGCGGATTCCCGATTGGCCTCAGGAGCGGCGCCGCCAAAAGAGGATCGAAGCCCTCCACCGGGCGACAGCCGACGCCCCCGCCACCGGGGCCATGATCCCAGACGCCAAGGGAGGACAACGCCATTGGTTTTTTGTGTCAGCGTTCCTGTTTTGCCTTTTTTAAACCCAACTAATATCGACGCGTTTCTGTTCGAATTGATCCATTTTTTATTTTCTTCAGTGGATGCCGTTTTCATTCCTCCTTCTGGCCTTCCTGATTTGGTTCTCATTTTCATAATAAAATAAAGAGCTTTTTTACCATGGTTGGAAAAGTACCGTGGTACCTCCTAGTACTTTCATATTTTTAAATTTTGTAACTGATTATATTATGGTGGGTATTATAGTAATTTAGGTGTGCCACAATCGCAGCCCAATAGACCTAAAGTTATCTTCTCGTTGGCCTCATGCCTCGTCCTCGCAAGTCACGAACGGGAGAGGGAGACCGAGCGAAGGCCGGGCCGCGCTGACCCTGCCGCCGCCAGTCCGCCCGCCTGGCCGCCAGCGCTCGCTGGCCTTCCCCATCAGTCTCCAGCGCCGCCGCCCAGCCACGCACGGGCCACCCCTACCGCCCACCGTAGCCGCGCGGCGCCCGTCGGACACCGATCGCAGCTCTCGTCGCCGCCAGCCCGCCTCCTCTACTATCCACGTGTACGTCGCTGATACGTGGGACCAGAGAGAGAACGAGAGACCAATGCTCATGCATGTCGCTCAAGAATAGCAGAGGACGAATGTCGCTCAAGAATAGCAGAGAACGAATGGTTTTGCTAGCTCGGTCGATGAGTAAAGCTCTTTGCAGACACTTATCCGCATGGCGTTGGTCACACTCGGTCTCACCAACGGCATGGCGTGATGTTCGTGTAGGCTACTGCGGTTTGCGGCCCGAACGCCATTGACCACGTTTTTCTGTTGAACAGGCTGAGACGGGAAGGGCAACGTCCAGACCAACAGGCCTCATCCCTGTATGTTAAAAAAAAAGTCATGCAAATCTCATGTTTGTCCCTACATAACTGCACTAAAATGACTAATTTACCCTTCCTCAAAAATAAAATCAAAAATCAAAAATAGATATGGCCCCATCTACTTTGGCACTTGGTCCCACCTAATTTGGTACTGTCCCTACCTATTTAGTACCACCAGGTACCTCCGCTTTGGTACCTCCTACTTCTCCACCGTCCGATCTCGCCTAACGGATGGCTCATCTTTTTTCCAACCATTGTAAAATTTCTCTAAAATAAAATATAAAAGTGGAAATAGGAGGAGGGTTTATCCCAACCGATCCCATTCCTTTTCATCCCTAAAAACATGTTGGCAAACCTGTAAAAATTCAAGCTTGTGTGTACTTCAGTACGTCATGTAACGGTTTCTTGCTTCAGTTAGCCCTGCCAGAAACATGCAAGGTGACAAGGGAGCTTCAAAGACTACGATAAGGCAGCAGCTCCAGCAAGTCGATGTGCTTGACAAAATTGGAATTTCCCGGCATTTTGCTAGTGAAATCAAGCTTATCCTTGACATGATATACAGGTACCAATGTAAAACATGTTAATTAGAACCGGAATGTCCTATGGGGAACAATTTTTCTCTTGGTTTATGGTAGAAACAGCAGGAAAATTACCGAACTTGTCAATACTATTTAAACTGACACGGAATTAAAATACCCACAGGAAATTACTTTTGATGCTGACCTGACAAGCAAGTTAGCCCATCAGTAAAATTAGTTCATTCTTGTAGGTTATGTTTAAACTTTATTACTATAGATCTTTTACATCTTCTTTTTTAATGTCACGGAATTTTCTGTTTCTAGTAGTGAACACTGAACACGTATTATACCCATGTACTCACCACCAGTCCTTTTAGAAACTCATATACTTACCACCGATCACTCTACAGATGTTGGTTACAGAGAGATGAGGAAATTATGCTGGACACAATGACGTGTGCGATGGCATTTCGTATTCTAAGGATGAACGGATACAATGTCTCTTCTGGTGAACTCTAAAAGAAGTGTCTCGATCTTCTAGTATTTTCGAAACATTGAATCTTTTGACGCATTTAACTGATGGATTCTAACTTTTGGCCCTTTCACATATTTATCCGCATGAAAACGTGGTGTAGATGAGTTGTATCACGTTGTTGAAGCTTCAAGGTTCCATAATTCACTTGAAGAATATTTGAATGATACAAGAACCTTGTTAGAATTATACAAGGCTTCAACGGTTAGTATCTCAGAAGATGAATCTATCCTGGATACCATAGGCTCACGGTCATGTACCTTACTGAGGGAACAACTAGGGTCAGGTAGTGCACTAAGGAGAACTCCACTTTTTAGAGAGGTATGCTTAAGTGATTTACCATTCTTGTCACGTTTAGAATTTGGAAAGATTAACTATGTTTAATGCTTTTTTGTTTTTTCTTTTCAGGTGGAACATGCTCTAGACTGTCCCTTCTACACCACATTGGACCGTCTAGACCACAGGTGGTACATCGAAAACTTCAATGTTACAGGCCACCAGATGCTAGAGACTCCATACTTGTATGTTCCCGATCCTACAAAGTAAGGTTTCACAAAAACATTGTCATGCAGATACTTGGTATGAAATATTGTTGAAACAGGTCTAGCCAACATACCAACAGAGATATTCTGGCGTTGGGTATCAGAGACTTCAATTCCTCTCAATTTACTTACCAGCAAGAACTTCAACATCTTGAAAGGTAAATCAATTGTTATGCTCATCTCCTGTCCTATGCCAAACCTACAGCCATCAGTAGTTCAACTTATTTGTGGATTGCAAATTTTGTTGCTGCAGCTGGGTGAAAGAGTGCAGGCTGGACCAACTACCATTTGCACGGCAGAAGTTAGCATACTTCTACTTGTCTGCTGCTGGCACCATGTTCCCTCCTGAACTGTCTGATGCTCGCATTTTGTGGGCCAAAAATGGTGTGCTCACAACCATTGTCGACGACTTCTTTGATGTTGGAGGATCAAAAGAAGAACTTGAAAACCTTGTCATGTTGGTTGAGATGTATGATCCTTGTCATTTATGTCTTGTGCATCATCTTTCTTTATTAAGCAATTAATAGTGATAGTTTTTTATTATAATTTAACTCTTTTTGTTCTTAATGGTTCTTATAGGTGGGACGAGCATCACAGAATTGAGTTCTACTCAGAACACGTAGAAATTGTATTTTCTTCAATTTACAACTCAGTTAACCAGCTTGGTGCAAAGGCTTCTTTGCTACAAGATCGCAATGTTACCAAACACTTAGTAGAGATAGTAAGTCTAGTCTAGTCTACAGACTTATTTGCAATATTTAATTTTTTTCTCTCTCTTTTGTTTTCTTTTTACGTTTGAGTATTGACTAGTGTTGAATGGATTACGCAGTGGTTGGATTTGCTAAAGTCTATGATGATAGAGGTAGAGTGGCGGATGAGCAATTATGTGCCAACAGAGGAGGAATACATGACAAATGCGTCTTCAACATTTGCATTAGGCCCCATTGTATTGCCAGCATTGTATTTTGTTGGGCCAAAGATCTCGGAGTCTATTGTTAAAGATCCAGAATACAACGAGTTATTCAGGCTAATGAGCACATGTGGCCGGCTCCTGAATGATGTTCAGACATTCAAGGTACATTACTGATGAATTGTAACTCTTAATTTTCATGACAAGCTTTTTACCCTCGTAGCATAGAGAATTATGGGTAGTCAAGTTAATAGGTATAAGGCATGGTATGTCAAATAGATCCTTGAATTAATGTCATAATCGGGAAAAAAAGGAAAGTCTTTGTGTAGTGAAAATATGATGATAGATTGACACATAGTGATCAACTGATGTACTCTTGCAGAGGGAGTATGGTGAGGGCAAGGTGAACAGTGTTTCTCTCCTTATTCTTCATGGTGGCTCGACATCCGTGGCAGAGGCTAGAAGGAAGTTACAGAAGCCCATAGAGACATGCAGGAGAGACCTCCTAAGACTAGTTCTTCGTGAAGAAGGTGCTGTTCCTAGGCCTTGCAAGGAGTTGTTCTGGAAAATGTGCAAGGTGTGCTACTTCTTCTACTCAAGAACTGATGGGTTTAGCTCAACAGTGGAGAAATCTAGAGAAGTGGATGCGGTGATCAATGAGCCATTAAAGCTCCAAGGAAGCCATGCATCGCTACCTGTTGTGTGAGAGGAACCAAATCCTCGATCATGTTGTTGTTCATTTGATTCAGTAGGTATGAGGTATGTTCTCTGTAAGATATATAGTTCGTTAAGTGGACTGCATCAGGTGGTGTCAGTGTAACCTCTTGCATTTATGTTAGTATCATAAATACAAGAATGCTGAACGAAGTAGGAGATATGAAATTAGAATTTAAGGTATTCATGGAGTATCGTGTCGTTGGAGTAAATTAGTAAGCTCTATATATGTTGGTGGTGTAATTTTACTAGTTAATTTGTCATAATTAGCCAAATTATTTTAGTTCACGCTAAAATTAAAACAGTTGGCATATCTACGAGTAGCCATAGGTAACATGAAGACTCTATACTAGAATAGAATGTGCAAGTTTTCCTAGGATAGATTTCTTTGCCGACCTTTTTAGCATCCTATATGCATCCCTGCTTCTGTTTCCCTAGGAAATCTGTGTTTTCATCGGGAAGGGATGAAGCAATGGACGCGAAGCCAACCACGGTGGCGCCTGGGAAGCCTAGGGAAATACTAAACTGAAATTCCCAGCGGTAATTTCTTTTCACGTCGCCCACCCTCACATGATCACATGTAGAGAGGTCTAGGTTTAGAACATCCGACGTCGCAACTTGCTCCAAAATTTTTCAAACTTTAATCATAGCCTGCACATGCGATAACACGACACCTCGACAAGTTTCGTGATTTTCCGACTTCGTTTGGATTTTATATAATTAAAAAACAACTCTAACACGTCGGGAAAGTCCTGTTCCGTGGACAAGGACTTCAAACTTTTGGGTGAGCTTCTGCACACGGCCTCAAAATACACTCTCCAACATGAATATCATTTTTCGAATGGCTACGTTCCGATATTTCATGCACCTGCAGTTCAAACTTGAATTATGGCGGAAAAATGCAAGGAAACAAAATAAATCAACGGAATATAGTAAAATATTGTTAAAAAACCACAAATTGTGACATGTGATTGAAAATTACTTATTTAGGCCACACAAAAATTTTGGAGCCAAAATTCTAAAATTTAAGAAAATTCTTTGCCGACTGCCTAGTCTGGCAGTCGGCAAAGGTGTCCTTTGCCGCCTGCCACGACAAGCAGTCGGCAGAGATGGCCTTTGCCGACTGCCAAGTCAGGCAGGCGGCAAAGATGAAATGGTGCTGGCCCACTTTGGCCCACCGAGGTCAGTCCTTTGCCGACTGCTACGGCAGTCGGCAAAGGCGTCCCCCAATTTTTTGGGAATGGTGCTGGCCCACTTTGGCCCACCGAGGTCAGTCCTTTGCCGACTGCTACGGCAGTCGGCAAAGGCGTCCCCCAATTTTTTGGGCCGGCGCACCGGCCCATTTTTCCTCCACGCGCCCATCAGTAACCCTATCGCCCTCGTCTTCCTCCCCAGCGCCCCGACGCCGCCACCCGCCCAGCGTCGCCGCCGCCCACCCCGCCGCCGACGAGCGGGCACCGCGCACCGGCCCCGCTCCGCCGTCCCGGCCCCGCTCCGCCGCCTCTGCTGCCCCGTCCCCGATCCGCCGCCGGCGCCTTCCCGGCCCCGCTCCGCCGCCGGCGCCGCCCCGGCCCCGCTCCGTCGCCGGTCTCGCCCGGCCGATCCGCCGCCTCCGCCGCCCGGGCCCTGCTCCTCCGCCGCTCCCCGGCCCAGCACAGGTGCCTCCGCCGCTCCCTTTGGGCGCCACCGCGGCTCCCTGTTCCCGGAGCTCTGGGCCCCGCCGCCGCGACGACCTCCCTGCCCCGCCGACGCTGCTCCTGCCTCTCCCCGCCGCAGCAGGGAGCAGTGGCCGCGCGGCCAGGGAGCTGGGCCGGCGAGGCAGAGGAGAAGGGAAGGAGGAGGTAGAAGAGAAGTAGAAGAGAAGGAGGAGGAAGAAGAAGGGAAGAGGAAGGAGGAAGAAGAAGAGAAGAAGAAGAAGAAGAAGAAGGAGGAGGAAGGGGAAGAAGAAGAGAAGAAGAAGAAGAAGGTTGAGATGTAAGTTGCTCGTCCTTTACTGTGTTGTCTTGTGCGTGATTGCATCATCATTCCTTATTAAGAAATAGTGAAGGTTTCTTATTATAGTTTCTATTTTCAATGGTTTTATAGGTGGGACGAACATCACAAAATTGAGTTCTACTCAGAACAAGTTGAGATTGTATTTTCTTCAGTTTACAACACAGTTAACCAGCTTGGAGCAAAAGCTTCTTTGCTACAAGACCGCAATGTTACCAAACACCTAGTACAAATAGTAAGTCTCATTTATAGACTTGCTTGTAATTTTTTTCCTTCTTTTTATTTTTTCTAGCTTTAAGTAACTAACTAGTTTTGAATGTCTTGTGCAGTGGTTGGATTTGCTAAAGTCTATGATGATAGAGGTAGAGTGGCGAATGAGCAAATATGTGCCGACAGAGGAGGAATACATGACAAATGCATATTTAACATTTGCGTTAGGTCCCATTGTATTGCCAACATTGTATTTTGTTGGGCCAAAGATCTCAGAGTCTGTTGTTGAAGATCTAGAATACAACGAGTTATTCAGGCTAATGAGCACATGTGGCCGGCTCCTGAATGATGTTCAGACATTCGAGGTATATTACTGAGTTGTAACTCTTAATTTTCATGACAAGCTTGTTAACCTCGTAGCATAGAGAATTATGGGTAGTTGAGTTAATATATATATAGTATATAAAATTGTTGAGTTAATAATCTTGACCGGCATTCAGGAAGCCTTTTCATCATAATCGAGAAAAGGGAAACCTTTTATATTGAAAATATGATGCCAGTTAACACATAGTGATCAATTGATACACTCTTGCAGAGGGAGTACAACGAGGGCAAGCTAAACAGTGTTTCTCTCCTCGTTCTTCATGGTGGCTCGACATCCATAGCAGAGGCTACAAGGAAGTTACAGAAGCCCATAGACACATGCAGGAGAGACCTCCTAAGACTAGTTCTTCGTGAAGAAGGTGTTGTTCCTAGGCCCTGCAAGGAGCTGTTCTGGAAAATGTGCAAGGTGTGTTACTTCTTCTACTCAGGAACTGATGGGTTTAGCTCACCAGTGGAGAAGGCTAGAGAAGTGGATGCGGTGATCAACGAGCCATTAAAGCTCCAAGAAAGCCATGCATCGTTACCGGTTGTGTGAGAAGAACCAAGCCTCGATAATGTTGTTCATTTGATTCAGTAGTAGGTGTTTTTTCTCTGTAAGATATATAGTTCCTAGTTCGGTAGGTGACTGCATTAGGTGGTGTAAGTGTAACCGCTTTAAGTTGCTGTTAGTAGCATGAGTATATTTTTGAGGAATAGTAGCATAAGTATATGAATCTTGAGCGAAGTAGGAGCTATGAAACTGGAACCTAAAGTATTCACAGAGCGTTGTGCCGTGGAGTGAATTATACTGATATTCTGTAAGCTCGATGTTGTGGTGTGATTTGGCTATTTAATTTGTCATTTTTAGCTAGATTAATTATTTAAGTTGCTGGGAACTGAATTAAATCAGTTGGCATACTGTTTCAGAGTACTACATGTTACAAATACGTCAAGCATGAAGACTAGGCGCCACTGGCGCCACCTTGACGCATGGTGAAGTTCACATAAGAAAAGAAGTATAGCAAAGTGGGAAGAAAACAAAGACATGAAAGTATCCTGGGGCACGAACATGGATTAATTTTTTTCAAGAAGTCTAATTTACCTCAATCAACTGTCGTGGTCATTTGATTTTTTTTTCTCACTTTGTGCATTTTTATGGGTTTTGTTGATGGGAGAGTAAGATAACTCAGACCAGATTTTTAGTTCTTCATATCGAAATGTTAAAAGTCTTCCACTAACATGTATTATGATATTTATTCAATCATATTAGTAAATATAAGTATTATAATTTGACCGGCTATTCCCACATCAACGCAATAACAAGAGCTTTTACTAGTATATACTTTCTCTATTCTAAACTAAAAGTCTCTTTGACTTTTTTTGATACATCTATTATGCTATGCATCTATATATAATAATATATCTAGATACGTAGAAAAAAGTAATATACCAAAAAAGTTAACTTATAATTTGGAACATAGGGAGTAGTAAATAATCACAAAAATGATCTACACAATTTCAAAGCGTTAGTTCAATCATTTTAAGGGGTCGGGGTCGTAAAAATGAAATAGCTTGAACTTTGCTCAATCTATGGTTTTAGGGGGATCTAGATAACACAATTTTGTAAGATTAAAACCAGATTTTAGAATTTTAAATTACATTATTTTTCTATATGTAAACATTTGGATAATTTTTGCGACAAAATTTGTTGTTACCGAAAAAGTTATATATTTTAAAAATATTTCTAGTACAAAATCTACATCTTTGAAATTCCAACTTATTTCGATTATGATGCCACGTCATCAAGACACCCAAGATGCAAATACAAAGGGCTTTTAAAACAAACGGTTTTGTAGTTTAAGAAATAAAATCGGACGAGTATAAAACAAGTTGTCAATCATATAAGGACACGTGGCAGCATCTGTTTGGAGAAGGATTCCATGTCCGCGCGCCATGCTGTCGTGCGCTTGCTGACGCCGTGCCTCTCGCCAGACCAGAAAACACGTGTGAGCGAACAGCACAAAGAAACAACAAAAGGCAATGGCTAGGCTTAGTCTTCCTACCTCGCTGTTTCAGGAGTTCAGGTCCAGTCTGACCGTTAGCAGTGCTCCCGATTAGACTGCGGGGGAGTGTTAGACAGTATAATTATAGGCAATGGCTAGGCTTAGTCTCCTACGCATAGAACGGTTGTCCACCCTCATGTGTGGTCGCATGCATCTGTAAATGTATATATGTATACACAAGTTAACAGATCAATATACAAGTTCAATCACTTTCACTGCCGACAAGAGGAGTGCCCTGGAAGACTGTATCGAGAAGATCAAGGCCTCAGCAAGAGAGGTGTTGTGGATTCCCTTTGGAAGTCCACCTACAAGCTGAAGATCGTGGATTGTGAAGCCGATACAATGAAGACTGTTGCTGGCGCAAACACAGATTTGCATTTGAACCCAGGTGGCCTCACTTGGTGGAAGGAGTTGGAAGCTGACATGCAGTTGATGTAAACACAAAAAGTTTGTTCTGGCGCAGAGGTTGCAGAAAACTGTCTCCGGAGTGGTTCTGGTAGTAAAACTTAGTTTTTTTCTGTTTTCGTAGTTCGGTTCTGTATCAAGCTGGGCATGGGCGATGTTTTTTCCAGGCTGGAATCTTTTAGCGATCCTTGAAACGGTGCTGTAACTGTATTTGGTCTTTTAATAAAGTTGAAAGGCCGGGACGATCGCCCTCGAACTCTAAAAACAAAATTATTTAAGTTGCTGGGAACTGAATTAAATCAGCATAGTGTCAGAGTACTATATGTTAGAAATACGTCAAGCATGAAGACTAGGCGCCACCGGCGCCACCTTGATGCATGGTGAAGTTCACATAAGAAAAGAAGTAAAGCAAAGTGGGGAAGAAAACAAAGCCATGAAAGTATCCTGGGGCACGAACATGGATTAATTTTTTTTCAAGAAGTCTACTTTACCTCAATCAACTGTCGTGGTCATTTGATTTTTTTTTCACTTTGTGTATTTTTTATGGTTTTGTTGATGGGAGAATAAGATACCTCAGACCAGATTTTTTGTTTTCATATCGAAATGTTAAAAATCTTCCACTAGCATGTATTATAATATTTATTCAATCATATTAGTAAATATAAGTATTATAATTTGACCGGCTATTCCCACATCAACGCAATAACAAGAGCTTTTACTAGTATATACTTTCTCCGTTCTAAATTAAAAGTCCCTTTGACTTTTTTGATACATCCATTATGCTATTTTAGTTGAATCATTTTAGGGGGTTGGGGTCATAAAAATGAAATAGCTTGAATCATGCTCAATCTTATGGTTTAGGGGGATCTAGATAACACAATTTTGTAAGATTAAACCAGATTTTAGGATTTTAAATTACATTATTTTTCTATGTAAACATTTGGATAATTTTTGTGACAAAATTTTGTTGTTTCCAAAAAAAATTATATATTTTAAAAATATTTCTAGTACAAGATCTACATCTTTGAAATTCCAACTTATTTCGATTATGATGCCACGTCATCAAGACACCCAAGATGCAAATACAAAGGGCTTTTAAAACAAACGGTTTTGTAGTTTAAGAAATAAAATCGGACGAGTATAAAACAAGTTGTCAATCATATAAGGACACGTGGCAGCATCTGTTTGGAGAAGGATTCCATGTCCGCGCGCCATGCTGTCGTGCGCTTGCTGACGCCGTGCCTCTCGCCAGACCAGAAAACACGTGTGAGCGAACAGCACAAAGAAACAACAAAAAGCAAAAAAAACGTGTGAGCGTGGGACGATCACATGACCGTCGCGCGTGGGGCGCGGCACAGATCCGAAACCAACCCGATCGAGTTTCGCGTGCGCGCCTCGGCCCTCGGAGAGGCGTCGGCGCTGCCACGGTGTGGTCGCTCTATGAACAAGGACAAGCAGCGGTCGTGAAGCTCCATCATCGGGGCTGCCCTCAGATGTTCCGATCCATCGTCCCCAGGACTCCCACGAGCCACGAGTTACACGCACAGATGGGCAAGGACCACGAGTTACACGCACAGATGGGCAAGGATAGATTCCGACACGTCTGTCGTAGGCTGTGCATTTGCAGAACCAAACATGACTGGTATAAGTTCAGATCACATATACTGTACGGGATAAAAAAAGACAGGAACTGAGGAAACAGCCGCTGAGAGATGCTGCCTGTGATAGCGAAACGTGATGCACAGCGGCTTGAAATTAGGAGTAATTACATGCACGCAGAAGGCAATGCGAGATCTGAAAAGATAGTACAAATACTACAAAATATTACTACTAATATAATAAAGCACATTTCGCACCGATTGATCGAACCCGTTAGGATTTCTTATTCCTTCAGCCACCTTCCTCCAACAATATCTAATTAGAATTTAGGTCACATTTAGAATACAACGTTTTAAGCACATAAAAATACAGAAATAAAAAAAATCCTTACATTTGATAATGGCCTTATTCCTTCCGCAATAGTCACACGAGATGCTCTTGGACTCTTGTTTATATATGGCAGCTCCATAGCTCAATCCATCACACCGCCAATCATCCTCCATTAGAGCAAGGCTAACAATATAGCCAACCTATTCAGATAGTTGCTAGCTCTTCATTATTAATGTCTAGTCCATTGTTTTTCTCGTAAAGTTTCTCGATTCTTGTGTCGAAGGCGGCTATAAGTTTAGGCCCTCCACAATGTATGGCTTGAGTGACGATCAAAAGAATAGAGAGAACATTCTGGCGTCGCTCTCCCCATTGCAGCAAGTGAATCCAAATTCAAGCGATGCCAGAAAAATGGAGAGTGGCGTCGCTCTCCCCATTGCAGCAAGTGAATCCAAATTCAAGCGATGCCAGAAAAATGAAGAGTGGCGCAAGCAGTTGTGTCGGTGCCTAAACCATAAAATAGTATTTCTTCGTCAGCCGTGTCTTGGACATTATAGGACAAATGTGATTTGCACTAGATATTTAGCCATTTATTAAGTACTTTATTTGAGTAATTGAGCACTGTCATCAGCACCGACACCACGTCAGGAACACAAGACCAGTCTTCTTCCCTAGCATAGCAGTATATATATACAGGTATCCAGCACACTAGACATGCTCACAACTCACATGCATCTCCTCAGACGACACACATGCATATCCTCGGACGACACACACTGGAATATTAATAATCCAGTGCTCTCGTCTTCCGATCCTCTCTCCGACTCCGCGGCCTTAGCTTGCCCGTTGAGTTCTTCTCGATCGTCCAGTGTCGCGCTCGCGCGCTGTTTGTTCTAGCTAGTAGTATCATATTTCGCAGCGGCTGGAACGACGATCGATGGCCATGGCCGTCAAGCCCGCTGGCTCGTCCCTCCCACCGAACGCCACCGCAGCTACTCGAGCCTGTTAGCTTGCGCGATGAGGTCCACGCGACTGATGATGATCAGAGCTCAGTGCAAGCACCCAGCAGGGGTCAACGGCAGAGGTATAAATACATTGTTTTCGTGGTGCATTGTTCGATCTGTTGGGTTGAAATAGGTCAATACGTTACAATGCTGTTTGTGCACGTACGGAGTACTCTTTAATTTGTTTCAGCTTCAGGTAGCCATTGCAGAAGCATGCAGCATAAGCAGGGAACAAGGAACAACAGGTCAGTTGGAAACCGCTTTAAACACTTTTGAGCCCATATAAGGGCGACTTAAACCGTGAGAGAAGATATCTAAAGTTTCTTTTTTTCTTTTATTAAAATAAAAGAACCTTGACATAATGACATTGGACAGAGATGCTGGGAGCCATTCCAGTTCAAGAAGAGCAATAGCGGAGGTTGCAACAGCAGGACTAGAAAATATGCAGGATCCTAACCAGCACAAGTACTCTGGAAGTGCAGGTCAGTTTCAAATTTTCCCTGTTCAAAACTTCATGCCACTACTGATGATTACTGTTCAAGATTAGAGTAAAGACTTCATGTTGCTACTGATGATTACTGTTCAAGATTCAAGTATTATCTTTTTTGTGTTCCTTGGAACTAATAATTTACTACTCAACAGAATTAGAAAATTTTGTAGCATTGGTCAAGACGTATGGTTCCCAACACTAACACTGACGTACTACGTACCTCTGAGCGCCTCTCTACAGATTGTAGAAAACTCACCTAATTCCACCTTTTTTTTTTTTGCACTAGCAGAGGCGTATCCAAAAGGTTTGCACTGCCAACTCTCCATGGTGGATATTCTCGAGAAGATGGGAATTTCTCATCATTTTTCCCATGAGGTCAAGAGCATCCTGGACATGACATACAGGTAATCCCGCGTCTTGTGTAATAATTAGAACACCTTTAGCAGTTTCATATCACTAACGCCAGCAAGTTTACAGCCTCTGGTTACGGAGAGACGAGGAAATTATGCTGCACATTGAAACATGTGCGATGGCATTTCGTCTTCTCCGAATGAATGGATATGATGTTTCTTCCGGTATTTACTAGTGCTGGGAATTCCTCGCTGCTAATTCCTTCAACCATTCAACTAATATGTAACGCCTTCCATTTTCGAAACGAGAATATAATCCACCTGAAAATAAACGTGGTGCAGATGACCTGTCTCATGTTGTGGAAGCTTTTACCTTCCAAGAAAGATATTTAAGTGATAATACAAGTGCTTTGTTAGAACTGCGCAAGGCTTCAGAGGTGACCATTTCTGAAGACGATTTTATCCTGGATAAGATAGGCTCTTGGTCAGGTTCGTTACTGAAGGAACAGCTAAGGTCCAGTGATATGCAAACAACTCCGCTCCTTAGAGAGGTACTACCACCTTGTGCGAGTGATGTGTCTAGAACTCTAGATTTGCAATTGCATTTATCCCTAATGATGTGCTGTATGCATTCTTATTAGGTTGAGCATGCTCTAAACTATCCCTTCTACGCCACATTGGACCGTCTAGACCACAGGAGGAACATCGAACATTTTGCTGTTACAGGCAGTCAGATGCTAAAAACAATATGCCTGTAAGACTCTCTCAGTCCACATATCATGGACACATGCACCAAATCTGACTAAAACGTCGATGCTTGAATATACCTAACATATTGCTGATACAGGCCGCCGTCTTGTCAATCCCATGAAGATCTATTAGCTTTGGCTGTAAGAGACTTCAGTAACTCTCAGTTCCTTTACTGGCTAGAGCTTCAGAGCCTCGTTAGGTATATATGCCTGATGGCCATCCTCTGTTGTCTTTATATATACGCACGCAAACAAAGATGAGAAAATTCACCATGCTCTCTTGCTATACAGATGGGTGAAAGAAAGCAGGCTGGACCAGTTGCCGTTTGCAAGGCAAAAGCTGGCATATTTCTACCTCTCTGCAGCTGGCACAATATTCCCTCAAGAGCTGTCAGATGCTCGCATTTCTTGGACCAAAAATGGTGTGCTCATAACTGTTGTAGACGACTTCTTTGATATGGAAGGATCAAAAGAAGAACTAGAAAATCTTGTAGCATTGGTCGAGATGTATGGTTCTCAACTTCTCATCCTTTACACTGACGAGTGATGACTTTCTTGCCTATTTTCTCAGACTTACACTTACTTAAGCAATAGTAGTTTTTTACACTAGTTAAAATACTTTCTGCTTTTCCTGATTCTCATAGGTGGGATGAGCATGGCAAAATTGAATACTACTCCGAACAAGTAGAAATAGTATTTTCTGCTATCTACAATTCAGTTAATGAGCTTGCAGCAAAGGCTTCCGAGTTGCAGAACCGCGATGTCACAAAACACCTAGTGGAAATAGTAAGTTTCATGTGCAATCTCTTCGCTATTGTTGGGTTCTTTTACATTTCCGAGTATTGAAAAGTTGAATGACCTCTACAGTGATTGGATCTGCTGAAGTCTATGATGACTGAGGTATATTGGAAGACGAACAAATATGTGCCAACAACAGAGGAATACATGGAAAATGCATCTTTAACATTTGCATTAGGCCCAATTGTACTACCAGCACTGTATTTTGTTGGGCCACAGATTTCAGAAGCTGTTGTTAGAGATCCAGAATACAACGAGCTGTTCAGGCTAATGAGCACATGTGGGCGTCTCCTGAATGATGCTCAATCTGATGAGGTATGACGAGATACCCATATACTATTACTCTACTGCAAGCTTTGTTACTGATGAAGGATGTTGGCATTGAATCGATATGCAGAGAGAGTGCAGCGAGGGCAAGGTGAACATGGTTTCGCTGCTTGTTCATCACAGCGGCGGTTCCATGACCACAGAGGAGGCTCGAAGGGAGATGCAGAGGCCCATTGACGCCTGCAGGAGAGAGCTGCTGAGTTTGGTTCTCAAGAAAGAAGGCGCTGTCCCTCGCCCCTGCAAGGAGCTGTTCTGGAACATGTGCAAGGTGTGCTACTTCTTCTACTCCAAGACTGATGGCTTCAGCTCGCCGGTGGAGAAAGTTGGCGATATAGACGCCGTGATCAATGAGCCGCTGCAGCTTGTTGATCTGGGCAAGGCATCTCGATTGCTATCGCTGTCAGGCGTTGCAACTGGGCCGATGCAATCAGCGTATTATAAGTGCTAAAGAGAAGGAATGATGGGCCGATGCCTCAAACTTGGGTGCTTTGAAATTCGTGCAATTTTTAAGGAAGGAGTACCGGAGCAATGCCTTAACGAATAAAAGTTCTGATAATATACATAGAGAGAAAAAAACGCTAGGAGTATAGATAAAGCACGTCAGTAGCAGTGCAACAGGGGAGAGAGAGAGAGCATTTGTTTAATTTTTTTTTGGTGAGGTCCAACATATGATTTAGCATTGTGGCCATCAGCATCACCTTAAACCGTCAGCTACGCACCGGTGTACTAGCAGACTTTAATCACGAAATTGTATGGCTGCATGCTCTCCCATTGCTGATGGTAGTCGGTGAGTCTTTAGTTTCTCACTAGGCCCCGCGGTGAGGGCAGGGAAATAATTGCTCGGTACGGAGCCCATCTGACTTGACCACATATTCCCTGTCTCTTCGGAGTTGAAAGTGTGAGTGGCCGTCGATACCTTTTTGATATTCTTTTTAAAAAGATAAAAAAAATTGGGTTAGCGCCATTTTCCTCCTTCACTCGCGTGTGAATTCTCAGTTTTATGTGTCTCCGTGTCTATCCATTGCTACGTCTTAGCAAAACGATAAACGAAGGGCAGAACAAGAATCCTGCTGGGCCGTCCCCAATGCAGGCGCGCCGCCGCCCGTGGCCCGTCCGTGACGTGAGCACGCCAACAGCTCCCAATTGTTTTTCCTTCTCTGCATCGTCAGAGACAAGAGGACAAGACTAGGTTTGGGAGGATCTCGCAACGAACACCGTCGACCATGGTTCCCCTCCGTAGTTACTATATTAGTCAACCCACCAATAGAACCTGTGGTGTGTGGTCTTCCTACCGTTCGTTGTGACCCCTTGGTCAAAGCGTGATGTAGTATTGCTGATTATCCGTAGTAGCGTTCACTCGTAAAAAAAGGAAAGTAATCACATCACACTGAGTCACCGACAAGGTGATCACAGCGCACGGCGGCGGGGCCCCGATTCGAACGCTTTCTCCTCCGCCACCTCTGCTCGTCAAGACTCAAGCCTCCTCTTCTCGACACTGACCGATTTCCTCCCGATTCGTTGCGCCACCAACCTTTACTCCCCATTCGTCGGCGACCGGACGCAGCGAGCCACTCCTCGGCTCCTCCCAGTCCCACTCCCACTCCCACCGGCCACCGAGGTTCTCCTCTCCCCATCCCCAGCCCCCGACAGCTGATTGATTGCTTTCTTGCTCTGCTGGTGAGTAAAACCTACACTACCTTTCGATTCTTTCCATTTCTGACGAGGATCGGTGCGGGTGCGGGCGCGACCGGTTCCAGATCTTGGGATTCATGTCGTGCGTGGTGCATTCCTATAATAAGCTGATTGCCGATCAGGTTGGAGCTTCTTTTCTTCAGCGCGCGCGGTTGGACGATCCCCCGGTGGCGGTTTCGCTGGCCCCGATGGCCAACGTTACGGCCGCCGCCGCCCCAGCCGGCCGCTCGCCTCGCGGGGTGATTCCGGCGCGATCGATCATCAGAGGCAGAGTATGTCTTCCCGGGGTCGCTAGAGGTACGTCCACGCCCGTCTTCTTGGTTCCATCCGTTGGCATCATCCTACAGTGGCGATGCGATGCGATGCCGTCCCGTAATACCAGTTGTGGATAAAAGTGTTATTTGTCAGTAGCTTCTGTCGCGTTCGACGGCCACTTTTGTTTCGAGCCAGAAAGGATTCTGTTCTTCCTCTTATACTCATTTGCAAGTTGCAAAGGGCAGGATTTTACTTATCTTCCTTCCACGACTGGTGTCCTAATTGCTGTCTGATTCCTTTCTTCGAACAGCATATGCAGAGAGGCGGTTGGTTGCAGAAAACATAAGCCTGCCAAACAAGGTATGAGCCTCATTCAGTCATTGTTGATTATTATGCATGTGCAACTTCCAGTGGGTTTGTATTAAATAATACTAGCATGCTAATAAACTGCAGCGTAAGGAGGAACTGGAGACTAGAATAAGGAATCAGCTCCGGAGTCCCCAGTTGCCACCTTCTTCATACGACACTGCCTGGGTTTCTATGGTGCCAATGCGGGGCTCTCATCAGACTCCCCGCTTCCCACAATGTGTTGAGTGGATACTGCAGAACCAGCAGGATGATGGATCTTGGGGTGTCAACCAGTCTGCCTCGGCAGTCAGCAAGGATGTTCTCCTGTCCACGTTGGCGTGTGTTCTTGCGTTGAAGAGATGGAATGTTGGCAGAGAGAACATGTTGAGAGGTATAAGTTGAGGTTCACCGAGAGAGATTTGAAGGTATTTTTATTTCAGTGAAAATCGATGCTGACCACAAAACTTTTTTTTTTTTTTTTTTTTTTTTTTTTTTTTTTTTTTCGTTTTGTGTTTTGAACAGGACTGCATTTCATCGGGAGGAATTTCTCTGTTGCTATGGACGAGCAAGTCAGTGCTCCTATAGGTTTCAACATCACTTTTCCTGGTTTGCTTAGCCTCGCCATTGATATGGGTTTACAATTTCCCATCAGACAAACTGATGTCCGTGGGATTCTTCACCTCCAGGAGATGGAATTGAAAAGGTTTGTTGATGACTTATCCTGGCATGAAAGTTCATCCTGTATTTCCTTTGTGTTTGCATATCAGGGAAAACTTTTTTTATTGAATTATTGGTATAGTTTTTGAAACATTAAAGGAGTTTGCATTAATTTGTCAGATGACCATAATTTTGCTGGAAAGGGTGCTCCTGATGTTGTTCATATTGTCTTTTAACTTAATCAGAATTTGACATGAGCTTGTGGATAATGTACTGAAAGTCCTGATAGTTGATTGAATTTAGACAGGCTGTGGGTAGTTCTTATGGAAGAAAAGCATATATGGCTTATGTCGCAGAAGGGTTAGAAAACACGCTGGACTGGGATGAAGTTATGAAGTTCCAGAGGAAGAATGGATCATTGTTCAGCTCTCCTTCCACAACTGCTGTTGCATTAATCCACAAATACAATGATCAAGCTCTTCAATACCTAAATTTGCTTGTCAGTGAATTTGGCAGTGCAGGTGGGTTGCCGTACTATTCCTTTCTCGTAATCATTCTAGTATTTGTACTATTGGTTAATACCTAATGGCATTAGGCTTCTGCAGTACCAGCAATGTATCCTTTCAAAATACATTGTCAGCTTTCAATGGTCGATGCGCTTGAAAAAATGGGAATTTCTCAGCACTTTGTCACTGAAATAGAAAGCATCCTGGACATGGCATACAGGTAATTGTCTTGTTTGAAAATTTTACATCTTCCTTTAGTAACTTATATACTTAACTATATCCAGCTTGCAGTTCCTGGTTACAGAAAGATGAGGGAATCATGATCGACATAGCAACATGTGGAATGGCATTTCGCCTTTTGAGGATGAATGGTTACGATGTTTCCTCAGGTACTTTAGAACTCAAAAGTCTGGAATTCCAGACAGCATTAGTTTTTTCTTTTATTTTGACCAAACTAATGCGCTGATTCGTCAGATGAGCTGTCTCATGTTGCTGGACCTTCCACTTTTCATGATTCACTACAAGGATATTTAAATGATACAAAATCCCTCCTGGAATTGTACAAGGCTTCAAAAGTCAGCTTATCAGAAAATGACTTGATCTTAGATGGCATAGGATCCTGGTCTGGCAACTTATTGAAGGATAAGTTGTGCTCTAGTAGGGTGCAAAAGGACCTAATTTTTGGAGAGGTGCTGCATAAAATTTGAAATTCTCATTTTCACCTGTGAGGCCCAGTTTACGTTTAATTCTATGTTTTGTGATTTCAGATCGAGTATGCTGTTAATTTCCCTTTTTATTCTACACTGGAGCGTCTAGAACACAGGAGAAACATTGAACATTTTGATGCTTGGGGTCCTCTGATGCTAACAACAAAATCCTCGTAAGATTCTAATTTCACAGAAGCACATCTCATCAAATCTGAGTAGTTTAGATGCTGAGTACCAATGTTATACACTTTGCTGTATCAGGTCTTTTCATATCGATCAAGAATTTGTAGCTTTGGCTGTCGAAGATTTCAGTTTCTCTCAACATGTTTACCAGAATGAACTTCAGCATCTTGATAGGTAATCTAAATGTCATATACTTGTCTTTTAAATTTTTGTCCCTTAGGTTAAATTGCTTCAATTTGTTGCTACAGTTGGGTGAAGGAGAACAAGCTGGACCAGCTACAATTTGCTCGGCAGAAACTGACATATTGCTATCTGTCTGCTGCTGCTGCCATATTTTCTTCTGAATTGTCTGACGCTCGCATTTCGTGGGCTAAAAATGGTGTTCTGACAACTGTGGTTGATGACTTCTTCGATGTTGGGGGATCAAAAGAAGAATTAGAAAACCTGATAGTCCTAGTTGATAAGTATGTCTACTCTTTATGAAGTAACGCGGAGTGCTTATGCATGCATGCCTAATTAATTTCCCATTTTTGGCTGATGGTTTTCATAGATGGCATGCACACCATGCAGTTGAGTTCTACTCAGAGGAAGTGAAAATAGTATTTTCTGCTCTTTATACAACAGTGAACCATCTTGGAGCAGTGGCTTCTGCAGCACAAGGCCGTGATGTTACAAACCACCTAGTAGAAATAGTAAGTCTGATGTGTGCCCCAATAATCTTGCATTTGGTTATGTTCAGTACTGACAATTTGGAGCATATTTGCAGTGGCTGGATTTGTTGAGGTCTATGATGGTCGAGGCAGAATGGCAGAGAAGCCAATATGTGCCGACAATTGAAGAATACATGGAAAATGCTTTTGTCTCATTTGCACTGGGCCCAATTGTGCTCCCAGCATTGTATTTTGTAGGGCAAGATTTATTAGAGCATGCTGTCAAAGATGAAGAGTACGGTAAATTATTTAGGCTAATGAGCACTTTTGGGAGGATCCTCAATGACTGCCAAACTTTCGAGGTATTAGAACCCCTTTACACATAAAAGTCACGAGTGTCTACTTGATAAGCATATCTTCTTAAAATTTCCTCATTTCCTCACTTTAAGTTTGCAACTGGATGATTCTTACAAAATTGTTCGTCCATGGCTGCAGAGGGAAGGCAACCAGGGGAAGCTGAATAGTGTTTGTCTACTTGTCCTCCACAGTGGTGGTTCTATGTCCATAGAAGACGCTAAAAAGGCAATGCAGAAGTCCATAGACGTCTCTAGGAGAGAGTTGCTAAGATTGGTTCTCAGGAAAGACAGCCCTGTTCCTAGGCCATGCAAGGAGCTCTTCTGGAAGATGTGTAAGATACTTCACTTGTTCTACTTTCAGACTGATGGATTTAGTTCCCCAAAGGAAATGGTCAGTGCTGTAAATGCTGTTATCAACGAGCCACTCAGAGTCCAAAATACTACTAGTTTGTTTTTGTCTAGTTCATCAGGGAAGTGAGGATCTCATGTAATTTATCATGTTCATAAGGATCAAAAGTAGCAGCAGCAAGCTTAAGATATTTGTGAGTTTGTAAATGGTCTGATGTAGATCGGTGATGGTACAATTTTGTTGTATGTGATCGAGGTATTCGGATGACCCGAGTCTTTGATAATGAGAGTTATGCGCTCTATTTCTCAAGATTTTGTCGGAAATTTGCAATATCCTGACCAAAATCCGCTCCCTATCCATAGTTTTTCATTCTTTTATTTGCCCATGATATAAATAATAATATGTCTTATTGGGCTTATTTATCCTACTATGAATTTATGATAAGGATTATGCCGTGCGTCACAAACTGAGGTTTTCTTGTCATCTGTATCCTGCTAGTCACACTACTGCACTTCAGATACTTTATTAGTTCTCCATCTCATCTCAACTTGCTTCCAAATCAAACAAACGCTTAGTGCCGAAAGAAGTCAGCTTGCTCATATAGAACAAAATCCTACTACCGCTTAACATTAGAGAGTAAAGATTCCCGGAGTAGGCGTAAGCATCAAGTTAGCATATTTGACTTAAAATAATTGGGCGGGAAAGCTGAAAGTGAAAGATGGCAAGCAGCAGCAGTCTGAGTAAGAGCTTGTATATCAAATATGTCAAGGAATCACCTTTAGTTTCACCTTTGCACAGTATTGGTCTTACAAAATTCAAAACCATACTAGTGAAGAAGAGCTAGCTAGTTACAAAAATCTGCAGTGGTGTGGCCTAGTAGAAGCAAAAGGAATGATAAGCCCGAATGAAGTTGGGAGAAAATTTGCACATCTGCAGTCTGTTCTCCTGCCTGCATATCTACGTACCCTCCCTCGTCACAGAAGGTCAAATTTGCACTTCTCGTAGCCTGCAGAGACAAAATAATGCAGCAGGTAAGATGCCGGTTTGAACAAAGGCATTTCAACGATACCTTAAAAACCTGGAATATGTGCTTAATAAGGATAAACAAGTCGTGGAGGCAAGTATCTAAGTTCAGTTCAGTCAGAGCTTCAGATCAATGTACTAGTTCAGTCAGAAGCAGAGTAGTCTACAATCTACAGACAACAGCATCACTGCGCAAGATTGACAGTGAACAGTAAAGTCTAAACAAAATCTTTCGATCAAGATTGACATGAACTCATGAAGCAAAAGTTAAAGCAGACAAATCCACCACACGGCATGAACGCATTGAACATTGAAGGTAAGGGAGCTTGCTGATGAATGATGATGCTTACTTGGGTCTCTGGTGACAATGGTGGCGGTGCCGCCGAAGTCGCAGGTGCCGCCGTTGCCCTTGGTCTGCTGCCAGTAGCTGTTGAACGCGAAGGAGGCGTGCGCGAGCACGGTGTTGGGGCGGTAGCACGCACCAGTGGGCGTGATGGAGTCGCACTGGGCGCCGGAGCCGCACGCGTAGTCCATGGCCTCCTGGATGATGGGGTCCGGCACCGTGGGCTTGGCCACGCACCACAGCGTCTGCCCGGCGCCCGGCGCCATCGGCGGCGCCAGCGGAGGTGGGTAGATGATCGGCGGCTGGAACGGGCCGCCGCCACCGCCACCGCCGGAACCCGAGCCACCGCCACCGCCACCGCCCTCCCCGCCGGAACCCGAGCCACCGCCGCCCCCTTCCCCGCCGGAACCCGAGCCACCGCCGCCGCCCTCCCCACCGGAACCCGAGCCGCCGCCGCCGCCGCCTGAGCCGGAGCCGGGACCAGGGCCGAACCCCGGCGGGCTAGGCACCACGACGATGGGGCTCGGCGGCGTCGATCCGAACGGCGCTCCCGGACCGACCTGCGGCGGCGCCGAGTTCGGCGTCGTGGATGCCGGTGGGCCTTCCTGGCCTTGACCTCCGCCTCCCTGGCCTTGACCACCGCCTCCCTGGCCTTGATCTCCACCACCCTGGCCTTGACCGCCTCCTTCGCCTTGATCACCACCACCTCCACTCTGGCCTTGACCACCTCCCTGGCCTTGATCTCCTCCGCCCTGGCCTTGACCACCACCTCCACCCTGGCCTTGGTCTCCACCCGGGGCGCCGCTCTCCGGCGGGCTGGGCTCGAAGGATGGCGGCACGGGGGTGATCGGCGGCAGAGGCGGCACCTGGCCCGGGAACGAAGGCGTCAAGGGCGTGGACGACGACGTGGACGGCGGCGTCGTGGACGACGGCGGCGCGTCCGGTGGGTTGACGCAGAACGGCGTGTTGGTGTCGCCCGCGGCGAGGCTGGCGGCGTCGGCTGTCGGATCGGGCACCCGGCGCGGTGGCTCCACCGTCCGGATGAAGTTGAGCTTGAACAGCGCGTTCAGCAGCGGGCTGCTGCTCCTCGTGCTCCTGCTCCGCAGCCGCCTCGCCGCCATGGACCTCGCTTCTGCTCCATTCCATGCATGCACGGACAAAAAGTCAAAAACCCTCTCGCTTAGTTATTACTCCTAGCTAGTGATCCGGCATTGTGAAGGGGAGGATCGCCATTGATGACCCTCGCCATCGGTCATGCGTGTGAGACTGTGAGTGAAGTGCAGCACGTACTTACCACACCGAGTGGCGCAGCAGAGCAGGAGCAGCAGTGCCGCCACCGCGAACCTGGCGGCAGGACTGACGAGCAGCACTCTGTTCTTGCTGCGTGCCATGGCTGCTGCCGCCGGCGCTGCCCTGTCCCTGACTCCCTGTGCAGCAGCAGCAGGCAGCAGTGGGGGCCGTTATATGTGTGGCTTTCGCGGTGTGGATCGGCCATGCATCTCCAAAGCGTCGGGGAAACTACAAAAGCCGGGCGGCGCAGTGGAAAGAGGCAAAAGGGATGCATCGGCGCGCGGTGGCGGTGGCGGTGGCGGATGATGCTCGATTGCTCATGTATGCTCTTCGTCTCCGCTTTCGCTTTCGGAAGAAAATTGCGGCGACTGCTGCACGCAGTGGTAGTGGGCAGTGGCCATGGATGGAGGGAGGGAGTGAGGATGGGACGAGGTGGCTGTGTCGCCTTTGTTAATTATTATTAGTTTATTATTAGTAGCTTGTTGTTTAATCTTGGCATCTATGCTTACTTGCCGCTAGGGAAAATGCTAGTACGTCGAGGGACGAGCAACGTGCGACGTGTCTGCATCTTTCAGCTTGCTTTGTGCTCAAGGGAAGAGATGCTCCTACTCCTACTGTGGAGTGTGACTTGTCACTAGTGTCTGCTGTGTTCTGGCCGGCCGGGCTTCTTGGTTCTTGCATCGAGAAGCTTTTGTGTGTTCGTCGGCCAATGAGTTTAGGTTGACCGAGCTCGGGAGAGAAGGCTATTATGCCTTTCTTCACGGGGCCGGAAATCTTTCTCCGATCTGAAACGGAGCGGGGGGAAGCAGAATTTGGAGATAATTTTCATCCTCCAATTTGGAGAGAGAAAAACGGGCCTGCGACTTGTAGCCTTTTGTGCACTTGGCGTTTTGGGCCACGACACAGCCCACACACTGCAAGCATCGAGGCCTGTGGCAGATCATTCTTAACTGGCCACGGCCCGTCTCCAGGCCCATCATCGCACTCCCTCTCATTCTTTGCTGGCATCGGCCCACCTTTATTATTATTCTTAAAAGCGACCGTGTACATATTATGCAATGTATTTTCGTTATGGTTTTGTAGCGCTAAAGCTGGCCTGTACTCCTAATAAAAAATTAAAAATAATTAAGAATAGTAATAACCAGACATTGCAACAAGGTGGAGATGGCCGAGCGGTCTAAGGCGGCACATTCAGGGTGTGTTCCTGTATAGGGCGTGGGTTCAAATCCCACTCTCCACAAATTCCTTTTTTTTCCCTAAAAATTAAAAAGTTCCCTACCTTTATTTCCCCTATATAAAAAATAAAGGGTTTTCCTCCTCCTCCCGCCGGACAGCTTTAGAAATTCACGGGCCATGTCCTCCTCCTCCCTCGGTTGCTTTGGCCCGTCCAAGATGCGGAAGACAAGGGGAAAGGCCCGCCATCCCGGTGTTCACGCCCATCAATTCTTCTGGGCCGCACTGCGCGCGAGGTGAGGGAGGTCCGAGCAGAACCCCATGGACGCGCCCGTTTTTCTTATAGAGTAAAATGCACCGTGGGTCCTCAAACTATTCACGACCTCCCATCTGGGTCCTCAAACTTTCAAAGCGACTATCTAGGTCCTTGAACTATTGTCGCCATGCACGGTTGGTCCAAAACATACCACATCAGCATCAGTATCTGACGTGGCGATCTCACAGTGGCAGCTAGACGATGTGGTCATGTTATTCTTCTAAAAAAACCCTGCTATGTTCTCTTCTTCTCACCCCAAGTCCCTCCCCTCTCTGTCCTTCTCTGCGTCGAGAGTCTGTTCACGTTTCTGATTAGCTCTCCGGTCATGTACATGCATGTGCATGAATAATGCTGCACTTGCTAGCTTCTTCCATTTAGCATGTCGTGAACACGCTTACGTGCATGCATATAGCCTTGTATTGGGGACGGACTCGCACACCCGCCCACACGCCAGCTGCTGCTCCGCCTCGTACACGTGTGGCCGCGGTGGCTCGTACGCACGCCCGCAGTGGTGGCGGAGGCGCTTGCTCGCGCACCCACACGCCGACTGTTGCTGCTCTCATCCACATGGATGGTCGCGGTGGCTCGCATGCACGTCCGTAGCAACGATATGCACGGGCGATCGACGATATGGGTGCTCGGGAGCACCTAGTTACGTTGTAGCTAGTAGTACGGGCTGACGGTGAAGCATGGGGTGGTTCGAACGCACAGAGCATGTATAGTTAAGGGCAACTGGGCAAGGCACCGACGGTGCATGCTGTAGGTGCTCGATGGCGAGCGCGAGGATGAAGCTTCCAAGGACGAGGGAGATGACGTCGTCCATGTGGCCTTGGCGATGGCGTTGGAGGAGATGCCAAACGCGGGGAAGAGGAAAAGTGGCGTCATGGACGCGACGGTACAGCACAGCACAGGAATACCTAGGCCAGCATGCCAGCCGAGCATGTTGCGCTCTGTGGGTTGCCCATCGAGGTCCACCGCCGCTGGGCGTTAACCAGGCTGAGGAGCTGGGCGGCACCGTGCGCGTGCTGCGGGTGACGCGTAGGTTAATGCCGAGAAGGACGGAGAGAGAGGAGGGACTTGAGGTGAGAAGAAGAGAACATAGGAGGGTTTTTTTTAGAAGAATAGCATGACCATATCGTCTAACTGCCACTGTGGCACCGCCACGTCGAATACTGGTGCTGATGTGGTATGGTTGGGACCAACCATGTATGACGACAATAGTTCAAGGACCTAGATAGTCGCTTTGAAAGTTAGAGGATCTAGATGGGAGGTCGTGAATAGTTTGAGGACCCATGGTGTATTTTACTCTTTTTTATAAGCACACAAGAGCATTCATTAATCTGACATAATAAGAGTACAATGGCTGCCCATTTGTACAATGATCGGCCACCGAGATAGCAATCCCTACACACTGACTTGACTCTAAATTCAATTAAACTCCCACACATCTCTATGATATCAGAACAAATCTCTCCAATGGATGGCCTCATACGAATACGATCGTCAAGGAAAGTGTGGACACGCCCGGTTTGGTGGCAGCAAGTCTGTTCCCCCAACCACGAGTACATGACGTCGTCGCCGCCATGTCGCCATCACGGCGGGCCGGTGGCTACTGTAGATGCCCCTGGTCCGTGGGCACTGTCCCGCCATTGCCAGCGTTGGATGCCACGCGTTGACAAAAACCGTACACGGGTGGATGGGCTGGACCGATCGATGCCACTGCATGCCATGCGTGCATGCGCGACCTGCTGGCCGCCGCCGCCGCGTCGCCCAGTGTCGTATATATGTCGTCGGACTACGGCCGGGCCGGTCAGTAATACACGCGCGACCGCGCAGCTCCGTCGTCGTGGGCGACGACACTGTCGACGCCCTCAGCCCCTCGCCGTAGGTCACCCAGCGAGTCGATCAGGACGATGCGCGCGTACCATGGACTGCACGGACAACGACGATGTGTCATGTGTGTGCCTGCAGACAACGACGATCGATCGATCATCGAGAGGTCGTCTCGTTTGTCGGTCAATCAGTCGACCTAGTAACCTAGGCTAGCTGCCGCTGCTGCGTGTCCGGACGACGACGGCGGCGCGCGGGTACGGCGGCCGATTATATTGATTTGGATGAGATATCGATCAGCACTTGAGGAGATACTACACCACTGATCAGAGATCACTACTATTACTACTAGTGTTCTTACCTGCTGGTGTTCCTTGGTTCCAAGGGCAAGCCGGGGCATGCTGGCTGCCAGGCAATGCCACAACGGGAGACCAAGACAAGTCGCGTGCGAACAACCTGCGACTACTTATATATAGATATAATATTGGGAAATGAATGAAAAAATGATGTAGGTCGACCGACGTCGTCTACTGCACACCACGCGGTCGTAGCATTAAATAAATAGCGTACTACACCTTTGGACAATAGCAGTGAGTAGGTAAACAACAAGATGTTTCCTCAGTCACAAAATAAATTATCTTTATTCGCAAAAAAGTTATAAAGTTTTCTACTAGTAAAGTCAACTATATCTTAAATTTGACTAACCTTATGTAGAGCAAAATATATGCATTTATGACATTAAATTAGTATCATTAGACAAATAAAGAATAATTTTTTATAGTGTCTAGGTTACACCTTTGAAATAAAAGGTAATACTATTTTGCTATGATAATCCAGTTACGGCTGTGTTGGGTCAACCTCCTTCGGCGCTCGATAAAACAGCGTTGTATGTTTGTTTAATCTCTTCTTCTTAATATAATGTTGCACAAATCTTTTGTGTAATCAAGAAAAACACATTTGAAATACCCGTGACTTGTCAATGTTGATATTTTTGTTTAAAAAGTTTTAAACCTAGTGTTGTTTGGTTTTGAACAACTCAAGCGCAATGGAAGTTGATTATTTATTGGGTAAAGTTCACTTTTGGACCTCGAACTCGCAAAAGTCTGATTTTCAAACTCCAACTTCAAAACTGGATAACATTGGCCCTCCAACTCTTGAAAAAGTTCACTTTAGGACCCTGGGCGGTTTTCCAGGCGGTTTTGCATGGCACTGTAGCAGTGCTGACGTCAGCGATGACGTCAGCACTCCATTTTTATTTACGAAATTGATATCTTCTTATTCGGAGCTCCAAATATAGCAAATAATATATCAATTTTGATCGTCTCAACGAGCTCTTTGCAATGATGTACTCCGTTTTGTTGTTTAAGATAATTTTATTTCGTGAAAAAATAAATATTTCTACGAATATTTAATTCAAAACTTGTTTACATACTTGTTTACATACAGGATTCACTTTTTTTTTTAAAAAAAGTATTAATCACCTTTCTCGTACGATTCATACGGGATTCATACACTGCTGTTTAATTTCTTGAAAAATTGAATATCCAGCTCCCAACTCATGAAAACACACACTGTTTACATCCTAGTAATTTCACAAGGGACTTTATCAAATCAAAACTCTAAACAGGCTGCTCACTTTTCGTCGAGCATCTTCACAAGCTTGCTATCATCAATGATACATGCAGTACGAATGGGAAAATAGGAGCCTTGTATACATTTGATGAATACAGACAGTACGGGTAACTTGTAGCTAGCCAAAGGCATGTACGCTAGTCGTACAGCCGCCTGTCACAGTAAGCACGTATAGATATATATATACACTTCAATACTTCATCTCCTATAAGACGGCACGGGCCAGCAGGAACGAGGTGGAGCACCAGGAAACAATACGCGCGCGACACATACATACGACACGCGTCATCACATCACACCTCAGCTTACGTACTACGTAAATACGTACTCACCCGATGTCGTCGCTCATCGGCGACTGCGTCACGGGCACCACGGTGGAGCTGCCCATCCCCATCTCCAGCTCGTCCAGCGTATCCTCCTCCGTGGCTCCAGCTCGTCCAGCGTATCCTCCTCCGTGGCCACCGGCGGCCTCGCCTTGGGTACACCACTCTACGAATATTTAATTCAAAACTTGTTTGTAGAAATATTTAATTTTTCACAAAATAAAATTATCTCAAACAACAACGGAAAACAAAGAGGAGTACATTTGCATTGCTCGAATGAAAAGATATCAATTTCGTCGAGACGATCAAAATTGATATATTATTTGCTATATTTGGAGCTGGAGGTTGAAAATGAAAAGATATCAATTTCAAAAATTAAAAAGAAGTGCTACGGTGACGCCATCGCTGATGTCAACACGGCAAACGCGGCTACAGTGCCATGCAAAACTGCCTGGAAAACCGACCAGGGTCCTAAAGTGAACTTTTTCAAGAGTTGGAGGGCCAATGTTATCCGGTTTTGAAGTTGGAGGTTGAAAATCAGACTTTTGCGATAGTTTAAGGTCCAAAAGTGAACTTTACCCTTATTTATTCAGGGTCTCAGGAAGTAATAACCAAATGCAGAACCGGTCGAGTTCCAAACAAGGGTAATTAGCAGATACTCCGATCCTCTATAGTGATCGGACATATACTTGATTAGTGTCAGACATATATGCATGCACCCTGGCAGGTGAGGCATCACATCCTTTCTGGATACTGACAGAGAGCAGCATGCCAAGCCAAACCTACAGCACAAATAGAACAGAAACATGACAAACTGCTGGAACGTGCGTTTTCGGCGACTAAGAATAAAAATCTCGAGATGCTGCTCCGTTTTCGTAGGTGTACTACTGGAAAGAAGAATTCTTCCATATGAACACGTCGTCAGGTTCCCCAGCATATGCGATCCTAGCATAAGAACCAACATTGTATAACTTATTCATTATTAATTATATCGCCTATATATATCTGTTTCTGATCCGGATGTACACCTTGCATAAAGCCTATATATATGATATATCTGTTCATAGCCAAGACACCCAACCAAGAGGCTCGCAAGCATGCATCTACTATATTCTGCCCACTAATTGGACTAGAGGTGTACATAAATTTGTCTGTATATATCTTCTTCATGCATTATTCTCATTTCCATCAACTTCAGTACATCGTCGTTGGATGTGTAATCTCATCCAACCAATGAAAACAAAGGCAAACTATATATATAATATTTCCTCGTATATATGTGGCGAGAATCGAAGGGATTCGATGAAGTCTCTAGCAACAGATTAAGGCCTCTTTGGTAGGTTTGGATTTCTCAAAATAAACATAAGTCAGTGGAGAAACATATATAAGACCTGTAAATAAATTCTGGTCATATTTGAGATGCTTTGGCTCTTTAAAAAAAAAGTTAGAATGACTTATAATTTTTTTTTTGAGAACACGCCTGAGCGCGTATTTGAATGATTTATAATGTAAAACAGAGAGAGTATTAGCTATGACCATTTAGGGTTTAGGGTTTAGAGTACTAATTAATGATCCAAACATGCATATGGCCTAAAGATAATGCCCGCTAAACAGGGCTTCACCAACTTGGACAAAATCTTAGTGTAAAATTACACCGGTAAAAAGTTAACATAGATTATTGCTGGAAGGGAGATGCAATATGCAACTAGAGCAAATAAAACAATCGTCGCAAGCCGGAAGACAGGAAGGACGACTTTGATTCTTCGCTTGTGTTGGACAAGCAAGCAGGACCCAACGCCGACACAGTTCACAACTCTCTCCACAACAATCCAGCAATGGGAGGACTAGCTTGTGGCGCCTGGCATCTAGAGGACATAAAGATCCAGGAGATCACGAATCCACAGTCCAAGCGTAGATGCATTGCACCCCGTTCAGACTTGAGTAGTACACGTACACCACAGGAACAGGGTCTCACTAGCTAGGTAGCGGCAAAAACCGCAGTCCCGTACGTGAAGAGACCAAGCTCGAAAATGCATGGCTGGATGACAGGTACGTGGAGGTCGGCACGGGAAGGCGCCAAAGCTGTTCGCGCCACGCCCTTCCAAGGGACATGTACGTCGCCCGTCTTGGATCGTTGGACGGGAGACACCGTCGTCTCCCTGTCATATATATCATATCAGTTCCTCCGGGGGCTCCTGGTTGGCCCCCTGTAATCCGGCCTGCACTGTTTTCTTACGGGGCTTCCAAGTTTTGTTCGATCGCGTATAACAGCAGCAGCATCCTATGACGATGTGCCCTGCTCGTATGGATGCATGATGGTAGAAGGTATCCGTCCATCATATCGGTCCATGGATCATCCACTTGCAGCACAACAAGTCCAAAAAATGTGCCCCGGCGCCTGTCGGCCGGTGGATCGTCCAGAAGTCCACTAGTGCTGTATAGACTAAGGCCTTGTTTAGATCATCAAATTTGGTCTCAAATTCCACTGTGCAAAAAGAAGATTCTCATCACATCAAAATGTCGGCACATGCATGGAGTACTAAATATAGATGAAATAAAAAACTAATTGCACAGTTTGATTGTACTTTGCGAGAGGAATCTTTTGAGTATAATTTATCAATATTTGGACAATATTTCACAAATACAAACGAAATTGCTACAGTGCGCTACAGTGTGTGAACGTCTGAATTTGGACTCCCAATTTTGGGATCTAAACAAGGCCTCCCAGAATTGGCCACCAAATTCCACTATGCAAAAAGAAGATTCCCATCACATCAAAATGTTAGTACATGCATGGAGTATTAAATATAGATGAAATCAAAAACTAATTGCATAGTTTTGTTGTACTTTACGAGACGAACGTTTTGAGCCTAATTAGTTAAAGTTTGGACCATTTTTACCAAATACAAACAAAATGCTACAGTGCACTACAGTGACTTTTTGCCAACTTTGGACACACCAAATTGGTGAACTAAACAAGGCCTAAGCAGAGCAATACCACAACCCAAAAATAACGTCGAATATAGGTCGATAAAAGTACTAGAATATCGATGAACAGTCCATCAGTAAATCTTGATATTTGCATCCAATTGTGATGAGCATGGTTTAGCCATTAGGTATTTGATGTTTAGCACGAGCTTGGATGGTTAATGTTTAAGTGATTAATTAGTTCATATTATGCATGCCTAGTGTTGGATAGTTGGTCGCTATAAATATGTATCATCAATCAAACCATTGGTCAATATAAGTTTATAATAGACGTTAAACTATCAATCGGTATATATCTACACATACACACTGCCGGTCCGTACAAATTTACACCAACGCCATTACCAACGATATAGGATTTTTTTTTCAGACCACGCCTTAGCGCGTATTTCATTAAGCAAAAGGAGTTTTGGTACAACATTGCAGGCCTGGTAACACCCTTACCAAACCTACACCAGCGATATAGGAATCAGATCTATACCGATCGACCATGCTTATATCGACAAGTGTTAGCCTAATAAACGTTTAAATGGACTAAATGGTCACTTATCATTTAGCTATATATATTCAGACTAAATGGCCATTAAAAAAGAGTAAACAAGGATGGTGTGTAAACGGCCATGTAGGCGAACCGTGATACAAAAGGAGTCATTGTAGATGACTTGTGGTCAGGGGCGGATCCAAGGGGGGGTGTGGGGGGCGCTCCAGCACCCCTACAGCTGGTGCATCAATGAAAATATGGAGAGGGTGAGGGTCTGAGTGAGAAGAAGATGTGGAGGATGAGAAAAGAGAGATAAAGAGAGAAGAGACCAAGCCGCCTCCTTCAATCTTGTTCTGCACCTCCCACGATTGTGGCATCCACGATTCAGTCTTGAATCGAGAACATATACGATGATTGTCTACGGCTGAAATATCAATGCAAAAAAAAATGCAATCTATTCTTTAGTTTTATTTTAAAGAAATATCTTGAAGATAGTGCCAAACTGCCAATGGAAAATCGGAGTAAGGGCCCATGCAAAATCGTAAACGGATTGCAAGCATACACATGGTGCATGCGTGTTGAAGAGAGGAACGAAGACAAAACACCACGCCAGCTATACTCAAGTTCTTGCACTTTCTAGCACTTTTTGTTTTTTACTTGAGATCTACTTTGATATTCTAACTTGACCTTTGAGCGGTATAGATTTAGCCTCGATCGAGGATGTATATCATGTAGTATATGCAGTTTATAGCTGGCTAAACGTTAGGGGAAAAGTTTCTTTCACCCAGGCGTATGCACGGGGTCGACGAACTCGTCCTGACGTGCCTACGCGGACCAAAAGTTACCGCATCGAGGACCCTATGGCTTGAAAACTATCAGTCTGTGTTACAACAAAACAACCGTGCAGTGCGGGGCGGTCGAGCGACAGTTACCGGCTGTCTCTGCCAGTAGGCTGTCGATTCAACCGCGACATGACTCGCGCGGACCCAGTGCACGTCCTCACAACTCACATGCGCGAGTTTCCAAGAACGACGAGCTAGACAGGACAGAGGACAACTTGACTGCAGTGCAGCAAGTCGCCAAGACTAGCTTGGGCGTCGAAGCAACGACGACGATGATCCCATCCATCAAACTCGGTCGATCGACGCCAGCCACAACCTCCAGCAACCGAGACAGACAGTAAGACATGGCATCAGCTCGATCGGCCATTGCCAATGCCACTCCACGGCCTCACATACGCCTATATAAACCCCGCCCTGTGCGCCCCTGCTTCACCACTCGCTCGCACCACTCAAGCTGCTGAGAAGTTAGCTAGCCTAGCCTAGCCAAGCTGCCGCGCGCCAGCATGGCCACGAACAACCACCGCATTGTGCCCTGCCTCCTGCTGGTCGCGGCCGCGCTGGTGGCGCAGCTCGCGGCGCCGGTCGCGGCGTGCCCCACCTGCCCGACGCCGACGCCGCCCCCGCCGCCGCCCCCGAAGGTGAAGCCGCCGCCGTCGTCCACGCCGTGCCCGCCCCCGCCCTACACGCCGTCGACGCCGACGGGCAAGTGCCCCGTGGACACGCTGAAGCTGCTGGCGTGCGTGGACGCGCTCAACGGCCTGGTGCACGCCGTCGTGGGCACCAAGGCCAGCGACACCTGCTGCCCGCTGCTCTCCGGCGTCGCCGACCTCGACGCCGCGCTCTGCCTCTGCACCACCATCAAGGCCAAGGCGCTCAGCGTCAGCCTCGTGCTCCCCGTCGCCATCTCGGTGCTCGTCAACGAGTGCGGCAAGCACGTGCCCTCCAGCTTCACGTGCCCGTCGTAATTAAGCCCATAATGATCATCATCTGCATATGTACAACTATAATATCCGCATGCATGCATCAATGCATTGGGTTCTTAAGGGTTTACACATAGTAGTAAAGGTATACACATGCATATGTAATATATATATAACACAAATATATGTAGCTTCATAGATGGAGCAGTGAGTTACGATGTGCATTTGTTTTGTAATCATGTACCAGTACTGTGTATTATAAACCGGTGTGAGAGTTGTGGCCTTGCGGCGGGGCCGCTTAATTGTAGTGTTTAAGAAAAATTATGAATAAAAGTGTGTAATGTATATGATGCTTTTTGTGTAACGTTGACCTGTCAACTTTCCTAGTATATATACTTCTGTCAAAATGTCCACTGATTATCTGCTCTTGCAATTAAGTAATAAGTTCCATGTTTCATTTGTTTCTGGGACATTATTGGGCATTTTTCAGTCTTGATTGATTGATCCAAGTATATACCTGCTCATTTCCTTGTGTCGATGGGAGATTTTTTGCCCTATGGAAAGAATTTCTGGAACACAATGGAGATTAATTTTATTCGAAAGCAAAAGACAATACATTTGAGTTTTGCCACAGCTGAAAAAAAAATCATCTGATAAATACCACTCTGTTATACCGAGCCCACACGTAACATTGGAAGTTGGAACCGGCTGAAAAGAAAAATTCAAGGTCGAAAATGGGATCTCACTAGTAGGCCAGTGCCAACTTTCAGGTCAAGCCTATTCTTTTTTGGTTGAACGTAATCCTTTACATAAATTTAAATAACTTTGCTCGAAGGAAAATTTTGGTGTATTCTGAATTTTGTGTATACGAAAATAAACAAATAAATAAACAAATGGGGAAGACAACCAGTTCTTCAGTGGTGGTAATGTACCAAAGAAAGACACTGCAATTACGACTCTACGAGCAACGGCAAGACGTCGATGCATTTGGAGCACAATGCAACAGGCATTTTGCCCAACTTTCCCCACCCGATCTCAGCATACATAGTATAGACTATTTCTTCAGCAACAAGCGTTTGTTGTACACAAATAAACAGTATAAACACACTGCCACCACAAAAAACTTCACAATTCGGTTTCCAAAAGCACACGATCTAGGAAATTATTGTGAGGTTCAGAAAGACACAGTCACGTTCTTATATGTATGGTTCTCAGATCGTCGCCGACAGGGTTGACACTTGACAGTATTGCATATCTATAACAAAACAAAATGCTGATGTTGGCAATAGATGTAACGATTCAATATTCATATTCTACATATCCGTTTATACAGGAGTTGTAGTACAAGAGTGGCCAGAGTCACATTAACAGCGACGATAGACAACCAAAACCACCATACTTTACTGGGTTAACACACTCGAAATGGGAAAAAAAGAGATCAATGTGCTGTTTTCTGTAATCTCGCTGGGGTTTGTTGAGTTCAAGCGACGGCTTGGAGGGCCCTCTCGAAGGTTGCTTCTGATAAAGCCGCATTCTTAACTAGCACATGATCAGGATGCGATAGCTTCAGCTGGCTGCAAACAGAAAAAGAGTTACACTTTTTTTTGGGACAGATCCAAAGTAAACAATCCTATTAGCCACTGAACAAGTAAAAACACAAACAAAGCAGGGAAAGTTCTAACTATAACATCCTGGGACGCCAGCAAACAGTTTCGAATTTATCCATAATAATTATGGTCTTGATGCTGCCCTCAGCTTTTCAACATATCAATCTCCTGTGTCTTGTATATGTCACAATCCACTAAATTGAGTTAATTAAATGAAGGTTAGGGTATCCCTAAGTGATTTATAACATCCCTCCAAAATCAAAAGTTCTTAGAACTACACTTATTTTTCATATTATATTTGTGGTGGCATATAATGATATAAAGTAGAACAGTATTCTTGAATGCGTGTGGACCCAAAGTTGGACTGGACACACAGCCAACATAGGTCAGTTTCAAGTTGTTATGGAGGATATATGAGATCACAAAGAAGTGGCTGTAAACTGTTAATTCCAGATTTGCAAAATCAGGATCAGAGGCCAAAAACCACAGCTAGGCCACAAGAGACTAGAGCAGACGAATTCATTGAATGGGAAAATATCTCACAAGTCACAACAATGTCCCTGTGGTCCTAATCCCAGCATGTCACAACACCTGAACCCAGACTCCAAGGTCACAGCTCTTTTGTATAACAGAAGCTAATTGCACTAGAATGCTTGTCTCTGATGCATAAGTATTTTCTCATTTCTCAATTTAACTGATACTCTTTAACTGTTAATCTTAAATGTTTAAGACCCTAAACATGAAGTTTAATGCAAGTTGTCAAAAACAGTAACGGTACAATCTACATTTGTCCTGCAATCTTCCTAGTTGTTTATATTTAGAACAATGTGTCAAGGGCCTCCGTGCCCAAGATCGCCGGACCTCGACTGCGTAACTCGTAGCTCCGGTCCGTGGTAGCCGGCAGGGTTATACCCCCACGCCGTGTCCTCGCTGGCTGGGTTATTCCCCCTGGCCGGCGGCTTGAGAGTTTGAGAGGAAGAGAGAAGATAGGCAACTGATTCTTGATTGATTTCTCTAATGTGCGGTTACAAACTTATATGGCCAAATGCCCCAAATAAAGGAAGCAACAATCTCCATAATCTAAGGAGCTAATAACAGAAAGCTATCCTACTTTCTCTCCTAGCCACTAGCAGAGCCTGAGCCTTGCGCCTCCTCCTGCGTGGCTGTTGCCCGTTCCAGGGCACGGCGCACGTCACGGGCACGACGCCGTCTCACATACGTGCGCCCGACCATGACATCTCCCTCTCCGTCGAGAGTCAGCTCGTCCTCGAGCTGGAAGGAGGGAAACCTGGTGCGGAACGTGTCGGTGTCCTCCCATGTCGACGACGCGGCGGAGCAGTCCTTCCACTTGATGAGCACCTGTGGGACGCCCCGGGCGAGGCGATAGCGCACCGCGCGTTCCGGCTCCGGCTCGATGGCACCATGACGAAGGGGCGGTAGCGGTGGCACGACAGCGGGCGGGGTGCCGTGGAACTTCTTCAGGAGGCCAACATGGAAGACATCGTGGATGCGGGTACCCGCTGGAAGAGCAAGACGAACAACGACCTCGTTGATGAGCTCGACGACGCGGTACGGCCCGACGAAGCGAGGCTTGAGCTTGCCCCCTGTAGCTTGAGGCAGTGAGGACGCTGCGCGTTGGCGGAGACGCAGAAGCGCCCAATCACCGACCTGGTAGCTCACTGGACGGTGGTTGCGGTCATAGTGCAGCTTCTGCACGGCCTGTGCCTGCTCCAAGCGATAGCGGACGTCGGCCAGGAACTCTTCGCGTTCCGCCATGGTTTTGGCGACCGCGTGCACCCTGGTGTCGCCCGGTTCATATGATCTGATCGTGGGCGGGTCGCGTCCGTACACCACACGGAAGGGAGTGTCGCGCAGGGCGGACTGAAACGCCGTGTTGAAGAGATACTCCGCCCATGGGAGCCACCGGACCCATTGGCGAGGTCGATCCCCTGTCAAGCATCGCAAGTACATGACGATGACGCGGTTGGCCGACTCGGACTGCCCATCGGACTGAGGGTGAAACGCCGTCGTCATGTGGAGCTTGGTGCCCAACAAGCGCATGAGCTCCCGCCAGAAGGAGGACGTGAAGACCGTGTCCCGATCCGAGACAATGGACTAAGGGACGCCATGTAGACGAACGATGTCGGTGAAGAAGGCCTGGGCGACGGATTCAACAGAGTACGGGTGCGCCAACGGAATGAAATGGCAGTACTTGCTGAATCGATCCACCACGGTGAGGATCACTGACTTGCCGCGGACGCGGGGAAGAGCCTCCACAAAATCAAGGGCGATGTCGGTCCAGACACCTTGTGGCACCGGTAGAGGGAGAAGTAGGCCGGCCGGCTGGAGGTGCTCGGACTTATACTGCTGACGCACCGTGCATACGCGGACCATGTCTTGGACGCGCTGCTTCATGTTGGGGAAATGGAAGTCACGCCGTAGACGATGCAGGGTGCGTTGAACGCCCTCATGGCCGTCCTCGTGGATCGCCCCCATGATTTCCTGGAGCAGCGGAGAGGTGGGCGGGATGTACAGCCTGCCGTCGAAGTGGACCATGCCGTCCACGAGCGTCCAAGGCGCCTGGCGGGTCCCGGCCGTGATCCCATCCCGGAGGGCGACGAGGGCGGGATCGGCGAGCTGCGCTTGCCGCAGACGGTCGAGGAAGTCGAAACGGGGAGCCGATAGGGCGAGCAGCACCCCGTCCTCCGTGTCGCGCCTGGACAGCGCATCCGCCACGGTGTTCGCCGTGCCCGGCTTGTATTCGACAGAGAAGTCGAACCCAAGGAGCTTGCCGACCCAATGGTGTTGCGGGATGGTGGCGAGGCGCTGATCCAGCAGGTACTTGAGAGAGTAATGATCCGTCTTGACGCTGAAGCGGCGACCCCAGAGGTATGGGCGCCAGTGCCGCACCGCCTGGACCAAGCCGATGAGCTCACGCTCGTATGCCGCCAGAGCGCGGTGTCGTGGTGCCACTGGCCTGCTGAAGAAGGCGAGTGGGTGCCCGTCCTGGATGAGCACCGCCCCGAAGCCGTGAGATGACGCGTCGCACTCGACCACAAACGGCCTGGTGAAGTCGGGCATGGCCAGGACCGGGGCTGTGGTCACTCCCATCTTGAGGTCGTCGAACGCCTTGGCGGCCTCCGGGCTCCACGAGAAACCCTCCTTCTTGAGCAGGCTGGTGAGGGGTGCCGCCAAGGTGCCGTAGTGCTGGATGAACTTGCGGTAGTAGCCCGCCAAGCCGAGGAAGCCCCGTACCGCCCGCGCCGAGCGAGGCACCGGCTAGTCGTGGATGGCTTGGACCTTGGCCGAGTCCATGGCCACACCCGCCGCTGAGATAGTGTGGCCGAGGTAGGCGGCCGAGGAAACCCCGAACGCACACTTTGAGCGCTTGACGAAGAGGGCATGGCGGCGGAGCTCGGTGAGGACCGCGCGGAGGTGTCGAAGATGGTCCGCCCATGACTTGCTGTAGATTAATATGTCGTCAAAGAAAACGAGTACAAAGCGACGAAGGAAGGGGCGAAGTACGTCGTTCATGAGAGCCTGGAATGTTGCTGGAGCGTTGCACAGCCCAAACGGCATCACCAGGAACTCGTAGAGGCCGTCGTGGGTGCGGAACGCTGTCTTGTGGACGTCCTCCGACCTCATTCGCACTTGATGGTACCCAGAGCGTAAGTCGAGCTTGGTGAAGAACCGGGCACCATGGAGCTCATCCAGCAACTCGTCGACGACAGGGATGGGGTACGCGTCCTTCACTGTGATGGCGTTCAGCTCGCGGTAGTCGACGCAGAAGCGCCACGAGCCGTCCGGCTTCTTGACGAGGAGGACCGGCGATGAGAACGCGGAGTCGCCGCGCCGACGATGCCTTGGCCGATCATGTCGGCCGCATTGCTTCTCCAACTCATCCTTGTGGGCGGCCGGGTAGCGGTACGGGCGGGACCGCCACCGGTGCCGCGTCGGGCTTGAGGATGATGCGGTGTGTGCGGCCCCGCTCCGGGGGTAGGCCACTTGGCGTGGCGAAGACGTCGTGGAAGCCGTCCAGGAGCGCGTCGAGGAGGGGTTCGGTGGCCTCCGCAGCGTGGAGGCGAGCAGGGGCTTTGGGGCCGACGCTGTGCCAGCAGACGGACCGGCCCTCGTGCTGGAACGCCATGGTGCTCGCCGTGATGTTCCACACGATGTCCCCCAGTGGCGCCATCCAATTGGTGCCCAACACCACGTCATATCCTGCAAGGGGCATGAGGAACAGATCAACCTGGAAAGCAAGGCCGTCGATGATCACCGGCGCTTGGCGGAGCACCCCCGGACAGGAGACGCGCCCTCCGTTTGCCACGGTCGCCGTCAGCCGTGGGCGCGGTTCGATGGGAAGCCCAGCGCGACGGGCGGCGTCCTCCCAGATGAAACTGTGTGTGGAGCCGGTGTCGATGAGCGCGATGAAGTCGGCCGCGCCCACATGGACCCGGAGCTGGATCGTGTTGTTGCCGGGGACGCCTGCAACCGCATGCAAGGAAAACACCGGGGCTTCCTCGTCCCCGCCTTCCTCGGCCAGGTCCACGCCGTCGATGTAGAAGATGCGACAACAGACGCGGTTGTGGCCCCTGGAATACGGCTCGTTGCAGTTGTAGCAGAGGCCGAGTCGACGTCGTTCCGCTTGCTCCTCAGCGGTCAGACGCTTTGTCGGGCCGGCGGGCGCCCTGGGCGGAGGGGCCGGAAGCACCGCGAGTGGCCGGCGGGGGCGGGCGCGCGCCGGTGCCGGGGCCGCCGGCCGGGGCGCTGGAGCAGGAAGCAACGCGCGACGCGGCTCGGGGCGGCGCCTGGTGGAGCCGATCCAACTCCATCAACTCGACCTGTCGTGCGAGGCACATCGCGGCGGTGAGGGTTTCTGGGTGATGAAGACGTACGGCGTGGCTCGGCCGGCGCGGCGGCCCGCCGGTGTAGAGCGAACCCGTTGGGATTCCTCCGCACGCCCAAAGACGGGGAAAGCGGGGCTTGGAAGCGCGTGGAGTACTCCTCCACGGTGCCCGTGCGGCGGCACTCCGAGAGCTCGATCATTGGCGCGGATCGGAGGGGTGGCCCGAAGCGGAGGTTCAGAAGATCTTTGAAGTGCCCCCACAACGGCGTGCCCTCATCATCTTGGAGTTGCATGAACCACTGTTGCGCGGCATCGTCCAGGTGATAGGACGTGATGAGGACGCGCTCCTCTGCCATAGTGCCATGTTGGCGGAAGTAAGCGTCGCACTTGTTGAGGAAGAGAAGCGGATCGGTGGTGCCATCATAGCGGGGAAAATCCCACTTCTTGGGACGTGGGTGGAACTCCTCGTCACGCGGCGCGTAGGTGCGGTGCTCGCCCCCTTCGCCACCCGAGGACGACGGCTTGTCCTTCATGGCCGCCATGTCATCCTTCAGCGTCTTCATCTCGGAGTTCATCGCCTTGAGCATATCCATGACCTCGGCCAAGGTTGGCTCGGACATGGTGGATGGGTTGGAGGTGGAAGCGGTGGAGGAAGGTGGAGGAGGCGGTGGGTTAGGGTTTTGGGTGGCGGTGGGTGTGATGGGCTGATCGGATCGAGTGGGAGAGGAACGACGAGACCTGGATACCGATACCAAGTTGTCAAGGGCCTCCGTGCCCAAGATCGCCGGACCTCGACTGCGTAACTCGTAGCTCCGGTCCGTGGTAGCCGGCAGGGTTATACCCCCACGCCGTGTCCTCGCTGGCTGGGTGTTCTCTCTTGATTCAAGGTAACCCTAGAAGGGTGTATATAGTTGCATACATGGGCCTTATGGGCTTTGCCTCATGGGCCTAATACATGTATATACTCCAACACTCCCCATGATCGAACTACGGCGCAGCGGAGTTCTAGACTGGACATCTAAAAGAAAGAGCACACACACATGCCCCCCCACAGCCACAACTAGCCACTGGTGATGTTGAGGCTGGCGCGGAAGTCGGTGAAGGTCGACGACGGGAGGCCCTTGGTGAAGATGTCGGCGAACTGGGAGGTGGTCGAAACATGGAGGACCCGCACCTCGCCGACGGCCACCCGATCACGGATGAAGTGAAGGTCAATCTCCACATGCTTCGTGCGCTGGTGCTGGACGGGGTTGGTGGAGAGGTAGACCGCGCTGACGTTGTCGCAGTAGACGAGCGTGGCCCGGCGAAGGGGGCTATGGAGCTCGGCCAGGAGCTGCCGAAGCCAGGAAGCCTCAGCCACGCCGTTGGCAACGGCGCGGTACTCCGCCTCGGCACTGGAGCGGGAGGCCACCTGCTGGCGCTTGGAGGACCAGGACACCAGGTTGCCTCCGAGGAAGACGGCATAGCCAGAGGTGGACCGTCGAGTGTCTGGACAGCCGGCCCAGTCGGCGTCAGTGTAGACAACCAGCTCTGTGGAGGAGGACCGTCGGTGCGGGGAGCAGCCATGATCGCAGTGCCTCGGAGGTACTCGAGGAGACGCTTGAGAGAGCGGTGAGATGAGGCTCCCGAGGATCATGCATATGAAGACACAACCGCTGAACCGCATAGGTGATGTCGGGTCGAGTGAAGGTGAGATCGAAGAGTACCGGCAAGACCGCGGTATGCCGTAGGATCGATCACGGGGGTCCCTCGCCTCGGACAGCTTGCTCGAGTGTCAACTGGAGTGGCGCGGGGCTTGCGTAATCGTCATCCCGGCCCGCTCAAGTATGTCCGGAGTGTACCGACGTGAAGAAGAAGCCCACTGGATGAGGCTCAACAAGTGACTCCAAAAAGTGGTGAAGCACACCCAAATCCTTCATCGCAAACTCCCCGCCAAGAGAGGTGATGATCCGGCGAAGAAGAGACTCACTGGAGGCTGTCAGGACTATATCATCCACATTGCAGTCTCGGCCCCATGGTGATAGATGTACAGGGACGTGTCTGACTTGGCCTCCACAAAACCAAGTGCCAGGAGGAAGCAAACAAACCCGTGGTTCCATGCCCTAGGAGCCCGCTTGAGGCCATAGAGAGACTTGTTGAGCCGGCGAGACCATCTCGGAGGCCTGGAGGAGGCCACAAACCCACCGGGCCGACCGCAGCTGTCTCGGTGAGAAGACCATGCGAAAAGCATTCTTTACATCCACTGGGTGCACGGGCCAAGAGCGGGTGAGAGCGGAGAGCACGGTGCGGACGATGTGTGCTTCACCACCGGACCGAAGGTCTCATCATAGTCAACCCCGGGCGCTGAGTGAAACCCCGGAGTACCCACCGAGCCTTGTACCTCTCAAGTGTACCATCAGCTCGGCGCTTGTGGGTCCAGATCCACTTGCCGGTGACGACGTTGGCACCTCGCGGACGGGGCACCAGATCCCGTGTCCGGTTGGCGAGGAGGCCGCGTACTCCTCTTCCATCGCACGACGCCGGTGAGGGTGCGCCAAGGCCTCGCGGACGGAAGAGGTGCCGGAGAGATCCCCGTCTCGAGCAGTGGCGGGAGAGGCCTGCGGACGGACGCCCGCCTCGTCACCATAGGGTGAGTGTGACGAGGGTCCCGGTGAAGCAGCGGCGGGTGGTAGACCGGTGTGGTGACACGGGCACCCGTCGGTCGAGGCGGCGGCGATGGTGTCCCCGGCGGAGAGGAGGACACCACCGGCGGTGCAGGTGACCCTGGCGAGGAAGAGGTCACCGGCGGAGGCGGCGGTGGTGGTGGCTCAGGCCGGGCACGACGGTGGTAGACGTGCACCGGCTGGGCGAAGCGAGCCGGTGGCTCCTGAGGTGGCGCACGTGGCGCCTGAGGTAGCTCCGGAGGCGGTGGCTCCAGCCCCCCACCCCCACTCGGCCCCTCCATGGTCGAGTAGGGAGCAGGGTCGGGAGAGACACTGGCCGCCGGTGAGCTGGGGCACGACTCCGGCGGGAGTACGGTGCTAGAGTACCCTGCAGGAGACAAGCGGGAAAGGTGGCTCGACCACCGCGTCGTGGGAAACACGAGAAAATGTCAAGCTCTGTGGAGTGGAAGTGGTAGGAGGAGGGGTGGAGAAGGGGAAAACCGACTCATCGAACACCACATGGCGAGAGATGAGAACCCGACGGGAGGTGAGATCATAGCACCGGTACCCCTTGTGATCCGGGGAGTACCCAAGGAAGACACACAAGGTGGACCGAGGAGCCAGCTTGTGGGGAGCGGTGGCGGTGGTGTTCGGGTAGCACGCACATCCGAAGACCCTAAGGTGATCGTACCGAGGAGGGGTACTGAAGAGAGCGTGGTGTGGTGTAGGAGCTGGACAGGCAGCGGAAGGTAGGCGGTTGAGGAGGTATGTGGTGGTGTGTAGGCACTCAGCCCAGAAGCGAGCAGGAAGTGAGGCCTGGAGAAGAAGCGTGCGCATGGTGTCGTTGATGGTGCGAATCATGCGCTCAGCCTTGCCGTTCTGAGAGGAGGTGTACGGGCAAGACATGCGCAACTGGACACCGTGAGAGAGGAAGAATGCACGGGAGGTGGAGTTATCAAACTCACGACCATTGTCACACTGGACGGCCTTGATAGTGAGACCGAACTGTGTGGACACCCAAGCGAAGAAGTGGTGAATCGCAGGGAAAGCATCAGACTTCGCACGCAAGGGAAAAGTCCACAAGTAATGAGAAAAATCATCAACCACCACAAGATAGTATTTATAGCCAGAAATACTGAGTACAGGCGATGTCCACAGATCGCAGTGTACAAGATCAAAACGGTGAGCCGCATGAGAAGAGGAACTAGAAAAAGGAAGACGAACATGACGGCCCAACTGGCACGCATGACACAACTGCTCATCATGAACTCGAGTACAACGAATGTCTGAGCTATGACTAAGCTGCATTAGGGCATCACGTCCAGGGTGTCCGAGACGCCGGTGCCAGGTAGAAGAAGTAGTGGTGGCGAGGGCAGCTGACGAAGAAGGCGAAGAAGCCGGAAAGCGGAGAGTGTAAAGGGGCCCCGAGCTGTCACTGTGGAGAGCAGGACGCCGGTAGCCAAATCCTTCACAAGAAGACCGAAGAGTCAAACTCCACGAACAAGAGTTGTCACCGTAAACGGCGAATAGAAAGAAGATTGTGGACCATCGTGGGTGCAACAAGAACATCAGGAAGGCGAAAAGAGCCGCGGGCACCGGCGGTACCCACAGACGTGACAGGAAGACACGAGCCATTGGCGACCATGATAGACGAAGGGTGTGAGGAAGAAGGAGGAGAGGTAGACGAGAGTATACCGAAGTCCGGGGTGGTGTGGTAGGTGGCACCCGAGTCGGCGATCCACTCCGGGCCGACAGGAGGTGTCAAGCCCAAGGTGGAGAAGGAGCGCGCCAGGGCCTCCTGACTCCAGCCGGCCGGCCCCGGTGAGGTGCCGAAAGGTGTGCCCCACGGGGTCGCCGGGTGGAACGCCTGTGGAGAGAACGCCGGAGGGGCACCCGCGAACATGGCGGCCGGTGGACGAGGCTCGCCACCAGGTGCCTGGAAGGGCCACATTGCGATGCGCCCGGACCAGGGGTTGTTGTAGGAGGGCCAGGCAGCTGGAGGACGTGGCTGCTGCTGTGGAGCGCCACGGCCTGCTCCCCCACCACCACCACCCCCACCCTTGCCCTTCTTCTTCTTGCCACCATTGCCACCCCCAGTTCCCTGCCCGCGGCCCCCTCCACCCCCGCTTGGCCCGGTGGGAAGAGGGGCCAAAGGTGGGGTGTACGGTGCAGGTGGACGGGCCGGTGGAGTGGTGGCGAGAGCCGTGGAGGAGGCCGAAGAACCTGCAGCAGTAGAGAGAGACCCGGCGGAGGTGGATCCGCCTAGGCCCCCCAGTGTGAGCTCCTCCATGAGGAGGTCGTCGCGAACCTGCAGGTAGGTAGGGAACGGCCGCTGGCGAACGATCAACGACCGGATGTGGGCGTAGCGGTCGCTGACCCCGCGGAGGATCTGGAGGACGAGGGCGCGGTCCACGGGCCAGCCGAGGTCGCCGAGGGAGTCCGCCATCGCCTTCATCGTGCGGCAGTACTCCCCAACTGCAAGAGCGCACGTCGAGCTGCAGGGCCCTGGCCTCAGCATTGCCCTGAAACTGGCCTTCAATTGCCAGCCAGGCCTGACGAGCGGAGGGTGTGTTGCGGAGCATGTCCTGGAGCTCGGTGTTGACGGTGTTGAGGATCCAGGAGAGGACGATGCCGTCGAGGCGTAGCCACGACGCGCCTCGGACCCGGCCGGCGGCTCGGCAAGGACGTGGTCGTCCAAGGCGTAGCGACGCAGTGAGGATGACTCGGTCCCTCCGGCGGGCGTAGGAGGTCGACCCGGGGTCAAGGACGACCCGGATGAGCCGGCCAATGTTCGGACACCCCGGCCCGGTAGTGGAGTTGCGCGACGAAGGGGTCGGCCGGGTCGTGCCGGTCACCACGGTGGAGGTGGTGGGGTGGCCCGTCGAACCGGAGGAGGTGGCCGGGCAAGGTGCCGGAGGCTCGAGCGGAGCCGCCTCCGCCTCGGCAACTGGGCGAGCCAAGGTGGCGGCGGCGTCCGCTCACGCCGCGGTGCCCGGCGGCAGCTGAGACGCTCGCCTTTCGCGCGGCCCGCGCACGCGCGGAGACAAGGGCTGCAGCGAGGGCGGAGTCGGGCCGGGGAGCGAAGTGGTTGACCGGCGGCGGCGGGGGAAAGGTGAAGGAGCCCACTGCCCGACCACCTGTAGCGTTGCCCCCTGTCGCAGTCACAGTGGGCTGGGCATCCGAGGTGAGGACGTCGCTGCCGGTGCTCGGCGCCTGGAAGTAGACGACACCGTTGGAAGAGGATGGGCCGGTGGAAGGGGGTGGCATGCCGAGTCCTCCAGGGCAGCAGCGGCGCGGCGGCCCCGCGCAGCGCGCACGCTCGGCGCTGCCCGAGTCCGGCCGCGGTGGCCTCTGCAGCGGCGGCCCCGTAGGCGGCCGCGGCCGCAAAGATCGAGGCCGCGTGCGGGAGGGGGAGGTGAGGAGCACCGCGTCCTCGGCCGGAATCCCGCAGACGGCTCGGGGAACCTCCGCGCCCCATCCGCGCGCCCTGGGCCCGGCGACGGCCCCGTCGGCCGCTGTGGCCGAGCGGGGGGGATGGAGTTGGCGGCCGGGCGGCATGGCCGGGGCGGCGGCGGCGGAGGACGCGCCCGTAGCGGCTCCGTGCGGATCGAGGCGGCCGCGGCGGCGGCGACGGCGCCGCGCGCCCATGGCGCCGGCGCCGGCGGGAGCGCCGGCGACGCGTCGATCCGGCCGTGATGTGCGCCCGGGAGGAGAGGAGAGCGCGGGGGAACCGGCGAAAGTAGGGGGAAGGTGGAGGGCCGGCCGCCCGGCCATGGCGCGCGGCGCGCCGGCGACAAGCCGCCGGCGCGGCGGCCGGACGGGGAGGAACGGGAGAGAGTTCCTACCCTGCTGATACCAATATTCTCTCTCTTGATTCAAGGTAACCCTAGAAGGGTGTATATAGTTGCATACATGGGCCTTATGGGCTTTGCCTCATGGGCCTAATACATGTATATACTCCAACAATAAACAATAGTAGTAGAGAACCAACATCTATGATCCCAAATAAATACACCATGAAATTATATTTAAAAGTACATCTAATGATATATTAATTTGATCTCATAAACATATGTGGTTGTATCTATAAATTCCATCAACTTTAGATTGTTTCACTTAGATAATTCTAGAACTTAATTTACTTTGGGACAGAGGGAGTTATCTCTAAGACCACTAAATCAATTTACCATAATTTACTGGATTAGTTCAGATTCACAAGAGAAGACATAGACAATCACATAATGAGTAGAAGAATAGCACTAGAAAGTGTATAGATGTTTTTAAGTTACACTTCGCACCTGAGGTATCGTGATGATGGTTTGCCAAGGTGGAGATTGCATACAATTAGATTGGCAAGGGTTTCAGGATCTTTTGCATCCTACAATAATAGAAAATTAGAGTTACACAGTTACACCATGATGCATCACCAAAGAAAATGAAAATAAAAACAAATTTCACAAGTCATTGCTGCAAAACGTGTGTAATCAATGCAAACCTTGTTCAGCGCTTCAAGCAACAGAGTCTCGGCCTCCTCAAAGCTTCCCATGTGCATACAGCAGACTGCCTTTCCATTTAGAACCATCCCTGTCAGAGGGTACTTTTCAGCAAAGTCTTGGAATATGAGATAAGCTTCACGGATCTTAGAGCCACCCTGCAACCATAAAAGATGATGTCAAAGCACATGTTTCTGGACCATTGCAGAGATGAAACTTCAGTATGTCATAACATGGGACTGTGAAATTACTTACAACAGCAATGCCCAGCCATGCGTTTGCAAGTTGTGTCAGTGTATGGTCTTCATCAATTTGTTGCATGATCTTCAATTGCTTCTCAGCATAGTCTGAACGATGCATCTTGATGAAGATCTGGACATTCAATGCATGCCTATAACCAAGTGCAAGTCACATCAACAAACAGCTTAAGTTTGATGGACGCTGGATGTATTAAAGATGCTGCTCAAAACACCAAGCTTCACAGTGAATTTACAAATCAGCAATGTCAGAAACTCAGAATTGAAACCAGTAAAGCAATATCATAGCTTCAAATCAAAGAACACTTAAAAAAATGAATATCTGTCATTGATCCTACCAAAAGGAAAAGCAGTAAAGCAACGTCTAAAACTCTAAATAGCCCAACTCTAAAGCGTCACAATTTCAACAACATGAACATAATAACATCTAGTCATGGAAGGCTCGAAACTCTAGCGCTTTAGCAAAGGAAAAGCTTCGAACCACATCAAGGAGGTAATGAACAGTGTAAAGGAAATTATAGTATTTGAATCTACTTTTTTTATTAGTAAGATTTTCAGTTGCCCACACAAGAAATAAACTTGTACACTTGCTGTATGGCAATCAAAATTCATCGAACATTTGCAGGTGTCCAACCTCATCCATATGTTTCCGTACTGAAATTCTACACCATCAAAAGATTGAGGGAAAAGGTAAACATAGTAACATACAAATCCAGAGTTCCTCCAGAGTGTGTGTGCTTGAGAGCCTCATTGTAGTCTTGCTCATGCATAAATATAATTCCAGCAATCAATCGCAGAACAGGATTGCTTCCGATTGCTGAATCGCTCAACCATTCCTTGAGACTGGAGATAGCACCTTCCTTCAGGATTGAATAAAAAAAAATATAGAAGTCATTTCAGACTATCATAGAAATAAAAAATAGTAAAGGTTTGAACATCAGAAGCGCCTTTAAAGTGCAAAACAGACACATACATGCACAGAAATTAGGTGTTTGTGCCACCTGAACTGCTATCTCAATACTATAACCAAATTATAAGAAAGATAAATCATTGCACATAATATTGGTCCACCTGTGTCTCATATGAGTAATCATCAGATGTAAAGTTTTAGTACAGGTCCTCAAGGAACACCATATGGTCAAAAATATAATTTTAGTTGATATACAAGCAGTATGTGTTTCACAAAGAGTGGCATTTTATCAATTTTATCAACTGTTATAAAGATCACAAGTTAAATAAGTAAATATGTGCCTTTATTATATGGAAAACATGTATGCAGTTTGTAACTTTGCCCAGTTAGACTCCCACCCTGCACCCACCCAGGCACACAGGGTCACCCTGAGATTTAGATAAGTGGACTTCACACTTTCTAAACTTACAAGCAGCACACATCATTGGAGGAGAGATCATATGCCTAGGCACACACAGGTTGCGACAATGATTTGAAAAGGTCCAACACATCTGATGAGCTGATTGCGTTGAGAAGTTTTAACTGAATCGTATTTCCAATGCTATATTGTAGCAATCACATTGTCAACCCTATGCCTTAGTGGGAAGGGGAGGGAGAGGGTAGTTTCTAATATCAGTGTAGAAATGATGATATGCATTATTTATTGTATGATGATTGTTGCTCTTACAGAAACCAAGCAAAAACAAAAATACAGGATCATAGTACCAATGGCGCAAATGAGCTCAAGCTCTCAACTAAAATGGCAGTAGCAACCGATCATCAACATGTCACTCCGTAACCTCTAGCAATGCACAGGATCTAACCCAGACCAGACTACTTAGTTTAGCAGTGACAGATCTAGCCCTACTATCACAACGACTCCCAACCCAACGACCCAGATCCAGACCAGCAGAGCACGACCAGGACCAGATCAGGGGCGACACAGTTCAGATCCAGCGCGCTAACCTTGTCTCCGGTGAGGTACAGCGCGAGCAGCTTCACGGCCTGCAGCGAGGTCGCGGCCGACGAGTCGATCTCGCTGATCACCAGCTGCACAAACACAGACAGACACGCGCCCACCTATCAGAGCCGGAACCAAGTGCGGCGAGCTAGCGGCGAGGCGGATGAATTCGAACCTGGTAGGAGCCGAGGGCGATGTAGGAGCGGAAGACGATGGCGTCGCGCTCGGCGGCGGCGTCGGCGTCCAGGCCCGGGACGTCGCTGTTGTTGATGGCCGCCTGGTAGGCTCCCAGGTGGAAGAGGTTCCGCAGGTTGAAGAGCAGGTCGGGGGAGGCCATCGCTCTCCGGCGGCGGTGGACGGCGGCGAGGAGGCGCTGGTGGTGGTGGGAGAGAGATCCGGAAGGGTGGGTGCTCTCGAGGTCGAGGCTCGACTTCCGCTCTGTCGTCTCTTCGGTTTGGTGATTCGAGTTGCTGCGCGAGGACGGAGGAGAATGGAGTTGTACTTGTAGTTGGGCTCTAGTTGGGCCTTGGGTGGAGACAATTGAGCCTTGAGTGCGGCACAAAGCCTGATATCGTGCTTCCCCGACCGCTACGCACGAATACGATGCGGCCCAACTAACCACAAAAAGACGGTTTTCTTTTAAAAAATATTGCTCTATTTTTTTCGGAAATAAACTTTCTATATATATCGCCAATTGAGATGGCAAGATTAAGAACTCACCAGTTCAACAGGCTTAGTTCCCATTCCGTCAAATCAAATGGGAAGATTCCCCTCTTCGTGTGGTGTACTTTTAAAAAAGAGTAAAATGCGCAATCTCAAACTATTGCGCTATTCTCATCTGTGCACTTAAACTATCAAACCGATCACCTGCATTCGATCTATGCCGATGCACAACAAAGGTCCAAAACTTGCCACGTCATTGCCAATTTTTTTTAAAAAGACCCTATCTATTTTTTCTTTCTCGCAACTAAGTCCAAGAAGAGCAAGGCACGGCGACGAGCAGAGTACGAGCAGGAGCTCGCGCAGGTGTACGCCGGGTGGAGCCACGCCGTGAGGACCCGTGCGAGGTCTCGAGCACCGTGCTCAGCCATGGCGTTCGGGGACGCGTTCATGGACAAGCAGGTCGCGTCGGGGCACAAGGCGGCCGGACGGCTATCCGCCGGTCACCGCGGGCACGCGGGCGGACCTCGGCATGTACGAGGCGCTCGCCGATGTGCAGTCGGAGCTAGAGGTGCTCTTCTGCGACAATGACGCGAGGGAGTTCTTCGCGTGCGAGGTCTCGACCACCGTGCTCAGCCATGGACGAGTAGGCTGCACGACGGATGGTGCGCGGGCGGCGTAGCCCCGAGATGGTCCACACACGGACGAGCCGCTGCCGCGGCCACGCATGTGTGCGAGCACGCACTGCCGCCGCCTCTGCGGGCGCGCTGGCGAGCCGCTGCCGCAGCCATGCATGTGTGCGAGCAGGGGCCGCCATGGCGCCACTACTTCTGCGGGCGGGCGTGCGAGCCACTGCCGTCGCGATGCGTTCGTGCGTGTGTGTGCATTCACCTCAAGAATCTGCATGACACCAACGAACATGACGAGCGCATTGATCTATTACTACTTCAACCAAGCAATCGTGGTGGAAGGCATTGATCTGTTACGTACTTCAACCAAGCAATCGTGGTGGAGTTTGAGCACGGCGGGTCCGGCGGTGGAGAAGTTCCTGTACTGGGCGGTGAAGTTGGCGATGACCTGTTCGACCGCTGGCGTAGAAGTCTAGCGCCAGTCGGTGCCGCTCGAGCGCCCGCCTACTCCTGCCGAGGACGTGGCCACCGCCGCCAGCGCGGAAACGACTGTGGCTCCCTGCCACCAGGAGCGATCTCAGATCAAGGTAAATTAGCTTAACGCACTACATGCATGCCGATCGCTGCACCTCTGATTGCACTGCGTCATGGAGATCATTACAGTACCTTCTATCTTTTCCCCCCTTTGTTTCGTATGTTTCCGGCAACCCAGGAGCGTCATGAGAACTCGCTGCTCAAACCCGAGCTGCTGAAGCTCCGGGAGCAGAACCGCGTCATGCGAGAGCTCATCAAGAAATTGAAATCCTCACGCAAGCCTGTAGCGTTGCCGCCGCCACGAACACCGAAGAGCAGATGCTGCGCCTGGAGAACGCCAGGCTCGAGTGCCACGGGACATGCCGATGAGGGACGACGACACGACCAGTGCAAACGCATGCGCACGGGCGAGCTCTGCCCCAGCCAACGCGTGCGCACGGGCGAGCTCTGCCCCAGCCACCGCGCCGGCGCGCGGGCAAGCTCCGCCCCGGCCACTACGGGCGCCGGCGAGCTCCGCCCGAGCCACCGCGAGCGCGCAGCTCCCCTGCGGTGGCCCTGGCGCTGATGCGTGGTGGTCTGCCTCTTCCCTGTGGTGGACCGACGGCTCGCCGCGGCTGCCTGGAGTTAGTTGCGAGAAAGATAAAATAGATAGGGTCTTTTTAAAAAAATTGGCAATGACGTGGCACGTTTTGAACCTTTGTTGTCATCAGCGATAGATCGGATGAGGATAGTCGGTTTGATAGTTAAATCACCAGATGGGAATAGGCTCGATAGTTTAGATGCTTAGGATTTTACTCTTAAAAAAAAAAACATAATTTTCAATATGAGCTCTCCGATGGAGATGAAACGAGCTCGATAAATATACAGCTTTGCATTTGCAGTTCATAGCATTTACTTATAAGCCATCTTGTCTATCCCTACAATTTTTATGTAGATTTTATCTTCATGTGAGTTCATACAAAAAAGTTACAATTATTGTAAGATATGATATACTCGACTGGGTAAAATCGTGGCTATTTATTCACTTTCCTCACTATGTTAGAGAAACTATATCTTAAACTCCTATAAACTATATTTTTTCTATATGATTGCGTCGAAAAATAAAACTCAGGGTAATCATTTTGAAGTTTGAAAAAAAAATGGATGAAGAGAATTCATTTCTCTCGCGCTATAAAGAGAGCGCCAGCTCGGAGTCATTGCGCCGTCTTCGCCGCCAATCGCAGCACCGTTACGACTCTGCTTCTCCGCTCTCCACTCTCCAGTCCAGCTCACCGGCCGCCACCTCCGCCGCTGGTCCGCGAATCAAGCCGCCGCGGCGCAACGATCATGGCACCGGTGGAGGCGGAGCAGCACCCGCGGAGGGCGCTGGCGCTCGCGGCGCACGACGCCTCCGGCCGCCTCTCCCCCATCTGCATCTCGCGAAGGTACGCCTACGCCGCGCGCTCTCGCGGGCGGCGCTGGCAGCTCGCCGTAGCCAGACGCCGTCCCTGCTCGATCTGTCCCTAGTGGTGTGGCCTCACTCAATTGCGATTGATAGTGTGGCTCGGCATGGAATCGAGTGCGTGCAATGCAGGATTAGTAAACGGACGCGCGCGTGAAATCTCGCGGGTGTTGCTGGATGTTTTTGCCTCCCACGCGCTTTCTCCGGCCGAGAAAGTGCAGTTAATTTGGCTTGGTTTTGGAGTTGAGGTGCACTGTAGTCTGTAGGATTACTAAAGGCCAAAGCGATGGGGGCGAGTAGGATCTTTGCCTAGTTGTCGGGACTCGGGAAGAGGGTTTTCCAGTTCCACTGCGAAATTGATATTCTGAATTCTTGTTAGCGTCAATCTGCACCTGCACTCGAAGCATACTTGTGGGTTGTTTAGAGCTAAAATGTAAGCTCTTTTTTATCTATCAGTTTCTGGTTAAGAGTTTATCTTCAGTAGTGTTTACGATTGAATGTATCATAACAATATACTGTATGCACGAGCTTATGTGCAAACAAACAAAAATTGGTAGCAATCCTCAGCCGGATGGCTTATGTTAGTTATGTGTCGTCTGCTGTATACTTTCTCACGGCTCCAGCATTTCTTGTCAGTCCTTCTATTGCGAAATAAACCACTGTAAAATCTCTCCTACAGAAAATAACAATGTTTAAGCTCGTTGAGGTAGGTTCCATACACAGCAGCAGTCAGTCCTGACTTGCCAGGGAATGGAGATTGCGATTAGTGGTAAATTGGTGGCAGCTCAATTGTAGCCTGTAGGCGTGCCAGATCTGATCGGATCTCAACGGCATGTACCCTTTCTTAAAAATCCTTTGCTGGTGATGGTGCATCAATGCACAAGGTGACAACGCCATTCCTCCTCCTGCAGGAATTTATTGGTGAGCCCACTCCTCGCAGTTAACCATCACCCGTTCTCCTCTCTTCATTGTACGCAGCATTTCTGGTTAGAGGTTGCTACCGTCGCAGTCACCATTCCCTTCCCTTGTGGAGCCTCTCCATCCACCTCCTAGTGATAGACTCATACAGTAGTAAATAAATAAATAAATGCCCATCACTAGCGTTGGTCCGTGCATGGATGGATCATGTGTTTCAAGTTTCAACCCCTGTAGGGCCTCACATCACATGGAGAATCTATGTGAGTAGTGAGCTGTGTCCCTGTTCATATTCATGTATGCTAGTATTTTTTTTTTCTATCTTCCCTCTGTGATGACAAACGTCTCAATAAGACCAACATTATCCATAGTGAGACTGAAGATGATGATGTATTGAAAACGGGTCCACGAGGTGGTTGCAGTGCATACTTGCATCTGTGCCATGGGTGTTGAAGTCATTACCTGCAGATTTTGTCTGTGCAGCAGAAGCAGTACTGGCCTTTCCAGATTTTCACAACCAGCCAACAATCTGTGTGTTGCTGACACGGCTGCCTGCTTCTCTCTGTGCTAGCTCGTCTTCTGCAATTACTATTCTATAATGATGTGTTTCTTTCTCGAGTACTATTACTGTTTGTTGGTGATTGGCGAAACTGTGCATTCTATTTCAGCTAAAACTATGAAATCATATATGGAAGGTTAAAGGTTTTCCCTTAATCCTTACAGAGCAGCAGTTTGATTTGATTCGAATGGACTGTTTTAATTCTAATATAAGAGGTAAAAATGAAAAGTGTGGCTGTCTACACACATGGAGTAGTGTCTGGCAGGGGCTCGGGGCATTTCTTTTCTTCTTGCCTTGGAGCCTCAGCGCAAGCAGTAGGTGTTGGTTTCTTGGTCGAGGTTGTTTTTTTGCTGAAGTATAAGGCGCAAATGCTTTTCCAGACTCATGGGTGAGTTTTGTAAGGATTTTTGCCCCTTATTTTCTCCTTAATACAAACATGAGTCTTTGAGAAAAAGACATGGACCAGTGAAAATCTTGGATATGAAGTTGAGTTGGGCACTTTACTGCCCTGTGGTCTAGAAACATGGACATGAAATATTTTCATTTGAACATGATTAAGTAGTCTCTTTTTGTGTGGGGAAGTCACGACCATATGTGTTTAAATCTGAATAAGCAGAATGGGATTGTTCCATGAGAAGATGTTTTATACCTTGGCACCTTGCCATTATGCAGGGACACTGGAGATGATGATGTTGCCATACAGATACTGTACTGCGGGATATGCCACTCTGACCTGCACACCATCAAGAATGAGTGGAAGAATGCCAACTACCCTGTTGTTCCTGGGTAAGGATTCTCATGTCTTGAAAAGAGTTACTACTTCATAATTCCTTTTTTTTAAGACTTCATCAATTCTAGCTGCCCACTGCATACTTGCATGATGCCCACTCTGACTGAATCTTCGTTCAGGAGGAGAAAAAACAATATCCTCTCTGAATGTGAGATAATACTACACCTTGCACAGTTGCACGAGGTCATCTCAAATTCTTTAGCTCTCTCATGGTCTCACCTTTAACAGAGGTAACTCTGATTGGTTGCTCTGAGCACATACAATGCTGACGGGTGGATGCAGGCATGAGATCGCTGGACTGATCACTGAGGTTGGCAAGAATGTGAAGAAGTTCAACGTCGGAGACAAGGTTGGCGTCGGGTGCATGGTCAACACTTGCCAGTCCTGCGAGAGCTGTGAGGAAGGACACGAGAACTACTGCTCCAAGATCATCTTCACCTACAACTCCCATGACAGGGACACCACCGTCACCTACGGTGGCTACTCTGACATGGTCGTCGTGAACGAGCACTTTGTCATTCAGTTCCCTGATGGTATGCCCCTTGACAAAGGAGCGCCACTGCTCTGTGCTGGGATAACTGTGTACAACCCCATGAAGTACCATGGGCTGAATGAGCCCGGCAAGCACATTGGCGTGGTTGGCCTTGGGGGGCTTGGGCATGTCGCTGTGAAGTTTGCAAAGGCGTTCGGGATGAGGGTGACTGTGATCAGCACGTCCCCAGAGAAGAGGGAGGAGGCTATGGAGACGCTTGGTGCAGACGCCTTTGTTGTTAGCAGTGATGCTAATCAGATGAAGGTAAGAAATGTTGGTTGGCTTGGCTTCATGGGACTTAGTCCAATTAAGGGATAAATTGGATGAACAAAAATACTCATGTTCTAGTTGACAAGGACCACTGTGCATTGCATTATGAGTAAACGAACTATTTATCATATGTTAGAGTGCAACTTCAGATCTCTATCAATGGTAGAATCATTGGTGAAGTATTCACGTATGTATTTTGATCTGTACTTTTACAGGCTGTGAAGGGAACAATGCACGGCATTATAAACACGGCCTCTGCAAGCATGTCCATGTACGGTTACCTTGCTCTCCTCAAGCCCCAGGGCAAGATGATCTTGCTTGGCCTGCCTGAGAAGCCTCTGCAGATCTCTGCCTTCTCTTTGGTTACTGGTAAGTTTGTTTCTGAGTTCCGATACAGTTGCAGAGATCGCTTCAACAATTGCACGCGCTAGTGCATTTCATCATTTGATGAAAAGATGGCAGTACCCATACATCTTGCACAGTGGTACTCTGATGATCTTCCATGGCGGTGAATGTTAAGCAGTGTTGTGGCAATCTGTGCATACAGGCGGCAAGACCATGGCCGGGAGCTGCATGGGGAGCATTAGGGACACGCAGGAGATGATGGACTTCGCAGCCAAGCACGGCCTGACAGCGGACATCGAGCTGATCGGCACTGAAGAAGTAAATGAGGCCATGGAGCGCCTCGCCAAGGGCGAGGTCAGGTACCGCTTCGTCATCGACGTCGGCAACACCCTCAGCACGGCGTCACTAGCGAGCTCACCGGTCCCAGCTCTGTAGCTAAGACACCTGATTCCAGCTTGGATCAACAAATGCTCACCTAAACATATTGTTGTGTCGATATATCGTGCGATAAGTGAAGTATATTTGGAATAAAAAGGAACCTCTATATAGCAATTTAAAAGCAAGTAATACTATTTGTCTCAAGCATCATGTCCATGCCACTTATATACTATAAATATACGCTGACGCTCTTAAGCAGCAGAACAGAACCATACACTCATTTGCATTCTCTCTTTTCCCACATTTAGAAACTTTGAATTCCACATTCACGAAGCTTAGTATACAAACACATTTCAGCTTGCAATGTTCAAGCAACAAAGCCTGTCGTGTCATCACCTAGACATGCCAAGGGATCTTGGAATGGACAGGGACCGGACCTCTGGCGCCGAACTTGGAAACATCACGTTGAGCCTGTGCATCAGGACGTCGGCCTTGGATGGTATCTCATTCAGGAGGAACTGCTGAACGATTGGCTTCTTGAACCACTCCAGTACAGAGTCGCCAGGTGCCCGCAAGACGACTTTGCTCACCTCAAAGGGTGACTCCAGCGACGCCAGCACTTGTGCCACCACCATCTTCAATGTCGGCCCTGTCACTAGCTTGATGCGCCGTGGCACAACCCCATAGTAGAGCATCCGCTTCCTGAACCGATGCAGTGTGTGCACAGTCGCCACGAGAGCTGCACCCACAGATAAGCTACGGACATCCAGGGACCAGGCGATGTGCTGGTCAAAGACGATCGCCTTGGCGAACAGCTTATTCTCATAGGCGACCTTCCACACACAGCGGGCACGGTTCATCTGCCCCATAAGCACCAGGTAGTTGAGCAGGACGTTCACAAAGTACCTGGCTGCGCTCTCCTCGTTGTCGTAGTCGATGCCCTGGAAGAACTCGCGCACAAACGAGAGCACAGGCTGCTTCCGCTGCTCCGGACCAGTGAACAGCCCACACATGAAGTCATGCGCCTTGTGCTTGCTGGCGCTCAGGATGTCCATGATTGCACGCTCGCTGCTCTCGTCCTGGCAGCGCACCAAGTGCGCAAGGATGGATGTGTAGAGAATCAAGTCCACCTTTGCTGCCCCGGCGACATATGCCTCAAGCAACGGCCGCGCTGAGTCATACAGCCCCGTCTTCATGCAAGACTCAAACAGCTGCCTTATGATGAAGTTGTTGGTCCTTATGCCAGCCGATCCCATGAACCGCAGCCACCGGAGTGCAAGGTCAGTCGAACCATCCTTGATGTAGATCATCAGCAGGTCACTTGCTGTCACCTCTATCGGGAAACCTGACGCCTTCATCTCCAGCAGCACCTTTGCAGCCAAATCCAGCAGGCTCTTATTTGCCAGCATCGTGAGCAACGCTGTAAAAGTGCTAAGCCCAGGTCTTGTCCCTGCATTCGCCATGGAGTGATACAACCGCATTGCTGCATCCACCTGCCCCGCCGAGGCATGCATTTCCACCAGACAGGCATATGTGGCCGGCGTAGGGAAGAAACCAGACTTCTCCATGTCACCAAACAACTTGGCGGCCATGTCCAACCTTCCAGACCGTGCATTGGCCTCGACCAACATTGTGTACAAGCCGAAGCTTGGTCGGAGCCCTCCCCTCCTCATCTCCTCCCAAAGCTCCATCCCAGCATCTAGTTTCCCAGACCTCATCAGCGCCTCCACCATGGCAGTGCTCACTGCAGTGCTCACCCGATGCCCAACTGCCACCATCTCTCTGTACATCCCCATGGCCGCATCAAGCCTCCCTGCCTTTGCCAGCACGTCCACCATCACCGAATACACGCCCACCGGCGCCCGCCCAATTCCCTCTCTTTGCTTCATTTCATCGAACATCTTGCGGGCGGCGTCGATCCTTCCAGCGCGCGCCAGCGCAGGCACCGCGAGCTCGTACGTGCCCTCGTCGAGGGCGCAGCCCGAGGTCGCCATTTCGTCGAGCACCTCGAAGGCCTTGAAGGCGAGGCCCCTGGCGAGCAACAGAGAGAGGAGGGCGTTGTAGGCAGGCGTCTCGAGGCCCCTGAAGCTGGCGTCGCGGAGGCGCTTGAAGCAGTAGAAGGCCGGCTCGAGGAGGCCGTGGGTGGCGAGCGCGGAGACGACGGCGTTGAAAGTCCTGGGGAAGGCGGCGAGGTCGGGGAGCGCGAGGGTGTCGTCGAAGAGCGCGAGGAGTTCGGAGGAGTGAGTGGCCGGCGGGAGGCGCGCGGCGAGGAGCGAGGACAGGTCGTCGGAGGGGACGAACCACGGCTGGAGGCGCGCCCACGCGACGAGGGAGACGAGCGGGACCGGGTCGGAGGCCGGCAGCGAGGAGGCCGCGAGGAGCAGCAGCGCGGGGTCCGGCGCGGAGGGCAGCGCGGAGAGCGCGGCGGTGAGGGCCGCGCCCGAGCGGTGGCGGAGCGCGAGCGCCGCGAGGCGGGCCGCCGCCGCGGGGCGCGGGAGAGGGTGCGCGGAGCCGCCGGAGAGGATGGTGGGGTCGGCGCCCGGCACGGCCCGCCGCGCCCCGCGCGCCGAGGAGAGCAGCGCGCCCGACTCGTCCAGGTACTCCACCGTGTCCGTCCACTCAGGATCGGGCGGGGGCGGCGGCGGCGGCGGCTCGAACGAGAGTCGCCTCGCTAGGGGTAGGGAGAGGGAGACGCCGCCGCCGCCGCCGCCGCGGAGGCGGGCGCTGCGCGCGAGGCCGACGCGGAGCAGCATCCCTTCTGCTGTCTGGCTCGGTGGTTTGGTCGCCGCCGGTGGACGAAGGAAGTCGCCAACGGCAAACCGATCCGGCGGCCCAGATTGCAACGGGCCGTCCATCCCGCGAATGAGCGGGCTAGCCCAAAGGAACTTTTGGCCCATTCTAAATCGGCCTGCTGTGTTTGTGGTCCAGTCTCCGTCTCTCCTTCTCCTTCCCCTCTCCGATCCAATCGACGGCTCTGCTCCCCGTCGCTTCCTTCCGTCTCTCGGCGTCGAATCTCCTCCGCCCACCGAGCACACTCTACTAGCCGCTCAGAAGGAGTTCTTCCGGGATTGGAGCCGTTGCTGCCATCACCTCTGCTGGGGCGGCGTCGAGCGGAGACCCAATCGGAAATCGAACTGACTTCGCCTTTTGTTGGTAAGAAATCCTGTAGCCTGTTTCGCAGGATCCCTTCTCCAATGATCTAGTCTAAATCTTTCTGGCTGTGATTCTAGTGACGATTTGCTTGTTTTATGTGTGCGTGCGTGCTCTAAAGCAATTTAGTCTCTAATTTTGGGGCTCTAGCTGAACTGCGGGTATCTGTACGTTGATTTCAGCTTTCCCCAACCGGAGAAGCAATGTCAGGAGTGATCACAAAGTTTGCGGTGGCATCCATGGTGATGTGGATGGCCCCGGTTGCGATCGTGTACGGGTTCTACTACCAGGTGTTTCCAGGTTCGGCTTCTGTTCCTGTTTTCATTGCTGCATGGTGACTCCATCTACTATGTTCAGATGCAGACATGCAGTACATAGATTTCATTTGGTAATGGTAGTTTTTTCTTAATTTCAGGTGTGAGTCAGATGTCATCCTCGGCACAGACACTCGCTAGCGGGTTCCTGGCTGTGATATCAGTTAATCTGGTGATCGGCTTTTACATATTCATGGCGATGAAGGAGACCCCACACCAAGAGCCACAGCCAGATCCCACCTTCCTGGCAAACGCCAAAGCGAGTATCGACCAGGCAACATCCTCTCAAGTGAGTGATGATTCCAGGGGGAAGGGAAAGGTTGAGTAAGCTGTAGCATGTTGGCTTAGGAGGAATAGTTGTGCTATGCCATCATACTGCACTGCAACCTTTTAAAGATCATAGTTTTGCTGTAAATCTTGACAGTTATGGTTATGGAGCAATATGAAGTCAAACCTTTTTACCTATTTGATATGGAAACAGTGTTCAATGTTACTTTAGTTAGGATGCTCATTGGAACTACGCTGGTTATATCTAGTTCCTTTTTGGTTTGTTGGTTTGATTCTTTTTAAGCATGTGCCTTGAACACACATATGCTGATATGTGGTGCCGCTCTGGTTTTTTGTGTGATAAAATCTATCAACATAGTTACTGGGTGATATTTGTTATATTTGCTTCAATATGGATATTTTTCTGTGCACACTGGTAACCTTTATTAGCTCTGGTCCAACTTGTTATTGATGATTGCTATAATGTTATTGTTCCGTAAGGAGAAAAATTACTTACCTTGAAGTACATATGAAAGTTGGTATGGTTGTTAATTGCAACACCTTGTTTTTTTTTTTATCTTTTGACCTATAGCAACCTCCAACATGAAAACTTTATTATATGATAGATGGGATTTTGTTGAAAAATGCTGTGTGGTTCTATTCAATAGCCTAAATGTGCATAAGCAAAGAAGAACCTCATGCACAAGAGGCTAATCACAACAAAGTAATGTATACATCCTGTAACATCCTAGATGTTAATTGCAACTAAAACTTGATTTTAGAATTTTATTAAGGCCTAATTATCGAGCATCATGGCATTAATGCATTCATGATTTAATATTGTTTTTAATGTGATGTTTTGTTTTACTTATGAAATGATGCTTGTGATTGCTAATGACCGATTAGCTAGTGTAGAAATTAATCGAGTTCAAAATTCGTTTCGAAACCTGTTTTCGAAAACCCTATTTATCCCCTTTTCTCGTATTTTAAAATCTACAAAGGATTTGGGGTTGGTCCAAAAAGGAAAATTGTGGATCTTGATGAGAGCAACAAGGTTGGTAAACAAAATCTTTCAAGTTTCCAAAAAGAATTTCAAATGATTTGGAAAAGACTACTTTCCGACAAACTTGTCCCCTTTTGAATTTTAGTTCATATTTCAAAAACTATGCATATTTTGGGAAAACACTTTTTGGAGAAAATGTGTGGTTTGAAAAGATGCACATTCCATAGTTTTGGAGATTTTCAAGTTATTTAGAAAAATCAAAAGATTTTAGCATATATTTTATTCTAGGGTTTTGTCCCCTTTTCAAATTTGTTTTCAAACTCAAATTTCTGTTTGGAATTTGAATTTCTTCTAGTTGAGAAAGTTGTAGATTTTGAAAAATTAGCTAGGGTTACTTTTTGGACTTTTTCGAGTTCAGTTCAAATTTTTGGAGTTATTGGCAATTTTCCGAAAATACCCCTCTGCTGACGTCAGCATCGTCTTCTTCCCCTCACTGTCGCCACCGTCGCCGTGTCTTCGCCGCCATGCCGGCTTGTCGCCGCCGACCGCCAGCTTGCGCTCGACGGGGAGCTTCCTTGCCGCGCGTCGACCATCCCCATGAGCCGCTAGGCCGCCTTAATGGCCAAGGGGGACAGCTCCCCTTCTCCCTCCCCGTTCCACGTCGCCGTTGGCCGTACCGGCATCCGCCGTGGCCAACGCGCGCCTTCTCGCGCTGGGACGCGAAGCTGAGCACCTGGACGCCTTCGCGAAGCCCCTGGCCACTCCTTCAGCTCGCCATTGCCCTATAAATGCCCCAGCCGGCCGCCGTTCTTCTCTTTTTCTCCTTCCCGGCCGCCATCCATCGCCGCCGCCCGCCGTCGAAATTCGCCACCACCACTCCATCTTCGTCCGCTTGCTCTTGCACACTGCATCGCCTCAACCTTGCGCATCGTTTGCACCCGCTCGCGCCGCCCAATTTCGCCCAGAGCGTCCGGCCGCCGTCATCTTCTCCATTGCCGGCCGCAACGCCGCCGAGCTCGACCCGCACGCCGACGACCTTGCTCCGCCCCGTCTCCGGTCTCATCCTCTAGTTCAGAAGAACCGCGGTGAGCTTCTGGTGCTAACCCTACCCCCCAATTGAGCTCTACCGGCTCCTCGCCGCCGGCGCGTCGCGCGCAGCGCCGCCGTGACCGCCATGGCCGGCGGTGAGCTCGTCGCCATACCCTAACTACCCCATTAGCTACCTCAATCGATTCGCCTAGTCATAAGGGTCACGATGGTGCCTCTGCCGTCGCCCGAAACCTCGCCGCCGGCGAGGAATCGCCGGCGAGGCCATCGCCGTCGTCGACCCGGCCTGTTGGGCCAAGTTGGGCCGGCCTGCTCCTTGCTGGGCCGGATCCCAACAGTACTGAGCCGAGTCGGGCTGAAGTCGGCCCAGTTATCCTTTTTCTTTTTCTTTAGCTTTATTCTTTTTCAGAAATGATTATTTAGAGCTGATTTTGCTTTATTCATATCTAATTATTGGTAGCTCCAAAAATTCCAAAAATTTTTGTGTATGCTCTCTGTCATGTGCTTGATTTTAGAAAAATATTAGATGCCTATTTTGGTTATGTTTTGTATGTTCAAAAATTAGCCTCTTTAATTGAAAAATGCTCTTTCTTTTATTTTTAGTTATTTATTTATTCTTCCAAAAATCTTGAAAATTATTTTATAGTCATCTTAGGATATGAGAGGCTTAAGTTTAATTTTTGGGATTTATTTGTCAACCTTTTGTTTTGTCTTTATTTTATGCTTAGTTATTTAGTAGATCTTTAATTAATTATTAGGCCATAAGGATTTAGAGTTTGAGTGTTTTGAGAGTGATTGAAGACCTTAGGTCATTGATCTTAATGGCCTTTGGCACTTTAATTAGTTGTTTGTGCTCTCTTGATCAAGTCATTAGGGTTTAGTCGATGTATTCTTGTATGAATTATCTTGATCTGCTGGTTATCGTAACTAGAGTGGCTTCACCTGTGTAACCCTAGGTTTTGTTTAGTGTTGTTAGAATACAACTTTATCGTGAAGGAAAGTTGTACTCAAGTCTATGGTCTTGTTAAGTCATCCTTAATGCATCATGTCATGAGCTCAATATTCTAAGTATGCATCATTAATTGCGTGTAGTTGTTCGAGAGTGGGGTGGATCGTGTTGATCGAAGTTCGGGAGGTATCATCCGACAACGATGTTCGAGGAGATTATCCACCAATGATAACAAGTCAATTCTCTTGATGTTGGTGCTATACATCCACGGTGTTGATGACAAGTCTCACATTCGGAATCTAACTTCACTGCAACACAGGCAAGCCCCGGAGCATGCAACCTACTTCTATTTCTGCAAATATTTTACACCTTAAGTCTAGTGTAATGTGCATTAAGTAGTAGGAGTTGATTGATACCGTTACCGCATAACTTCCTTGATCTACTTTTATATCATGATATCCACTAGTATGTGTAGGTCGATTCCCTATGCTTATTCATGCTTAGACTTCGGTAGTAGTTGTAGGTGATAATTTTAATCATGAGTTACCAGTTTATATTTGTTTCTCTAGACCTAAAGATGGTTCACGAGAGCATATGAACATGGTGATAAGAAATTGAGACCGGTCGGGTAACTTGCATCGAGAATGGAGTCTTGATGTAGTGTTTCCGCTTGTGTCGTTAAGGACCGTTCGTTGTTGGCCCTTGGATCAAGACCTTGCAACTACTCACATACCGCGGGGCAAGTTCTTGCTTAGGAGATTTCATTACTAGGACGGCAAACCCACGCAGGAGTGGTGAGATGGCGGGAGTAAGCGGATACCCTCGGGGACAAGGTCTCGGGTTCGAGGGACCGTATTCTCGGGTGGCGTGGAAGCCGCGGCTAGTTTTGTGACATCGAAGCTAAGAATTGATATAATTGTGGACGAGAGTCTCTTTATATCGTGTGTTTAGGAATCCTCACTCGAGTAAATCGTTTCGAAATGTCGTGCTCCTCGGTTATGGAGACTTGATTCTCGCACACCGCATCGTAGCATTCAAGCGAAATATGAAAGAATTGGTTCATGGTGGACTCTTGGTTTCGAGGAAGGAAGGGCAAATTTGAAGGATAATTTCAAGTGTAATGCCTAATATGATTGCCGCAAATAGAACGGGTGCTAATCTAGCTTTAGTAGGTTGAATTAAGCGATGCTTTTATCTGTTTAAAACATTGAAAGTAAGGTTTCAAGATTAGTAATGCATTTCCGCAAAACTTCCCTTTTCTAGCTCAACTACTCAAAAGCCAAAGCATATCCTTGAGAGTCTTTTACTTTTAGTCGGGTAAGTCTTGCGGAGTACCTTGAATGTACTCGGGGTTTGTTCTACCCCGTTGCGGAGTGCCGACTTGTTGCTTGAACCATGTTGTGTCATTTGGGCTCGACATGATTTGGTCTCTCTCGCGACTTAGGTGTCCTACCTAAGTTGTCTTCGTATCTCTACTCTACTTCCACATTTAAGTTAAGTTTGTAAAATGTTAACTTATTCATTATTGTAAACTTTTTAATGTTATCATTCTTCCGCACTCGATATATATATATTTTGTAACAAATGTTGTAATGTTGTGGTTACTCCATTGTTGATCCCGGGTATGAGTGTAATTGTGGTTCAATCGGTGTTCGTTCGGGACATCGACGGGGCTTCATAAGTCGTGTGGAACACATGCATAGAAATCGAGGTCCGTTAAGACAAGGATTAGTGCATGTGGGCCACATTACTTAGGAGGTTACGCCACGAGATGGCGGGAGTAGCGGATACCCTCGGGGGACAAGGTCTCGGGTTCGGGGGACCGTATTCTCGGGTGGCGTGGAAGCTGCGGCTAGTTTTGTGACATCCGAAGCTAAGAATTGATATAATTGTGGACGAGAGTCTCTTTATATCGTGTGTTTAGGAATCCTCAGCTGAGTAAATCGTTTCGAAATGTCGTGCTCCTCGGTTATGGAGACTTGATTCTCGCACCTGCATCGTAGCATTCAAGCGAAATATGAAAGAATTGGTTCATGGTGGACTCTTGGTTTCAGAAGGAAGCAGCTGAAGGATAATTTCAAGTGTAATGCCTAATATGATTGCTGCAAATAGAACAGGTGCTAATCTAGCTTTAGTAGGTTGAATTAAAGCGATGCTTTTATCCGTTTAAAACATTGAAAGTAAGGTTTCAAGATTAGTAATGCATTTCCGCAAAACTTCCCTTTTCTAGCTCAACTACTCAAAAGCCAAAGCATATCCTTGAGAGTCTTTTACTTTTAGTCGGGTAAGTCTTGCGGAGTACCTTGAATGTACTCGGGGTTTGTTCTACCCCATTGCGGTGTGCTTGACTGTTGCTTCGAACCATGTTGTGTCGCCGGGCTCGACATGATTTGGTCTCTCGCGACTTAGGTGTCCTACCTAAGTTGTCTTCGTATCTCTACTCTACTTCCACATTTAAGTTAAGTTTGTAAAATGTTAACTTATTCATTATTGTAAACTTTTTAATGTTATCATTCTTCCGCACTACGATATATATATATTTTGTAACAAATGTTGTAATGTTGTGGTTACTCCATTGTTGATCCGGGTATGAGTGTAATTGTGGTTCAATCGGTGTTCGTTCGGGACATCGACGGGGCTTCATAAGTCGTGTGGAACACATGCATAGAAATCGAGGTCTGTTAAGACAAGGATTAGTGCATGTGGGCCACATTACTTAGGAGGTTACGCACGGTTGGTATCGAGCTCATACTTTGGATCGGCTACAACATTACATTTGAAAACTTCAAAATGATTTTACTATATAAAAGTTTTTGAAGTTAACAAATTAAAAATGAATCCTTATCTATTTTCTTTCCGCCGAAAGACTTTGAGAAGTTTCTCGGTACTTCTTCAAATGGTCAACATGGAAGTCAACTTCCTCAACAAAAGCTTCGTGAAGTGTCTTTTAACAAGTTCGGTTAACAAGCCCTCTAATTCACTAACTTGGTTAAGGTGAAGTTTTCTAACATTGTGAGGACGTATAGGACGAGCATTTCACATGAAAATCTTTTGGAAGTTAAAAGATCCCCTTAAGGTTGGAATGGTTATATTCCTTTATGATTGTTCTATTGTTAAATCTCGCCATGTACCAGGATTGTTTACCAATTGAATCTTTTATTTCATAAATTTCTGATCTTTGGGAATTTGTGAAATATACCTTGATATACATCATTATCTTAAAGATGAAACCTGGTACAAATTCTTGATTCTTTTGTTGAGTATGTGCCATGCCTTGATTCTTTTCAACTCCGACACATACTATCTCCTTGGTGTCATTTGATGACATATATCTCATTTGTTCATAACTTGATTATGTTCTCTAAGGTACCATGATCTATGACCGGGAAATAGCGATGAAACCTGGGGTCTCCTGTGGCTTATGACCATAAGGAATTACTGCCGGGCGTTCACTAATGTCGGGGTCTATGATCATGAAACCTTATAGTCCACAATTAGTGTGTTCACATTCTTTGAACATGCTAATCTCTTGACCTTCATATCCGACAAATGTTTGTCAAAAGTCATTATGATGTGATCTATGGTGGTGCTTACAATTCCTCCCTATGTTTGAAGAACAGTTACATCCTTTATAATTGTTCCATTGTGAATCTCGTCTTATACCAGGTTTTTATCACCGTTAATAATCCGTACTCCATAAGTTCCCGATCCTTGGGAATTTGTGGAATATGCCCCGAAGTACACTATTACCTTGAAAATTGAAACTAGTGTGAATCCTTAATTCTTTTGCTGAGTATGTGTCATACTTTGATTCCTTTCAACTCTGACCTGTGCTATCTCCTTGATGTCGTTTGACGACATATATCTCACTTGTATATCGCTATGAATATGTCCTCTAGGGTATCATGACTTATGACTTGGAAACATCGCCGAACCGAGTGTTCGTCGTTATCCGGAGTCAATGATCATGGTCCTCTTGGGTGCGATCCTTGTTTGCACATTCTAATTTCTTGACCTTGATATCCGACTTTGTTGGCCAAGAGTCATATTGATTGTATTCGTAGTGGTGTCTCGATCGTAACTATGGTGCCGTGTCAACTGGAATCTCCCGTGATTCGCGACCACATGAGTTTTCGCCAAGTCGTGCTTGGTATCATAGTCGGTGCTCTGAACTATTATGGTTCATACTTAATGTGCTATCGATCATTCAACATTCCCTAGGGATTCAAAGTTGTTCTTTGAGTTCCTAAACACCGTGTGGTTGTGACCGACTTCGATCCCTGGTTCTTTGTATCAATGTTTCAAAATGTAGGTTCTTGTTGTTGTGCCCTATAGTGGTGCCGTGTTCCGTAACCACGGTGCCGCGACGGAACCTAGGTCTCTTGTGTGACCGGGCACACAAGTTGCCGCCGGGTGCGCGCAGTATCAATGTTTGCGGGCATGAGCCATTATAGTCTCATGACAATGTATCCTACTCTTCGAACTTATCTTGGGAATTATTGCCGAAACTCCCTTGAAACTCTAAATACCTTGTCGTTGTAACCACTTTTATCTCATGGTTGTAACTCTCGAATCGAACCTTGATGATCTTTGAACTTGATCAAGTTGATTTGCTTGACACATTTCCTTTTCCATTACTTACCCCACGGGATTTTGTTGCTCCAAAATCTCGGGACGAGATTTCTTTAAGGGGGAAAGGATGTAACATCCTAGATGTTAATTGCAACTAAAACTTGATTTTAGAATTTTATTAAGGCCTAATTATCGAGCATCATGGCATTAATGCATTCATGATTTAATATTGTTTTTAATGTGATGTTTTGTTTTACTTATGAAATGATGCTTGTGATTGCTAATGACCGATTAGCTAGTGTAGAAATTAATCGAGTTCAAAATTCGTTTGAAACCCGTTTTTCCCGAAAACCCTATTTATCCCCTTTTCTCGTATTTTAAAATCTACAAAGGATTTGGGGTTGGTCCAAAAAGGAAAATTGTGGATCTTGATGAGAGCAACAAGGTTGGTAAACAAAATCTTTCAAGTTTCCAAAAAGAATTTCAAATGATTTGGAAAAGACTACTTTCCGACAAGTTTGTCCCCTTTTGAATTTTAGTTCATATTTCAAAAACTATGCATATTTTGGGAAAACACTTTTTGGAGAAAATGTGTGGTTTGAAAAGATGCACATTCCATAGTTTTGGAGATTTTCAAGTTATTTAGAAAAATCAAAAGATTTTAGCATATATTTTATTCTAGGGTTTTGTCCCCTTTTCAAATTTGTTTTCAAACTCAAATTTCTGTTTGGAATTTGAATTTCTTCTAGTTGAGAAAGTTGTAGATTTTGAAAAATTAGCTAGGGTTACTTTTTGGACTTTTTCGAGTTCGGTTCAAATTTTTGGAGTTATTGGCAATTTTCCGAAAATACCCCTCGCCGACGTCGCATCGTCTTCTTCCCCTCACCGTCGCCACCGTCGCCGTGTCTCCGCCGCCATGCCGGCTTGTCGCCGCCGACCGCCGGCTTGCGCTCGACGGGAGCTTCCTTGCCGCGTCGACCATCCCATGAGCCGCTAGGCCGCCTTAATGGCCAAGGGGACAGCCCTCTCTCCTCCCACGTTCCACGTCGCCGTTGGCCGTATCCGGCATCCGCCCGTGGCCAACGCGCGCTTCTCGCGTTGGGACGCGGCCGAGCACCGGACGCCGCGGGGCCCCCGGCCACTCCTTCCGGCTCGCCATTGCCCTATAAATGCCCCGGCCCGCCGCCGTTCTTCTCTTTTTCTCCTTCGGCCGCCATCCATCGCCGCCGCCGCCGTCGAAATTCGCCACCACCACTCCATCTTCGTCCGCTTGCTCTTGCACACCGCATCGCCTCAACCTTGCGCATCGTTTGCACCGTTCGCGCCGCCACTTCGCCGCAGCGTCCGGCCGCCGTCATCTTCTCCATTCCGGCCGCGCAACGCCGCCGAAGCTCGACCGCACGCCGACGACCTTGCTCCGCCCGTCTCCGGTCTCATCCTCTAGTTCGAAGAACCGCGGTGAGCTTCTCGGTGCTAACCTACCCCCCCGATTGAGCTCTATTTCTCGCCGGCCGGCGCGTCGCGTTAGCCGCCGCCGTGACCGCCATGGCCGGTGAGCTCGTCGCCATACCCTAACTACCCCATTAGCTACCTCAATCGATTCGCCTAGTCATAAGGGTCACGATGGTGCCTCTGCCGCGCCGAAACCTCGCCGGCGGAATCGCCGGCGAGGCCATCGCGTCGTCGACCTACCTATTGGGCCAAGTTGGGCCGGCTGCTCCTTCTTGGGCCGGATCCCAACAGATCTTGAGCCGAGTCGGGCTGAAGTCGGCCCAGTTATCCTTTTTTCTTTTTCTTTAGCTTTATTCTTTTTCGAAATGATTATTTAGAGCTGATTTTGCTTTATTCATATCTAATTATTGGTAGCTCCAAAAATTCCAAAAATTTTTGTGTATGCTCTCTGTCATGTGCTTGATTTTAGAAAAATATTAGATGCCTATTTTGGTTATGTTTTGTATGTTCAAAAATTAGCCTCTTTAATTGAAAAATGCTCTTTCTTTTATTTTTAGTTATTTATTTATTCTTCCAAAAATCTTGAAAATTATTTTATAGTCATCTTAGGATATGAGAGGCTTAAGTTTAATTTTTGGGATTTATTTGTCAACCTTTTGTTTTGTCTTTATTTTATGCTTAGTTATTTAGTAGATCTTTAATTAATTATTAGGCCATAAGGATTTAGAGTTTGAGTGTTTTGAGAGTGATTGAAGACCTTAGGTCATTGATCTTAATGGCCTTTGGCACTTTAATTAGTTGTTTGTGCTCTCTTGATCAAGTCATTAGGGTTTAGTCGATGTATTCTTGTATGAATTATCTTGATCTCATTCGGTTATCGTAACTAGAGTGGCTTCACTGTGTAACCCTAGGTTTTGTTTAGTGTTGTTAGAATACAACTTTATCGTGAAGGAAAGTTGTACTCAAGTCTATGGTCTTGTTAAGTCATCCTTAATGCATCATGTCATGAGCTCAATATTCTAAGTATGCATCATTAATTGCGTGTAGTTGTTCGAGAGTGGGGTGGATCGTGTTGATCGAAGTTCGGGAGGTATCATCCGACAACGATGTTCGAGGAGATTATCCACCAATGATAACAAGTCAATTCTCTTGATGTTGGTGCTATACATCCACGGTGTTGATGACAAGTCTCACATTCGGAATCTAACTTCATCGCAACACAGCAAGCCCTGAGCATGCAACCTACTTCTATTTACTCGCAAATATTTTACACCTTAAGTCTAGTGTAATGTGCATTAAGTAGTAGGAGTTGATTGATACCGTTACCGCATAACTTCCTTGATCTACTTTTATATCATGATATCCACTAGTATGTGTAGGTCGATTCCTATGCTTATTCATGCTTAGACTTCGGTAGTAGTTGTAGGTGATAATTTTAATCATGAGTTACCGGTTTATATTTGTTTCTCTAGACCTAAAGATGGTTCACGAGAGCATATGAACATGGTGATAAGAAATTGAGACCGGTCGGGTAACTTGCATCGAGAATGGAGTCTTGATGTAGTGTTTCCGACTGTGTCGGTTAAGGACCGTTCGTTGTTGGCCCTTGGATCAAGACCTTGCAACTACTCACATACCTGCGGGGCAAGTTCTTGCTTAGGAGATTTCATTACTAGGACGGCAAACCCACGACCGGGAGTGGTGAGATGGCGGGAGTAGCGGATACCCTCGGGGACAAGGTCTCGGGTTCGAGGGGACCGTATTCTCGGGTGGCGTGGAAGCCGCGGCTAGTTTTGTGACATCCGAAGCTAAGAATTGATATAATTGTGGACGAGAGTCTCTTTATATCGTGTGTTTAGGAATCCTCAATTTTGAGTAAATCGTTTCGAAATGTCGTGCTCCTCGGTTATGGAGACTTGATTCTCGCACCCGCATCGTAGCATTCAAGCGAAATATGAAAGAATTGGTTCATGGTGGACTCTTGGTTTCGTAGGAAGCTTGGTGAAGGATAATTTCAAGTGTAATGCCTAATATGATTGCTGCAAATAGAACAGGTGCTAATCTAGCTTTAGTAGGTTGAATTAAAGCGATGCTTTTATCCCTTGTTTAAAACATTGAAAGTAAGGTTTCAAGATTAGTAATGCATTTCCGCAAAACTTCCCTTTTCTAGCTCAACTACTCAAAAGCCAAAGATATCCTTGAGAGTCTTTTACTTTTAGTCGGGTAAGTCTTGCGGAGTACCTTGAATGTACTCGGGGTTTGTTCTACCCCCCTGTTGCGAGTCTTGTGTTTCGAACCATGTTGTGTCGCTTCGGGCTCGACATGATTTGGTCTCCTCTCGCGACTTAGGTGTCCTACCTAAGTTGTCTTCTGTATCTCTACTCTACTTCCACATTTAAGTTAAGTTTGTAAAATGTTAACTTATTCATTATTGTAAACTTTTTAATGTTATCATTCTTCCGCACTCTGATATATATATATTTTGTAACAAATGTTGTAATGTTGTGGTTACTCCATTGTTGATCCCGGGTATGAGTGTAATTGTGGTTCAATCGGTGTTCGTTCAGGACATCGACAGGGCTTCATAAGTCGTGTGGAACACATGCATAGAAATCGAGGTCTCGGTAAGACAAGGATTAGTGCATGTGGGCCACATTACTTAGGAGGTTCTGCCACACATCCCTAAGAATTTACGAAGGGCATCTAAACTCTTATAGCCTCTTTTTTTTTTTGTTTAATTTAGCATTCTTTCTAGAGGATGTCAATCTTCTATGAAGATTTCTCTCAACATAGGACCAAGGTGGATTCCTTCTAATATCACTTCGATCATTATTTGTTGAACATGTTTTTCTCAGAAGAGTGTGCTAGTGTTGATTTTCCTGCATATATCCATGACCTTTGTAGTTTGTACCTCTCAGGTCATATGTTTAACTAAGAATTTGGCATGTTTCTTCTGGTTATTGCGATAAGCAAAGATACAGATTGGTTAATTGCATGATGGGCTCAATCTATCTTTACGACTAAAAGCTCTGGACAGGACCCACAGCTAATGACTAACAGAACTTTAGCATATAGGACTATGCTAACGAATGACGGATCATGTAATCTCACATTATGAAGTACAAAGGACCATATAAGGCTATATTGTATGAAAAATGGAGAAAACCCGTGGATTAATACGATGAACCCTTCACCAAGGGTATTCTTATTTGAGAAAACTGAGAACTCTTGGACAAATAAAATTATGTCTTCAACTCTAGCCATCCTCTGGTGGTCTGGAGATCTATGCCCATATAGCAAGCATGGACATCATCCCTGCACCTAAGAAAAGTGCAAGATATGTCATCAGCTGAAGCTTTGTATTCGTCTGTAGTTTGGGTTTGTTGAAATCTGTGGCCAGAAGATCAACTAATGACATGTAGATCAAAATTCCTGCTGAGGCTGAGTTGAACACCCCTTCAACAATAAAGGCTGTAGTGCTATGGTCATTGTAGCTAGATGAAATTGCAATCCCTAATGCAATGCCAATGGGTGCAGTCAGGGAGAAAAAAATTGCCATCATGACGGTAGCCCTCAACTTGAAATTCGCCTGCAGCAAGAAACAGGAGCCAGAGGATGTTAGTTTTTTGTTGTTGTGGCACACAATATGAGGTTAATTCTTTCTTCTTTGTGATTTTATTTGTTGACTAAATGGTTGCATATCATTGCTAGGGTTTATTTGCATGGAGTAATTGGTAAAACATGATTTAGCTTTTGCAAAATGTCTGTTCAACAACTGATCGTTGATCAGTGTTGCGATATATTATATGCCTTTTGTTATTACTATAAAATTGATTTGCAAACGTTTAATGTGGCATGTTGCTGTCAAAGAATGTTCCATTTTAACTTTGTACATTTGTTTTCCTTCCTCTTCGTTATCCCCTATTCTGTCGAAGGGTGCACTTGGTATAAAGTTTCTGACACACTGAGTTAAAGTGCGTTTTTTATAAAAGCTGTAGTTTCGCATTATTTTAGTTGAAGGGTCAAAACATAGAGAATGGTTAGTTTTTTCAGAGAGATATATTCAGGTATCGTAGGTTATGGTCCAAGTATATACCTGCACAATGCAACCACCCAAGCCAATGCCTTCAAAGAACTGATGGAAGCTAAGGGCACCAACAAGAGGCCTGATGGTGGATGGCCTCACAGATGCACCTAAGGACACCCCAATTATCACTGAGTGCACCAAGATTCCAAGCTCAAGGACCTGCATGGTGAGAGATTTACTTTGTTATATTTCAATATATTTTTGCCCTGAAAATTCTACCTAGCTGATGAGCAGTGCGCTCACTTCTCAGGCTGAAGAGGAACGTTATGCTCTGAAGCACAAGCTAACACCCACTTTTTAGGTATTTATCTCCTTGTCTCAATCTATATTTCCCCATTAATGTGTTTTGGGAACTGTAAAGATATTATTACGCCTTTTGTTCTCTGGAACTATGATTGACAATTATATGTATCTTGTATGTGATTGATCATAATGAGACATTTGAAGCTAATTCAGCAAGCTGCTGCATTATCTTGATAGATGATGCACTAATGGAAAACTGGTGTATTCTTGATTCTATTTAAGTAACGCCATGCTTCTTTTTTATGGTTTTCTTTGCTACACTGACTTCAACTTTCATCAGTACTAATTGCAAGAGAGGTTTATGGACACCAAAGGACTGCACTTGCCTGAGATACCACCCTGTGCCGGATCGTGTCAGCTATTGAAGCCTCCTCTGGTGAACTGATGATATCCGCCTCTCCGTGTGAATGCCCATGTGTTGCATGGGTGTGCACGTGCACATGTTGTGCATGCCCAGTCCTCTCCTCGTCTCCAGGTTGTTCATGGATCTCTAGGTTGTCGATTGGTCGTGCCTTCTTGAAGTGAGACCGGCGGTAGTACCCAGCAGCTAGTGAATCTATCACCATTGTGGCCATTGCAGCAAACATTGCAATGAGACCTGCAAAGGGGAAAATGTTCCCACCATTGCCGCCTTTGTAGAGGCATGGGGATGTCAGCCCATCGAATGCTGCTGGCAGAATGTGGACCATGCCAGTGGCCAGGATGACACCAGCTGCAAAGGCCTTGACAGCGAAAAAGATGTCACCATCAGGATGTAGCGCGGCCATGGAGCGGCCAACTACTGGCACCAGCACACCAGCTGCTCCAGCTGTGAGGATGGATGCAATGGCAATCAGCTTCAGTTTTGTTGCACCCAGGCTGTCAGTCTCAGTCCCATTTGTGGCATTTGTGCACTTGGAGGTGGTGGCCACAGCCAATTGTGCGAAGAGTAGGAGCCATGGAAGCACTTTCAAGGTATGCTTCACAACCCCCATGGTCATTGGTTATGTTGTGTCTTGTGATATGTTGTATGTTCTAGTATGAGTTGCGAGGGGAGAGGCATATGGTTTGTGCTTTATATAGGAGGAATGTGTTGATTGGGATTGTTGCCAGATTGGCATCCCGTGGGCTGGGTGGGGTCTGCTAGTCTCAGTTTCCACATTCTTGTGTCAAAAACTGCAGTGCAAAGTGTTGCTCATACTGGAGCTTATACCAGTCATCACTATCGAGGACTGAACTCCCACAACATAGTGCTGCTGTTAGTTGCCACTTTATGATGATGCTTAATGACCGTTGAATCATTGCACACACAAAGAAAGAGATGAAGCCCAGATCCCCAACCTGAAGCTCAGTAATCTGAATCTTGATCATCATGAGTCAGCTACCATATCTCCTGCTTATCACTGTTCATAACTGCTGGATCGTTGATGGACAAAAGCATAGGGCACAAAAGCATAGGGCACCGGATGCCATTCACTTAGCAAGGAAAATATTGGAAGCAAGGGTGTTGAATGTACTAGTGGCTGATGACGCGAATGGGTGAATGGTGTTTTCTTTCATGGTAAGAGCGTCTGGTAGTGTTGACACTATGTTGTCATTAGTTATTTAATTAGATTAAACTCTTTTGAGGCTTGCACTTTGGTGGCGAGTTCTTTTTGGTGGTGGGCTGAACATGATGTTCCACTCATGCTCAATCATCTGTGGTGAGAGATGAGACTAAAACCTGTTCATGAACTGACTGGTAGATTCGTCCCTGAGATTAAATTGACCTTTTCTTTGAGGATATTGCACCTTTTTGGTTGTTAGTTCACGTATCTTTTATTGCACCTGGAAGACGTTGCTCCACCTTGCTGCTTTATAAGAGTGCTCCTGAACCAAACTGACCGAGTGATTTTCATGACTTTGGCAGGTGTCACACTATTTTCCTGGAAACTGCATCTCTCCTTTTGCTAAGAACCTGAAGCCTCTCTCTTGACCAAGAAATGCATCTGAATGTGTTGTTTGGAGGCTATCTATTCAATCCTAACATGTGGGGAAGATAAAGAGGTTTCTTTTGTTAGAAATAGCAAACCTGCAAAAGTGATTACATCAGAGCATCAGATTGGAACTGAACTAAGATCACACAATGCAGATGTGTTTGCCTTATATCCATCACGGCCAAATAAGCTCATTTGTCTATCAGTTGGACTCTCAAGGATCTCGAGGACCGTCCATTTGGGGGCGACTCCGTTGCGCGTGTTCTTTGTACGACTGGCCCAAATTTACGCAATGTACTGCGATTGGCCACTTTAACTACCCAGTGGCTTGTATTGCATGATTACACCTTTGGATAGTTCATAGGTCTCCTTGTCCAGTATCAGTGTCAATGGATATTTGTGCATACAACAAACAGTAGGCATCAAATAAAGAGGCATGCCCCTTTGCCTAGAGTGGGCAGCTGATGGTGAAAGCTCAGCTTTTTGAGCAGGGAAAGAACGCTCCAATTTGATGGAAAAGAAAGCTGAATGACATTGCATAAATCTGGCCCCAATATATATAAGATCTCCATGACTTTGCAATAGGTTTGGGATGCTCCATGGATTACTGGTTTTGTACAGGATGCAATTCCGCGAAGGTACTGCCATTGTTGAAGACCCCCTATTCAGCTGCTCAATGGGTTCAATGTTGGAATGGACGTCATCTGAATCTTTATCAGAATGGTTATCCCAATTGGTCCCTTCCCGTCACTTTTCCATGGCACGAACTTGCTGCATCATTGGAGGCACCACGATTGATGCATACATGCAATGGAGAAGACTGGGAAAGTTGGCCGTCCGTGTGGGGCTGTGGTGTGTGGACCTTCCAAAAGCTCTTCCGGGCTCGTGGCTTCGACTGTTGATAAGGATCTATGCCGGATTCTTCCTGCCCCTAGAGAAGGACATTTCGGTGAAGTGGCTCACCCAATGACCCAGACATATCAGCCCCTGTGTCATGCCTACCTGTGAACATTGCAGTTGCAGTCGGCCAAATGATGGGCAGCCGACTAAATGTCACAATTAGCCTGACAGTTCACACTATATGGTTGCTAGCTTTCCATAGACACGACAATGGTCACGGGTCATCAGGTCGTGTAAGTTCACATGGTCTACTGAGCAGTGTCCAAATGGTCTACTGAGCAGTGCATGCCCCAATGGTCTGGTCTACTGAACACTGAGCAGCGTCCAATTCCAAGTTACCCGCCCTGTACGATTTGCTAATTAACACGTTCCAATAATCTCCGGAGAATGACAGATCAGTGAAGTGGCTGCCGAACAGATGATCCAAATAACAAACAACGGAAGTTGGCCTAAAGATGAAAAGAGGCAGCAGATCACACACGCTTGACAGCGGACAGAGCACGGTTTGCATAATGAACATGCCAATGCCCCTCACTCATCGGCCATCATCCATCGATGGATCCAAGCTGAGTTTACGTCGCCACATGGTCTACTGAGCACGCAGAGCAGTCTCCTAGGTAGTCATGGCCGGTGCACTTGCTGGGAAAAGAGGGGCCGGCCGGAGACGAAGGCGATGCCACAGCCACGGCCACGCGCAGAGAAGCAAGGTCGACGACGGGATAGATATTGGACGGGACAGCGTGACTACTGTGGAAACAGCAGCCGCACCACCGGGCGAAAAGCCTCGGTTCGTGGGGGAGCCAATAATGCCGGCGAGATGCGCGTGTTGCACGATGATGCTGCGCTTGACTTGACGCCAGGAGGCCGGCCGGTGATCTCGCCTGCTGAGCTCGTGAGCTCGTCGGCACTCTGCTGGCTGGCTTATGACCGTCCTGAAACCTGAAGGGACCTCTTGTTCTGCTGCTGCTGTTCTGGAATTTGAACGTGCGCTGGAATGGCGAACAGTAGGTGATGGCTTGCTTGCAGAGTCAGTGCGTGGCCTGCTCATTTCTTCGTGCGCTGCGTTGCCTGCTGAGAGGACAAAAGACGGTAAACATGCGATGCATTTTGGGTGGCCACCAGTTAGTCAACTTTCTGCCAATGCGTGCGTGTTTGCTTTGCTCCCCTTTTTACGTGCATGGTAAGTGGTAACTGACTAACTGCTGGAGTTACGTTTAATATACAGATGCAAGTAACAAGGGTACAAGACCGAGACAGATAGCTAGACTGATCAGGGAGACATTGGTTATGTAACTACAGCAGGAATCAGTATGGCACTAGGGGAGAAAGAATACTGATTTGATAGAGAATTTCAGAAAATAAATGCTATGATAGAAGATTTGTAACTTGTAAGACTAGAAACCTGTCAAGCTAGTACAGTAATTGGTTCCTTGTCGGAATTAGCCCAAGCCTAGTGTAGTCCACGTAGTCTGATTATTTCCCATAGACGGCTGGTTAACTTATCTGTAAGTCTTTCAAAACCTGGTCTCGAAAAAAAAAAAAAACCTTATCTGTATGTCTGTCGGCAACTGGAAACTGACAGGACAAACGGCTCTCCGATATTTACCACTCCTATGTTTGAGTGATTTTTATTTTCTAGTTCTTTTTCTTGTCAATCCAGAATGAAAGACCAAAAGACCTCTAAAAGATCTGTCATTTTTCAAGTACATGGAGAAAGTCAAGCACTAGACATTTTGCTTTAATTTGGCATAATAGATTTTGTAGTTTTAAAATTAAAAATCTTTTATGTAATGCTTTATTTGAATTTTCAATAAATTGTTTAGACTCCAAATAGTCTCCAAAAATCTGAGGAAAAAAACATCTAGATGCACGGCTCGGAAGCAATATTTTTCATGTAATTTCTCAATATATGTGCTCAAATGAAATCCAAATTAATGCACAAAATTAATTCTAGTTCAAAATTAAATTTAAAAGCATGGAAAACGTCGCCTTGCCATATAAAGATAAAAAGCACTGGCGATTTTAGTTGTTGTATATAAATAATGAGCTTCTTTCCAATGTTTTTAAAATTTTATCTTTGAATTAAAGCTTGAGTTCGAGCATGTGCCATTTTGTTAAGAAACCTTGGATTTCATTTTAGTACATATGTTCGTAAATTGCATGAAAAGAATGATACTTCCCGAACCATGGATTTAGATTAATTTTTCTACATTTTAAGACTATTTGAGGGCAATTATATATAGTATATATAACCTTTTGACGTGATAGATATTAGTACCTTTCTTATAAATTTGAGTTTGACTTAGGACAAACTTTTATCCCTTATGTTTCAGATGGAGGGAGTATTAAATTAAACATAGTGATTCTTAAAGTGCATCAGTAAGCCTGTCTAATCTCTCTTTGCAAGGTTCTTAGTCCAATATCGGCCAGACGTGTGCCAAAGTCTTTGGAGCAAACTTAATGGTTTGATCAAACAATTAACCACACTAATACATATACACACGCTGACACACGCTTGCATAATGGGAGACATATATAGAAAGAGAACTCAGAGGATGGGCATTCAGTCACGCGGCTCACCTGGGCATGCAATGGCAATGACAATGCTGATGCAGGTCATCATCAGCAATCACGATTCTTTTTTTTTTTTCTAACGTTGCGATCGCAGTTTGGCGTAAAGAAGTACCAAAGCTGAATAAGGCGACGTGACAAGCAAGAGCAGAACGATAAAGCACACATACTTAGTAGTACTAGATATTTAGGACAACGTGATTCTTGATTTCTTGTACATGGCCAGAATAAGTCATAAAGCAACGGCAGCATCAACATCAATCAAACCAACCTTACCGTGTTAGTTTAATTTGCTTTCTGATTCGCCGTGCGCGCGCTTTGCTAGTTTCTGAACCGGATCATTGTGTCGCTATACCCCTGAGCTTTTAACTGGAAAGATCAAGGTAATAACTTTTTTACAAGCAGGTGGCAGTAGATCAACCAATCTCTGGGAACTGTCGTGCGAGTTGTGGTGTGCGAGTGGTGACTTTTTACTAAGGAGAGCGTGCTGCGAGTGTTGTTTGTGCACTTGTGCCGGCCTGTGGTACAAGTTCCCGGCTTCATCAATGGACGCGAACGTCGGCAGTCCAATACTGAAATTGTAATTTGTGGCCCAGCCATATTGCTGATTTTCCAAATTTTGTTGGACGGACGGATGGGATGCTGATTTTGTGGTCCAGTCATAATGAGCGGCCCACTAGAGAGATAAGGCCCAACTTTTGTTTCGACTCTGATTTTCCAACAGAAAAAAAATATTGTTTTTTCACATATATAAAATGTGTTCCTACCGTGCCTATTTTTTTTTATTTTCTTATTTTCACCGCCGCCGTTATGGCACACGGGCGGATCTCCGACCAGACCTCGTCGATCCGAAGGTCCGCGGCGGAGTCAGAGGAGACGGGTCGTGATTGCAAAGACTAATGCCAAATACAAGGCTCGTAGGCTCAGGAGCTCAGCTCTTTGCAATCTGCCTGGGGAGAGCGCATGGCCACGCGTCCATGGAATCATTTTTCCCGACGAACAGGTGTCAATCAGGTGAGCAACGACACGTTTGTCAAATCTGGACCATAAACCTTGCCTAATTGTTCCCGGTCTTTGGTCCATATATGGATCCCCGGCCTCCCTAGGAAATATGCAACACGAGAGAATACCAATGCAAACAATGCTTCCAATGGAAGAGGATCGTTTTTCCAGAAATGAACGCCGCGCAGCCACGACGTTGTGTTACTTGTTAGGCATGCATGACATGACCAGACCGAGCTAGCTAGCTAGCATTGCCGTCGAAATTGCACTAGTAATGTACTACTGTGGAGCAAACTGATAACCCTCGATTTTTTTTTCCCGAGGTTCTGTTCTGTCCGTGTCTTCGATTGCTTCGCCGGCCGGCGGCCGGCTATATGGGAACGGGGATTTCGTGGCTGGCGCTGTGTGACGCTGTGATGCAGCATTGCACGGCACGGCGTGGCGCGGCGCGCACGCACCTTGGACGTACGCAACAGAGGAAGGAGACGGCGGAAGCAAACAAAATCCCCGGCGCCGTGAACCGATCCATCGATCGTCCGCATCGCAGATGGTGATCGATCGGCCATCACTGCTTAGCCTGCGCGTTGGACGCGTAGTGTACTGGGGCGTCGGCGGCGGCGGTTGCTTTCGTATAGTGCAGTGAGCCCAGGAGAGGCAAGGCCCAAGTTCGTTTCAAGTCTCTGGGATTCCATCGGTTAGACTAGATCGTGGCCCGTTTCCACGGTTCCGACAAGGTTCAACATATGGTGGAACCAAGTATCCCATAGCCAGCCTAGTCCACAAGAAACAGATTAACAGAGCACCAAGGCGCGGAAGTATTCTGATCGAGCACGTATATATGGGGTTTTCCTTTTCCAAGAAGGTACGCAGGCATCAGGGTTTTACACGGGGACAGGATTACCGGCGATGGCAACGCACCGTAGCCGTACGTAGGCCTAGCGTGATTATTTTTCTTAATATAAGCATGAGAATTGACAACATGTCGTCACGATCTAACGTGGCCGTCCGTCGAAGAAGTAGCATGCATATGGTGTGCCGTGTGGATGGACGATTTATGATGAGGCGGCGCATGGTGTGGTTGGCTCGTTTAGCTGGGTTAATTTAGGGCCGGTTTCCTCGGCGTACGTACGCTTCCGTCGTTAGGCAGTAGGCATACGGGATGATGGGGCAGCAGTTACGTGCAGTTAAATGGCAGGAGCATGCAGTAGCCAGCAAACGCGAACGATTCGTGTGGCGCTCACTTTCCTTCTTCTCCTCTGCGTACGCACGCACGCCCCTAGAGCTTTTACATTTCCGTTCTCATATCATGGTATGTACATGTACGTATCGATCAGCTGTGACTGTGATGATGGAGCTGTGGAGGTCATTGTCGTCTCCCCTGAATTTTGGAGACACCGTACGTATATTTTAGTTCGTGTTGGCGAGATGTCACAACGCGAGGTGTGAACCTGATCGCCGGTCCACCATGGCCAACAGTGCACCTATCTCTGCCAGGATGCTTGCCTATGCGCAGAGACGGCGGCATGCATATGGGGCATTGTGGCTACACGTGACTGTGGCCGCATGTATGTGACGTCAAGAGGGTTGCAGTGTCAAAGTTGTCAATTGTCATTCATGTTAGTTAGGAGTAGGTTACGCACTACGGAGAGCGTCGTTTATCCAGGTGCAGGTGCAGCGATGCATACGGCGCGCCGGCGAAGGGCGTAACTCACCGAACCCAACTGACCGGGCAGAGGAGGTGCAAGAAGATTAGTCGAACGACCGCCGGCCGGCCTGCCGAACACGAAACGACCTACTGTACTCAGTAGCGATCTCGATCGGGCTCATGACGAACGGCACCACAACCGGCCTGGTCCAAGACCAGGTCCAGTCATCGATCGACCAGCATGCATGGACCAGTACTGGAGCAACACACGTGGACGTACAGTCTACGTGTTCTCGATCGCTTTACCGGCCGGGTTGGGGACTTCTGGCTGACGGATGTGAATCTGTGATGCAGCACGCACGGCACGGCACGGCACGAATTGAACGCACTGCAGGCACCTGGGAAGCAACAGAGGAGGGCGGGAGACGGGAGCAAACAAAATCCCCCCGTGCGTCGTGGGCAATTGGGCATCGCAGTCGCAGATGGAGATGGCCATAGCTTAGCGTCCGCGGTTGCTGTCAGCTTCGTCGTGATCGGCCGGATCCGTTGGTCATCCGTTCCCGTTTCGTCCGCGGACAAATCAAACAGCAGCTACCACTCACACGCCAGCTCCGGAAGTCCGGATCGATGCGGCTGCACGTACGCTTACCTTTGTCGCTGCAGTGGAAACTTCTCCTGAACAGACACCGTCTGCATTTCAGCCCTTCTTTCTTACGATTCGTTTCAGAATTCAGATCAGGTGGCCTTCGTTCCGCGCCAAGTGGTGTGGTTGATCTGGTCCAATCGAAAGGGTGTTGTAAAGTATAAATAGTTGCCACTTGCCATCACAACTGCACGAGAACAGTAGCATTCTTTGACCTTTGTCAGGGTCGTTGCATGGTCACCGCTACATCTGTCTTTACAGACGATTAAACAACGTACGTTTGTAGGTGTACGTCAAAGCATCGATTGGTGCAAGATTAGTGTATCCGCCCATAATTAAACAAGCACTCAATTTCATGTCACCGCATCCAGATCAGCTGATATGATCTACAAAGGCATCCACATATACAAATGAGTAGCCTGCAAGTCTGCACAAACTCATCATCAATCAGCTGGCATTATGGCTGCTCGGTCATCTGCAGGGGACGGTTGTTAGGAACTTTATAATCTAAACCATTTTTACAAATTTCAGATATTTTTAAAAACATAACTGGCAGGTATGCTGCCTTTTCATTCGGTAGGAAGCAAAGTCTGAATATTTGCGGGGAAAAGTAAAAAAAAAAATATAGATATACGATCTTTTGAAGATTAGTGCTAAACATGATATCCCTTCCTTTTTCTTGCGACTTCTAATTGTTTAAACGACTTGATTTTCTTTTGCGACTTTAGGTTCAACAGAAATATGATGCTTTTATGGAGACACGATCAAATCGTACCTTCCAAGTGTAGGGAGAAAGCATTTTCAGGTTAGTTGGAAAAGGATGATAGCAAAGTGAGCACTGAGCAGCACACTCACTCACTCCACAGTGCTCCCACTCCATCACTTCTTTTTTCAAGCTATCTACACTCACTCATTGGCTGGAAATGCCACCACACAAAGCAAAACACCCCTTTTATTTGTTCAAATATCTTAACTTATTCTTCATAAACAAATAAAGGTGCACACAGCATATTCGACCATGTTTCAGACCACAATTAGATGGTGGTAGCTTCCAAGAAATTCAGAGCATCTCACCAGCATCAAGAATGCAAAGGTAAGGGAACAAAGTAAACGGAGCGTGTGCAGAGCACCAAGGTAAAGGAAAGGAAGATTAAGGAAAGGAGAGCGAAGAGGAGGAAAAAGATGGTGAAAGAAAGCCAGGGCAGGGCAGGCGAACAACCAGGTCGGAACGGAAGCAGCGGTAGAGGAAAAAAGAATCTTCTCACACCAAAGCAACTTTCCTCAACCGGGCACACCAAGCAGGTGCACTCCACTGCACTTCTAGAACCCCTGGATTCGCGCGGCGTGCTCTCCCGGCGATTAGTAAAACCAAATACTAGTGATAGTCTATTAGCCACGCCATCATGCCAAGAGTTACCGTTGGTAAAAAGCTAATCTGGTCCAATCCAACCAGGCAACCACTGCCCGTCACCGATGATTGTTTAATTGTTTACACTAAAGCTCGAAGAGGAAAGTGCGCGGATCTAGCTACAATGTTGGCGTAAGCTTTTCAGACAGAACAGAAACCTGCTGCATGCTCTGCTCTCAGTAGTTGCAGCGCGGGAGGTCGCGGTCAAAAACGGCCGTAGTATCCAATGGCGTACGGAGTAGTTCGACGCTTGGAGTTGGCAGGAACGAGGGGTGAATCGGCTTCTCAAGCAACTATCGATGGCTTCGCTTTCGTTTCGGTCGGCCTCCGCTGTCTACGATGCGTGCGAAATGACCCTTTCCACTGCGATTTCCACCTGCCTTGTAACCATCGCAGCGAGATGGGGCTTTATTAGCTGGTGGTGTTGGCATCTACCTGATCACACCTATAAATCCTCTGTGATTACTCTCTGTGCTGTGCAGGTGCTGGTGCAAGTGCGACCCCACCACACACTCGTAGCACCACCTTCCTCTACCTGCTCTCTGAGCGAGAGCCTTGCCATTTCAGCACAAAGAGGTGCCACGCAGAGAGAGAGCGAGACAGAGAGAAAGAGGAAAGGGAAGAGGGGACCGTTGAGGCCTGGAGTACGCTCGCCATTGATGCCCCAGCAGCAGTAGAATAGAGAGGCTGCTGCTGGAGCTGAGGCCAGGCCAGGCTCAAGAAACCGAGAGGCGAAGGGAAGCATGGAGCCGCCGGTGGCCGAGCCTGCGCTACCAGGACACCGGGGAGGGAGACGCCTGCCGCTGCTTCTACTCCTCGGGGCTCTCGCCCTCGCATTGGCCGACAGTGCGACCGCGACCGCCTGGCCTTACCATCACGGCGGCTCCTTCGGCCTTGGCGCCTCCGCCGGTGCTGGTTCCGGTGCCGGCAGGAGCATGGCGGCCGGCGGCGAGCGGTGGTACAAGGATCTCGCGCTCAGGAGGATGGAGAGCGTCAGATCCTCCTTCGGGCCGGCCAGAAGAGATTTGGCAACGGTACATCTTTCTTGCCGCATCGCATGCTTTTTCTTCCTTTCCTTTAGCTTTCGGTTCTTGGTTCTTTAATCCGTTTTCGCCCGAGTGCGGTCGGGTGCGGTTCAGGTGTTCATTGTTCTTTCCTCCTACCCTTCTTTTTTTTTCTAATTATTTATTGTTTTTTAATTCATTCAGTCATCCTACGGTCCCTGTCCTTTCCCCTTGCAGTAATGACTTGTTTAATGGCCAGTTCGTAGGAGCCTCGTACAGTCAGTCCCCTCTGAATCTCTGATCTTGTTCTTTGGAGTGTACGGGCACCAGCCAAATTAGAGATAGACAGACAGACAGAGACAGATCAAATGCGTCGGCTTGCTTTGCAGCTAAGATTTTACTGGGAGTGCAAACATAAATTCTTGCATTTTGCTAGAAAAGGTACTAATGGCCTTTACCACCAACCAAAATACCAAATGGAGCTTTGCAAGTGTAAAACCACCCCCAGCGTCTCGTTTTCCACCAGCCGTCACTGTCGACGCTCAGCAGATCCAATCATCCGAAACCTTCCTGGAGAAACTCACTACTCAAAACGTCATGCTCGTCGGTCAGCCAACCCAACCACCATCCATAGGACAGGACACAGGCGACGCGAGCCGTTTCACCGCTGACTGCTGCGTTCCTGCTGCGTGCGAGGCCGCCATTGCTGCAAGGTGCGTCAGGTTCTTGACCGCAGCAAAGCGCACGAGGCAGGACCCGTCCGTCCGTCTGGAACTCTGAAATCTACCCCCGCGCCTGCGTTTTCGTCGCAGTACCAAACTTACGGCATTGCCTCCCCGTGCGATTTCGTCAGGAAATGTTTGGCAAACCAACTTTTCCCCGTCCCAGCAGCTCTGCTTCCGTCTCCGGCAGGCGGCAGCGCGAATGCCACGCCAACCACCGCGACCTGCCCCGCGCCAAACGCCAGCTGCTTGCAGCTACTCGTGCTCGCCTCGTGTCAGTCGCACGCGATTGGCAATCTTTAGTTCACCAGCCAAGTTTTTCTTTTTTGTTTTTTTCTTTCACCACTTCGTAAATCTGAACTGTACTGCCACGTCTGTCTGACCTGGCGTGGATGGATGCAGGCTTCCGCGGCCACGCGGGTGTACCACGTGACGGACTACGGCGCGGACCCGACGGGCGCCACCGACGCGACTGACGCGATCAACAAGGCCATAGCGGACGCGTTCCGCCCGCCGACCAACGCCACCATGACCGGCGGCATCCCCGACCTCGGCGGCGCCGAGGTGCACCTCGACGGCGGCACCTACCTCATCAAGGGGCCCCTCACTCTGCCGGCCTCCGGCGGCGGCAACTTCAAGGTGAAACCCACACGTACCCATCGCCATTTCTTTTGTTTTTTCTAGTATTAATAGAATGGGTAAGGTTGCTGGCTGGCTGCCTACTTCCACTGCTGACACGTATATACTAAACGTTGTTACCGGCGGGTGGTGCAGATTCACAGCGGGTCCCTCCGCGCGTCCGACGACTTCCCGACGGACCGGTACCTGATCGAGCTGTCGGCGTCGAAGAGTGGCCGGAGCTACGACTACGAGTACGCCACGCTGCGCGACCTGATGCTGGACTGCAGCTACCGCGGCGGCGGCGTGACGGTGGTGGACTCGCTGCGGGTCGCCATCGACAACTGCTACGTGGCGCACTTCGCGTCCGACGGCATCGCGGTGCGCGGCGGGCACGAGACCTTCATCCGCAACAGCTTCCTGGGGCAGCACATGACGGCGGGGGCGGACCCGGGGGAGCGCGGGTTCACGGGCACGGGCATCCGCCTCGACGGCAACGACAACACGGTCTCCGACGTGGTCATCTTCTCCGCGGAGACCGGGATCATGGTGACGGCGCCGGCGAACTCCATCTCCGGCGTGCACTGCTACAACAAGGCCTCGGGGTTCGGGGGCACGGGGATCCACCTCAAGATCCCGGGCCTCACGCAGGCGTGGATCAGCAACTGCTACATGGACTACACCAGCATCGTCGCCGAGGACCCCGTGCTGCTCCATGTGTCGGGCTCCTTCTTCCTCGGCGACGCCAACGTCGTGCTCAAGGCCGTCAACGGCGTCGCCAGGGGCGTCCAGGTCGTCGGCAACATCTTCAGCGGCCGGGACAAGGGCACCGACATCGTGCAGCTGGACGGCAAGTTCACCACCGTGGACCAGGTGTACGTGCAGCAGAACTCCGCCACGGGGATGACCGTCAAGTCCACCTCAGCGCGCGCGTCGGCCGAGGGCAATGGGAGCTCGTGGACGCTCGACTTCTCGCCGGTGCTGCTGTTCCCAGACCGCATCAGCCACGTGCAGTACTCGCTCATCGCCGGCGACGAGTTCCCCGGGCACACGCTCCGGAACGTGTCCGGCAACCAGGTCGTGGTTGCCACTGATAAGGCGGTGTCGGCCACGGTCCACGTGCTGGTGGACCAGAACAGCGACTGAGATGAGAATGAGATGGTGCGTGCGTGCGTGCTGCTGCCTGCTCGTGCGGATGCTGCGAGCAAGGCGTTATTCATTCGTTTCTTGTCGCAAATTCCAGCCATTCATTCATCTCGTCAGGAATAAGACAATTGTTTGATCGACAAAAATGCTCCAGAATGGATCATTTTTTCCCTGTCAAATACGGGTGAAGTCCTGGCCGTGAATTTTTTTTTCCCTGTCTGAAATGAAATGACCCAGAAGCTCGATTAATCTGCGCATGAAGCTTGCTGTTTAGCAACTTAAACTTGAAACTAATTATCAAAAGTGACAAGAGAAAAGAAACAGGGGGTTAGTTTCACTTGCAGTAGGACATCTTAGGTGACATGACATGATCCATACGACCATACCTAGCCACTCTGTTTTCTGGTCACTAGTCGATCTCAGTTGTACCAGAAAATGGCCCTCGAATCATGAAGCTTTAATCATTTCCTCCACTCCACTCCAATTCAGAAACACGAATAATTAGCTCCCCTCATCCACGCCATGCCAATCAGAACTGGACAAGAAAAGTTAAAACAGCTCAATGGGCCGGAGATTCGTTCGTTTCTTGTCGCAAATTCCAGCCATTCATTCATCTCGTCAGGAATAAGACAATTATTATTGGATCGACAAAAATGCTCCAGAATGGATCATTCTTCTTTTTGGCTGTCTGAAATGAAATGAAATGAAATGACCCAGAAGATCGATTAATCTGCGCATGAAGCTTGCTGGTTAGCAACTTAAAGTTGCAATTAATTATCAAAAGTGACCAAAAAAAAAAAAAGAAACAGGGGGTTAGTTTCACTTGCAGTAGTACATCTTAGGTGACATGACATGATCCATACCACCATACCTAGCCACTCTGTTTTCTGGTCACTAGTCGATCTCAGCTGTACCAGAGCATGGCCCTCGAATCATGAAGCTTTAATCATTTCCTCCGTTCCACTACAATTCAGAACACGAATAATTTAGCTTCCCTTATCCATCGCCATGCCAATCAAAACTTTTGAGTTACAAACACCATAAGGTAGCAGTCACATATGTCTGCCTAAACCATCATAAATAGCACTATGAGTAATATTATGAGCATTGACATTGGAGTCCCTCTTCTCATGCACGAACTCAACGCTAGTGAAGGCTGATTTTCTTAGATTCCACGACTCCCTTGAAGAATATTTTTCACAATGTTTTGATTGTCGCTCGCTAATCTGAAGTTCACAACTTGAATATCCAAAGCGAGGGACGTACCTACCCTACAGGCAATAGACTCCATCACCTCTGAATCTGAAATCCCCCTTAGCACCAAAGCCGACGCTCCCAGGAAACGACCATTTGCATCTCTAGCGCGCTAAGATCGTTCTTGTATAGTGCCGTATCAACATTTATCTTGACCACTCCGGGATGGGGAGCAGTCCACGCCGGGCTCCTCTGGGGTATGCCCGGCACAAGCGCAGTTGTAGGTTTTTCTTGCTCAAGATCAGCTATGAACCTGTCAACAAAAATGTGGGTAAATAGTGGGCTTTGGAACTCATTCTCGTTGATCGCTTTCCAACGGACATACCAAATAGCCTATAGAACCACTGCCACTCTAACTGACTCCGCTTGTGAGAGGATCTTGAATATCGCAGCTAGCCAAGCTTTGGAATTAGTCTCCGAAATTCCGCAAATTGCTTCCACCACTATCTTCTCTTCAAGAGCCCAAATACATCTCTCCATGGTACACTCTATCAAGGACTCCTTTTTTTTTTTTTTGAGGGGAAATATAAATTTCCATTACGCATACAGTGCCGAATCGTCAGCAATTACACGTTGAATACAAGAAGGAATAGAGACCAAAATATGGTCATCATCCACAGAACATAAACTACCCATAGCAGCTAACATGTGTGCAGCCTTTATTGCCGTCAAGGACTCCTTGACAAGGAGTGCTTCCGAAGTCTTGCAATCCGCAAAAGAAACAAGCAAAGTTAAAGCAGTTCAATGGGCCGGCTCTGAAGAGAAGCAGTTCAATAGGCCTTCAATGGGCCGAACCTGGAGAGAGGCGGTGCGACGGCGTAGGGCGCGCTATTCCATGTTTTTGGGCCCCATATGTGCGCTGTTTGGTACTCGCCCTAGTCTTCCCCTCGTCGCCTCGTCCTCGCTCACTCGCCGGCCGACGCCGTCGCCCGCTCTGGAATAATTCGTCTCCAATCAGGTACCTTGTTCCTGTTGACATGATCCTCCCTCGTTGCGACCCAATTGTACAAAACTTTTTCCTCCTGCAACAACTAAGGAAAGCTGATTCCTGTACAAATTTATGTTTATGTCATGCTTATTATTAGCATCATAATATGAGGTGACATAACTTATATGTTACTTGTGCATTTGATAGATGTCTTTCCTGTCAGATGGAGGTTCCTCATGTAGTGAAGGTAGAAGCAATGCAAACCATCAGAGGAGGGAGCTAGCAGAGGTAACTTATGTGCACACTTATTTTTGTGTTGCTGGATAGACTCCTGTCGACTGTGGTCAGGTTCCGTTAAACAGAACATTAGTATCTAACGTTATTGTCATTATCTGAGTGCACAATGTTGCTGTATGATCACGTATTACCATTCCTCTGTAATGCTTAGCGCGAGAGTTCTAGAAGTGGGGAGCCAAGTGCATTGGTAGAGCAACGATCCTACAACCTTCGCCCAAGGAAGGATGATTCAAAAACATTAGAAGAGAGATTAAAATTTGCAAGACGGAGGGAGCAGCGAACTCAGAAAAGAAAAGCTGAAGCTTTGAAACAGATACGGCTAATAAAATACTTGGAAGGGGCCTACGAAAGAATGAAAGAGGATTTGGATAGACTGCCTGATTGTAAACCAATGCAGAACCAATGGAAGTGGATACGGAAAATCGAAGTAAGTATTCAGCACTTCACGTTCATCCCCCGTCATCATTATCTTAAATACTATCACTAGGTATGGTTAATTGGTTATTTTCAACTCCTTATAGCTGAGGTAATAAATGCGGATGCAAGTGATGTAATGGACATGCAAAGTGAGTTGCTCTTCTCATTCTCTTTTTCTGCATTGAGAAGTTTTTAAGTTATTATTCAGAAGGTTTTTGAGGAGTTTTTGTTTTATCTGAGCAGCCAAGCTATGATCAATGAAAATTCATGTCATTCTTTCAGAGTCCATAGGTTTTTGTTTAAGAAACAATGTTAAAATTTCATGATTCCCACTCCATTTAAAAGTAGTAGTTCAAAAGGATCGTTTATGCATCTAATAAAATGTGTCAATTAAGCTAGACTAAAGGGATACTAGAGACTAATTATCTGTGAAAAAAACCACATTTACTCTCCTACAACATAGTTCTTATACCCTCTTTTCTTGCTTCACATATTTCAGTGGTTTGGAGCATCAGAATGCCTCCCCTGCTTTATAATGAAAACCTATTAAGTACAAGTAGAAACTCTATTCACCTTTTACTTTCTATTGACAATTTGCTACCAGAGTGGCAACCATATTTTGAAGCACCGGATTTTGGACTTCTGAAAACTTGTCTGAAGGGTGCTAGTTGGGCAGTTGAGGAATTAGCTTTGCAGGTTGCTTCTACTGTAGTAGGACTGCAGTCTTTCACAGGTGATTTCTCCATTGATTCTCACTCAGCTGATGCTTATTCTGGCTTTGACTTTATCTCACAGATGATTCAATTTGCTCACAGATGAACATGCAGATCATTTTTTTTTGCACTGGGACCATTTTTGAGTCTTCCGGAGAGTTTCGGAAAATTGTGACAGTTGCAAATTTGGTTAAAAAATGTCCAGACACAGATGAACTAGCTGAAGGCCTTAAGGTTGGTCCTTTATATTATATTTGCTGAACTTTGGTTTTTTCTTCAGTCTTGTTGACCTGTTCACGAACAGTAATTTTTGCTCTGTTTTTTGTAGATCACTGTATATTTGCAAAATCATGAAACTTGTAACGGCCACCTGTTGTATCATGACTTTTTTTACAACATCTGTGTGATCGAAATTCAGTATCCTGTCCATCTGCCAAACCAAGGCTTTAGTTCAAATACCGAGGCCATCAGCTTTGACAAGAACTGTTCAAAAGATGTGGTTACATTGGGTCGTGACAAAGAGACCCATACCTTGGTGGTTAATACAGGAAAAATCATTCCAAAAATAAGCAGGTTTAACTGTGAAGAACTTTTAGTATCAACCTGCAGAATTTCAAAGGTGGGTATGCGATGTATTTGCTTTGATATGATGTTTTTTCCACACAAAAGGGCCTCGCTGAATTTCATTCCTGCATAAAGCAATGAAATTACACGTTTTGATATGATGTTACTTGCTGCACTATTTATTTGAATTTCATCTAACAATTCCAATAGTTATTTATTGTTTTGATGTTTTGATACCTTTTTTTCGTGTGCCTTTCATGGTGTACCAGGCATGTTTTTAGCTGAAATTTCGTGGGATGATATGACTATGTAGGCTGGGGATGTTCCTTGCTTTGTGTTTGTGTTGAGGATTTCGTTGGTAATCCATGGATTACCTGCGAATCCTTTTGTTTCAACTATGTGTAGGTCTATTGACCACTCTCTTCTGCTTAATGAAAACGGGCTATATCCTGGTCTCGAAAAAAACTATGTAGGCTGGAAAAATGCTAAGTGTTTTCAACATCAAGATATGAAAATTTAGGGAAATAGTCATGGAAACTTATAATATAGGTTTGTGACATGATAATGTATGGTGAAACCTATTGTCCCACAGAATTTCAACCTAAAATGCAACTTTCTGTGGGAAAAAACATAAAAGAGAAATGCCATTCTGGAGTGAAGTGACCTGCTATTGGTTATTTACATAACTGAAACCAAGAATTACCTTCTCAAATGAAAAACTTTAGGGCACCAATGGATCTTTTGTTTTTCTGTAATCCTTTATATTTACCCATCTTTCTATGCCTTCTTTTTTTTTTTTTTTTCTGGTTTAATGGCTACCAACATATTTTGGCAGGCAGGAGTTGGGGGTCCACTGATGAGTTTTGATGGGAATTTTATTGGGTTATATTATTACCACAATAAAGAAACTCCTTTCATACCAAGTTTCATTGTGTTGAAGTGTTTGCAGCAGTTAAAATTATTCAGGTATGCACATTTTTCTTTATGTAAAGGAAACCTAATTAATAGATTTGGTGAATTTCAAATCTCTTGTTCCGTGAGTTTACCAGTTTGTCAGCCATCTGTTTTGTAGTTGGGACCTGGGATCACCAGTAATCCCTAGATTTGAGATCTGTGGCTTCTCGCATGACATGCCAATGGATCATTTAGGCTGTTTATTTAGTATAGGGTTAGAGATAATTAATGGTTGGTGATGTTGTGGGATTAGCGTGTAGAAGCATGGGATGTAAGTGCCAGAAAGCTTCAAGCTTCTATCAGGCGAGCAGTGACAGGCCTGTTGCTGGGTATCCATACCACTCTCCAAATCCACACCCACTTCAAATGGGGAGGGTATGGGTAGAAAATTATCCATTTAGGGTATGGGTGAGGTTGGGAAGGGTAAGGAGTGGATATAATTATTTGTATTTGGGTGTGAACAAGAGTGGGTTTGCCCATACCCTCCCCAAGTGGCAAGGGGCAAGCCTAGTAGTGAGAAATGCTGTGAACTATGATGACCACTTCTCCCTATTTCTGTCATAGTTTAAGTTTGCTTTAAGGATACATACCAATTTTAGTAAAATATTTTTGTTACAGCTGTACTAATCTCAACATTAGAACTCTTCATCTCTTTTTTTGTGTATATAGTATGAACTTACCTATTTGTTTGCATTATTTGCCTTTTATGGCAACATCCTAATCAAAATTCCATGCCATTTCATGCATTAGGAAATGCATTCGCACAACTTTCTTATGCTGAACCCAATAACCTATCAATGACAGATTTTGATCACGACCCCTTCTCTCGCTGCAGAAAAGTTGTAAGACCACTGCCTGGTCTGCAAGTTAGAACTATTTTCACAGAAGGGCGCAGCACATTTGAAAAGATGCAAACCAACTTACGTAGGACCACTGGTGTGATTATCGAGAAGGTTTGCATCTTCTCTCAATCCAGTCCCCCTCTTTCTTCCTACAAACAACATAAAATTTACAGACATAAATGTTGGTTGTACTAATATTTATGAATTTCTCACCCATATGGCTTCGTCTTGTGATGCTTAGTGCTTTGCCTAGTCACAGCCCTATGCATTATTTAGATTTTCATTGTTTTGGTTCTTCTATTTCATGGGCATACTGTAATTGTAGATTGAAGATCAATCTTCAGTAAAATCATCTGGTTTGAATGAAGGGGATATCATCAATCGAGTTAATGGTGTATATTTTTCCAGTGCAGCAGAGGTATGTTCTGAATCTGTTGTTTACTTACTTCAATATGTATGTGTTTGGTTGCTTGGCTTTTGTAAAACCAGGCTGTGCTGAAGTTCAACCAAATGTTACATTATATGGGGGCTGAGCACAACATTCCTTTGAGGGCATGTGATGCTATGATGAGACTGAACATGAGCATGGGCAATTCTCGAATACAAATACAAAGCGAATACAACCAACATGAGTACAATTGTGAAACATACTTATGGACATCAAAACCACTGAAACAACCTGCATAACTATAAAATGTTTTTTAGTACATGTATATATTTTTATTGTTAATATATTCTTGGTTTCAATTTTTACAAAAAATATATTCTATAAATTAACAAGAAAATAGTTGCCTGAAACTTTAAATGGATTGGAGCACATAAATTGGTTTAGTTAAAAATACTAACAACTAAAAAGTTGGAGATTTCAGATCTGCATTTTGCACTACCCTTGTACTAAGTTTAGACTCGAACGAGTAAACTATGGCTTTTGAAAGGCAACAACATGATCAACCTCCAATAGATGTAGGTTTGGATAGGCAACATGATATGAGCAATCTCCCAATTGATGCTATAAACGTTTTGCATATAGGAAACTGAATTTCTGCGTTTGTATTCCAAATGAATTAGCCAAATTAATATTTCTATTTGACGCAATCCAAAGAATTTCCATGTCTGACATTGTTTGTCCAGATTGGTTGGATATTTGCATGCCTTTGGCCTAGCCTGAGAGAATCACTGGTAGCAAATGTACTTGTGTCAGAGAAGCCAAGCTGGCAGGCTCTTGCATTCAAATTTTGTACCAAGCTACCACGCAACAAAAAATACGTTTCTTCATTCTACCAGGCTTGGCGCGATCAACCAAATATGCTATTAATGTTTTGTGCAGGAGACATCTTTGTTGATTTTCTTTCATATTTTCCTTTGCACTAGCTTGGAGGCATACTGCTGGATATAGGCACTACATATCAGTCAGACTATCAAAACTTTAAGCAGACTGATGGCTCCGACATGATGCCAATATGCATCAAGGTTTGATCAATTGAATCAAATCATATAACAGAAGACAATCCAGTACATGCTATACTTGAATGTTCTAATTGCTGCTGCTTCTCTTGTCTGTGCATATTATATGCAGTTTGGCGTGAGGGGTCATGATGGTGAAAAAACAGTTGTCGTTGACAAGTTTGCATCCAGCGGAGTAAACAGGTAATATACTGCATTATTTATTTGATTTATAAGCCTGTTTAAAGTATTGGATTAGTTTAGTGTTTTGAGTGAAAGTCAATTATTAGATTCTTTGTTTACTTCCAGGTGGCCTTTTCCAAAGCCAATAATTATTCAGAAATACAGAGACGGGAAAAAGGTTCATGAAGAATGGTATGCAATGGAATCCTGAAATTTGGCAGCACCTCTCTCCGTGTTGAACAAAGAAATGCTTGTAATGGATTATTAATTAAAATGGTTTGAACAACCAACTAACGAGTTTAGCAGACATGATTGGGGCTTAAAGATGTTGTCCTTGTACCCTAACAATCTATTTTTATCTCCACAAGTGTACACGTTCAAAGCTCTACTAGTCCCTGTCCTCTTGTGGCAAACCCTTCTGCGTTCCTGTTGAAATTTGCGCTGCGATTAACCTCCGCATAACACATTGTGGAGATAACATTGCATGAAGAATGGTGCTCACATTAGATCAATCCCCTAGCTACCTCCGCTGCCATTAGTTGGGATTACCTGCAAAACATATGTCTGCCCTTTATACTCGACTAAATACTCTGTTTCCGTTTCCGTTTCCGTTTGTGCTGATGGGTGATATAGAGCCACGACTAAATACCATCATCCCTTATTTTTCTTCTGGTGGTACTGGTAGGTAATCAACTAATCAACAACAACAATTGTATGGCCTTGGACCATGAACCCACCAATCAGTCAAGGATAGGAGGATTAGACATAATCAGGCCAGCAAAAGAACAGCCACGCATTGAAGGAATCAACAACATTTGAAGGTGGATTGAGCTGCTAGCTCTGCAAATTGTGTGTGATGCAGGAGGTCTCACGGGCGGCACGTAGGGAGGGACAGTAGGATATCCACTACTCACCTCACCGTTCTAGCTCGACGCTCGCTTGGTCGTCGTCGCCATCCATGGCGGCACGGACATCCTACTGCAGCACCGCCTTAGCAAGCACGTTGACGTTGGAACTGCTGTAAGGGAGGGGGCGATGCCACGTCACGCCCGGACACACACCGGGCACCGCCAGCATCGATCCCACACGAGTACACGACGGCGAGCTCCACTGGGCAACAATGATGGGAAATAGGCCCACGAAGCAAATACGATCCAAAGCCCAGAAAGATACGGCCCATCTCAAAGACGGGGACAGGGGTCCACGCCCTAGTAGGAAGAATTTCTCAAAGAAAATAGTCAATTCAAGAATTTCTCAAAGAAAAAAGTCAATTCTTGTTCAAGGCAAAATTGAGTGGGATTGCCTTGGCAAACTGAAATTGCGAAAGAGGGAATCCCAGTATAGCCCCAACCCCGGCAGCGCCGTCGCCCCGGGCGCGATGAAGAACACCCGGAGCCGGAGGCGCAAGGCGAGGGCAAAGAAGAAGCCGCAGGTTCCTTCAGTCGCTATTTTTTTATGTGCTCCTGCATCTGCTTGTGTTATTATTATTACTATTACAGCAAAGTTGCCCTACATTCGATTTCCAGTTCTATTTTGTGTTGCTGAATATCTTCTTTGTTTCTTGCGACAGATTCCAGACACGCCACATCGAAAGGAAACTCCTTTTGCTAATAATTCCGGTATATATATGCATGCGTCCTCTTTGTTTCAAATTAGAAGAGGCGCTCATATGATTCTATGAGTCGTGCTTTTTTCAGAGATCTCGACAAGGCTTCACGCCTCTAACCATGCATGTTTTATACTAGCAGGCTACAGAGCATGCTGGTCGGATTCTGATGAGCCCCCGTCTAAATTTATCAAGTATTATTCTGCTTCTGGAAAGGTGGTGGAGTTTAAGAAAGAAGGACCAGACCACTTTGGATCGATGTATAGAGTCGGCAGATCTGTTGTGTCCCTTGAGGCTTCCACTGGTAACTTTCGATATCTCGGCTTTTGCATCCACAGTTGTGAGAGCTCTAGTCTGACCTTGTTGTGTATGTTACTGTGTATAAACAATTTTTTACTGTCGATACCTGATTATAATATGCTTGCACAGATGGATGGAGTATGCTTTGCTCAGGGACAGTGGTTGATCACGTGGACAGGAAAACGTGGATACTTACATCTGCTACTCTGGTTAGAAAACCTGACACTCTGTTTGAGGCCTATGGACATGAAGAGATTAAGGTCAATGTCGCTTCAATTCTTTTACTTGTTTGTTTGTGCTGACTTTATCCTATCCTGTGGATAATTTGTTACAGGTTTGTTGATTGCAGATTGAAGTGTTTCTGCACAACGGAGACACTGTTGGAGGGTCCCTAGAAATGTGCAATTTGCATTATAATATTGCAATTGTGACTATTGAGTACCGAGATTCTCGGGCACATCTTCCTGCAGTGGAACTCATGGACCTCCCATCAGATTATTCCTTGCATCCTAAGCCTGTGGTTGCCCTAGGTAGGAATGATGACCCAAAAGCTTTTGTAGTGAGATTTGGAGAGCTGGTCCGTGAAAGTAGTGAGTTGGACTGCAAAGAGCTCTTGATCTGTTTGTGTGATGGCAGTGAGGTAAACTGGCTTTGGAGCTACATTTTGGTTCTATATATGGCTTAGCCTTAGCATTCCAGCATTACAAACCTAGCATTACATTTTGTTTATATTTTATCTTTCTGTAGTGTGGGAACTGGCAATTTAGAAAAAAAAAATGATTTTGACATGGATGCATTATTATTTGCATTTTTTAGTTGTAGGTTCGACACAGTTACAAACTTTGATGTTATTGCATAAGTCATAGCTTCATGTTCAACTCATTCATTCGGGTATTCTTTTAATGCCAGGATTTGATTGGTGGGCCTATCATGGATTATGAAAAAAGATTCCTTGGCATAACTTATTCCTTTGAGGAAACTGCTCCGTTTTTGCCAGTTGAGATCGCAGCTAGGTGCATAGAATACCACAAGAAGAAAAGGTATTATTTTTCCTTTTAGCTTTATTAAAACTGTTTAGATTTTGGAAATATCGTCTCCACCTTAACTTTTCATTGCTCATGCATAGCTTTCTTGTGTGTTGGCTATTATGTGCACGTTGACATGTATTAGCAAGCTGGTTCAGATTTCAACTATTTTTTAAGATACTGGCGAAGTTTGCTAAATTTTAGTATTCTTGTTCTCTAATGTTTGTTTTGCATTATTGTCATTATGACAACTGCAGAACACTACCATGGCTTTGCATTAGGGGACCAGCTCTTCACACGCTGGACCTAGATGATCTGGAGACCATATGCTGCAAATTTGCTAAGCCACCTTCTGGACTTCTGGTTAACAAGGTATACAATAGACGCACCAATCCTCTAATTTATTTTGTTTTTAATCCATCTAGACAATTAGTTATGTTTATTTTCTTTTATTTTAAAACTGAATATGTCTGATAAGTAGGGCTTGACTGCCCAATCACATGCAAAAGAATATCCGGAGAAAAAAAGTTCTATGGCAATTAAAGAACTTAAATTTCTTTATTTCTGAGAAAATGGAGGATTAATGGACGTCCTTGATCCGTATTTTTTAGATTTGTTAATAGCCCTTGGTGTGTCCCAGATCCAGTACAACAGAAATCCTTTTTTTCAACTTTATGATATGGAACCCCAAAGCTTATAGATGAGTCGGTTAAGAGAGACCTTAAGGAGTGGAATATCTCCAAGGATTTAGCTACTGATGGGAGCGCTTGGAGACTAGCTATCAATGTGCCTGAAAGCTATCAATGTGTGTGCCTGAACCATGACCTTTTTTTGTTTCTTTCTGACTTGCCTCTTCTGGGTTTCACCAGAGCCTACCCCAACTTGCTTGGGACAAAAGGCTATGTTGTTGTTGTTGTTGTATGATATGGGACCCCAAAGCTTATACATGACACACCTCAGATTGAGGACAGCAAGCTGGATTCAGCCACCAGGGCTGGACACATGTGCCTATGGCAGCCCCGCATGACATCTCTGTCTCCTTTTGGAGCAGCTCGTTACATGAGAGATGTCATGTGGGGCAGCCAGGGAGGCTGTCCTCAATTTGGGCTGCATGGTGACCGTGTTCAGCCAGGGGATTAGTGGCAGCTAAAGTCTGCCCTCAATTTGAGTCTTTCCTTATTAGTTAACTACTAGGAGTCTGAGCGCCTATTTATCTCTTGTATTCAGAACATTTTGGAATCAAGCAATTACAAGACAATTCTATCTCCCAATTCCCCTTAAGCATGTTTGGTCCCTAAAAGAACAATAGGCAGGCGTACAGTGATGGAGGCCCGACGGATGAGAAATGGATTGATGATATTCGAGTTAACCTTCCTGTCGAAGCTCTGATGGAATACCTGGAATTGTGGGATATAATATCTAATGTTCAGCTACATGAAGGGGCACAGGACAAACACATTTGGAGACTTTCGGCTTCAGGAGAATACACGGCAAAGTCTGCCTATGATGCGCTCTTTCGGGCGCCATATACTTCAGACCATACGAGAGAATATGGAAGACGTGGGCTCCTTCCAAATGCCGTTTTTTCATGTGGCTGGTTGCCCATAACCGGTGCTGGACAGCGACGGACTTGCTCGGCGAGGACTTCCTCACCCAGCCAAATGTTTGCTTTGTGACCAGGAGCAGGAAACCATTCAACACCTCTTGATTGGGTGTGTTTTTGCTAGGCAATTCTGGTTCTCTCTCTTACATCGCGTTGGACTCTCTACACTCACACCTCGGCTGAGGATTCATCTTGGGAGGACTGGTGGGAAAGGGCGGAGGCTGCTACCAGCGGGGATGTAAGAAAAGGCTTAAATTCTATCATCATCCTTGGCGCCTGGAGCATGCGGAAACATAGGAACGATTTGTGTCTTCAATGGGGCTGCTCCAAACATTAACACAGCTCTAAGTATAGCTAGGGATGATGCCCATTGGTGGAGTTTGGCGGGAGCTAAGGGTCTGTCCTTGCTCACTGCCAGGGGTTTCTAGTTTTCTTAGCTTGCTCGGTCGTTGTACATTCAGCTTCAGGTGATGAAGCCTTAGAAATCAGGGAAGGTAGGGTGGTGTGTGTGAGTGTGCTTGGGTCTATGTATGACTCCTTTTTCCTTCTATTAATACAATGATACGCAGTTCTCCTGCGTGTTCGAGAAAAAAAAATTCCCCTTAAGCATCAACAGGGCGCAAAGGGGTAAAACCTGGCCCCAAATCCAATTTCCCCAAATGCTCTAGTCTCCCTCCACGCTGACTTTACCCGGCCTTCCTCCTGGCAATGGTTATCCTCCAATGCCCCAAATGAACTAAGGTTCATGACATCTGAGCGCTGGACTCATGTGCCTGCAGCAGCCCCACATGAAACTATATAAAAACTTTTCTGTCCCAATTCTTAATATTTAGTATGTGAATAAAATTGTTGCCGACCATCGTTATATTTCCCATGACAGTTTTTTTTATATTAACCAACATCACAATAAATGGAACAGTACACCAATAATGTGATTAAACTATTGTCCATTGCACTTTCCTCCCCTGCTCATTTCACTCTTACAAATTATCCATTATTACCTTAGATATTTCGTTTTGTTGGTTCCTTTTTGCCTTGCATGCTTTCTGGTATTTGTTAGTGATGTTATTCATCTACCTGACTTTTAACCAAGAAGTTATGACACCTAATATAAGATGTCCTTTCCCAATTCTAGTTCTGTCCATAGTCCAGTCATTAGATTATTGGCGATGTTATTTGTTGTGTTATCCATTTGAATACTGTATCATTTGCTTTTGCATGATGAAAATTGACAATTTTATTGCATGCAAGTTTACATTATGCATCTCCATTTCTTTTTGTCAGGACTGTTACCCAGGTCATGCAAGTTTATTTGATTTTTTTGAATAAATGTTTGCTATTTTCTGAAAAGAGCATATAAAATGTTGTCTATCATTGGTTACTATATATTTATTTATTTTTTTGCATATGTCAACTTAATCCTATGCACACTGTAGATTTGTGACACATCAATAGAAAATTATGGAGGGATTGAGATTGGCGATATCATCTCAAAACTTGATGGAGCTGCTGTTTACTCTGGAGCACAGGTATAACCTTTGTTTATAAATCATTAACAGTCCATGTGTAAGTTTGAGGTGACTGCCTCTGCCTTAGATGAGGCGAATCTTTTGTACCCTTTTTACAACCTATGAATTCATGACTGTTTTATTAATTGATGAAAATGACGAACTCCATAAATGGTAATGAATTGGGGAAAAACATTTTTACTGACTGAACTTTTGGGCATTTTTGTTTTCTATGAAAAATGCTTCGACTTATCTATGTGCTTTAGTTTACAAGTGCATGTGCAGTCACATGCGATTATCCTCTTTGAAGTTAGAAGCAACAAAGCATAGTAGGTACTTTGAAACTCAAAGTTCAACTTCTAATTCAACATTGTACTCTGGAAATCAATTTTTTTACTCCAAGCCACTGGAACCTTGAAATAAAAGACCTCGATTTCTATCCCAATTGCGCACAAATGCAGTTATGTTAGATAATTCTACGGTATGGGCAGATTGGTATTGGAAAATAAATCTATCGCAAGTAAGAAAGTTTAACTTTTATTTGTACCATTCAAGACTTTCTGCTCAAAATTTCTATCCCAATTTCTATCGTTGCTTTCACGTTGTCTCATGGAACGTAAGAGGTTTAGGTGACTCGGACAAGTGCAAAATTGTGCGTGAGGTGTTTTCTGATGCTAATCCTGCATTCATCTGTATCCAAGAGTCCAAACTCGTTGGTGTCAATCTGTTCAAAGCTCAAACCTTTCTACCCCGCACTTTCTGTTCCTCATTCGTTTTGGCCCCTGCTGACGGGACGCGCGGTGGCTTGATCACCGCCTGGGACCCGGCCTTATTCACCCTGAACTCCCAATCAACAGACCAGTATAGCCTCACAACTTCCTTCTCCTGTAACGCCTCCGATCTGGACTTCACCATAACCAACACCTACGGCCCTTCCGATCACTCGCTCACCCACGATTTCCTACACCGTCTTCGGGAAACCAAACAAACCGTCACTGGCGCCTGGATCCTGCTGGGCGATTTCAACCTTGTTCGCTGTGCCGCGAACAAGAGCAACGGCCAAATAAACTCCACTCTGGTAGATGCCTTTAACCAAACCATCCAAGACCTTGTTGTTAATGAGATACCCCTAACCGATCGCCGCTACACTTGGACCAACAAACAAACCTTCCCGATCCTAGCGAGACTGGACAGAGTCTTCACCAACATTCAGCTCGATCTTCTTCTTCCCTTGGCCGTGCTGTCCTCCTTGCCGCGGCCAACCTCAGACCATACTCCTCTTCTCCTATCCCTTACTTCCAACATACCCTTGGCCGGCTTCTTCAGGCTTGAAAACTTTCTCCTCAAAAACGAGAGCTTTCTCAGTTCGGTCATTCAGGGTTGGCAGCAGGCACCGACGCGCTCAGATGCAACAGGGCAGCTGGTCGCGCGCATCAAGGCCTCCCGAGCCGCGGCAAAGGTTTGGACTAGGTGTAACAGGGCACCGCCACAAATACTCCAAAACTGTCGCTTCCTAATTCAAATGTTCGATTACTTCGAGGAAACTCGTGTTCTGTCAACAGATGAGTTTCAGGTCCGCTGCCTCGCTCAACAACGGCTTCATGAGGAGATCAAGGCCAAGGCTGCTTACTGGAGGCAGCGCAGCAAGCAGAGAAGAATCAAGGAATGTGATGCTAACACAGCTTATCACCATGCTCACGCAACCAATCGCATGCGCCGCAAGTACATCAGGCTGATCAGAGTTGATGGCCAAGACATCGTCAGTCACTCGGGGAAGACAGAGGCTCTATCAACCTTCTTCAAGTCAGTCATTGGCGTTCCTGGACACACCACTCCGATCGACCTCGACTCGCTGTACCTCGGTTCTCCCAGGCCAGCGGAGGACATTGCCAGATGCTTCTCTGAGGACGAGCTCAAGCAAGCGGTGATGGCGATGAACTGTCTGAGCGCCCCGGGCCCGGATGGTTTCGGCCCGGCCTTCTACCGGGTCACGTGGCCGACCGTCAAGGCGTCAGTTCTGGCGTTCGCTGAGGAGTTCTATCATGGAGTGGCAGATTTGGAAAGAATCAATCGCTCTCTTATGGTGCTGCTGCCCAAAAAGCCTGATGCGGTCGATGTGGATGCTTTCAGGCCGATCTGTCTGCAGAATTGCGCCCTGAAGATCATCACAAAGACACTCACCACTCGGTTGCAAACTGAAATATCAAATTTGATCGATATACACCAGACTGGGTTTCTCAAGGGGAGATCAATCTCGGATACTTTCGTCTATGCAGTTGAGCTTGTTCAAACTTGTCACAAGAGAAAGAAGCCGACCTTGGTACTAAAGCTCGATTTTGCAAAGGCTTTCGACACTGTCAATTGGGAGGGACTGCAATGTGTCCTGCAGGCGAGAGGTTTTCATCAGAGATGGATAGGGTGGATGCTCAACCTGCTCAAAACATCCAAGTCAGCTGTCATCGTCAATGGAAGCCAAGGGCCATGGATCAACTGTAAGCGAGGGCTCCGTCAGGGGGATCCTCTATCACCCTACCTCTTCATCCTGGTAGCAGAGACCTTGCAGCGACTGATCAGACAGGAAACGGACATCAAGCACCCGACGGATGAAAGCTTGCCGTGTGCCGTTCTTCAGTACGCCGACGACACTCTAATTGTGCTGAAGGCCGATGAAGTTGGAGCATCAAGGCTCAAGGCAATCCTGGATCAATTTGCGGCATTGACCGGCCTTCACATCAACTATGGTAAGAGTACTTTGGTGCCTATTCATGCCCCCCAATCGGTGGTGGATCAGTGTGTGCAGATCATGGGCTGCAGCCAAGGGACTTTCCCTCAGTCATATTTGGGGCTACCGCTCTCTGTCAACAAATTGCCCCTCTCGGCGTTGAACGTATACATTCAGAGGACAGACAAGTTTCTAAGCTCCTGGCAGGCAGATCTTCTGAATCCGATGGGAAGAACAGTCCTGGTCAATTCAGTTCTGGACTCGCTACTGGTATATCTCATGTCTTCTCTGCAACTGCCACCCTCTACGATCGACCTCATGGACAAGAAGCGTAGAGCCTTCCTCTGGTCAGGTGACAAGTCCGGCCACTCATCACCAGCAGCATGTCTCGTTGCATGGGTCAGTGTTTCCAACCCGAAAGATCTTGGTGGCCTTGGCGTCAGAGACCTCGGGGTGCAGAACATCTGCCTGCTGCTCAAATTGGTTCATCGGCTGCATTGCCCTCAATCATCAGCTTGGGCTCAATGGGTGCAGAATCGAGCTTCCATCACCACACTTACTGGTGAGCTGCTCGGTGACCATTGGCAAACGCTGAAAGCTCTACTTCCCCTCTATCAAGCTATCACGTCGGTCGTCATTGGGGATGGAAGAAACAGCTCCTTTTGGAATGACGTTTGGGCGGGAGAAGAGTGCTTGGCTGACAAGTTTCCAGCCCTCTTCTCTCACTGTCAAAACAAACTAGCAACGGTGCGCGAAGTCAAAGCCTCTGGACTGCAATCAGTAATGGTTCCCAGACTGTCAGTGGCGGCCGATCAGCAGTTTCACCTGGTGCAGGAGTTGCTTGATCAAACTGCACTCTCATCAGACCCTGACAGGAGAACCTCTCCGTTCTTCAGACCAGACAACAGCCTCGATTCAGGGGCTCTTTACAAAATGATCAAAGCCAGAGGCCAACAAACTGACCCAAGAGCAGTCTTCATCTGGAAAAGCATGGCACCTCCTCGAGTTAAGCTGTTCATGTGGCTACTCCTTCAGAGGCGAATCCAGTGTCGTTCAGTGCTCCACCGAAAACATATTGTCGATTCCACAACGTGTGAAATCTGCAATGCCAGTGAAGAGACGCCTGAACACATCATCCATGGTTGCACACTCGGGAACGAGATTTGGAGCAGGCTGAACCTTCAGTCCATGACCTCACTGGACATGAATCAACTGCACACAATCAGCAACTCCCAGTCAGCCCCGATTCCGGAGTTCTCCACTTTCATTGCTCTGATTTGTTGGCACATTTGGAAGGCAAGAAATGCAAAAGTTTTCAGAAATGAAGCTCACTCTGTTGACCGGGTACTCCTAGACTGCAAAGCTGCAGCTGAGCTATGGCAATTCGGATTCAAAAGGGCCAAGAGGCATTCAGTGACAACTTGGTGCACCATTCTTCAAATGGCGAGACAGGGACAGGGCTAGTTCCAGCTTCTCTATAATCTTTGTAACCCTTTCCTACTCCTTCAGACAACCCTTTGGTTGTCCGGCCTCCTCCATGCTGTAAACACTCTGTAACTCTCAACGAGCCGTTTGGGGCTAAAATAAAGTTTTAATCAGGTGGGGAACGCCTCCCCCCCGTTGACCTTCAAAAAAAAAAAACTTTCTGCTCAAAATATCAAAGGAAATCAGATGAAATTTAAGTTTTAGTTTTTTAGGGAGTTAAAGTGCCATGTGAGGAAGCTAGTACTTGGTATGACTCTAACCCTCAACATCGGTGGTGACCCTAAGAGATAGTGTGGGTTAAAAGGGAGGAATATGATTAGCAGACACAGAAGGCTTCAGTTTGGGAAGGGAGATAAAGTGCAAAGGTGAAGACCTTAATTCGCTCCCTGCCAAGCCTCAGTGGCCACTATGATACAAGTCGTTCCGCACACCAGTAAATCTGGTTGTGCACAAATGCATGTAAATCAGCATTTGTGGTCCTGTGGAACACTACCCTCGATCCATTATTTCATTTTTTCATATATTACTCAACGCTCATTCCAACTTTGCACTTCCAGTGCACTTCCTGGAGCTGATGCCCGTGTATTTTGTTCTTTGCTTAGTTTACTGCGATGTTTCTAGATAAATTTGAGGTTGCAATGGATACACTGAATGCAGTGATACTCCAGGTTAGTTTGATCAAGTACTTCACCAATCAATAATAATTTAGTTACTATGCTAATTTTTGCTGCATACAACTACGTAGGCGGTTGTGCATAGACCAAGAGATAAGACTACATTTGTTGCGGAGCTGAATGTACAAGAAGTTGTCTCTAATGAATACAACGAGTCATTCCAAAACAGGTTTGGGTTTAAAAAGAACAATTTGCACATAGAGAATTTTTTGTGTTCATTCTTGTTGATGATTGATGATGTTCTTTATTAGATGGGTACAGCGGAGGAGGCATGGTTTCAATGAGTTGGATTGGTGAAAGGCAGGTAATGCTCTCTCATGAACAGAATATCTGCTGTACATCTCTGAATACTTTTGCCATGTTTTGTATCATCCAGAAGTGGTGGATTCTGGATGCCCATTTGGAACAAAAGCATGTAATTTGTAGTTCTACTATGTAGTTTCTGCAAGTGCCGGGAGATCGCAGTGCCAAAAGACTATACGGACAGGCACATCAAGTGTTGGATCTGGCGTTTTGGAACACAAATACTGACTTATTTATATTTTGTCCAATGTATTGTTAAAACATCTGTCGCATGGCGAACCACGTTCATCTGGAAGATGCACTGTAAAACCAACTCACGGTGTTCCCATCCGTGGATGCTAGTTATTACTCCCTCCATTTCAAATTATAATGCATTTCAAGAATCTTGGTGAGTCAAAACTTTTTAAATTTGACCAAATTTATATAAAAAATAACAATATTTATGATGGAAACTAAATACCATTAGATTCTACTTATATTTTTATTGCATAACTAATTGATGTCACAAGTTGTTATAGTTTTTTTTTATAATTTTGTTGGCTATGTTCCTGAATCTGCCACTGCAATATCTGATAGAGCAAGTTGAGTGGTGATGACAGTGTAAATGTGATCTTAAATGGTGAGAATTGGATTGGTAATCATGCTAGGAAAAAGTCTAAATACCCCCTGAAGTATCAGCATCATAATACTACCAACTACAAAATCGTTTGTTTGCCACCCCTAAAGTTTGACTACCGGTCTAAATAACCCCATTGGCGGTATTGATGGGCGGTTTTGCCTATCTGGCTCGCCCGCGTGGCAAGCCTTGGCCACGATGGCCGCCACGTCCCCGTCTCTGAAGTAGCCCATGCTCCACCTGCCTCCGAATCCCCGCACCGACGCCAGCTCCGGCCACCCACCTTTGCCTTCTCCCTCAACGGCGAGGCCGAGCAGCCTCGCGGCGCTCATCGGGCGCGCTGCGGGACGGCGGGGGTCCTCGATGCTGGTGCGCGAGACGGCGGCGCTGCAGCTGTAGCAGAGGCGCGCGGATTGGTCGCACTCCCACCCCGTCGTCGCACTCGACATCATCGGGAACATCGCCTTCGCAGCCTGCTGCTGCGACGTCGTCCCGGCTGGGGAGACCACCACCACCATGCCCGCGTGGAAGCTCGGCCGGGATGTGTTGTTCGAGACGGGCACACGCCAACATCTGGGCGCCACGCTCGTGTACATGGGCGATAGCAGATTCTGCATGATCGAGAGGCGGACGCCCCCCGGAGTCGGACTCATGATGTAAATGAATCTGAGAAGTAATAGAGTGCAAACTCTATTTATAGAGGGGAAAAAAATCATGTGAAAAGTTGACTGCAGAACTCGCCGCACCTCGCAATCCCTGGAGTACAGGACAACCGATCGCGCTGCGTGCATAGGAATTGCTGCTGTATGCAGACGGCTCATGAGCTCATCATGGGCTTTAGCGCCGCAACCTCCATTTAGATGGTCCAAAATGATCAGAATGGTCATGGAAACCCTGTGAAGGCCCACTGCTCTTCACCAAGACGCAACACGAAGAACTCCTCCAGGACCTTGCGCTAACCTGCTGCCAGTGTCCAGGACGCACCGCCAATCACTACGCCACGAGCTCCTGTCTCTTTTCATGTCACTCGAGACCTGAGTTTTGGTAACTCCTGAGCTCGACCACCGATCGATACAGTTCCGTCTGAGAGACTAACAGTCGGTTAGGATGCTTCCTTTTTCTTGCCTTCAAATTTGAATCGAGATTATTCGATTCCGAGACGGATTACCTGATCATCTTCTGAACCGATTATTATTTATATATAAACAGACAGAGCATCCTCTGTGTGACAGGAAGAAGGGCCCGACGGGTGAGCAATCGAACATGTCTAAGCGGCCGCGCGTAGAGGCCAATGGCGGCGACGACCTTGGAGCGGGGAATCGGCCTTGCTTGGGTCCGGCAATGCAGCGCCTGTATGTTGTGGTGGACGACTGGGAGAGAGGCTACAGCGTCCACAGGTTCGACGCGGACGACTTCGGCGTGGACCCGAACGCCAGCGGCGGCGGCACGGACGCCGCCCGCCCGCGCCCGGTCGTCCGCATGGAGGCGCTGCACCCGCACTCGTGGTCCTTCGCGGCGCACGGGCGCAAGATCTTGGCGATGCAGCCCCCGGAGTACAGCCCCGGCGTCCCCGTGTTCGACACCGAGGCGTGTCAGATAAGCCTAGCATCTATGCATCTATATTTGGCATTAGCACTTGCATGTTTCCCTTCAGTTTCAGTTTAATTCAGCACCACGCACGAGCACCAACTTGTGGTCGCCGTGCGAGTAGGAGTCATGGCCGAGAATAGCTCTCCATGTACTTGAGCATGCAAGCCATGGCCGGCTGTTGCGGCGCATGGGGATGGACGTGCGCACTCACGCAATCGTGTGCGCCGTGGGCTTGCATCCCATCACTTTGTAATCCTTTAAATAGCAATGCATTCAACAGAAAACGCTGCGCTTTCAGGCAGCACCAAACCCTGTGTGTCCAAGTGTTCGTGTGTGTTTTCAGTCCAGTTCACCGTAACCACTGCCGTCGGCGACAATCGCCGTTCGGTTTCTAACAACTGGCATCGGAGCTTAAGATTGAAAGGACCTGCAACAGCGCAATGGCTTCACCAACGCGCCATGGCCGCACCCAGGAGAAGCCGGAGGGCTCCGGCAGCAAGACGCCGCGCCGCTCTCCGTCACGTTCTCCGTCACGCTCACCACGGCGCCGCTCACCGCGCCGCTCCCGGGCACCACGCCGATCACGCGGCCGACAGCCTCGCGAGATCGTCGTCGAGCGCATCGTCCGTGAAGGTGGCGGCTCCGGGACTTGGCCGCAGCTGACACGCAGCAACTACCACCAATGGTCGCTGCGCATGAAGCTGAAGCTGCAGGCCCGCCACCTCTGGGAAGCTGTCGAGTACCCCGACACCGCGGAGTACGACGACGACCGGAGTGCACTCGACGCAATCTGCAGCGCGGTGCCAGAGGAGATGGTGCCCGCGCTCGCCACCAAGGACACCGCCCACGACGCCTGGGAGGCCATCAAGACGTACCGCATCGGTGACGACCGCGTGCGGAGATCAACCGCCCAAACCCTCCGGGCGGAGTACGAGAACATCACGCTCCGACCTGACGAGGCCATCGAGGAGTTCGCCCTGCGCCTCACCAACATCACGCAGCGGATGGCAGCCCTCGGTGATCCGGAGCCGGATCCTCGCGTGGTGGCCAAGTACCTGCGCGTTGTCCGCCCACGGTACAAGCAACTCGTCATCTCCATTGAAACACTTCTTGATATCTCTCAGCTGTCCATCGAGGAGGTCACCGGCCGACTCAAGGCCGCTGACGACGTCGAGCCCGCTCTGGTGCACACCGCGAGCGGGAAACTACTGCTCACGGAGGAGCAATGGATCGAGAGATACAAGCAGAGAGGGTCAGACTCCTCCCGTGGCGGCTCCAGCTCCGGTGGCCGCGGCAAAGGCCGGGGCAGAGGACGGGGGCGCGGTTCCGGTGGTTCTCGTCCGCCGCCGGACTCCCCTTGTCCACGCTGTGGCAAGAAGGGCCATTGGGCCAGCGATTGTCGCAACAAGAAGAAGGAGGAGACGGCCCATCAGGCCCACTTGGCCCAGGAGGAGGAGGAGCATACCTTGATGCTCGCCTTCGTCACGGCCCAGGAGGGGTCGACTCCCCTCTCGCCACCAGCGCCTCCACCAGTCGAGTTCACGCCGGCGGACTCTACACCAGCGCCGCCGCCGGCTGAGCTGCACCTCATCGAGCGGAAGGTCGTCCCCAACCTCGACGAAGAAGTCGACCGGGATCCGAATCGATGGATCCTGGACACCGGGGCGTCGAATCACATGACGGGATCGCGCGCCGCCTTCTCCGATCTGGACACCGCCGTCACGGGCTCGGTGCGGTTCGGGGACGGCTCTGTGGCGCGGATCGAGGGGAGCGGGACGGTCCTGTTCTCCCTCAAGAATGGGGAACACCGCTCCTTCGCCGGCGTCTACTACCTGCCACAGCTCACCGCCAACATCATCTCCGTCGGGCAGCTGGATGAGGGCGGATTCCAGGTGCTCGTGGAGCACGGCGTCATGCGCATCCGCGACGAGGAGAAGCGTCTGCTAGCCAAGGTTCCTCGCGGGGCTGGGAGACTGTACGTGCTCGACGTCAAGCTGGCACGCCCAGTCTGCCTCGCGGCGCGCACCGACGACGAGGCGTGGCGGTGGCACTCGCGCTTTGGGCATCTCCACTTCGCCGCTCTCCGCAAGATGGCGAGGGAGGAGCTTGTCCGCGGTCTGCCTCTTCTCACCCAGGTGGACCAGGTGTGCGAGGCCTGTCTCGCCGGCAAGCACCGACGCGCCCCGTTTCCTCAGCAGGCTCAGCGGCGCTCTACCGAGGCGCTCCAGCTGCTGCACGGTGACATCTGCGGGCCAATCACGCCGGCCACACCAAGCGGGAATCGCTACTTCCTCCTCCTCGTCGACGACTACTCCCGCTACATGTGGGTGTGCCTCCTTCCCACCAAGGACGCGGCAGCAGAAGCAATCAAGCGTGTCCAGGCGGCAGCGGAGAGGAAGACCGGCAAGAAGCTCCTGGCGCTCCGGACGGACCGGGGCGGCGAATTCGCCGCCACGGACTTCAGCAAGTACTGCGCACATCTCGGCGTCCGGCGGGAGCTCACGGCGCCGTACACACCTCAACAGAACGGCGTCGTTGAGCGCCGTAACCAGTCAGTTGTTGGCACCGCCCGGAGCATGCTGAAGGCAAAGGGGCTACCTGGGGTGTTCTGGGGGGAGGCGGTCACCACCGCTGTGTACCTCCTCAACCGTTCCTCCTCCAAGAGCATCCAAGGGAAGACGCCGTACCAGCTCTGGACCGGCAGCGCCCCCACCGTGTCGCACCTCCGCACCTTCGGGTGCATTGCTCATGTCAAGGTAAACACGCCGCACCTACGCAAGCTTGATGATCGCAGCCGCAAGATGGTGTTCGTGGGGTACGAGCCCGGATCAAAGGCCTACAAGGTCTACGATCCGACGACCCGGCGTGTGCACATAAGCCGGGACGTTGTGTTCGACGAAGCAACACAGTGGACATGGTCCGCTGAACACGATGGTGAACCAAAGGACTTCACCATGGTCGAGCCGACACCAGTGGAGGCGGACGCGGTCGGCACCACTTTGAGCACCGTGCCGCTCACCACCTCGTCGACAGCGGCACGCTCTGCTTCACCAGCGTCGCCCGCAACTTCATCGCCGAACATGAACATGGCGGGAACACCGGCGCAGGGCTCAGCACCCGCGACGTCGAGCCCGGCCCCGTCACACGGGGTCGAATTCGCCTCTCTACCAGGCACCTCCCTCAGCGAGCTGCTCGACAACGACCACGACGACGACGCTCCACTCCGGTTCCGCCGCATCGACAACGTGATCGGCCCTGCACCGACACCCGGCCTCGCCGCACGGGACCTGAAGGAGCACCTGCTACTTGCCTGCGACGCCGAGCCAACCAACCTCGCCGAGGCGCTGAAGCACGAGTGCTGGCGCCATGCCATGCTCGACGAGATGACGGCAATTGAGGCGAACGACACATGGGAGCTCGTCAACCCACCGCCTGGAGTCCGTCCCATTGGACTCAAATGGGTGTACAAGGCGAAGAAGGACGCAGCCGGGATCATCTCCAAGTACAAAGCCCGGCTGGTCGCGAAAGGCTATGTACAGCGACAAGGTATCGACTTCGACGAGGTCTTTGCACCGGTGGCGCGGCTGGAGTCCGTGAGGCTTCTCCTTGCACACGCCGCAAATGAGGGCTGGGCTGTCCACCACATGGACGTCAAGTCGGCCTTCCTCAACGGCGAGCTGCAGGAGGAGGTCTACGTCGAGCAGCCGCCAGGTTTCGTTCTCAAGGCACATGAAGGCAAGGTTCTGCACCTCGTCAAGGCACTGTACGGGCTTCATCAAGCTCCTCGTGCCTGGTATGCGAAGCTGGACAGCTCGCTGCTCGGACTCGGTTTTTCGGCGCAGCGACTCCGAACATGCTGTGTACTTGCGTGGCGAGGGCGTGCACCGTCTCGTTGTGGGCGTGTACGTCGATGACCTTGTGATCACCGGTGGCAACACAAGCGACATCCACGAGTTCAAGTCGGAGATGAAGGCTACGTTCCAGATGAGCGATCTGGGCCTACTGCACTACTACCTCGGCCTGGAGGTGAACCAGTCGGCGGACGGCATCACCTTGGGCCAGAGCGCGTACGCAGCGAAGATTCTGCAAAATGTCGGTCTGGCTGGGTGCAACCCCAGCTGGATCCCTATGGAGCCACGCCTCAAGCTCAGCAAGAAGAGCACCGCACCCGCCGTCGACGTCACAGCATACAGAAGCATCGTCGGCTCGCTGCGGTACCTGGTGAACACAAGGCCAGACCTGGCTTTCTCGGTGGGATATGTGAGCCGGTTTATGGAGAAACCAACCACCGAGCATCTGGCAGCTGTGAAGAGGGTGCTGCGTTACATCAGTGGCACTCTGGACTACGGCTGCTGCTACACAAGGAAGGAGGAGAAAGCTGATCTCGTGGGCTTCAGCGACAGTGACCACGCTGGAGATGTCGACGGCCGCAGAAGCACCTCTGGCGTCCTCTACTTCCTTGGCAAGAACATCATCACCTGGCAAAGTCAGAAGCAGAAGGTGGTGGCCCTCTCCTCATGTGAGGCTGAGTACATAGCCGGCACCACTGCTGCGTGCCAGGGAATTTGGTTGGCGCGGCTGATTGCAGAGCTCAGAGGCGAGAAGACTGACGCCGCCAACCTGAAGATCGACAACGAATCCGCCATTGCCCTCAGTCGCAACCCTGTCTTCCACGACCGCAGCAAACACATCGACGTCAGGTACCATTTCATTCGAGAATGCGTCGAGGATGGCAGGGTGAAGATCTATTCCATCAAGACAGAGGCGCAGCTGGCGGACATTGCAACCAAAGCTCTGGCGCGGGAGCACTTCTGTGAGTTGCGTTCTCGTATTGGAGTTCGAAGTGTGCAGCATCGACACTAGGCTTAGGAGGAGATTTGTCAGATAAGCCTAGCATCTATGCATCTATATTTGGCATTAGCACTTGCATGTTTCCCTTCAGTTTCAGTTTAATTCAGCACCACGCACGAGCACCAACTTGTGGTCGCCGTGCGAGTAGGAGTCATGGCCGAGAATAGCTCTCCATGTACTTGAGCATGCAAGCCATGGCCGGCTGTTGCGGCGCATGGGGATGGACGTGCGCACTCACGCAATCGTGTGCGCCGTGGGCTTGCATCCCATCACTTTGTAATCCTTTAAATAGCAATGCATTCAACAGAAAACGCTGCGCTTTCAGGCAGCACCAAACCCTGTGTGTCCAAGTGTTCGTGTGTGTTTTCAGTCCAGTTCACCGTAACCACTGCCGTCGGCGACAATCGCCGTTCGGTTTCTAACAAGGCGATGGGGATGGCGGTGTGGCCCCGCCCGCAGAGCTCTCTACGCGGGGACTTCGGGAGCCGGCCCCTGTACATCTCCGCCGGCGGCCGGCTCCTGGCGTTCGTCTACCCCTTCGTCGAGATGCTCGGCCCCGAGACGCCGCTGCCCACCGACGAGGCGTGGTCGTGGGCCAGCATCGAGCCGCCGCCGCCGTTCGTGTCCAGCGTCGTCAGCGGCTACGCGGTGCACCCGGACGCGCGCACCGTGTTCGTGTCCGTCAAGGACTGGAGGCCCGACATCCCCGGCAAGATCTACTCGTACCACCTCGACTGCCGGCAGAGCACCTTCAGCTTCGACATGGAGCGCCGCGAGTGGACCCACGTCGGCGAGTGGCTCCTGCCGTTCAAAGGCCCGGCGCACTACGACCGCGAGCTGGACGCCTGGGTCGGGCTCTGCCACTACAAGCAAGGGGCCGGGCGCGTCTGCTGCTGCGACGTCGTCCCGGCTGGGGAGACCACCACCACCATGCCCGCGTGGAAGCTCGGCCGGGACGTGTTGTTCGAGACGGGCACACGCCAACATCTGGGCGCCACGCTCGTGTACATGGGCGATAGCAGATTCTGCATGGTCGAGAGGCGGACGCCCCCGGACTGCGACGACGCGCACGCGCGCACCCGCCTGGTGAAGATGACCCGCTTCTCCCTCAAGTACGATAAGGAGGGAGAGCTGTGTGTGGCTACCACCCGACAACGCGCCTATGCATCCTTCTCGTATGAGGTGGCGCATCAACGTGTTGACCGTGTACAGAACCCTGTGGCATTTTGGATATAGATCCGTCCCGTCTGTGCACAAGTTTAGTTCCATCCATTTTTTAAAATAAAAATGTGGCAAAGCTTCAGATTAGAGAATGGACGGACTGTTTAAGTACCAAATAATGCCATTGTATAAAGGACATGGGGAGATATCCCTCAAGGCGACATCCTCGACAACACTCTTGGTCTTTTCAGTGGACAAGCAAGTCCTATGACACGCAAGAGTTGAAAAACCTATCACCTTCTTGGCTTCTACTGTTCTAAGCAACACTAAATATGGGTTATACAATAAGTAAACAATCGTGATGATACAATGTGTATGGATCGATCACAATGTACTTAGCTCAAATAGGCATCATAGGCCACTAGTCATATTGTAGTTGCCACGACTGGATCATGACAGCTACGACTGTTAACTTTTTTTCAAACAAGGGGGATCCCCCATTTCCATTACCATCGCAGCGGAAATACAAGAGTTGGAGACAGTTTAGAAACAAGCAAAAGAAGCTGCCCAAGACAACAGGCAGAGATTGAGAAAGTAACAACTTGCTGCACGCAGGCAGACTTTGAGTTTGACAACGAACTGAATAAACACATTATTCCATCAGACGTTGCCTATCTTCAGGGTCTTCAGCATCTCGGCTCCATCTTCATGGCCCTTCTTCCTCAGCAGCGCCGGGGAGGTTACCTGGGGACGAGTCCTTGACGCTGGCATCCGCAATCCTGGGCAGCATCGGCATCTGTTCCTGTGTCGCCATCAGACCTACTGCAATCTTGAACATGGTGTCGACTCCCACGAGCAGAGTTTTCTTCTCATCTGGTTTCAGAAGACCTGCCCAATGTTTCATCAAGGCACACGTATGACTAATAATTGATAAGGGATTTTTCAGGGTTTTCCTTTCATAGCAAGCATTATTACGCGTTTTCCAAATTGCCCAACACACCGCAGCAACACCAATGGCGTAGAACTGCTTAGCATTTGGTAGCCAATTTTGGCACCAAGGCCAGCACTGATCAAAGCAACTCGGGACATTGTCAGCCCCTATGCTGGTGGCTACGCTACGACTGTTAACTGGAGTGTCAAATTCAATTCTAGTGATCTAGGATGAATCGAGAAGCCTGTTCTCATTACTCGATGCTTTGCCATATTGCCATTGATACTGGTCAACAGCGGTACAATTAATAGCAAAATAAGAGGCTAGCTAATTGGGAGGACTAGCAGCAGTCTCGGGCCTCTCGGCAATACGTGCTGAGCATGTTAAAAAAAAAAGGGTACTTTAGTCGCTCCTTATTTGGTTTGGTGGGCTAAGGCCTTTTAGTCCCTTTTAATCAAGGTTTTTTCGCTCTAAAGTGACTAGTCCTGAATGACTAGTGAGACTAAAGTGTTTTAGTCCCTTTTAATCAATGTTTGGCTCCAAAGTGACTAGTGTTGGATGACTAGTGAGACTAAAGTGTTTTAGTCACTTTCTAGTTAGTTTGTTTGAAACTTTAATCCCTGATGTGACTAAAGTTTAGTCACTAACTTGAGAAGGTGGGATGCAAACAAAGATTGTTTAGAACATAGACTAGGAGAGTGGCGGTTCTGATGTACTCCCTTCGGTTTTTTTTTTTTTTTTTTTTTTTTTTTTTTTTTTTTTGATAAGTTGTACTCCCTTCATTCAGAATTATAAGATGCTTTTTTTTCCAAATATATAGCTTTTGCTATATTATACATTGTACATGATGAGAGATTACAACCAACATAGTAGATACATAGTAAAAACAATATATTTAGAACTGGGAAATTATATATTATACATTGTACATGCTGGGTAGAACGTCACTGCAATTTTGGTACTGTCTCAAGCTTTTGAGATAGCACTCATGATGCATTCCTATGAATGTGAGTATTAAAGAGTGCAAGGCCAGAGCCAGGGTTGGCCTCTGTTCATGGAGACACTTCGTCTTTCTTCTGAGACTAATTTCATTTTGGAGAATAATTTCATGAGATCGACATGAAAAATTTCTATGTTAAAAAGTCATTAGCAAAGTTTTTCTTATATTCAGCACAGAAACTGCTCTAAAACCTTTGTCAAATAGGTTTTTGCACCTGTGAGGAACAACAATATGATTTATTCAAATAGGCCCTTTTGCACTTGCTGTAAGGAAAACAATATGACTTATTTGAGACGACGTGGTTGTCTCTATTAATGAGTAATACAAAAATCCCACTTATGTTCGGGACAAACAAAAACACAACTCATCAGAGAAGGAAAGTCTTACTTTGACCTCCCTCAACCAGAGGCGGAGCCAGGGGCAGCAGGCGGATCCATGCATCGCATAAGAAAGTAGTGAAAGTGCCCAGTATGAGACAATGTCACACGGGTAATCAAATATAGCCATCTAGTATGTGTTTTATCTAAATTAACTGCCCTATAGCTACAATATACAAAGAGATATTAGTAGCATCGTGATTCATGTGCCCATATATATTCTATACATTTCCCCTAGGAACTACCAAGCAACTAGTCCTGGAGCTCATTCCATCCTATGAACAAGTGATTAGGGCCTGTTCGCTTGAGCTGGTTGCAGCTGTGGCTGCGGCTGCAGCAGTTCAAGCTGCAGTAGTTTGCAGTTCAAAAACTGCAGCCACAGCCACAGCCGAAGCTGCAGGGGGCAGGGATGCCAATGCCAGAACTATGTTCTTCCCGTTCCACAGCTTCCACCACAGCTTCATAAAGCTTTGTCCATGAGCAACCATCACCTGTCCCAACCACATTCCAAAACGTTAAGTTGGGGCTCGGTGTGGCGACTACCATGTCAGCAATGCTGCCCACTTTCACTACTGATCGTGGGAAGTCCAATGCCAAGTTGTCGACTTTGTGCTCGTAAATTTTCCCATTCCTGTCAACCTTGTATCTTGACGTCCCACTGAAGCAGCCATACGATTCCCATGGGACACGTGGAGTGCCCCATAGCTCCCACCGGACAACTATTGAAGTCTCTGTCAATTGCCAGATGCGTGATACATCAAGCCCGATTTCTCTGAATAGTAGGCGCCCGTGGAATCTAAGTGCCCAGAAGATAGTCTTGTAGTTGTCAATCCCATGAAAAGTGTTTAGTGGGTCGACAAAGGTGATGTCTTCACTGCAATAGATGTAAAAAATATTTTCAGTTTCCATTTTATAGAGTGTAGAAGCATGCCTACAAAGAATAAGCTTGCAAGAGATTGCAAAATTCAGGCCTAGTGTTCTTATCTGAGATAATTAATAGCATAACCGTTGATGATGACTTGCATATGCCTTTGTGCTGAACTTCATTCTTTTGACAAAGAAATGATTTTATTAATTCAAGATCATTACATAGAGTTTTACAATTATCTACGCACTTCTGACCTCTGCAAAAAGGACACAGCCAAAAACAAAAAGGCAGGTCCTGGCCACCCTAATGCTCTCAATCCTAAGACTAGATCGCCACCCAAATGCTGAATTTGTAGTCACACACTTGTGTGCCATATAATATGTAGTTGTTTTCGGTGTTAGATTGGTGTCTGTTCAGCTCTAGGCAGTAACCTATGGCTTAACGGAACTTGTAAAACTTCTTTACACTTAATGGAAAGCGTGCCTTGATAGACAGTCATGGAAAAAATGATGACTGTTGCATCTCATTGCCCTATAACAGCCTAGTCTTAGAACCAAGCAATAAACCTGTTGCTCATCTATTGATTCTCAGTTCTCAATATTGCATATGAGTTATGACAAATTATCAGCTCTACTACAAGGCTAGGTGAAATAAGCAACCAATTATTGTACTTCATTTCTAGATAGAATCATGACTGGCATCACTGAAAAATCACCATTATGTTTCATGATGGCCACTACTCATGTATTTATGCAAACACCAAGTGTCCATTAGCTGCTCAATTTCTATGTTTGACCTAATACCAAACTAGAATTAGCAGCGCAGAACCTTCTCTATGATCAGCAATTAGCATACTAATCCAACTTAATCCAGTTCATACAACAATCGCGACCGATTCTCAAAGGCCTAACCCAAAATTTAAAACACAAAAGGGAAAGAGAATGACTCTTTTTACCCACCGGTAGATATCGTAGTTGGGTTCCCGGTCGAAGACGTCGGGCAGGTCGTCCCGCAGCGTGCGCACCGCCGTCCCGAGGTTGAGGTAAAAATCCGACCTTTGCGGATCCCCGCCGCCCTTGCCCCGGTTCTTGGTCGCCGTGGACTTGGACGACGGGTCTGCTGCCTGCTGCGGGGCGCTGAGCAGGAGAAGGAGACTGAGGTGGCCGGGGGCCGCGACCTGCGCAGCGCCAGAGCCTTGGATCTTGCCGCCGCCGTGGCCCGGCTGGGCGAGCTGGGGCTTGAGGAGGGGACTCGGGGGCAACTTGCATGACGGGCCTGACGGCGTTGTGAGCTTGGGAAGGAGGAACGCCATGGATGGCTCCCTGCTTCTTCTTGCTTCTTGCTCTTCGATTTCTCTGGTCCCCTCTGCTTCGTCTACGGACTACGAGGCTCGGTGTCCCATGGAGAAGCTTCCAAATCCAATGAGATGCGTTCTTGGGAGCTTTGTGTAGAAGGGGAAGGGGATTTGAGTGGCTCTGAAAGCTGCAGCGAGCCTGTGGGGAGGAAAGAATTGTGTGAGTTGTTGTGAGTCACTGGTCCGACACTCCGACGTGGTGTAGTCTGGTTTTCCTTCCTTCTTACGTAGGGAAAAGCTGTTTCAATCCCTCCATTCTTCAGCAGATATCAAGTAGGGAAAAGACGGGAAAGACAATAATAAGGCAATCAAAGAAAGAAAGGGGACAATAAGCATGCTAAAAAGGGCAGTACTGTCGATAAGGGTCATAGTAATTATGAAAAGACTCTTTAGGAGATACTACTAGAAGAAGAATAAATCAAAGATGGCTGCGTATCGTGTGCAAACCAAGGTTGCGGTGCAACCTTGAAAACTATCGATCTGAACCACATCTGGTGAATCCGATGGCCAGGAAGAGTGTCAGGATCAATTTACACTTAAACGCCCGCCACCAGCTTGGCTAATCTGATTTTTTTGCAAATCAGCCCCTGTAATCACGGCGCCCATCCTCCTCGTGGCCTTCTCGTCTCTGCGCTGCGGTCGCAAATCACCGGCGGGCTGCCCTCCGCCTCGCTGCTCCCTGCCCGCCGAGCTGCGCCTCCGCCGTCGCAGCTCACTACCGCGGCCGCGTCCCCGCCCAGCAGGCTCGTCGCCGTTGTTGGCCCGCCGAGGTGCGACTCCCGCCGTCGCGACTCGCCGGCGGGCGCGCTCCGCCTCGCCGCTCCTCGCCCGCCGTCTTGCGCTCCCGCCGTCGCGGCTCATCACCGCGGTCGCGGCCCCTTGGCCGGCTCGATGCCGTTGCTAGCCCGCCGAGGTGCAACTCCGCCATCGCCGCTCACCACCGCCCCGCATGCGAATCGAGACGAGAAACAACTACGTATGAGAAACAACTAGGAGCATGGCCGTGATGCAGTGCTCCTCCAGTACGTGGCCGTCGTGGGCAGAGCCCGATTCGACGAAGGAGACCCTGGGACCGGCGAGGAACCGGCGTAGCGCCTCCGACACGGCGTCGTGGCGGGCGAGGTGGAGGCGGGTGGCCGTTGCCCGGCGCGGCGTAAGCGGGCCGGCGGAGGGCACGCGCGCAAGGGGGCGGCTCCTCCGGGGGCGCTCCTCCTGCAGGGCGCTCCTCCGGCGGCCGGCTGGATCGGAGGACCGTCCCCAATCGCGATACGGGGGACGAAGAAAGAAGGGATCGACGCGTTGTGGCCGAGGGTGTATGGGGTCTTTTTTGCAAAACGGACTGAGGGCTGGCGGGCGTTTATTTGTAAAATTACCCCACCTCTCTCCAAGCCGTCGGATGTGAATCCTATGATCTTAATCAAAAGTTTGTAAGTTTACACAGCTTAGCTGGTTTGCACACGATACGTTCCCATCAAAGATGGCTCTTCTATTGGAGTAGTTTCTTTTCGTGAAACCGAAGAAGCCCTCTCTTGGCAAGATCCCTACAAAAGAGACTATATAATTAAACAAACTACAATTCTCTAGTTTAAGAATAACCTCAACTTTTTATGTTTCAAGCAAAAAAAACTTAAAATCCAGCTAGGAGGATTACTAGGAAAACTTGAAAGTTTCGATGCAAAATGAAGAAAAGGGTAATGATATCTAAGGATTTTAGTGAACATACATATTCAGTTGCTAACTATTTCACTTCATGCATTCTAACCACACCCTTTCAATGACATACAAATATATTACTGGAGCAAGTAATTAATTGCTCGGTATCCTTGTAACATCTCTGATGTTATATTACCTAAAACCTGCCATGTCATCATGTTTAGTCGCAAAGCATTCATGTTAGGCAAACCACGATGTGCATCAACTAAAATAAGTTTATATTCTAGGTTGATTGTGCCTCGAGATAATGTTTGTTACTGCCTTTGATAGCCTAGAGGTGTGTCGGCTCGATCAAACGCGATTTCATTTCGAAAACCTGTTTTCCGACAAACTCCGTTTTACCCCTTTTCTCTAGCTCAAAATCTATAAAGAATTTGGGGTTGGTCAAAAAGCAATATTGTAGGGCTTGATGAGACCTACAATGTTGGTGAACAAAGTTTTTCAAGTTTTCAAAAAGAATTTCAAATAAATTTGAAAATACGGTTTTCGACGGTTGTCCCCTTTTCAATTTCAAACCATAATTCAAAAACTATGCATATTTTGGAAAAACATCTTTTGGAGAAAATGTGCAGTTTGAAAAGTTGAGTTTTCCATAGTTTTGGAGTTTTTCAAGTTATTTAGAAAAATCCAAAGTAATTTCAAATATTTCATTCTAGGGTTTTTGCCCCCTTTTCAAAATTTGATTCAAATTCAATTTTCCTTGCAGAATTTGAAAATGTGCCAGTTGAGAAAGTTGTAGAGAATGAAAAATTAGGCCAAGGTTGTTTTTGGAATTTTTCGAGTACAGTTCAATTTTTGGGAGTAATTTGCAAAATTCAGAAAGATCTGTCCATGCTACAGTGTCGCTGCGTCATCATCGTCCTCCTTCTCCCTCTGTTCTTGGTCACCGCCGCCATGCCGGCTTGTCGCCGCCGGCCGCCAGCGCATAGCCGCGCTCGAAGCTTCTCCGCCGCGTGTCGCCGTTCCCTCAGCCGTCCCAGCGCCTTAACCCCCGCCGGCCGGCCAACCAGCTCCTCCTCCTTATCCCCGTCGTCTCGCCGCCGCGCCATTCTTTGCGCCCGAGCTCCGCCTCCGCTCGCCGTCGCCGTTGCGTCGTTTCCGCCCAAGCAAATACCACCGCTAGCTCCGCCTCGTCCTCGCGCGTCCGTTGAGCTTGATCGTGGCGCCTTGATCCGCTAGAATCGCCGCGCGCCCACTTTCTTCCTCGCGGTCGGTCGCCGAGCCGTCGTGATTCGCCATCGTCGTAGGTCGTCATCGTTGCTCCATTTTCCAATTCCTCTCGCCACCATGTTCGCCTTGATCGCCGGCACGTGATGCGCTCCTTGATTCTCAGTTTGGTGGACAGGACACGCCGGAACGCCGCCCTGCCGCCGGGTCCGCCGCCGACGCCATTCCCGCCGCCGCCAAGCTCCGTCTCCGACCGTCCATCCTCTCCATCTTCAAGCGCATCGGCTCCGCGGTGAGCTCTGCACTGTCTATGCCCTTTGCTTGGCCTCTAGTGCGTTGTAGCTCCGGCCGCCGTGTCTCGCCGCCGGTTCGCCGTGTCGCCGCCGCCGCGTCAAGGCCGAGGCCGATAGGGCCTCGCGCTGCGTTCTTTGGCTCGCGCATCCCGCTCGCCGCATCGCGTAGCCTCGCGCGTGCGCTAGCGCCGCCGGGAACATCCGCCCGGCGAGCCCTGCCCGTCGCACCGCCGTCCGCCGCTCGCCTTTGCCGCCGGCAAGTGTGCGCCGCCGCGTCTGCCGTCGCATTAGTTGGCCCGGAAGGTGCGCCGTGTCGTGGGGATCGTGTAGAAGCCGGCGCGCCGCCGGAACCCCGCCGCGGGCGGAAACGCCGCGAGGCCGCCGCCGCCGCCGTCGGTCCGGCCGAGTGGGCCGAGTCGGACCGGCCTGCTTGCCCTATTGGGCCGATTTCGCCACAGTGTCGGGCCGCTCTACGCACGATCTTGGGCCGAGCGGTGAAGCCGGCCCATGTTCTGTTTTTCTTTTTCTTTGAATTTATCTTTTTTACGAAATCGATGAATAGTGCTGATACTTGTTTATTTTATATAAAATTATTTAGGGCTCCAAAAATTGTGAAAATTTTTGTGTGAGTTCCCTGTCATGAGCTTGATCTAGGAAAAATTCAAAATGCCAATTTTGAGTAGTTTTGCTATGTTCAAAAATTACCTATTTTAATTGAAAAATGAGTCTTCTACGATTTTTAGTTATTTATTTATTTATCCAAAAATCATGAAAATTTATTGGTGCACTGTTTTTGATATAAGCTACTTAAAATTAATTTTTGAAATCAATTTGACAACTTTTTATTTTAGGGTTTAATTTCCTTAGTTAATTAATTAATTGTTTGACTTTGGATTTGAGTGAAGACCCTAGGTCATCAACTCTAATGACCTTCGGCACTTTAATTAATTGTTTGCGCTTGTTTATAATCTTGTTTAGCATCCGTTGAGCATCATATTTTATATTCCATCATGTTGAAGCATTTTAATTATCTCGTGTAGTCCCGTGATCGAGGAGAGACTGTCGATTCCGTTTCCGAGGAATAGTTGTCGAGACAACCCTAGTTCCCGAGGAAGTCAATCCATCTTTGGTGATTGGTCATCTTCCGGATACGTCGTTGAAGAACGTCTACACCGACTTTCGAGGCAAGCCCGGATCCATCAACCAATTCCTTGAATTTGCAAAAGTTTATCACTTGATTATGTATTGTTGCATTAGGTACTAGGAGTTGAGTGATCACCTACTTGATGCATTAACTACCTTGATTACTCCAACATCATCCTTGAAACCATTTTGATTGAAAAATACGTAACAATGCTTAGCCGTGCTAATTCGGTTCGGATTTCGAAAATATTTTCAAAAGGAAGTGCTTATCTGTCGGTAAGGTTAATGTTATTCGGCAATGCTACTTTTGATCGAGACGGTTGGATTGCATCGAAAGACGTTTCGGTGTAACGCTCTGTCTGGATCGATACATCTTTTAATGAAGTTGAGACCGGTCGGGTAACTTGCATCGGGTTAGGGATGTAGTGTTTCCGATTTTGTGTCGGTTAAGGACCGTATCGTTGTAGGGCCGCTGTGGTTCGAGCCTTGCAACTAATCACATACTATGGTAAGCCTAAGACCCCGGCTATTCCATCATCGAACGGATAAGCTGCGCCTTTGGGAGTGGAGAGATGGCGGGAATACGAGTTACCCTCGTGGGCTTAGTCTGGATTTGAGGCGTACGGTATTCTCGGGTGGCGCGGACCCGGGTTGGTTTTGGAAGATCGAGTGAAGGTTGATATATGCAAGAATTGGTTCTACATATATCGTGTGATTAGGGATCCCAGTGGGTATAATCGATTCGAATCGTCGTTGCTCCTCGGTTATGGAGACTCGATCACGACTGCATCGTAGTAACTTATGGAACTTGAAGGAATTTGATGGAAGACTAAGATTGTGATCTCGTGAATTATCTTGATCTGCTTTGTAATCAAGCTAGACTAGGCTCACCTTAGAATCTAATGACTAATCTGGAAAGTAAAACTTAAGGTTGAAACTAGTTTAGTGCTTTTCTGCAAAATACTTTGATTTTTTTGCTAAGCCTTACCTTGTCCTATCTGGCCTTCATTCACGAGTCTTCTCCCTCTTTTTCGTCGGGTAAGTCTTGCGGAGTACTTTTGTACTCGGGGTTTGTTCTACCCTTGTTGCGGGTGTGTCCGTCAAGTGAGGACGTCGAGTAGTTTGTTTGGCTCTGGGCGAGCACTACGTTTTGGTGAATCATAAAGTTAAGTAATGATATTCCACTACTATGGTTGTAATCAACATAGCTTATTATTGTAAAGTTTTATTTATAAATGATTTGTAAACTTATGTTATCATAATACTTCCGCACTTTTACTCGATATAATTTATTTACATAAAATTGTTGTAATTTGCAATGTCTCTTATAATGATCGATCCGGTTCGAAAGATTCGTGGATGATTCGGGTTTCCGAGGACACCCGACGAGCTTGTTAAGTTGTGTGGAACACATGCATAGTAATCGAGGTGTTAAGACAAAGATTAGTGCATGTGGGCCATATTACTTAGGAGGTTACGCCACAGTGAGTATCGAGCCGGATCGTTATTCTAGAGCTATTGTAGTATTCCTTGCGAAAACTTCAAAGGTTTTGGATCTAATAAAAATTTAACTTGACTATTTTGGTCCAAATTGCTTATCTCTTACCTATGCTCACTTCTATAGCCCTCTAGTCATGTTTCAAAGTTTATGGTGGAATATCATGTTATAATGCCCTATTTATAAAAGTTTACTTTTAAGTATGTGTTACATTAAAGTCTTTTAAGCTTAGAACGTAGGTCCGTTCATGCATCATGCTTAATTAACCTGTTAATAAATACTTTCCCTCTTAATGTGAATTGGGTTAGGTAGTACCAATCCTATTCTGCTAGCCTTGAGATCCCACCTATCTATTCTTTAATCTTGATCCTATCTTTTTCTTTGAAAGCTCGAGTTTAAAGTTTGGCTTGTTATTCAACGGATACTGTTCATACCCGAGCATCCGTCTTTTGGGATTTCTCAAAATGGGGGTGATGATTCCAATCCTCCACCGGTTCAACCCGGTTGTGATACCCTTGCCGCTCTGGTCAATGCTACAACTATTCTAGCTCAGAACCAGAATATCACTCAGGGTAATCGTGGTCGGAATAATGGTGATGAGGTCACGTATTTTGATTTTGCATCCACTCAGCCACCGGTCTTCACCAAAGCGAGATGAACCTCTTGAAGGCGATTATTGGCTCCGCACCATGCGGCAAAAGTTTGATCTCATTCCTTGTACGGAAGTTCGAAGCCACTATTTGCGGCTCAACACGGTGAGAGGTCTTTGCGGTGGCTTGGTGGGAAAATCTTGTTGCCATACAACCCCTTTGGTCATCGTATCACATGGACGAGTTTCGTGAAGCTTTCCGCACTCATTATGTTTCACAAGGTGTTATGAAAGTTAAGAAGGAAGAATTTTTATCTTTACAACAAGGTGATATGTCCGTCGTACGGTATGTGAGTGAGTTTAATCACTTATCCCGGTATGCACTGAGTATGTTGATACGGATGATAAAAAGAAGGGTTACTTCTTGAGGGGTGCGGATAGTAAGATCGTATGATGATTTCTAGTGCTACTCTTAATATTACATTTTACGAGACAGTTGATATTGCTATCACTTGCGAAGGTTGTTAATCGTAAGCACCGAAGGCCAAGGAGAAGAAGGCTCGAATCTTTGAATCCTCGGGCGGTAAGCCTAAACGCTGAAGATGATCTGTCATCCTATAAATCATTTCTATACTCCTTATCATCCAGTCCGAGTATCAAGCCCCTTGTGCGGGCACTTGTCCGTCCCATTTGTAGCTCTTTCTTATCCACGCCGGCCGAATGCTCCTAGCGTTCGAAAACCCACTTTACAAATACGGAGAACTACCCATGTTACAATTGTGGAAAGTCTGGTCACTCTACAAGGGATTGTCCACATCCAAACCCGTACAATTCCAATGTTCTAAGTACTACGTGTCACATCGGAATCAACGGAAGAGCCAAATTAAGAAGAAAGTTGGGCGTGTCTTTTACACGCAAGCGGGTAATATTCACGAGGGAGAGCCTATTTTGATGGGTATGTTCCAAGTTGCCAATCACTCGGCATTTATACTTTTTGACTCGGAGCATCCCATACATTCATCAATCGGACATTTGTTATGAAGCATGAGATCCCAATTGGAGAAACAAAAGAAAATTTCTTTATTCGGTCACACTGGAGGGCGTATGTGTACTAAGGAAATGGTACATCGGTACCCATAGACTTGGGTGGACATATCTTTCCCACATCAATGATTGTTCTAAAGGATCGGGATATAGATGTGATCCTAGGTATGAAGCTGGATGAATCGGCGAGGAGCTATTATTGATACCCTGAACCGGACTATAAAAGTGAATTTATCGATGGCAAGTCGCAGTTGCTTATTCAATTCCCAACTCCTAAGAGGGCGAGTCAAGAGAATTTATGCAACCTCGTGAAGGAGATTCGAGATATCCTTGTAGTTAAAGATTTCCCGAGATGTATTTCGATGAGTTACAGTATACCTCCGAGATAGAGATGTGGAGTTTGCAATCGAGTTGAAGCCGTCTTGCCCCAATATCCGGGCGAGCATATAGAATGGCACCACCGAGTTAGCGAACTCAAAGCTCGGTTGAAAGAATTGCTTAATAAAGGTTTTATCGAGACACGGTAGTTCATCTTGGGGTTGTCCGGCCATCTTTGTAAAGAAGAAAGATAAAACCTTGAGGTTGTGTGTTGACTATCGTCCATTGAATGAAGTGACTATCAAAAATAAGTATCCTCGGCCTCGTATTGATCTGCTCTTAGATCGGTTGGCGGGAGCGAAAGTGTTTTCAAAGATCGATCTTCAATCTGGTTATCATCGGATCAAGATTCGTCTGAAGATATTTCAAAGCTGCATTCACAACTAGATATGGTACGTATGAGTATCTGGTTATGTCTTTTGGACTTGCAAATGCACAAGCTCATTTCTTATATTTGATGAACTCGGTGTTCATGCCGAACTTGATCAATTTGTGGTGGTCCTCCGATAATATCTTGATTTATTCCAAGAATGAAGAAGAACATGTTGAACACCTCGAATAGTTACGCAAGCGTGCGAGAGAACATCGGCTATATGCTAGGTTCGGCAAGTGTGAGTTTTGGCTTAAGGAAGTCCAATTCCTTGGATATGTTTTATCGATAAGGGCATAGCTGTTGACCCTAGTAAAGTAAAGGATATTCTAGATTGGAAATCACCAACCACCATTTTCGAGGTCCGTAGTTTCCTTGGAATGGCGGGTTATTATCGCAGATTTATTGCTAACTTTTCAAAGGTAGCTAAGCCTATAATTGAGTTGTTGAAGAATCAAACCAAGTTTGTTTGGTCACCTAAGTGTGAGGAGGCATTTCGAGTCCTTAAAGAAGTCATTGACTCTTTGCTCCGATTTTAGTTCAACCGGATATGGAGAAACAGTTTGATGTTTATTGTGATGCTTCGGCATTGGTCTTGGTTGTGTCTTGATGCAAGAGGGCGAGTTATTGCTTATGCATCAAGACAGCTCAAGCGTCATGAAGAACATTATCCAACTCATGATCTAGAGTTAGCGGCGGTTGTTCATGCCTTGAAGATTTGGCGTCACTATCTATTGGGTAACACATGTCATATCTATACGAGATCATAAGAGTTTGAAGTATATCTTCACTCAAGAAGAATTGAATATGAGGCAAAGAAGATGGTTAGAACTGATTAAAGATTATGATCTCGAAGTGCATTACCATCTGGTAAGGCAAATGTGGTTGCCGATGCACTTAGTCGAAAAATTCATTGCAATTTGTTTGACGGTGAAGCCCTGGATATTTCTTTATGTCATGAGATAGAAAAGTTGGGCATAGAGATGATACAACAAGGCGATCGACTAACATTTCTATTGAGTCAACTATCCGAGATCAAATTATCATTGCTCGAGAGAGATAGTAAAGGTATGGAATATATCAAGGAGAAAGTTAGAAAGGGAAAAATATCTGTTTGAGAATTGATGAAGCGAGATGTTATATGGTTCAAGAATCGTCAGTCGTACCAAAAATTCTGAGTTACGTCAAAAGATCCTCGATGAAGCACATCTTTCAAGATTCTCTATTCATCCAGGAAGCAATAAGATGTACCATGATTTGAAACAGAGATTGGTGGACTAAAATGAAGATAGAAATTGCTCGATATGTCGCTAGATGTGACACTTGTCAAAAAGTGAAAATTTGTGCACTTAAAGTCTGGAGAATTGCAACCATTGCCTATTCCCGCTTGGAAGTGGGAAGATATCGGTATGGATTTCATAATGGGCTTACCCAAGACATCAAGAGGATTTGATTCCATCGGGTTATTGTGGATCGACTCACAAAGTCGGCTCATTTTATTCCAGTCAAGACAGATCATTCGGCTTTGACATATGCTAAGTTATATATTACACGAATCTTAAGCCTTCATGGGGTACCAAGGACTATTGTTTCCGATAGGGGTACACAATTTGTCTCACAATTTTGGAAGCAATTCCATAAGGCAATGGGTACCAAATCTCTTTATAGTTGACCTATCATCCACGGGTCGATGGTCGACGAAAGAGTCAATCAGATTCTTGAAGACATGTTGAGGTCTTGTGTATTGAATTTTCCGGAGAAGTGGGATGAATGTTTACCATTAGCGAGTTCTCTTACAACAACGGCTATCAAGAGAGTATCAAGATGGCACCATTTGAAGCACTATATGGTCGCAGATGTCGGACTCCATTAAATTGGTCGAACCCAGGAGAAAGATGGTTTTTCGGGGTTGATCTTGTGAAAGAGACTGAAGAAAAGGTTAGACAGATACAGAACAAATTGAAAGTAGCTCAATCTCGACAGAAAAGTTATGCAGATAAGAGGCGTCGACCTCTAATGTTTGCCAAAGGAGATTATGTATATCTGAAAGTATCACCCAGGAAGGGAGTTAGTCGCTTTGGAGTTAAAGGCAAATTAGCACCTCGTTATATTGGTCCATTTCAGATCTTAGCAAAATGTGGTAAGGTAGCATACCGTTTGCAGTTGCCTGAACAGTTGACAGCAGTACACAATGTGTTTCATGTGTCACAACTCAAGAAATGTCTTCGACCACCTGACAAGATTGTTGATGTTGAAGGGATTGAACTGGATCGATTTGACTTATCTTTGAGTATCTGTCGAGTTCGGATCGAAAGATCGTGTCACCCGAAGCCGAACAACCAAGTGGTACAAGATACAATGGGATCGGCATTCGAAGAAGAAGCTACATGGGAGTCGAGGATTATGTTAGAAAATTTTCCGAGTTCTATGCTTCTATCTAAGTTATAATTCCCTCTATGAGTTGTAAGCTGTGCAGTGTGAGTTGTAAAAACCCTTTTCCTTATGTACTTGTTCGAGATGTGTTGCTTGACACATTTCCTTTTCCATTACCTAACCCAAGGCTTTAAATCTCGGGCGAGATTTCTTTAAGGGGAAATTTGTAACATCTCTACGATGTTATATTACCTAAAACTGCCATGTCATCATGTTTAGTCGCAAAGCATTCATGTTAGGCAAACCCGATGTGCATCAACTAAAATAAGTTTATATTCTAGGTTGATTGTGCCTACGAGATAATGTTTATTCTTGCCTTTGATAGCCTAGAGGTGTGTCGGCTCGATCAAACGCGATTTCATTTCGAAAACCTGTTTCCGACAAACTCCGTTTACCCCCTTTTCTCTAGCTCAAAATCTATAAAGAATTTGGGGTTGGTCCAAAAAGCAATATTGTAGGGCTTGATGAGACCTACAATGTTGGTGAACAAAGTTTTTCAAGTTTTCAAAAAGAATTTCAAATAAATTTGAAAATACGGTTTTTCGACAGTTGTCCCCTTTTCAATTTCAAACCATAATTCAAAAACTATGCATATTTTGGAAAAACATCTTTTGGAGAAAATGTGCAGTTTGAAAAGTTGAGTTTTCCATAGTTTTGGAGTTTTTCAAGTTATTTAGAAAAATCCAAAGTAATTTCAAATATTTCATTCTAGGGTTTTTGCCCCCTTTTCAAAATTTGATTCAAATTCAATTTTCCTTGCAGAATTTGAAAATGTGCCAGTTGAGAAAGTTGTAGAGAATGAAAAATTAGGCCAAGGTTGTTTTTGGAATTTTTTGAGTACAGTTCAATTTTTGGGAGTAATTTGCAAAATTCAGAAAGATCTGTCCATGCTACGGTGTCGGCGCGTCATCATCGTCCTCCTTCTCCCCTCGTTCTTGGTCACCGCCGCCATGCCGGCTTGTCGCCGCCGGCCGCCAGCGCATAGCCGCGCTCGAAGCTTCTCCGCCGCGTGTCGCCGTTCTCCCGTCCCGTCAGCGCCTTAACCCCGCCGGCCGGCCAACTACTCCCTCCTCCTTATCCCTTCGTCTCGGCCGCCGCTCGCCATTCTTTGCGCCCGAGCTCCGCCTCCGCCGCCGTCGCCGTTGCGTCGTTTCCGCCCAAGCAAATACCACCGCTAGCTCCGCCTCGTCCTCGCGCGTCCCGTTGAGCTTGATCGTGGCGCCTTGATCCCGCTAGAATCGCCGCACGCCCACTTTCTTCCTCGCGGTCGGTCGCCGAGCCGTCGTGATTCGCCATCGTCGTAGGTCGTCATCGTTGCTCCATTTTCCAATTCCTCTCGCCACCATGTTCGCCTTGATCGCCGGCACGTGATGCGCTCCTTGATTCTCAGTTTGGTGGACGGGACACGCCGGAACGCCGCCTTGCCGCCGGGTCCGCCGCCGACGCCATTCCCGCCGCCGCCAAGCTCCGTCTCCGACCGTCCATCCTCTCCATCTTCAAGCGCATCGGCTCCGCGGTGAGCTCCCGCACTGTCTATGCCCTTTGCTTGGCCTCTAGTGCGTTGTAGCCCGGCCGCCGTGTCTCGCCGCCGGTTCGCCGTGTCGCCGCCGCCGCGTCCAAGGCCGAGGCCGATAGGGCCTCGCGCTGCGTTCTTTGGCTCGCGCATCCCGCTCGCCGCATCGCGTAGCCTAGCGCGTCGTGCGCTAGCGCCGCCGGAACCGCCCCGACGAGCCCTGCCGTCGCACCGCCGTGCCGCCGCTCCGCCTTTGCCGCCGGCAAGTGTGCGCCGCCGCGTCTGCCGTCGCATTAGTTGGCCCAGAAGGTGCGCCGTGTCGTGGGGATCGTGTAGAAGGCTAGGCGCCGCCGCGGAACCCCGCGCCGCAGCGGCGAGGAAACGCCGCGAGGCCGCCGCCGCCGTCGGTCCGCCGAGTGGGCCGAGTCGGACCGGGCTGCTTGCCCTATTGGGCCGATTTCGCCACGGTGTCGGGCCGCTCTCGCACTGATCTTTGGGCCGAGCGGGTGAAGCCGGCCCATGTTCTGTTTTTCTTTTTCTTTGAATTTATCTTTTCGAAATCGATGAATAGTGCGATACTTGTTTATTTTATATAAAATTATTTAGGGCTCCAAAAATTGTGAAAATTTTTGTGTGAGTTCCCTGTCATGAGCTTGATCTAGGAAAAATTCAAAATGCCAATTTTGAGTAGTTTTGCTATATTCAAAAATTACCTATTTTAATTGAAAAATGAGTCTTCTCGATTTTTAGTTATTTATTTATTTATCCAAAAATCATGAAAATTTATTGGTGCACTGTTTTTGATATAAGCTACTTAAAATTAATTTTTGAAATCAATTTGACAACTTTTTATTTTAGGGTTTAATTTCCTTAGTTAATTAATTAATTGTTTGACTTTGGATTTGAGTGAAGACCCTAGGTCATCAACTCTAATGACCTTCGGCACTTTAATTAATTGTTTGCGCTTGTTTATAATCTTGTTTAGCATCCGTTGAGCATCATATTTTATATTCCATCATGTTGAAGCATTTTAATTATCTCGTGTAGTCCCCGTGATCGAGGAGAGAGACTGTCGATTCCGTTTCCGAGGAATAGTTGTCGAGACAACCCTAGTTCGAGGAAGTCAATCCATCTTTGGTGATTGGTCATCTTCCGAGATACGTCGTTGAAGAACGTCTACACCGACTTTCGAGGCAAGCCCGGATCCATCAACCAATTCCTTGAATTTGCAAAAGTTTATCACTTGATTATGTATCGTTTGCATTAGGTACTAGGAGTTGAGTGATCACCTACTTGATGCATTAACTACCTTGATTACTCCAACATCATCCTTGAAACCATTTTGATTGAAAAATACGTAACAATGCTTAGCCGTGCTAATTCGGTTCGGATTTCGAAAATATTTTCAAAAGGAAGTGCTTATCCTGTCGGTAAGGTTAATGTTATTCGGCAATGCTACTTTTGATCGAGACGGTTGGATTGCATCGAAAGACGTTTCGGTGTAACGCCCGTCGGATACGATACATCTTTTAATGAAGTTGAGACCGGTCGGGTAACTTGCATCCGGGTTAGGGATGTAGTGTTTCCACCGTGTCGGTTAAGGACCGTATCGTTGTAGGGCCGCTGTGGTTCGAGCCTTGCAACTAATCACATACTATGGTAAGCCTAAGACCCTGGCTATTCCATCATCGAACGGATAAGCTGCACGCCTTTGGGAGTGGAGAGATGGCGGGAATACGAGTTACCCTCGTGGGCTTGGTCCTGGATTTGAGGCGTACGGTATTCTCGGGTGGCGCGGACCCGGGTTGGTTTTGGAAGATCGAGTGAAGGTTGATATATGCAAGAATTGGTTCTACATATATCGTGTGATTAGGATCCCAGTGGGTATAATCGATTCGAATCGTCGTTGCTCCTCGGTTATGGAGACTCGATCACGACTGCATCGTAGTAACTTATGGAACTTGAAGGAATTTGATGGAAGACTAAGATTGTGATCTCCGTGAATTATCTTGATCTGCGTAATCAAGCTAGACTAGGCTCACCTTAGAATCTAATGACTAATCGGAAAGTAAAACTTAAGGTTGAAACTAGTTTAGTGCTTTTACGCAAAATACTTTGATTTTTTTGCTAAGCCTTACCTTGTCCTATCGGCCTTCATTCGAGTCTTCTCCCCTCTTTTTCGTCGGGTAAGTCTTGCGGAGTACTTTTGTACTCGGGGTTTGTTCTACCCTTGTTGCGGGTGTGTCCGTCAAGTGAGGACGTCGAGTAGTTTGTTTGGCTCTGGGCGAGCACTACGTTTTGGTGAATCATAAAGTTAAGTAATGATATTCCACTACTATGGTTGTAATCAACATAGCTTATTATTGTAAAGTTTTATTTATAAATGATTTGTAAACTTATGTTATCATAATACTTCCGCACTTTTACTCGATATAATTTATTTACATAAAATTGTTGTAATATTTGCAATGTCTCTTATAATGATCGATCCGGTTCGAAAGATTCGTGGATGATTCGGGTTTCCCGAGGACACCCGACGAGCTTGTTAAGTTGTGTGGAACACATGCATAGTAATCGAGGCTTTTAAGACAAAGATTAGTGCATGTGGGCCATATTACTTAGGAGGTTCTGCCACAATCCTGGAAAACAAAAAATAATTACTCGAAACCAATTGTCATCAAAACAAATTCAGAACCGCCTACTTTGATACACGATGCCATTAGAAGGATAAAAGCAACCCATAAACTGATACACACTATGCTCACTGAGAAATATAGCACACGCCACACTTCTTTTCGGTATGCTTTCTTACAACATTATCCAAAAGCAATAAAAAAATTACGATTGATCAGCACAGCGAGAAAGCTTCACAGAACATGTTCTTTCTCCTTTGTTCTCAGATTTAGAAGAATCAATACACAATAGCACCGGTGCAAGAACACAAAATCAGCAGCCTGCTGAGCTTGTTTCTACAACATTACATGACAGGCGCACATCAGTTTAACTGCTTACGGCAATACAACATAACATTCCTATTTTTTACCCCGGCAGAAAGTCAAACTACACCATACTAAGTTTCCTTTGGATAGTGACCATATTTCTTCTCTATTTGCAATTCACTGAGAGGTGATGAGTTATTGAAGTGAATTGCAACAACTAGACTGCATATCATATTCCCATGTTCATAGGATCCATGCCAGGTTGAGGAGCTCCTCCCATGCCTCCGCCTGTCACATTGTGCAGGAGCTGTTGGAGCCAGCGCCTTGTCGCTGGATCATCCTGTCACGGTAAGTTGGTATATTTAGTATTTATTTGAAACATTTAATTTTGCAGGCATTTGTTAGGTAAGATTGCAATATTGAATTGCTGATAGCTGATGCAAAGAGCGTGGCTCACCCTAAGACAGTTATTGAATGTCCCATCTTTGAGCATGTCTGGAAGGCAGCTCTGCAATGCAGCACAGGCCCTGCGTAGAAAGGGAAAGTTAAACAGATTGCATATATTGTTAGGGCACATGTGTAAAATAACTTGGCAGAATACGAACGATAGCACAGACCTAGGGTTATCTGACAGCCTCAGGTAACAACGAATGATGTGCTTCAGCAGCCTTGTGGAGGGCTGATCAGCTAGTGAAACAACCATGTTTGCTAAAACACTGCCAACAGCAAAGAAACGCTCAGCAGTGGCACAAATGTAGCGCAGCCCAACATCATCTAGAAGAATCTTTTGGACAATGAAAGTTGCCACCTGCATAAACAACAAACTTTTTCAGTCCCAAGCAAGCATGTGCGGTTGAAGGTTGTTGGTTCTTGATGAAATACATCAAGAGCCCCCACTGATACACATGGCACTATGAAAATTTAACAATTCACATCTGATCTTAACATAGTTATTGATCTAGATCTAAGATGTTATGCAAATGTACAGGAAAACATTCAAACACAATAAAAAAGAGAATAAATAACCCAAGACACCAAGGACCTGTTGCTAAGCCACTCACATGCATGTTTAGCTAATTTAGTGACCGAGGGCTACAAATGTAGGTGAACAAGATCTTGTGTGGTCCATGAGACATTGCAGCCTTAACACCACACACACATAAAAAAGAGCTTGTATTCAAATATGAATCAGTGGGGGCACTAAAAACGACCATGGGTCAACACTCAACAGAATGGTATGTTCTAGTGATAAAGTCTAGGACAGTCGCTGAATGGCCAAACAGTTTTTTAGGCTCCTTATATGAGTCACCTTTTAGGCTTATTAATTGTACAAAGTTAGGCATATGAGAGAGAAGGTTGGTACAGGCCAAGAATATTCTAGAAATAACTGATGGTAGCATAGTAGCGCACCAGATAAACTTCAGATGACAAATACATACATACTAAAAAACCTATTACACCTTTGCCAGTATTAAGCAGAAGAGATAAATGCTGATATTTGAATGAGGATAGATTGATAGCTACATACAGTTTTGGATAGCTCGCTACCCATCTCCATGGTTCGCAAGCACAGAGGAATTATTTCAGTTTGCAGCAAAAAACTGATAACTTCAGTATCATCAACCTGCATTATTACCAAAATAAAAGGAGAATTTTCATTTACAGAAATGGTACTTTTAGAGAAAGGAAGTACTTTTTTTCTCCGAACATGCAGAAGAGCTGTGTATCTTTGTATTAGAAGAAAAGGGGGCAAGAGCCCTTACAACACACACCCACACTCCTAAGCAAGAAAGCACTGATTATATCATTATGTATTTTTGAACAAAATGAAGGGAACGGCCCAAAATGTAGCATATATGTTATTACTGCTGCATGATAAATTGACAATAAAAGAACATCGCAATGCAACAAATAACAAAGCTGTTATTTTGTCTTGTGATTTGTCTCAGGTAATGATGTAGCTATCACACTATGTTCAGATTCTCCATGATCAATTTCATTATTTAATTAAACTGAATTCAAGTACAATAAGTGGTAAGTGCATTGTGTACATAGCAGCACAAGAGAACTGCATAAATCTTCGCTGATAATTGTATTGAACAATTAGCATATCTCTTTATCACATATTATGCACCTAGGTACTCAAATAATGAAAAATTACCTTGACAAGAGCACCAATGACCCCCAAGCTAGTAAGCCTTAGGTACTCAAAAGGTCTTGTTTTGCTGGTAGTGTTGAGGAATGGGTACAGGTACAGTGGAATATGAGCTGAAAAAAATTCAAATTTTGTCAATAATAGTTATCATGTATATAATTGAGATAACGAGGAAGGGAGGCAGGAGGTAGGTTTAATAATACGCCATTTCCGTGCATTTAAACAATATTATGCAAGGGCATGGCTTGTTACCATTTAAGAAAAGGATCCTGGTCTCAGGGTGCGATGCAACACACTGCAATAGTTAATGAGATCGATAAAAAAAAAGTTAAACACAAAGATATGCCATAAACCTAAATGTGTACCCTTACAGTAGCAGCAACCAGAAGCCAAAACATTGAGCTATGATCCTGTTAGTTGAAAAAGCGCACCTGCAGAAGTGCAAGAGCATTGCAAACTCGGTTTGATGCTCCAGGTGACAATGTGGGGGGTGAGAGTGACGGGTAAATAGATATAATCTCCTGCATATGTTTCCAGGTCACCAAGCATAAAAAGTTAGAAAGACTGGGTTCAACCAGAAATAAGTTGCACTACTTATGGCCACCAATGCCATGCTGATTTCTATTAAGACAAAAAATGACTTAGCACAATAACAGGTTCATCACAGGGACACAACAAAAAGTGTCAAGTACCTCAAACCTGCTACTAGTGCTTTGTCATTACAAGTATTAAAACCATATCTATTGCAGGGCCAGGAACTATGCATACCTGGAGTAGTGCAGCAATTGTGCCAAACGAGTGCCAAAGCAGCGGGGCAAGATCTTGAAAAATCTCCCTTTTCTGAAAAATGGATACATTTAGATACCAAGTAGATCTGCCTTGCAAAATGCTATTTCATGTTAACGACTGAACGAAAAATATACAATCATTTAATTTCAGTTTTAACAACAAAATGGTACTCCGAGTTTGAAGCCATTTATCTGGGCATACATTCATGGTCTAACAACTAAGCTACTAATTTCGCACTAGCAACATAAGGTTTATGGAAGTACAGATAAGCTAATCAAAGCAAGCTCATTCAAAAACTAAATAAATGTGCCCCATAATGGAAATCTCGAATGACTGTTGCCCAAGATACGGCTTACAAGCTGAGACCATGATCAAAATTCAAGACATACAGCTAAAATTGAGGCCTTTCATTCAAGAAAAGCAATCAGAAAATAATCAATGCATGAAATAATTCTTACACCAAATCACTAAAAACTAGGATAATCAATACGACAAAATAGCATAACGTAACTCAAGCAACAGAAAAGCATAACATTTCTAGGGCAACAAAACAACATAACGTATCTAGGGCTACAAAACAGCACAAACGTAACTAGGCCAACAAAACTGGATAATGTCACAAGGGCCACAAAATGTCCTTGGGCAGCTGTACACGTGTTGGATAAAAAGTGAAATATGGCAAGTCCAATAATGTTTTGCCAATTCATAAACTGGCAACTGAGTTTGACTCCACTGACACCCATAACGGAGTAAAACTAAGAGCAGCTGTTACTCGGACACCCATGTCCTGAAAACCTTGTCCGATTCAGACAGCCATACACGGTGTCAGATACGGATGGGTATTTGGCAATGTCAAATGTTTTGCCAAGTCAGACATATGGATATAAGTATGAATCTACCCTACACTTGTAACGGAGTAACGCTAAGGGCGGCAGTTACTCGGACCCCTATTTCCTGAAAACATTGTCCGATTTGGACAGCCATACCCATTTTAGATTATGGGTGAATTTGGCAATGTCCAAAAGTGTTTTGCCAAGTCAGACACCTGCACCTGAGTATGACTCCACCCACACCCATGACGGAGTAACACTAGGCATGACTGTTCCTTGAACACCAATGTCCTAAAAACCTATTGCCGATTCCGACAGCGTGAGCATGTCGGATTCCAAGTGATATTTGGCAGTGTCCAAAAAGGTTTCGCCAAGTCGAAGACCTGCAGCTGACCATGACACAACCCTGCACGACGACCATAATTCACAAGCACAAATCGAACTGCACAAAATTCCATCAACAATCAACAAGCGATAATCACACACAAATCCAACTGCTAAAGTAGAGATCACTATGCGAAAATCATCCCCGACGAGTGAGAGGGGAGCTACAACAGCTGTGGAGGCAACCTTGGAGAGCTCAAGCAGGGCGTTCTCGCGCAGTTCGGGGTCGCAGAGCTCCAGGACCAGCTGCTCCGCCGACGCCATCTTCTTATCCTTGGCTACCTGGCCCACGGCGGGGCCGCCGCCGCCTCCAGCCATCGGGGAGGGGGACGGCGGCGAGACCCCGGCGAAGGAGGGGGGAATGTTCGCCATCTCAACTCAACTGCACGACTGCAAACGAAACACCGATCACCACACAACTTATCCAAAGAACGAATCGGAGGAAATCGAATTCACAGGTCTCCAATCCGAGGAACCGATTGAATTCCAGGTGGATCTCCACTCCACTGGACTTACCTCCGTGGCCGCCGGCGCGGAGGCCCAGGCTGCTCGAGCCCGAAATGGAAGCCACGGCCAGTTCCACCCCGGACGACGTCACTTCAGCAGACCCGCCGGTGAGGTCGCTCGGGCGCCTCTAGCGGGCGGCGGAGGAGGAGGAGGCGACGCCGACGGCGAGCCGGAGATATGCAGGCGCGGACAGGAGGGGAACGGAGGAGATCTCTTCTGGCCTTTGGCTACCGGCGGACGGCTGAGATTAAGCGGCCAGTGAGATCGGACGGTCTGCGAAAGCTCGGGGTCTGCACTGGCTCCACTGATGACGTCACTGCGAACGGACGCTGTAGTAACTGAAATTTAGCGGGCCAGGCCGGAACTATGGGCCGTGGAAACGTTGGGCCGTTTGGGCCGGCCTTCACACTTGCTGGATAGGGGTGTATGAGGGCACGTAGCACGATAATGCAGGGGCTCTTCTGCAAAATTTCCGGCCAGTCTCCGCTATAAGTTGCTCCCTAGGGTTTCCGCCGCGCCGTCACTTCCTCCCGAGTCTCACCTCCGCAGCCCCCCAGCGCCGCCGCCGCCGCCGCCTCGCCGCTCGACGCAGGGTTTCTCGCCATGGCGGAACAGGTGATGGCCTTTCTGGTCTACTTCCCGTGTCTGACCTCTGCTGCGCGGCTCGCCGTTACTAGCTTTGGGTCGCCGTCACTAGCTCGGGGCGGTTTTATATGCGATGCGCATTCGCGTAGATAGGTTTGTTTGTCCCCGATCTGGTTTGGTCCCGTGCGATGATGCCTGCGGCTGTTATTGTGTTTTGGTTTGCTGGGATCTATGTGTTGGATCTTATTGACCGCTTATTTTTGCATATTTGTCAGCGTGTGGGGGTTTGCAAATGGGTAGAATCTCATTCTTGGTCAACCGTCTGTAGCGGATTTATCCTTAAGAACACTAGAACTTGACGAGGAGGTTTGAGTTCGGCTAGATGCGGTAGGACTGTTTACTGATAGTTGCTCGCACTTAATCATTTTCTACAGTTTTGGCTACGCTAGTTGGTAATTAGAGGGACGTGATTATTGTGGCGCTTGGAATTGTAATCTGTGGCCAACAATGAATTCTGTGAGTCATTGTGTTGTAAACTTTATTGCTGCAGGTCCATTGTATGAGGCTTTAGCTTTATTGCTGCAAGTCCATTGCATGAGGCTTTAGCCTCTATAAATGTCCCTTATGATGATACACTGTCAGTTCTTGTTTCTAGGTTTAATGTGTTATTTTGATGTGATGCATTTATTACAGCAAGTATTGTCACACTCTGATTATTTCAGAGCACAGCACTTACTGGCTTACTGCATTAGTCAGGGATTTGCCAAGTTTTTTTATTTGTTCATGTGTATAAGCAATCCCAGTAGTTTTTTCCAGCTAATTGCAGAGTAGTTCTAATGTTTTCTGTCTATCCATTTTCCAGACTGAGAAGGCTTACCTCAAGCAGCCTAAGGTTTTCCTCAGGTGAGAGCTTCTTGCCTCTTTCATGCTATCTATTATCCGTGGCCAATATGCATTTCGTGACAGTAGATTTCTTCTTAATTTTATAGCTCAAAGAAGTCTGGCAAGGGTAAGAAGCCAGGTAAGGGAGGCAACCGATTCTGGAAGAGCATTGGCCTTGGCTTCAAGACTCCCAGGGAAGCAATTGAAGGTATAATTGAATTCCTTTGTCTATAGCTCTATCTTCAAAGTCCTACTGTTTGAAGGCAATCATTGTTATTTGAGGTAATTTGGGACAAATGGTTGTCTATTTATACTGAAAGAACTAGGGTTCTAAATGCTTAAATTGGTAGTCTAGCTCTAACTTCCAATCCCTTATTTTAAAACACAACAGATGATTATATCATGTTCCTTATGATATGTTGCACCTTGTTTTAGATGATGAAGGATAATACTTACTAAATGCTTAGTATATGTTTGAAGGATATGTTGCTTGTTCACTACTTTTCTGGCCTGAATCATATTTCGTTCGTGCTTAGTATATTTTTCTTAAATGATTAAATTAAACTGGTAGTTTGTCTCCAATTTTCTGTTGCTATTTGGAGAACAATTAGGTTCTGATCCCAATTACTATGGCACCTGAAAACAAAGCATTTAGTAATGGTGTCTTTTGCTTGTGTTAACAGATCTTTAATATTTGTTTGCCCACAGGGACCTACATTGACAAGAAATGCCCATTCACCGGAACTGTTTCTATCAGAGGTAGAATTATTGCTGGAACTTGCCACAGTGCTAAGATGAACAGAACTATCATTGTTCGCAGGAACTACCTTCACTTTGTGAAGAAATACCAGAGGTAAGTGGACTGTTTGTGGAACCTAGACTCATGTTTTGTCTTCCAAATGAATTTAGTTGTCTCTAACATGAGTTACATGGGCAATTGCAGGTATGAGAAGAGGCACTCCAATATTCCAGCTCACATCTCCCCATGCTTCCGTGTGAAGGAAGGCGACCATGTCATCATTGGCCAGTGCAGGTAATATTTGTGTCTGATCACTTGTTCTCTTTTGAGTCCAGCTTATCTGGTTTGTCAAGATCATTCCATAAAATGGGCTGCAGGTCAAACATTTGACAATGAAACAAAACAACCACCATATTCAACATGCCAATCTTCAGTTTAATTTGTAATCATATGTCTAGACAAACATGATTCTTTGCTGAAGCTTATGTTTTTGTACTGTGAACAGGCCCCTGTCAAAAACTGTGAGGTTCAATGTTGTTAAAGTCATTCCAGCTGGATCCGCTGCCGCCGGCAAGAAGGCTTTCACCGCAGCCTGAGTTTAGACTATGTTCCATGAGTAGTCTATATAGAATGATGTCTTTTTTGTTCAAAAAATCCCTGCTAGGCTGGTCCTTTTCGACTATGGTTTGGAGATTGTTCCCATCTCAATGAAGTCCTGTCATCTGAACATGTTACTATTTATTGTACCTTATCGTGCAAAGTTTTGCTAAGATCTGTATTGTTTCCTTCCTGATGCTGTGGGTGGGCTGTGTTACCATGCTTTTTCCTGTGTTGAGCTTTAGTTATGTGGTGATGCTTCTACATCATTCATCGGAGTCTGGCCAGTAGAGGCAGTAGTAATTATTCTCAACCAGCTGTGGTCGTAAAGTCTTGCAATTATGCATGACATATTTTGGTTTCTGTCAAGATTGTAGTGTGTTCTCACCTGGGAGAATGATGGCTTATTTTGGTGCCATGTCATCTTTGTAGCATGATGTGTGATATCTCTTGGGAGAATGATGTGGTCCAGTATCTGAGATGTGTTAGTGAGATCAATTGCAGCCTGTGAAATTTGTTGGGAGAACTTATTTGAAAATGAAAGGTGAGTTGAAGGAACGAACCCTGTCTTAGAACGAACCAAGGATACCAGGAATCCAACCAAGATTTGTAAATTCTCAGTCCCTGTATTTTCAAGGACTGTATTGAACGGTATCTTAATCCTCATGAATTACTTCCTGGTATCTAAAATCTCTGACCCACGCATTCCCTGTCCCTGTACATTCCTCCAGGACGCTTGTACTGTATTTTATCTTTCCATAAGTTGAATCTAGATAAATTGCTTCCCGTTATCTTCCCATGGTGTGAAAAATTGGCAGCTTAGACTGCTTGGACGAGCGGTCTTCCTGTTTTGAACAGGCTGATGCTTCTCCCCACATCCTGGACTTTGGAGTCTCTTCACTGTGTTTAGTGGAAAAATTGATGTGTGCTTTGAAGTAGAAGCATCCGGGACGGCATTGGGTTTTCAGTCCAGAGCGATATCCTGCAGGTTCCCTGCAAGACTGCCTCAACTGCAGTCTGCGCATACATGAGCATAAAGGATTTTGATCCATCAGAGGAGTACCACATGAGACCTAAAAATGGCACTGCAAGGAGATATGGAGAAAACTCAAGATGAATTTGGTGTTCGAGATGCTACATTACAACACTCAGAGAACATACAAGTACACAACAACCCTTGTCAAAAAAAAAAAAAGTACACAACAACCTGACCATCCACATCCATCTCACGCCTGGAAGTAAACATGCGCATCCTGCAATCCTTTCCGTCTGTTTTACAGTTACACAGCTGCTGCTCAGCTGCTGTCATGAACAGGCCTACCTAAAACGATATCTCACTCGGGGCATGGAATGTTCGCCCACGGCAGATTGCTTCCAGGTTTTCTCCGGCGTAGGAGGAAAGCGGAGAAACTTCGACACCTGTGATGTGGAAGCAAGCAAGCATCATCAGAGAAACGATAGAGGCATACATCAATGTTGTTTCCAAGTTCACTATGAGTGCTTAATTACCAAATATGGCAAATTACCTGTCATATACAAGGGCACAGAATGCGTCAAGAAGCCACCAGCGGCAACTACCCATCTGCTATGGAGGCGGAGCAGCATGAGCTTCGCACTATCAGGGGTGTCATATGTTGCGCCATTGGCATTCTTTACTGGTGCGAATTCCTCCTCCCGCATGACCTGAATTTTAAATGAAATGCAATGGTAAGTTTTTCCTGCTCTTGATGAGAAACAAAAATATTCGAAGTATGGTTAGATAAAAATTCTAACCTCAAAAAGTGCCGTGGATGGGGAATAAGTGAAAGCATCGAATATAAACTGTTCAAGTTTCAGGCCCGTTGTAAACCCATGGATAGAAGGAATCTTCTTCTCAGCAAGATGATATCTGGTCACAGGATATAAAAATCTCAGGTGCTAGTGCTACAATTATAATATAATGTAGCATGAAGCAGTGGACAAGGTAAAATTACTTCGCAGGACATGTCTTACACATTACTAAAAAGGCAAAGTAAAGTTCTATAAAATATCATGTGCTTCAAGCTTGGCACTCTCTCATGAAAGAGTCACAAAGCCATCATTTAACTAGATAATTAATGTGGATGCCTACTCAATTGTTGAGGGCTGACTTGCGAAATTTTGAAAGAAGGCAAACTAGAGAATACTCACACACTGTCCTTTTCAAGGCTGTTTGCCACTTGACTCAAAAAGTCCAGAGTGAACATGTGCAGGCAGATCTATACAAAAGGGGAAAAAAGAGATAATATGCAACTGTTAGACTTTGGAGGGAGGAAGGAGGAAAGGGAATAAGGAGCAAAGGATGAATCATACATTGCTCCAACAATAACGAAGTCGCCCTGTTGATTGATTAATTTCAGTAGTCATAGCTGCATCCATTTCACTGTACTCGACCACCGAGAGAGGTCCACCACGACCTCGTTGAACAAATACTCCAACATTCTCTTGTGGATAAGCCTGTTGAGTATTCAATTGACTATCAATGCGGTGCATAGCTATGACAATGGTAGCCCACCAGTTTGAAGCATGCGACTGGACTGTACCTTCCTAACCACTTTGGCGGCAGAAGATACACCTTTGTCAATGAAGTACCCTAAGAATGTAGGATCTGCGACTCGAACCTACAAACATGGAGCTAGTCAGAAAAATAAAATGAAAACAAAACACAAGGATTTATCTTAAAACATGTCCTCACCAGTGCGTTGTCAACTCCATAGCAATCAACATATTTCACACCCCGCGCAGCCATATCTTCCAACAACTTTTTGGACTTCAGCGCTGTGAGAAGTTATCATAGCCAAATTAATCAGCTAACAGGATTGTTTAGTGAATGATGCGATTGAAGTTCCATTTTTTTTATGGCAATTACCAGCATAGACTCCACCATTGCCATCAGGAGCCTTTGCTACCTGGTTTATGCACAACAAAGACGAATGCCACAACTTAGAATTGGAAAATAGTCAGTATAAAAAAACTTTGCAAAATGAAATCTGAAGTCAGCAATTGGACTCCACGAGTCAAACTCATAGATCAAGTTGCAAAAACAAAATTATGGCTCTTGACTACGAAAGGTCATATCAGAGTTTAGAAGTTGAAGAAGATTGTACCGTATATGGTGTCTCCATAATAAATCTACCATCAGCAGAAACACATGGAAGTGTGCCTTGTTGGAAAAATGTCACCTGCCAAGAAAAGATTTAAGCCTAATCAGGAAACAAACCTCTTATAATGAATTGGGAGCCTTGTGCATTTGTTGAAATATGATGGAATAGTAAGCATGGCAAATTTATTTTAGTAGCACTTACTTGGTCAGGGTCCAAGCCAAAATATCTACGAGTTTCAAAGAATTTGCGAGTGGCGGCATCTGTAAAGGGGCTTGTCATTATATACCAGTGAATTGGCACAGTGTTACTCGGACCTGCAAGTTATTATCAATTTGAGTGTGATAATCTGAAGCGAAGAAAAGATAAATAACTAGAAATATGATGGATGATAAACTTTTACTTTCACTAGATTGAGCAGCCAGCTTTTGAACACACAAAATACGTTCAGCTTGGAGTTGGAAAAGTGACTTTCCAGATGGAAGTCCAATATCTGAGCAAAAAGAAAAAGAAAAAACACAGGTTATGTCATCCATCCTACAGAGTGGGTCATCACATTTTGGGAAAAGGTCAATTACACCATAAAATGGATGAACAAAGATAAGGAGGCAAATACAACTTCTGCCATTTTGATAAAATTCCATAGCATAAATAGATGCAAAATAGACAACATGGGGAATATAGTGGTCATCATTGACCAAAAAATATGTTACATATGAAGCAAGAATTAAGTCAAAACAGCAATAGCATGCTTCTCTGTGGTTCCAAAATAGGAAAAGAAAACCCATAACACTGCACATGTGAGATATGAATGAAGTTCGGTACTAACATACAACAATTCAGGTTAAAGCAACTTACTGAAACATCCCTTAGGATCTGAGCTTCCCAGTCGAGTACCCTGCACACAGCATTTCAGGAGAAATATCATGTACATATTATTTCCCAATTCAGTGCATAAGTATATATATAGCAGATACTAGACAGAAGAAGACTTCTCAGAGTTCAGAGTACCTGACCACCGGCCAAAAGGACAACGGCCAGCTTCCCCTCCGAGATGGCTTTCAGCCCCTTCTTCCACCATCGTTCTTTGTCCTCTGGAGACCTGTCCTCCACCTTCGAGACGCTAGATTCCGGCACAGGCTCGACAGCAGGCAATGGGATGCCTGTGATTGGGATGAACACAATATAACTATAACTGAGGATGCCAGTTAAAGATTCACGTGACAAAGCATTCTACATTGGAGCAACGAATATTCTTCCACCTCTCACCTTGTGACCCAAGGGACCGCCGAATGATCCGATCGATCCTTGAAAGGTCTAGACTCTGAAGAATACAGCACAGTATGTGATTTAGCAACTGGCAGAATGGTAAGATGAAAGAAGAAAAATGCCGCAGACTTCCTTCTGCTGATATATTATATTAGAAGAAGAAAAACAGTTCAAGGACATTTGTGGAACTGGGAATTACCAGAAAACATATGTTGAACGAATCATCTTATGCAAAAGTATTAACTTAAGTGCTTGCAACCAAATCAATAAAACATTCCTGAAGAATTCCAGCTTAGAACGAAATCTATATGCATGAATTCCAACGCAGAACCAAACCGTTACACAGAATTCGTACCCCGTAACTACTAAAAAGTTTTATGGAGAAATAGTCCTTAAGAACTGGATAAACAACAAACAACAGGAATCTTTGCCGTGGCATCGACGATGGGGGAGAAGAGTTCCAGAACAACAACCGCACTGACAATTCCAACGCAAGAACAGACCAGACCATCCACGCGGAATTCCAACTAAAAACCAAATCTTTGACGCGGAACGCGAAAGCCTGGGCCCGGCACCGCGCATTGCTGCTCACCTCGATGTCCCGGACGAGGAGCTCCCGGTCCTCGGGCGAGAGATCGTCCCAGAGCGCGAAGGCGCCCTCCTGGCCGTAGTCCTTCATCCTCTCGAGCATCGCCTGCGGCGGCGCGGCGCCCCACCTCCCCACCGGCCCCGGCGCCGACAGCCCCACCACCATCTCCTCCTTCATCCCCTCCACCTCTCTGCTCCGCTCCTCACCGCCCACCGCACAAGAAGCAAGCAGCAGGAGCAGGTAGTGGGAAATGAGAGGGAGGGGGAGGGATTAGAAAGAGAGATGGAGGAGAGGAGATCTGTGATTGGGCAATGATACTGGCTGTTTGGCCGACGATGCCAACTCGGACGGACGACGGATTTGTTCTCGGATCGCCGTCGCCGGTGGGTGGGCCGCCTGCCGCCTGCGCTGCGCGTTTATATACCGGGCGTGGTCGATCCCTGTGCAAGTGTCAAGTGTGCATGTGTCAGTCTCACTCTCGCACTCTCATCCTCCTGGATTAATTTGGACGCGAGCTGATTACAGCGAACGCCCGGTGGACTGTTCCTGCGACAAGAAATCTAACCCTGTCATCTTCTGTACGGATATGGTTATATATTGATCAAGATTATCCTATTATAAACCCTCTCTAGTGAGTACTGTACCAATCAGTTTGGATCCCATTCGTTTTCTGCAGGTTCAATTTCGCATTGCGGTGGATCTTCAGAAGACGAATTCAGGCTGTTGCGGACTTTTGGTTGGCAAGTTGGCAACTGTAGTAGTGATTAGTGAAATATGCAGAATTCAGGCTTTTGTAAGTTGTGACCTCCGAGGGTGAGACCAAGGACTGCTAAGCCAAGAACATCCATCTCGTTGTCAGTGCCTGCCCATTTCAGGCCCCTTCTGTTTGTGTTCTTTTAATCGGCTATTAATCACACGATTAAAATAAGGATAAACCATCAGTTACCCACCCACCCAGCCCACTGTTTGACTGACACGGAGGGTCATTAGAGGGCACCTACTGTACTAATCTGTGGTCTTTGTACTAACAGGAGATAGAAAGGAGTAGCAACAGATGCAGCGAGACAGCGGAGGCATGACGGAGCATGTGCCATCCACGCATGGGGTTCGCGTAAGCTTTCATTTTTGGAAGCTTATGAGTACTGGCACCTGATGATCTGCACGATACGAGCATGACTGCCTGACGACGCGTCGATCGGTCTGCAGCCCAGGCTCGTACTCGTCTTCATGGCCCCGCACCTACTACCTCCCTTCTCCCAGTTGGGAATTCCGATCAAATGACAGGTGAGTAAACTCGCATGCATTCGTGCTCGCGTCGCCCACGTTGGCATTTACATGACTGTCTGCCAAACGCCAGCACCAGCAATACAAAACTGCTTCCGTGAATCCGTGATCCATCTCCATTCATAGTCGTGGTGGACGATCAGTGGTACTTGTCGTACCTATTCCATGCACGCATGCTCCCGCTCAGCTCCATCCGTGGCCGACAGTGCAGTGAATGAAGAGATTGTTAACCCCGGCCATCACAAATCACTGACCATTTGACATTTCAATGAATGATGGCACGATGTAGCTTTTTCTGTTCAGTAAGTAACGTGTCGACGATGCAACAGGTGTGAGTACATGGAACTGAAGAAAAGGGGCCGGCAGATCATCAGCCTGCAGCAGATCACCGACACCAAGCTGCCTCTGCTGCCTCTGGGTGGTGAAAAAGGCTTGCATTCCAAGCGAGTTCCTAGTTCCTACCCAGAGAAGAAGCACCACCTTTTGTCTTTTTTTCTCCCTCTTGTAGATTTTTTTTTCCCTCCCTCTCGCAGATTGTTGATTGATCCGCTAGGAAGTGGTAGCTTTTACAGCTTCGCTTTTCACCCATCGTTTGTCGGTTGCCATCTTTAGACTTCGCTCTGGAGAAAGGTTTAGCCAACGAAAAAAAAGGCTTTTCTGTCACTCAACAACACCAAAAAATTCATGATGTCAAAACATGAACGAACACACGGTATAGATATATAGAAAGAAAGATTGAAAGAAAATTGCAAATGTACATCTGCAACAGCAAGATCTTGTGTTAATCAGTTGGAGGCACCACCAAGGCACCAACCGTATCAGATTACCAACCCGATGGTATGGTTTTGGTTTGGTGACATGTCACTGGTTCTCGAGCTAGCATCATCAAGTGGCCAGGACGCTGCTGGTGTCGAAAAGGAGCCTCATCCTGTCAGTCACTGCCTCACCGTCACCGGATGGCAGATGAGATGAAATGGGATTCAACCGCGCTGGCCTGCACAACCACCAGCCGCCCGGTAGTGTAGTGCACAAGACACGGAAAGATTTTTCACGTCAGAGATGGGGGCGATCTGGGATCGCATTCGCATCAGATCAGGCTACCAAGCACAAGAAAAAGTGTCAAACGATTTGGTCATGGCTTCATGCTCTTACTCAGTGCCTCCTTGCTCTGCAGACACGCAAGCATATATGCCAGCAAGCAGAGCCTCAGAAGCTCCTACATTCTTCTCATCTTCCTCACACAGCTTCTGAAGAAAAAAAAACGGAGTACGTAGTACCATTAATTGGTGATCATCATTACAATATTACAACTGACCATCATGGACCACAAAATGCCAGATTTGCCGGCCTTATCATTGCCGATTTGGGGGTGGTAATAAAGAGTCTGGTTTTCTGGTGCTCCTAATCGGTCGGCTGCAGCGACCGCAAGCACTGTGCTGTAGGGCGAAGGACACAGTGGCTGCCGCTGCACTGACTCTGACTCGTGAACTGATCACTGTTGTGTGATTGTGCCGTTCATTCATGCATTCAGTCATAGGTCTGGAGTCGCTGTCGCGTGAAGGACCTAAGTGCGTACCCTAATCCTATAGTTGCAACAAACTTGACCGCTGAACTAGAGGACCTTTGCTCTGGTTTAATTTGACATGATGTGTCCTGGTTAGATTTCGGTTAGCATCTTTTAGGATGTCCTGGTTAGATTTCGGTTAGCATCTTTTAGGAAAAAAGCTGAAAGGAATGCTTGTGTATTGTGATAGGCATGAACTTGATCTCACGCTCAACCACCTCCATCCGTCCATGCTGGTCTTTTCTTTTCTTTTCTAGCCTGAAATTTTGTCTACAAGCTATAATTTTTTGTCTAGAAGCTATAATTTTTTTGTCTAGAAGCCAGCGAATCGTGGAAGTTTATCCGATTGAAACAATTCCATTCTTCATACAAACTGACCTGTTCAATATAAATTGTAGCCAATTACTTAAACATAGTTTATTTTGATTTTCTGTTTATCTGATCTTTACTACTAGTGGCCAGAGTTTTCAGTACTTTGCCTGATCTATTTGTTCTGAATGAGGCCAATTATTTTTCTTTTTGAACGCAAGAATGAGGCCACTTCTGCACTGCACAGCATCAGGTTCACATGTCTCAAAAAAAAAGTTGTCCTGCCAATTGTTTCTGAAAAGCATCTGTTTTTTGAAAAATCTCCTGCCAATTGCTGGCGTGCCAGAAAACTAGAGGGGAAGCATTATATATTTGTATGTGTGACAGAAAAAAAACAAATTTTAAAATAAAAGAAGAAATGTATGGTGAAAATCTGACAGCTGACCTAGAGCAACAACTAACAACAGATGTCCACTTCTGTCAAAAAAAAAAAAAAAAAAAAACAACAGATGTCCACTTGCTAGCAAAAGTCTTTTGGCTTTGCACGTACCACGCGCATATATTATACGATATCCAAAGAATATGTTTCTTGTTGGTGAGCCTTAGGGCATCATTCTACCTTAATGATGTGAATTAGGCCAACATTATTCTGTTAAAAGTTGCAATCAGATTACCAGGCCGAACCTTCAGTTTGTTATGGCATCTGCAGTTTCAGTGTAACAACCAATCATTGACCAGCTTTCTATCTGCATACTCCAATTGGAGGCCCAGTCTGCTTTGATTGCACTTTGCAGTATCCAACAAGCTTTTTACAGATGATAAAGCCCAGAACAACAAGACAGACTGCATTATTACAAAATCATCTCTCAAAGATTTCAACTGAAAAAAAAAACATGGGAAAAAGTGCAGCACATAAAATTTACAAGGAAGCCACAAGTCAATGCTTGGACCTCAGAATTATTTTAGCTGTCCTGATTACTGTTCCGAAAATAGTTCCAAGGACCACAAGCAAACGGAGATAAGACCTGTGATCTGTACTTGAGTACTTTCCATGGCATCCAATGCATCCCCCAACAACTGATGTTGGCCTCAACAATTATAACTCAACCACAATGTGGTAACCCAAACAAAGAACAAGCATAGCTGCCATCCACATTCAAGTACTTCAAGAATTAATGAAGAAAGTACACATCAAAACAGCATTTTCAACTCGAATAAAAGCGAAACTCTGACCAGTCCAGCAGAAGCCAAACACAGGTAGGGTAGAACTACACAGGTTAAAAGTCACGGTGCACATTAAAAGTCTACCAAGTTACAGGTAGTACTACACAGATGGCTGTTCGTAGACAAAGCACAGCCCAGATCATTTCCTGGGATATTGAAGCTGCTCTAACAAGTAACAATGCAACAAGTGGATTCATGATTAAGTTGATACAAAAACACAAACAACAGAAAGTATTGCCAAGTTTACCACCAGACAGCTTCCTGTGAATTAGACTGGCTGATCCCATCAGCGCAATGTAGCATATGACAACTATATTAGACTATTAGTTATGGATCCTCTACACAGTTACAATGAGCTGCAGTCTTGCTTGCAACATGCATCCTTGTTGAGGCAAGGGCCAAAGAGAGCTAAGACTAGTACTAGGACTTAAGTTTGCTTCTGATCGTCCTTGCCAGGTAATAACTTTCTTTCATATTGCCCAGATTGATTTCACTGGGGAGGGAACCAACCACTGCCGTAGAACTTATCTGATGACCTTGGCATAACATGATTGACTTGCGCGTGGTTTCTATTACCATCATAAGCCGAAGCAGACCAGTTGGCTGCAGTGTTTTTATTCATGTTCTGTGGTGGAAGGTAGTAGTCTCTATTACCATCGTAACCTGAAGATCTATACGCTCGAGCGTCATCAAGAACAGGAATATCACCAAGGAGAGTCCTGAACGCAAACACAAGGCATGGGTCTGACCAGACATGTTGAAATAGCGATGACAGGGCAGATCCAGGCAAACCATCAGATGTCTCACCTTGTCCTGCTTGTTGTCGCAGAACAGGTGTCTCAGCTGGTGCATTCTGGCATCCAGCATCTCCTAAAGGGTGTGAGAATGATGCTCCCTGTATTTGATTGGGAACTGAAGGAAGGTTTTCTACAGAACTCCTGGTAGGTTCTCCATCATTCCTCTCAGGAAGTACAGAAGAACTCGTCTTTTGCCTAGGCTTTCGGATTTGCTTTGGTTGTGGCTCATTGGTGATGTCTGTCTGTGTGCCACTATGTCCATCTCTGGGTGTGCTATTTGCTTCCTGGCTAATCTTCAGTGCAGCTAAACGAGGTGATGATCTCAGAGGTACAGCAATCCCTTTGACATGTTTAGTTTTGTACTTCTTTTCCTTTGGTTTCTCCTTCACATTTGCTCCTTTCATAGTGACAAATTTAGCTTCATCTGGAGTGTCTTCTACGGAGCCTGATTGGATGCTCTTACCTTCTGAAGCTTTAACCTGATCAGCTTCCTTTTGGATTGAGTTTATATCATCATGCTTAGACAATGTAATATTCTCAGTATTCTCTCCACTTTCTGAATTTAGCACAGCATGTCCCAGTGCATTGGTACCTTTCAGTAGATTATATCGATTAGACTCGTCAGCATTATCCAGTTTTGTATGATCCGATAGTTTCCCTGTCTGAATTTTACAAAAAACAAATCACTAGTTGGGCCAGTAACAGTCAACTATGAAAGAGCAATAACAACAAGAATTCCTTCCAATTCACTCAAGAGTAAAAATGCATCATAGTTCAGATGACAACCTACATCAATACAAGATGCATCTTACATCAACCATAACAGAGGTGCATTGCATGTACACATTGGACAGACTAAGAACCAATGTCTATCAAGAGCAAAATTTGCTCCAACACACAGAAAGTGGACACACAGAAAGTGGACGCATTTGCTAGAACACACAACAGTTTGATGTAAATTTGCCAGAACACACAATAGTTTGCCAGAACACACAATAGTTTGATGTAGTGTGTTCTAGCAAATGCGTCCACTTTCAGTGTGTTGTGGCAAATTTTCCCTTTTTCAAAAGGACGGCAAGGGATGATTTGCCAGTGAATATAGGAAATATGAAATGAAGCTTTTTACAGTCTTTGGGGAAGGACCAAAATTACAGTTCTCCCGAGTTATAGTTCGTGGAACCTCTTCATGCTTCTCGAAGGATGGTAAAATAGTTCATATGAAATTTATACACCTGTGTCTTAAAAAGAATCATAATACCTTAAGAATGAACTCCTTGTTGATTTGCATCTAATTGTCAATCCAATATTGTAGCTAAGGCAAGGTATCATGGGGAAATTCAGATGTGGGTCAAAACTTGAAGATGCAACTTACATGATGAGATTGGTCCTCTTCAGTATGCAGGTCCCCAATTTTTCTCTTGTTTGGCAATCTAAGACATTGACTGATGTCTCCAGATTCAAGATAGCGGTGCACATCCTTGAGAGAGCGAAATTTATATTCATTGTTTGGGTCAATATAGAACTGCAGATCAAAATGAACTGAATGGTTACAGTTGCGGAACAAATGGCTTATAGAAAGTCAGGCATCACAATGAAGCCTTAAGTAATACGAGATATCATGTTAGAGAAACAAGGTCAAAAGAAAATTATCAGTTGAGATATTTTCAAAATTGAATCAGGGGATCGACTGTATACCGTGTCACCCTTGACTCTAGGTCCATTTTGGTTCTTTCTCAGTCTGTATTCTTTCAACCAACCATCAGGCAGCCCCTCTCCAGCAGGCTCATTCTTGCCATGAACCTAAGCAGGTAGTAGCAAGTGGAAATGTAAGCAAAACTGTCAAATAGAGCGACCGCATAAAAGAAAAAGGAAATGAGAAAGGGAAGGACCTTCAAATCTACATACCAATGGAGCAGATTTTGCAGGAACAATCTTGCTTTGAGTTATATAATCATCAGAGCCCTCACAAGAATCCATAGTTACGCCCTGTAGAACAACAGAAAGATTCTATTTAGCTCAGCAAGACAATGTTAGTCACACAAGGAAACATAGGCATGTTTGGATACAAAAGTGTTTTTGGAGTCTTAGGAAAATACCATGGTTTTGTAGCGCCATGAAGTGTTTGGACACAACATTATAGTTTTTTTTTTTAAAAAGACATAGTATTGCTAAAACTGAATTCTGCTTGGAGTTTGAAAAACTCCACTCTAGACCTCCTTTTCTAAACCATGGTTTTTGCATGTCTATGGGTTCTAAAACTGCAGTTTCTTAATTAAGTATGGATCCAAACAGTTCCGAATATGTTATTAATAAGTATGAATGGAATCTTTTTTTTTTTTTTTGTGAAACGGCTACTGATTTTGTATTTATGTTCTTCAATGAAATGCATTCCCTCATGTGTTGCTCTAAGAAAACCAATGGAACAAGGGAAAGGCCATAGAGGGATGTAGCACCAGGCTCAAAACAATCCTGAGAACCTGAAATTGTATTTATCCATTCCTAGCTCGAATTCACTCATTCAGTCGTTTAATGGAACGTGACAATCTAAGCAAATCCTATCCCAGAGATGACCTACTATGCCCATGAGTAGTGAGCATTCCACCTGTCAAAAAGAAGTGTGCATCCCATCTTTAAAGAACCAGTTTGCCATACAATCTCAGATTCTAAAAGAACCAAAACACTTTTAACTATGAGGGTCAAATATTATATAATAACCTGCCCAGCAAGTTGCTTTGAAGATTAACTGAATAAAAAAAAAATAAAAGCTATAAATAACTTATACTAACAAAAAAAGGCATAACTGAAAGGTCCCTTTTCATGGAAATTTGTCTTTTTCTCAGTTGTTTGAGTGTCCAAATCGAGCATTACCATGGTGCTGCATGTGCAGGAACTGAGAAACAATTCAAGTACGAGTCCTAGCTAGTCTTGAGCAATTTTTAATTCACAGAAACTAGCGAACTACTGGACCAAGCAACACACGTCCATCAAGAACCTATCTTTTTGCACGGTTTCTGCATCCAGATCCATAATCTCACTCACATGTATATCACCAAACCAAGCAGCACAGAAGCCACTGAAAGAGTTGTATATGATATCTCCAAAGAACCCGCTCGTGTTCTAAAATAACAATCCAAGCTCTAAGTTTCGGAGACCCAAAGAGCCCCAATAGCGCATAATAAAAAAATCAGCAAAAATACACCCCCTGTATTACACACAGTGACTGACTGGCTCAAAATAGCAGCACGCGACAGCATGAAGGAAGAACTCACCAGGCGGCGCTACTGGACGGCCATGGATGGAGCTCGGTTTCCGCGGAGATCGCCACCGACAGGAGGTGAGGAAGAGGAGGAGGACACGGCAAGGTAGCTGCTGTAGCTCCCACCTCCACGGCTCCACGCACTAGTAGGAAGGAGGAAAGGCAGCAGCTTTCTTTTACCTGTGGCCAGTGCCGCTGATGCCGCCGCGAGCCCGCGACTTTTGTCCGCTCCTCGGATACGGTATCATACGATGAGGTGCTGCGTGGTGGTGGTGTCATGTGTCGACTGTGACACTGTCCTCTGGCCTCTGCGACATTAACCTCTTGCGCAGCTGGGCTCTCATCGGGAATCCTGCATGCTGCAGCCTGCGGCTGACCATTTTCTTCCTCCTCCTTGGGCTCTGGGCTTTGCTAACCAACCACGGAGTAGATCAGGCAGCAGAAATGCAGAACTGCTGCAAAGCACTCACTCATCAGCTTTGCTGCAAAAAGAACATACAGAAATTTACAGGCACCTTTTCCTCTTTTCTTTTTCAGTGGTCGTGATGGTGTAATCTGAAGATTACAGTCTTTTTCAATGGTGGTGATGGTGTATTCTGAACATTAGAATTCAGACAATATTGTTTCTGCATCAAACAAAAAGACAAACTGCACGGTGTGTCAGCTTTGTAGCATTACTATCACGAGTAGTAGTACAGTACTCACAAGTACTAGTACTGATTTTATTATTTATCACTCATCAGTACAATTCTGCAGTTGAGATCTAGGTCACATCAATGGCCATTGCCCTTGCCATTGTGCCACTTCTCCCCAATTATTGGCCTCACCCACACAAAATCAGCCGTGCACAGAGCAGAGACATAAAAGTCAGGATTACAAAGTGCGGCTGAGGCAGATGGGATGAGCAACCAAGCAGATTAAAGATAAGATCAGGGGCCATGGGTCAGCGTCACAAAGTTGAGATGGCTGAGATCGCAAGAGTTCCCGATCTGAATGGCAGAAGAGTCAATCAGAAGGAGAGGAGAGGAGAGGAGGCTGGGAGCACGACGGCAGACAGCAACAGGAAGGTATCCGTTTAGCCGAGAGAGATGAGTACAGAGGTGGACCTGAGAAGATCATTTGACCCCACTTTTCGCTGTGCCACTGCGGCATGCTGAAACATGGAAAACGATGGATTCTCACGGTTTCCTGTCACTGTTACGTTCGCTTATATTAAGCTGAACCGGCTTTCCATCTAATCTTCAATTTTTAGAAACGGATTCCACAAATCGGTCCCTGCTGCACGGTTGTGCTTGTTGCGGCCGCGTCAAGCAGAGTGTTATGAGTGCTCATTTTCAAGCTGCCCACCTTCTTCCTATCTGAAACTCCAACGTCTAGAAATTTCCACGTATCCAGCTGCAGTAAAACCCAAGGATTCCGCTTGGGACAATTGACAGTACCGAATAATGTCACACCTAATAGCTATCAGCTGAAGGAGAAACAAACTGCATGATCAGTACAGTAGGCCAGTAGCTCACCAAAACGAAGCCTACGTGTCAGAGGCATCTCCATAGCCTGCAGTGTGCACCTAAAGTCCTAAACCTACTGCTGATATGAGCTGTTGCAAAAGTTATGAGCTGACTGCTACAGTGTTACGGGAGATGCCATCCTGACCTGCTCCGCCGTGGTTTTCTCTGAAGGGAAGCGGCCGGCAACGGAGGAAATAAATCAGGTCCGGATGGTCCATCCGGACCGCGCTTCCGTACGGATGACACTCTGCTCTGTGGTCCCATGCAGCCTAAAAATAGGGTGGGCAGGTGTACCATGCGAATTGTGGACCGCATGTCAGTGACACCATCCGGACCATAGTTGCGTACGGACCATCCGGACCTACCGACGAGTGACGAGGCGGGTAGGCAGCGACAGCATCACACGACGTGTTCATCGCTTTCGCTTTGCAGTGTTCACATGTGAATTGGGCTGCCAAAAGGTTGGGGCTCGGTGGTGGGCCGGTTGATTTGTGGGTCGGCCTGTCAACGCAAGCTCCATACTGGGCCGTATCGGGCCACCACTGAACGAATCTGAGCCCCGCTACAATCCCACAGTAAAGCATCTCCAAGAGTTTGCCAAAACTCACTTGCCAAAACTTGTGATTTGGCAAGTTGCTAAAACTTTTGGCAAGTGAAATTTTGTTGTATCTCCAAGAGTTTGCCATATGGGCTTGGTAAAAACTAAAAAACAGGCCCACTTCCAAACCACCATATCTAACTCAACGCTTCGCCTACCCGTGCGACTCCTCCCTCTCGCGTCCGCGACTCCTCCCTCGCGTCCGCGACTTGTGGCCTCCCCGTGCGCCGCCATAGGAAGCCGGTGATCTCCTCCAACATCAAGCCGGCGATCTCCTCTCTGTGACCTACCTCCAACAGCAAGCCGTCGATTTCTCCTCCCAGGAGCTTGCCCAGGCACCGGGCATGGCCGAGGCGCTCGGCCCTCGTCCATGGCGGCGCTGGCCTCCTCTCCCCTGCTCCCCGACGGCGAGGGCGCGGCCGCTGCCCAAACACGAAGCCGCGACGCGCCATGGCCAAGCCCCAACCTGTTGCGGCAGCCCCGTCTGCGCTCCGGCTGCCCAAGCATGAAGCTGCTGCTGCCGACGTGCGCGGCAGGGCTCCATCTCACGGCGGCTCCTCCTTCCCTGCTCCGCCCGCCCTTGCTCATCTCCGGCGCCGCGCTGGGCTCTGCCGGGAGGTGCCTTCGAGCTCAGCGGGCTGCTCCTCGTCCGGCCATGGCGGGCGTCTCCCTCCGTCCTCGAGTCCTAGTCGCGCGGGAAACGGGAGGGGAAGTTTCCCTTTGTGCGCGGGAGAGGAACGCGGCGCCGAAAACATCCCGATGGCAAGTCGAGGAACGCTCGCAAATATGCGCCGATTCACTGGTGGATGGCAAGTTGCCAAAATTTGCCAAGTGTTTTGCCAAACTGTTGGAGCATGTATTTTTCAAGTTTTGGCAAAATCACAAGGATGGCAAGTGCTTTTGGCAAACTCTTGGAGATGCTCTAAAAGCGCAGGGTAACTTTTTCCTAGCTTGATTGGTTGACTACCAGAATTGTCATGCCAAGAATTTAGCAAGTTATTATATGGTTTTGGCTAGCAATTGATTGGCTATCAAAACTTGCCAACTTTCTGCATCTGATTCGCGAAATTTTTAGTAACTTTCTTCTGCCAAAATTTTAACCTGCCAAATCCTTAACATGGCAAAATTTGGTAGACGACCATCAGATCAGACCTTACCGCCAAAGACTGCCTGCAGTTTCAGGTTTTAACAGCAACCCCCGCGCCACGCGGCCATTCAAAAAGTGCTGATGGTGAGACTTCTGGTTACAGGACACTCAAGCTCAAGCTGCTGCTGCTGGTGGCTCTAGGAGAACTAGAAAGTGAAAGCAGACACAAGCAAGCTCCGTCCCCCTTTATGTGAAACTGTATGTAGATGATGATGATGCTTGACTAGAGGTGGTGGATGGAGGTGTTTTCTTTAGCTGTCAAGGATGGAGACCCTTTCTTTTAGTTTTTATCTAGTCGCGTTTATCCTTTGCTGTGGTGAGATGTATGCGCCGGTGGCCCGTGCTATCATGTCTTTTATGTTAATTTGACGCCTTCGTTTATGAACTGGTTATTATAAGCTGGTGTCCCAGCAAACTTCTGTGGCTTTCAGTAAAAGCCGGGCAATGGTCCTGGGTCTAAAAATCAAGGTCCGCCCGTCCCTTCTATGCGAAACTACACAATCTAGGTGCCATTTGTAGTCATGTGATCTCAAAGATTTATTGGTGCCATGTGTAGATTTCAGCCATGAACACTTAATGGTGTTAGAATTAATAACTAAGAGATAAATTATTGTCTTGAAACTTTGTCAATTGTGGATCTGTCATATGATTCTAAATAGTTCTTACTAAAATTTAAACTTAAAAATCAAATTTAATTTTAAAAACACCAAGACAGATGCTAAAAATTGAGGATGGTGATCATAATGTGTATGCGAGTCATTTACATATTTGGGCTGTGACATTTCTCTTCTCATAGGATCTCCAAGTAACAGTGACTGAGATAGTTGCAAGGTCACCCAGCTTTACCACGTCTTCCAATGTCCCATGGAAGCAAGACTGAAAGCTATGTTTCCATGAAGAACGTGGCATTAGCTTGTTACCAATGGCAGAATCATCTTCCCTACACCCTTCTATATAGAGATCAAGGTAGCTATGCCTCTTCACGGCTACAACGTAGTTCTTCCTGCAGCCCACCTGCGGAAGAGTGCCTCGAAAGAGCCTGATCACATCTCCAAAGCCACTAGTCTTGGCATATATCTTCAGATCCATGCTGCGGGTCGGGGCACGGCTGAGCACCTCAATGTTGACCCAGGCTTCCACTGCTCCAATCAATACCGCATACTTGATGTCCAAAGCACACCTTTCACCATACAAGCGCACATGTTCGACGAAAGAATTTGTTGCCCACCTGGTGTGGAGCTCCGTGCATCCTTCGATGATCAGACTGGACTCATCACCATTGGTATCATCTTCATTCAGCACGTGGAGCTCAAACTCAATAAATGCACGTATCTTCATTGAAATGACTCGAGTAGGGCTGGACAGTGACAAACGAGCCACACCCTGCAATGCATTAATAAAGAAATATATTTGAATACATTTTGCTTGGCTGGTAAGAAAATGCAGTAAGTTTGTTTTTTCTGTCCTGTATTGTTGGTGGGTGATTACAGTTTGGCTTTAACTACATGTTTGCATCAAAAGGTTTGGAAAGAGCGGAACTCGCGGACCTTTGATAGGGTCAGTTCGCTGGCAGGCAGGCTGGTGGACTTGATTGTTGAGGAGGCGGAGCTTTGGTGTGCGGCTGGTAACAGGCATCTTGGAGCCCTTTCAGCGCTTTGAACGACCTCTGCTTCGTTTGCCTGGAGCAAACGTTGTGTTCTGGCCTTGGCCTCGGGTTCTTGTTGATTTCAGTTTTTTCTCTTCTCTTTTCGTTGTTGCTTTGTGGTAACTGTGGTTGCCTTTTGTAATGTTGGGGTTGGACTCTTCTCTGCTTAATGAAAAACGCGTCCAGGGTTGGGCGTGATCGCAAAAAAAAAAAAATAATGTGTGTCGTGTGATGCACATTCTTGAAAGAAAAAACATTCGGTAAGCTAAAGGAGGAGGCAAGTTCATGTTCATCCATCACATGGCCTGATGGCCAATATTGGTATCTCTGGATTCACACTTGCAATGTTGCAGCAAGTTATACAGATGAATTGCAGGCTTTTAAGTTTTTATACCAAAAAAGATGCCTGTATCTGGACAGGCCAAAGTCCAGCCATGGTCATCTTAAGAATGATAAAAACCAACATGCAGGTATACATCTGCAAGATTGGAAACGGAACTAAAAGACCGTTCATATAGCTATTTTTTTCATAAGAAACCATTGCACCATAATGCCTAATGTGGACGTTGCAATAACTAATTATATGACTATTTCTCAAAATGCTAAAAGGTCTGTGAAGGCCATAATTTTGCAAAAATGAATTGCTGCTTTATCCCATCGTAATGTTAGATTGAATTGGTAGTGTAAATTTGTTGCATATGGGATCAGAATAAGACTGATAAACTGACAGCAGGGTTTTAAATAGCCTACTCTGGAGATAGTTGGCGATCCTGCACTGTCCAACCTCCAAATTTCCCTGCACTTATTTGGGAATTTCTAATAAAAGGTTGAAGAAATGTGATTTATTGCCATGGATTGAGAAGATAGCAGATCATCTCCTGGGTTGGAAGGAAAACCTCATAAATTTAGCAGGAACGGCTACCATGGTTCACTTCGTTCTCTCATCCATTCCACTATATCTTTTGATTGCTACGAATGTAGCTAAATGGGTGATCAAGTCAATTGATAGAATCAGAAGGCCGTTTCTTTGGAAAGGAAGGAAAGAAGTAAATGGGGGTAGGTGACTTGTTGCTTGGGAGAAGGTAACTCGACCAATTGATCTTGGTGGCTCTGGAATCCACAATTTACATGTAATGGGTTGGGCCTTACAAATGAAATAGCTTCAAATATATTCGGCTATAGATTTTTATAGCTTTTGAATGAGACTACCGCTAAATGTGATAGCTAATACCCCACGATTTAAAACCTTGACTTGCAGAAATAAAGACTAAATCTAGAGATGGAAAAATATTTGCAGCATTAACATATAATGTAATGTTTCTATGCATAGGTATTTTCATCATGAAAGAAGCACATATGCAGAAAGCTGCAAGCCAGTCTAAAAATGGTTACCGTCTTTCGCTTCACATGGACAGACTCACAATTCTCAACCTCACGTCTGTAGACATAGTTGCGCAAGGGCTCCAATGTATCCCGTGCCGCGAAAAAACCAAAGATCTTGGCACGTCCAGGCCGGTTATGCTGATAGCCCACAATCTTCAAATCGATGAATTGAAGTAATAACATCGAAAAACAGTCACACTCATCTGAGCAATCTCCAACATTGCTCACATTGACTGCGAAACCAAGATTTATAGTTAGTAGTTGATGACAGTACAATGTATAGAAAATTGACAGAGCCCACAATTTTGAAAATAATTAAATAAAAAACACATACTTTCAGATTTATCGCCAAGATTATAATCTGAACCAAATGCATGGTCACCATTTTTGAATGGAGGGAAAAGCATGGCAGGTGAAGGCCCTCGAAGCTTAGTCTCTGGGTTTCTGTATCGCAATGTACTCTGTTCACGATGGTCATAACTAACCCTTGGGAACTCATCAACTGAAAATGGACGGTGTGCCCCTGCATAACAGATTACTCAAATCAACTAAAAATAATGCAGGCTCTCCAGTAGTAGATGAATCAAAATCTGTGAATGAATTGTTAGATGTGAAAATCAATGAGGTTATATACATGTAAAAACATCATGCCACTTTCTGAAATATATCATTGATACCAAGCAATGTCACACGAGTGCCTAGTGCAAATAACTTGCATGCTTTTTGATCTAAAAATAACTTGCATGCTCACAGTTCACTTTCTGAAATAGCATACGTATGCAACAGCTGTGCTTGCATTATTCCTCATGTTGAGTGTTAGACAGAATTTTATTTTTCTTTTCCGGCACAGAAAATTCGGCATAAAAGGATCGCCCAGCACCCAAAAAAATATTCAGGAAAACAAAGTGAAGACGTATGTGGGTGATTTTTGTTTTACCCTGAATCTCGTCGTCGCCATCCTCCTCGCTGCCACTGTCGCTGACCAACCATTCATCGCCATCGCTACTGTTTTCTGAATTGGATGAATCGTCGTCGCCGCCCCTAGCGGCCGCGTCCGATCCGCCTCCCTCCGTCTCCATTCGCTGCCCCCGCCCCTTCCGCCGCAATTCACTGTGAGTGCGCCGCCGATGGAGTAGGAAGGAACAAGGAACAAATCGATGGATTCTTGTGAAAGAAAAAAAAAAGTGGTTCGGCACATTTGCGCCTGCTTCACAAACTTGAGCACGATGTCAGTCAGGCAGGCTTTGGGCTGCCAAAAGGTTGGGGCTCGGGGATGGATCGGGCGTGGTGGGCCGGTCGATTTGAGGGTCAGCCTGTCAACGCAAGCTCCATACTGGGCCGTATCGGGCCGCCACTGAACGAATCTGAGCCCCGCTACAATCCCACAGTACCAGCAGGGTAACATTTTTGATTGGTTGATTGACTACCAAAACTGTTATGCCAAGAATTTAGCTATGATTTTGACTAGTAATTGATTGGCTATCAAAACTTGCCAATTTCTCGTATTCAACTTGCGAATTTTTATTAGCTTTTTTTGCCAAATCTTTGACTTGCCAAATCAGTTTCAGGTTTTCACGGCACCACCCGCGCGCCCATTCAATTTCAAAAAGTGCGGAACGCAACCGACCCACCCACACCCACAGGAAAACCGCGCGGACCGAAACAGACGGCGCCGTACAACAAGCCTCCTCCAGTCCTCCCCTTTCCTCGGCACACGTGCGCGCGTCACTGGCCGCTGGGCCCAGCCGAAGCCGGGCGGCGCACCCGCGCGCGTCCATGACGCGTGGTGGGCCCGTCGCATCGAGCCGCCAGTTTCTGTTTTTTTTTTTGTTTTATTTAAACCAGCCACCTCCCGTTCCGTTTCGTTTCGACTTTCGACTCCGCCCGCGCCGTACGCCCACTCCCTCCTCCCCGCGAACCGCCGCCGCCGCCGCCGCCGCCGGTTCGGATGCCGCCCAAGCGAGGCCGCGGCCGTGGCCGTGGTCGAGGCCGCGGGCGCGGGAGGCCAAGGAAGGTCCCCGTCGCCGAGGACTCCGCGCACGCCACCGAGGTATTCGAATTCGACGCGACTCAGCACTTGCTAAGCTAGGTCTCCGTTTCCCCTTCCCAGCCAGCCGTTTATGCTGCGCTGCTTCCCATCGCCGCGCGGCCTCTGTCTCGGCCGCCGGCCTCGCTCTAGTTACTTGCAAAAGCTTGGATGCGGAGGCACGGGGGGCTGGATCCCCGTTGGCATTGCTGTGATCTTCTCGTCTGGGACCATTGGGCTCCTTCGATTGGGATTCCAGCAATCACTTTGATTATTTCCCCCTTCCCAATGTCAGTGATGCAGTGTGCTTGAAGCAAGAAACAACATCCTGATATACAAGGCCTCCACCCACTCCCACTCTAGTAGCTTGATGCCAGGATTAGTTTGTGTGGGTAAAGTTCTTTGGTGTTGGCACCAACCTCCTGACTGATTCCTGGGCAATCTGTCTCAATGCCCCAGAAATTGAGGATCACTTGTTCCGGATGCGCCCATTTGTGCAGCAATTTTGGGCAAGCATTGGTCTGAATGTCAACTACATGCCCGAAACCACCCAGTTGTATGTCATCCTCAGGCCTCGGAGAGCTCTGTCTTGCTTTGTTGTTGGCACTTGGGGAAGCGCACACACCCAGTGTCGTCTTCCGAGGGGAGCAACCAAGCCAACACCGCCTGCTACAATCATGCAAAGAAGGCTGCAGGCTTTGGAGTCACCACCTCCCAATTCAACTTCAACAATTCACAGATGATTAGTGTACTATGTTCACTATGAATTAGTCTTCATTCCTTTTCTTGATTACCCCCTTTTTGGCCCTAGGCCTTGTAACCCCTCGTACACTCGATGCCGTTGTACCGACCATCACCGGCTTGCCTGAAATCAATGGAAATCTATTCAGGTGGGGTATCGCAACCCCCGGTGATTGGCTCAAAAAAAAAAAAAAATGCATCCCCCCTTCCACTTTAGGCTTAGCCAATCAGGTCCAACTGTTTCATTGCTTGTGCTTCTTAAATGCACTATTTTTTTTTTCTTGCATACCTGATCTTTGCCTTTCTTATAAATATTCCAGTGCAATAGTTATTTAATTCAAGAGCGCATGCAGTGATTTGATTTCTGCAATATGCTTGTTGCCTTATTGGTCATTTTGGCTTGGGTTTCAGGATAACGGTGAAAGCAAGGGTGATGACGAGATGCTTCAACCGCAAGATTCTGCTAATGTCAGTGCTCTTTCCTTCAATGTTTATTTTTCCTTTCCATTAAGTCCAGCTGTTTCATTGCCTTTGCTTCTTTGAATGTACTAGTACTCTTTTTTTTCTTGCATACCTGAGGTTTGCCCGTGCTCCTTTTTATTTTTTTAAAAAATATTAATTCAGTGACAACAATTATTTAATTGAAGAGAGCGTGCGGTGATTTCATTTATGTGATATGCTCAGTGGTTGTTTTGACTCGGGTTTCAGGATAACGGTGAAATCAAGGGGGAGGACGAGATGATTCAACCGCAGGATTCTGCTACTGTCAGTGCTCTTTCCTTCTATGTTTATTTCCCTTTCCCTAAAAAGGAATTGAACACAGATCCTAAACATTGCCTGTGCTCTTGAATTTCATTTTTCACTAGGAGAAAGGAGATCAAGGGAGTGAGGAAGCCCCAAGACCTGCACGGAAACGAAAGAGGGATCCTGTTGCTGACCTATCTTCTCTCCAATATGGTTCCAAGCGTCTTCGTGACAGGCGAAATGTTCCTGTGATAGTGGAGCCCAAGGTGGGAATTTTGAACAAATATGGTCTCTATGTGTTTTGAGCGTATGGTTATGGTCTTGTTGGTACTTTTTATTAGATGCTGCTATTGCAGCTTGCGCTTTGTTTTTAGTCCCAGTGTCCGTCACACTTCCATTTGACAAATATGTGTATTCCATGTTTTCTTGTTTCATATGTTGGTTACTGGAACTGGCAGAATACAAAAAAGACGGATGGTACTTCAGATATGTGTCATCAGTGCCAGAGAAACGACAAAGGAAGAGTTGTAAGGTGCCAGGGCTGCGAAAAATATAGGAGGAGGAGATACTGTGTGCCATGCATCACACGTTGGTATGCCCTTTTTAACGCATGCATGCTGTGACATTGCATTTTCATTTTTGCATTCTAGATCCATGGCTCTTGTCTTGTCCCTTATCCTTCTTCACTCACAAGTCACAATGTTATTGCATTTTTATCTACTTTTTTGTTATTAATTTCCGCTGCTTGTGTTCATGGTGTGATTTTAACAGGTATCCAAATTTATCAGAAGATGATTTTGCGAATAAGTGCCCATTTTGTCGCAATATTTGCAATTGCAAGGCTTGTCTGCGAGCCAAAGTATCAAAAAAGGAAGGGGTATGCCTTCCCTATCTTTATATTTCCAATTCAAGTCATGTTGGCTGTATGCTTCACATTTTCACCTGCTCCTTAATTTTCATCAGAATGTCGACTGGAAGGTATCCAAAGAAGATGAAATTAAATTCTCGCTACGTACTGTACACTTCCTGCTCCCTTGGCTGAAAGAACTCCACCAAGAGCAGATGCAAGAGAAAAGTGCCGAGGCTGCAACTAAAGGTAGTATGATTGCAACGTCAGCATTAAATTGGATTTTTAGTTTCGGTGCATGGCTGCTACTCATTCATCATTAATATCTTTTGGTTCTCTTCCTAATTTTGCTATATTAGTAGGTATTGATGCAGGCAAACTGGACATCCCTCTTACCATTTGTGGAAAAAATGAACGGATATATTGGTCAGTATTGCTTTACTTACAAATCGTATGCAAATTATTGGTTTTACAAGCTTCTAATTCCTTTGTTATTTTTGTAACAGCGACAACTGCAGGACATCTATTGTTGACTTCCACAGAACCTGCAATAAATGTAACTACGATCTCTGTCTTCAGTGCTGCCAGGAACTTCGTCGAGGCCTTGTTCCTGGTAATGGTGGAGGCAAGGAAGATTTGCAATTGGTAGTTAGTCATGATAAGATTGCAAGTAAAGGGCCATCTGATGGAAAGAATGGCATGTTGATAGATAATGTAGTTCCTGCTGACAACAGCACTTCTAGCTTCAAACAGTGGAGTGTGAACAACGATGGAACCATACCTTGCCCACCAAATGCATTTGGTGGTTGTGGGAGCTCTCTTCTTGAACTTAAGTGCCTGTTTGAAGAGAAGTTTATTGCTGAGTTACTGGAGAAAGCCAATTTAGCGGTCAATAATGGCTCAGAGGTGAAGATGGAAGGATCAAAATGTTCCTGCTTCACTGAATCCGGTGACATAGATGATGCTATGTCACGGAAATCAGCTGGAAGGGAGAATTCATGTGATAACTACATATATTGCCCAACCGCTACAGATGTCCAAAATGGTAGTTTAGATCATTTCCAGGAGCACTGGTTGAAGGGTGAACCTGTAATTGTCCGTGATACGCTTGCGTTGACTTCTGGATTAAGCTGGGAACCAATGGTTATGTGGCGTGCCTTACGAGAGAAGAGAGATAAAGTTGAGAGGCTCTCAGTTCTTGCTCTTGAATGCTTGGGTTGGTGTGAGGTTTGTAATGTTCTCGTGATTATTAGCTGGAAATGATACGACTTTCTGAAATGAAACTTCTAAAACTATTATACTTTCATGTACTATGCAGGTTGACGTAAACATTCGTATGTTTTTTACGGGGTATTCACGTGGGCTTGTTGGTCAAGAAGATTTGCCCCTGTTACTTAAGCTTAAAGATTGGCCACCACATCGTTCTTTTGAGGAGCGGCTGCCTAGACATGGTGCAGAGTTTATGTCTGCGTTGCCATTTCGAGACTACACAGATCCTAAATGTGGACCTCTTAATCTGGCAGTAAAGCTTCCCAAGGGTGTTAAAAAGCCAGACCTTGGTCCAAAGACTTATATTGCTTATGGTGTTTCCAAAGAGTTGGGAATTGGTGATTCTGTCACCAAGCTTCACTGCGATATGTCTGATGCGGTAAATATACGGTTTTTGCATATGCTTCTTGGCATTGATACACAACTCAACATAAAGACTTGCCTTGTTAAGGATTTAATAGTTTAGGTAATAACTGCTTGAAGTCCTAAATTTGGTGGCTTAATGCTAGTTAAACTAGTTACAATGGGTGGCGGTTTTGGCTGACCATAGTTCTGGAAAAACTAGAAACAATGTCAGTTATCAAGAATATATATCTGCCAACTTAATGTTCCGGGTTTCATTTCTGTTCATTGATGATTTTTTTCTATTTTTCTTTTTTTTTTTTTGGCTAAGTTTCACCTGTGGCATTCCTAATTCCTATTGCTTGAACGGTCAATATCATCACATAATTTTTATTTTCTATGTCTATTTCTTGAACAGGTCAATATCCTCACACATACTGATGAAATAAAACTCAAAGCAAAAAGGATTGCAGCAGTGGAAAAGAAGAAGCATTGTTTGAAAATGAAGGGCCTCTCTACCAAGGAAGAGGGAAATATGTCTGGACTAATTACTGTGGCTCCTGAGTCAGAAGATGACGACACCTCATCCATAGATGGAAACCAAGCAGAGGGTGGTGCATTGTGGGATATTTTCCGACGGGAAGATGTGAGCAAACTGCACAATTATCTCATGAAGCATGCAGATGAGTTTAGGCATTGCAACTTTGAACCAGTGAAGCAGGTATAGACTTTTATTTGGCCACAAACTTATTTTGTTCCATCTGGCATCCAATTTCATGATGAAGAGCTATCCCTTTTTGGCAGGTTACTCATCCTATACATGATCAGTGCTTTTATCTAACAAATGAGCACAAGAAAAAGCTTAAGGAAGAATATGGTTAGTTAGTTAATTACCTTATATCTTTTTGAACTTGAACTTCGCCCTAGTGATATTTCCTGGTTTTCATGCTACCTGTGCAGGCGTCGAGCCTTGGACATTTGAACAGAAGCTAGGTGAGGCGGTATTTATCCCAGCAGGATGTCCCCACCAGGTTAGAAATTTGAAGGTATGACATGACATGACAGGACATACAAACAGCTGTCCATCCCCACTGCCATCAGTGACAGGCTCCTTGATCAAATTAGCTGCTAATCGGTGACACCTTTTTATTGGGCAGTCTTGCATAAAGGTTGCACTTGATTTTGTTTCTCCGGAAAATGTGCAAGAGTGCATCAGATTAACAGAAGAATTCCGTCTGCTTCCGAAGTGGCATAGGGTGAATGAAGATAAACTGGAGGTTGGTCACCGACTCTATCCTTACTCCTGTAACATTTGCTAATCTTTTTTATGATTGTAAATGTTGTGTATATTTTGTCAATTTTTGTCTGCCTCAGCTTCTATATCCTCTCTATTTGGGCATTCTTATCTTTCTGTACTTATTAATTTAGATACTTAAATTTAAATTCTGTGTCTTGTTGATCTGCAATGGCAGGTTAAGAAGATAGCTCTTCATGCACTCAATCAAGCTATTAAAGATATCACTGATGAATCATCTAATAACAATGGAAGGTTTGTTGCGATAACTCTTTCCCCCAACTGTTTATTCTTTGTGATTATTACATAAATAGTGAATGCATAATCATCTATGTTTGATTATGGTGAGACCCCCATGTATCAACATTTTTCTAGCATCCCTGTTTTAGCACAAACTTTTGGATGGTTGCTCTTTCTAATGTGTAGGGCTAATTGGTTGCCTGCCTTTTCAAAAGAAAGAAAGAAAAGGTTGTCTGTATACTTTTTAAAGTTGCATTACCTGGACAGAGTGGTTGGCCCTTTTCCCATAACGTTGTCTCTGGATCCTTACCCTGCATGCAGTACGCATTCATCTATTTGCTTAGTCACAATTCTAGAATGTGTTTTGTTCGGCATAAATGTGTCTGGTCCATCAGGGAAGATTGTAGAAGTAATGTTACAGGAGTGTTTCTTGGTACTGCTGAATGCCTTCTGAAAATAAATTTATCATGCTGTCACCGAAATGAAATCAAATTGTGGTTCATCTCAGTTTTATTTGCTCTATTCGCTCCACATTTAAGCTGCTGCCACCGCTGGCTTCCTGCTGCTGCTTGCTTGCTTGCTACTCCCTCCGTCCAGGCGCAACTCCAAAAACACAAAGAAGCAAGGAGCTGGTTAAATACCATGTGTTTCCAGGAGACTACCTTCAATTTCGCCTCCAAATAAATGTGCACCACTCTTCTCTGTTATGTGCTGTTAGTACTCCCCCGCATGTATTCCATTTAGCTTCCAGACTCATGTAGTTTCCTTCCGGCTATTTAACGTCTAGTGCTAACTGGGAGCTGCATGCACGAGAATCAGAGAGTCATTGCATGCAACCATGCGCAGTGCCGCCTTATATGAGGACAGGGAAAAATATGGTTACACCTACTAAACGTGGATGGAGGGAGTACTGCCTTTGCTGGTTGGCTGCTGCAGCGCAGCTAGCCAAATGACCCTTGTGCTGCTGGGGTCATTCCCATGGAAATTTTGTAGTCTTCAAACATGCTTTGCATTGCACATTTGCCTGATTTTGAAATCTTGGCTTGTCGATTGGTTTACACAATCCTTTATTTATGTCCTGTATGGTACTGCACCTTTTCTGTAAGCAGTTGATACTGTTGTAATAAATATGATTTTACTAAGTGGTTTCTTGATCTTGTGCAGCAGCCCGGGTAATGAACTCAAAGATGAGCCTAGCTCAAGTGAGTCAGCGGAAATAGAGCAAGGAGAGTAACCAGCGCAAGGCATGCCGGCCTGATTGAGATTTATGTGGCTTCATGTTTATGTACGTGGATCATGCTTTGTATGGTCGGTGGTTTGGCCATTACTCTGACAACAAACTGATAGATATACAAACTTATAAATATTAATCTGGCCTGGGCACCTGGCCAGCCCTATAGCTATTATGTGAACAGTAGTTTGGTAGTTCCCTATTTGACGCATATATGACCCACTGGCCCTTGTAGGCTGGAATTTCTCATTTGCTCTATTTGATCTACACTTGAATATCCATCCCTAGATTTAAATTATTGTTCAATTTCAGCCTCTTTTTGTCAGTTGGTTGTGTGGGACAAGTTAGTTCTTTTGTCATATTGACACAAAATTTACCCCTAACCATTTGTCCTTCTCCCAATATTGCTTGAGCCTCTCCAAAACCTAGATCAGGCAAGTATGGTGATGGAGGCAAACACCGTGACTGGTGAAGACGATGACGCTCCTATGGCAAGCATCACAACAAGGTGGAGGCATGGACACCCAGGGTAGCCTCACTTGGCGCCGCATGGGGCCGATCATGTGACGATCCAAGGCAAATCTAGTTGCGGCATCCTTATGGCAGGCATCACAATAGGGTGGAGGCATGCTTTGCCGCAAGGTGGCCTCACCCGACGATGCTTGGGGCTGATCATGTGATGGCATGCCGCTACACAAGGGCAGTTGCGGGTGACGACTTGAAGTCTTGCTCACTTGGTGACACCGGCTTGAGCCAGGCTTGGGCGATGGCTTGACAATGGAGGTGCAGCTTGTGGCCGATGGTGGCCTTAACCCGAGGCACAGGTCCACCTGTACGTGGTGGCACATTGGCATGATCGCCCAGAGGCCTCGGGCTGACCTCTCCTACCAATGGCGCATGCGCAACAACCAAAGCATCATGAATGGCTTAATGGTGAGTTGAGTATCCGTATTTTTCTGGTTTTGCCTATACCTAGCAATGATCATGCATTTGGTTGTTTTCTTTACTTCAATTTATTTGCTCAAAATTAAACTTCATGTCACTCACAAGAAAACCACAATGGGTGAGATGTTTTTCCATTGTGAAGGTTGTCAATTCTGAATTGAGAGAACTATAAGGATCTTATGGAATCAATTGTAGACTAGTGACCTCCAGGTTTTTTGGAAGTTGCACACATCCAATACTAATAAGATGTTCTTGAAACTTTTTGGAAACTAAAATTGGACAAAGCGTGTTTGGTAAACAAAGACAAAGGTCGTCAACATGTTCACTTGATAAGAAAGTTGTAGGCAATTTCATAAGCTTTCCGAAAAGTCCAAGAATACCTTTGTTGGATATTTAGATCTCCAGTTATGGTTAAAACGAGTGTTGGGTGTCTAGAATTTGTTTATGTTTCTCATCTGCTTTTGTTGGAGGAATTAGAATCTACTTGAGAAATTAGAATTCCTTCATTTTGGAGGAATTAGAATCTACTTAAGAAAATAGGCTATTCCGCTTGAAATTTGAGATTCCACAACTTCCCAAAATTCACATATAAGGCTATCTCAAATTTATAGGGTTGGAGATGGAAAATAAATTCTATGAATTCTTCCGAAGTTAAGTAAAAGTGTGGACTTTATTTAACGGAACCTATGGATTCTTCTTCCACAAATATAATTTATTACGTGAACTCAATTCCTCATCCAACAGGCCCTTAATGTAATCATTTCAAAGCTACATTGTTTCCACTATAGATTTTAACTCAATATTGTATTAAATATTTATGAACTCAATTATAATGTTATTTTCGCTGCAAACATATTTGCTTAATCGATAAGATCTTGGTGGTGATGTGTCTTATTTGTGGTCCCTCGTTGCACTTGACGGACTACCTTGGCCTTGTTTAGATTTAGATATATGAAAATTTTCAAAATTTTACACTCTCACCATCACATCAATCTCTGAACACATGCATGGAGCAGTAAATATAGATAAAAATAATAATTAATTGCATAGTTTGGTTGTAAATGACGAGATAAATCTTTTGAGATTAGTTGGTCCATAATTAGACAATGGTAGTCTCCTATTGATATATATTACCTACTGTAATTTTGGTAGGATTTTAGGAGTAACCAATCTTGGTGTTCCTGTTCAAGTCATTGGTTGGTTAATTAGGGGTTAATCCAATGACGCTATGCTTAACCTAATTATAAGTTGGTTTTCTGAGTGACTTGTATATAGATGATAGTTAGTGTATTAGCTTATCTATCTACTGTTAAAGTTTCAGGGTCATTGGATGGATGGTTTAGGAGCTATGACCCATACAATTTAGGTGACAGGGCTGTTTACTTGCTGTTTTGCCAGAATCAGCCCTGATGATTGGCTGTTTTAGGTACATTTGACTTGAGAATCAGTTTATGATGTCTTAAGATGTTTGGTGGGGAGTTTCATAAGCTTTCCAGATTGTATTCACTCATATCCATAGGGTCTATGGATATTTAGTTATGAATTTATTAGTGGGCTGCTGATTGTAGGTTTATGATTAGTAGTGAAGTTTGATGGTGTGATGTTGTATGTGAGGATTAATACTAAGTGTTCATGGTGATTAGTGTGCGTATGATTGATTGTTAAGGGGTAGGGCATGATGAATTGGTTATGAAGATTATGCTTAAGTATAGGTTATTTGGCTTTACAGGCTTGTTTGCTAGTGATAGTGTAGGAGTAGATGAACTATTCATTTATTGACATCCATAATTGTCGACCATTCATGATCATGCGTATTCATATATTCATACATGCACACATGCATCATTCCAGGATCACGATTAGGGATTCGCCGAGAAGGACAAGGATCTCGAAGGACAAGTCGTGAAGGAAGTTCCCGCACAGGAGGTTTGTCAAATACAAATAAAAATGCTACAATGCTTTTTAACTTCACTTTTTACCGTCTAAACAAGGCCCTGGTTTATGTAAGTGATGGTATATGCATGCCAACGCTCTTAGCGGGGGCAGTTATACTTGATCTTGTATAAATTGGACGGTTGTGTGACAACTCTGTGATGCCATATATGCATTTGCAGTTTAGTACAAATTGGGTGGTTCTATGACAACTTACTCTCCTGATACATATGCATCTATGCATTTGTAGTGGCTCAAATCATCCTGAGTCAATTTTCATTGAGTTTTCTTCGATCATAGAGCAAACACTTGCTTGTGTGATGGACAAGGACAAAGGGAGGATGCAATGAGCAACATGAGTAAAAAAAGACCGCGTGTGATTCTCTACTATGTCAGTTTGGGCTGCAACAATTTGCTCCTTAGGCAACTGATATGGTGTTTGATGATTGGTGGGATAGATTGTGGCGTGCTGCTCCGGAACATCAAAAGAAATGGTCTCAATTCTCTGGTTGTTCTAGGTGCTTGGGTTCTTTGTACTCATAGTAATTCTTGTGTTTTGACGGAACTGCTCCAAGCATTGCAAGGGCTCTTAATGTCAGCATCGAGGAATGGCGTCTTTGGGAGACAGCAGGCGCACAAAGTCTGTCTTTCTTGACTACCCTAGCACTTTTATCTTTATTTTTGGTAGTCTTTATTTTTTAGGCGGCGAGAATGTAATCTAAAACTTTAGTTTGGTGTGCATGGTGTGTGCGTACTTGGGTTCTTGTCTTGTATTATCTTTTTAATATAATAAAGTGTAACTCTCCTATGTTTTTGAGAAAAAAGTGGTTATCATATGCTTAATTTTTTGTCCTATGTAATGGATGTGGACTTGGTTGTATGTGAACCTGGATGAATATGTGCACTCAATGTGTCTGAGCGACGTGGCCAGCCCCTCCTTTCAGCAACCAACATAGGATGAATGGTGGAAATGTGCACTCAATATGAGGACTTGGTTGTCCTATGTAATGGAAACAAAGAACGTCCACCTTTAGGCTAGTCTTAATGAGGATTTTTGTTTCCCTTTTTGTAATACTATAGTTATTAGAAACAGTGTAAACAAGTTTTATTCCTGTACAAACCATTTTATACCTTATAAAATATTTTATTTCTTCATTTATATTATACTATGGCAGTTTATTTAATATCTATGAAATAGTCATCAAATAAAAATTGTCTCTTTCTACCTTTCTACCCCCAAGCACAAGTTTTCATTATCCACCTCTTTATTTTTGTCATTTTAGTTTATTTTAATACCTATATGATATACTTATGAAACTTTTATTGAGACTGGTCTTAGAGCAGTGTGCTTGGGTCTCTCTCTCTCTCTCTCTTATTGGTCTGCCTTCGAATCCTGGTTTGAATCCTTGTACAGCTTAGAGCATCCCAACCGTTTGGCATTTTGACTTTCCATTCACTAATTTGCAAAAATATGTAAAAAAAACTCATATCCAATGGTTTGGCAATTGGACTATGCAATTTTATTAACTTGGCAAATAGATGGGTAGAACTTGCATATTTACCAAGTCCTCTGCGCTTGGCATATCCTCGCCCCTGCGCTTTCCGTCGCCCCCGCGATAGCAGCGCGACTCCTCCTAGTCATTTTGTCCCTGTCTCCGAGAATCAGGTGCACGTCCATCATTTTTTGTCCGTCTCCAGTTGCTTGTGCTCGACACTGTGCTGATTCTCCAGGCCTTGTTTAGATCCCCAATTTGGGGAGGATCGAATTACTGTTTTGCATTGTAGCTTTTTTGTTTTTATTTGGTAATAATTGTCTAAATATTAATTGATTAGGCTCAAAATGTTCGTCTCGTAAAATACAACAAAACTATGCAATTAGTTTTTTTTAAATTTCATTTATCTTTAGTACTCCATGCATGTCTTTGGTATTTTGATGTGACAAGAAATCTTCTTTTTATATAGTGAAATTTAGCCCCAAATTTGTGAAACTACTTGTCGACAGCATCGAGGGAACAGAAGATTTGCATGTACTGTTGAAACGGATGGGGATGTGACAGAAACGATTGTCGTGTACTACTGAATCTACCTCTGCCGCTCCTAATTGTTGAATATGTACATAGAGCATGGCACTGTACATCTGTAAATCATACACTTGAAAATAAATTTATTTGTAAAATGAGTGCATTACAATTGAATGAATTCACGCATTACAATTGCATATCTGAGAATAATTGCGCAGCTGAAAATGAAGTGCCGCAAGACGATATTCGTCTACGAAACACAAACCTTGGCCATGCGCTGTGAAAGCCGGCTTGATGTGGTCTCCGGTAATCTGGAACCATCGTTGATCGCCCTGTTCGTTTGCTCTTATCAGCGCTTTCAGCCAGCGATTTAATAGTGTTTTTCTCTCACACCAAATCAGCAACAGCGAGAATCAGCCAGCCAGAAATAACCAAACGAACAGGGCGGATGCCTTCCAGGGTTGCCCAACCGAGCACGGAACGAGATGCTTGGCTCGTATGTCGTACCCACGGGCCGACGGCGCGAATGGAGACACCGCGACCGCGGCACGAAGACTAGTAACGAGGAAGTCCTCCCGCGCGCGGGAATAGGCCGGGAAAAATTATGGGTCCAGAAATTCTATTTTTACTAAGTGATAATGCAAAACGGTTGGAGATCATCTATTTTTATCTTTGTTATATTCATTTAGAACTTGGCAAACTCTCTCATTGCCAAACCAAACATGTCAAATGGTTGAGGATGCTCTTAGTGGAATGCTAGGGAGGTGCAACTTATTGTTGGTCTGCGTTTGAATCCTGATACAGCTTATTCTCTTTTTTTTCCAAAAATAAAAAAACTTGCTGACACTCTGATGCTGCAATATGATTGACCTGGTGCTGGTGGTTGCATAGATCAGATTAACCGATTATTGGTTAATTAATAACAACTTGTATGAAATTATGTCAATACATATACATTCGAAGTGCCGTATGGAGGCACACGCAGAGTACATATACATTCAAAGGATCAAATGAAAATAGCAAAACAGAGAGGGCGTTTCCATTTGAACAAGGAAACAAAGAACGTCCACCTTTTGGGTATGTAGATTCTGCCTTATAAGATTCTGCCTTTTATGTACAGATAGCTTTGCACGTGCATAGGTGTAAAATGGTCATTTAAATTCTCGCCACTTAACACCCTTACTGCTCAAAATGAATGGTGGTGTCAGGTTAGGCAAAAAAAGTTCAAGTGAGTGTCAAATACTATGACATTTAGCGAAGAAAATTTAAATGAGTGTCAAATTATTCAATTCAAATTATAAGATGTTTTGACTTTTGTAGATACATGTGTATATCTAAGTGCATAGTAAGATTTGTGTATCTATAAAATCCAAAACATTTTATAATTTATAATAAAAAAAGGTGTCGGAAATTTCAAGTTTGCAAGGGAAGAAAGACACTATCACACGGATATCAAATAATGATTTTCTCTTTGTTTGGGGGCATTGTGCTGACGAGCAAATCATTTCTTCGTTGTGATTCGCCAGCAGCCGACTCCGCGAGATGTGACTCTGTAGTCCGTACAAAGGCTAAAAGCAAGTGCCATAGTTTCAGTAGCACTCACAGGTCTACCAACCCACCAAAGCCCAACATACACACCAATCAGTTTCAACTAAGGCCCATGCAGCATCCACGCAACTTGGTTTCAATTCTGCCTCCAATCGAGCAGTACGCGAGCAGCATCCAAGCGATCAACTGATCGAATACAATTACACACACCCTACTCGTTTCAGCATCGCTTGCCATGCAAAATTAAGCATGGTGTAAGCACTCCTAGCTAACTATTTTTTAGTGCTAATGGATCCAAGCAGACACTTAGTTGGGAAGGGGCTAAAAATTAACTCAAATTAGTTATGGTTGGCTAACTAGTTAACTAACAACAACTTTAAAGACTTCGAAAAATTAGCACACCTATTAGCCCTTCTGTGTTGATGCACTATGAGCTCACTTTTATCCAAATAGGCTTGTCATGGTTTTGTTTGCCACAAACTCAGAATATCTCAGTCCTATATCCGTAGACATTTTGAAACATCCAGACATCCAAATATTCAGTAATTAGATAGTGCAATTGCAACTTGCAAGAGCTTAGGTTGGGTTTCAGTTGGCACTAACGATACATCCTTCAGCTTATTCAACTCCATGAGAAGCTTTTCCCACGAGCTCACCCAGCAAAAAGCCTACGCCTGAATCCAAAATTTGCAGTACCGTGACGAAAGCTACCCATCAGGGGAGCTCTACAAGCTGCAGCCTCCAAAACAGAAGCTTCAGCTCTTAATTATTGTGTCATCCCGCCTCATTTTTTTCCCTAACTCCCTAAGCTAAGACGAGCAGCCATGGGCATGGCTGCTAATGCTTAAAGTGCCTAACGCCGGTGAGGACGAGCGACACGCCGTACTTGTTGCAGCATGTGATGGCATCCTCGTCCTTCTTACTGCCTCCTGGCTGAGCGATGATTCCGATGCCGTTCTGGCATGCCTCCTCAACGGCGTCGTTCCATGCTGCAGAAATTGATGGCCGAGTCACTTACTAGAAAAAACAAAACACAATAGAACCCAATAGACTCATCAAGGGACTACAAAACATGAAAACAAGAATCGTGATGCCTCTCACCAAAAGGAAAGAAGGCGTCGCTAGCCAATGCAGCTCCCTTGGCCTCTTCTCCTGCCTTCCTAAAGGCGATTCTGACGCTCTCTCGCCTGTTAGGCTGACCACTGCCCATTCCCAGCATGCAGTTGTTCTACAAAAACAGTATCAGGTGGGACCATATAGTGGCTTCAGTGATGATTAAACAAATGTGCACATTAGCTTGCAGATTAACTTTGATAACAGACAGGAAATCACAAACCTTGGCTATCACGATGGCATTGCTCTTGACATGTTTTGCGCAAAGCCAGGCAAATTTAGCATCGGCAAGCTCGTTTTCTTGCGGAGACCTCTCAGACTTTGTGGTAAAGGTGATCTCTTCAGGGGTTAGATCATCAGTCTCCTGAGCCAACCACCCACCACTCACCTGCCTAAGTGAAAGCATCCCTTTTCCACTTCTCTTCGCCTCGAGTATTCTCAGCGTCTTTGACTTGCCTCGGAGAACCTCAAGACCCTTATCTGTATAGCCAGGAGCAACCACTATCTCATAGAACATCCGTGTCTGACCATCTGTAGGACTCCTGAACTCACGAATTTCCTTCGCAAGATCCTAAACATATAGTAGCATATATAAGCAGAAGTGGCCAAAGATATTAGTAGTGAGTTAGTAAGATGCAGTATGCTGAATACCTCGTCAATTATCGTGTTGAATGCAACTATCCCACCAAATGCACTGACGGCATCGCCCTTTACAGCTAACCTATAAGCTTCAAGAATGTCCTGTCGTGAAGCAACACCACATGGATTTGTGTGCTTCACCACAACACAAGTAGGACTATCAAACTCTGATACACAGTTCCATGCAGCATCCGCATCCAAGTAGTTGTTGTAAGACATTTCCTGCAAAAGAATATTATTTACTTTTCAATGATTCTTCAAGATATGTAGTAGGTTATACAATATAACAGGATTTTTAGAATACACATTACAGTTCGATTGTATGTATGGATGACTATGCAGTGTATCTAGCAAGTTAGGGCCTGTTAGGCAAATTAAGTTTTGTACTGTCCTAGCTGTTATAAGTGTATTACAACTTCTTAGCTGCTTGAATAACTGAAGGTAGCCATACAAAATCTACCTTTCCATGGTGTTGAATAAGTTTGCCAATGCCACCAGCACCGACACAAGAAAGGCTCTTGTCAGCATAGAACGCAGCACTCTGATGAGGATTTTCGCCATACCGGAGTTTAGATTTCCGCTCAAGTGGCAGAGTAAAGCTTGGGGGAAACATCTCTCCTACCGAAACATAACATGCATGCAGTCAAATAGCCATATAAAAAATTCAATCCATGTAGTAACCACTAGTGAGGAAATAGCAGGCTATACCAGAAAATAGACTATAGCGACGCTATCAGTGTTTTGAGAAGGCTGCCATTAAATCCAACAGACAGCTATTTACAATAATGAATTCAATTATTCAGCCTGTTACTGAAGCAGTACCTTCATTTGAGTGGTTCCAGAACCATTCTGACACAGCAGAATCGTAAGAAGCGACATGCTGGAAAGCTTTCCATGCTAACATCCTGCGGAACTTCTGATCCTCTTGATTTCCTTTAAGGTACTCCAGTAAAGCAGGATAATCATTGTGATTGACCACAATAAGAACATCCTTATGGTTCTGTAAAAACGTAGAGCAATTAATTTAACAAAGTCGTCCATAGTTAAAGTATGCCAACCATTTAGCATATCAATAGTACCATTGCAGTTTATGTCCCAAATGCATAAATAAAGCTGCAATCATGTAGTAAGAGTTGCATGGTAAATGGTCCGAAGACCAGAAATAGTTACCTTGGCTGCAGCTCTGATCATTGCGGGCCCACCAATATCAATAGTTTCAATACCATCCTCAAAAGAAATGTTGCCAGAGGTGACTTTTTCATAAAAGGGATACAAATTAACCACAACCACATCAAATGTCCCTGTGCCCCAAGAAAAGAGTTTTTAGTTCATATACAGTTTGTAGGCCTACAAAGTTCACTCAAAGATTGAACTTTGTTATGTGACAATTTAAAGTCATAAGCAATATTAAATAGTGGAATAATAAACTTCACCAATTCCATGATCCTTTAGTGCCTTCAAATGATGCTCCTGGTCTCTCCTGGCAAGAATACCACCATGTACACTTGGGTGCAATGTTTTCACTCGCCCATCAAGCTGAAATAACAAGACAGGACAACAACATGTGAACATGAGCAAAGAATCATGTTCATTACCACATTTTGTAGATGTTCATACCATTTCAGGGAAATGTGTGATTTCTTCAATTTTTGTTACACTGACTCCTGCTGCTTCCAAGCTGGATGCTGTTCCACCAGTGGAGACGATGGAATACCTATGGGGACAAAACATTGTTTATGAGAGTACTTCATTGCTGAGTTAGAAATTTTACCTTTTTTGTGCCTCGAGTTTGGACCTTTTTTTAAAGTACTATACATGGGTAACATATATCATCTACAAGTAGGAATTGATCCAAGGTATACCCTAGCGAAAAAAATCAGGAAACACGTGATAAGACTGCTTCTTACCCCAAGCCCTGAAGACCGTTGCCAAGATAAGCCAAGTCTGTTTTATCTGACAACGATATCAACACTTGTTTCTTTCCTGAAACTGTAGGAATACCGCCAAACAGTTAATAAACCCGAAGTAAGTCTCCAGCAGTGAGGTAGTTATAACAGGACCAAAGAACACACGCACAATTCTAAGGTCAGTTAGAGCATAGATATATATTCATAAACATAACTAATCCCTTAATGAGTTCAGTTGCCAGAAAAGTGAAATTAGCTGTGACTGTGAGAAGCATCCAATCTAGGATATTAGAGATAAGCGGCTAGACGAAACCAGCCCAATAAGATTTCTTCAGTCACGCTACACAAAGGGGAGGCAATCGTTTACCCATACAGCTCTACGGCAAACAGGAGAGCACAGCACATGAATGAACAAAGAACATAAATCTTTGCTTACCGCTGAGCTCGGTCTGCGCCGCTGCCACGGCGGGGCTGGCAGACCGCGCCGCCACCGAGAGGGACGACGCCAGGGCGACGCGGTCCTGCAAGAAACCAGCAGAACGCTCACTAGTAAGCTATTAGAATCCCGAAGCGCGCAACGGAGGAAGTGAAGAAAGCAAGCAGGGAAGTAGCAGCAGGGCAGGGGGCGGCCGGGCGGAGTACCGTGTGGCGCGGCGCCGGGGCGAAGCTGTGGCAGCGGCGGAGAGGCGCCGCGCGCAGGCCTGCCGCGAGCTTGGCGGCGGCGGCCGGGGACGAGAGCAGGTGGAGCGGCATGGCGGCGCTGGCTGCTGGGCGTGGCGGCGGCGGCGCACCGAGGGGAAACGGGAGAAAAGACAGATGAAGGGGCATCCGGGTACAGGAAAGAGCGGCGGCCTCCAAAAGCGTTAAGTAGAATCATATATCCCGAAGGCCTTATTAAGATCAGTGAAATGGCAATGAAATGTGCAATAAATTGCAATTAGAATTTGTAGAGATATTTTTGTGTTGGTACAAACAGGGGTAACAAAAGCACAACATGGCGTGCCCTTAGAAACAAGCAAAGAGTTAGTATAGTACTTTAGCAATTTGTAAATTGGTGATTCTGCAAGTCTATCCGAAGAATTTTGATTCAGAAGCTTGAGAACAGCCATAGCCAAAACGGTTTGCTGGAGTGAATGAGAATAATTTTGATTCATAGCACTGACTTGCTATTGTGCCTGTTTAATCATTACCTGTTTGCTGGAGTGAATGAGAATAATTAGGGACATAGCTTGGTTTGCTTATGGATCATATACTGTCAAATTATTCTGTTGCTAGAATTTTGAAACAACTGTACTAACATCATGGCTGACCATTGAACATGATAGGAAAAATGGATTAGCATGATTTAGTGATAATATAGGAGTTGCCTATTTCGGTAATGAAATTGTAGGTAAGTTTTGGTCAATTTTTATATATTATAATATCTTAACAGAGTTGCCTTGCTGGATTTTGTCAATTTTGGTAGTACCAAGTATAAACAATGATCTTTTGTAGAGTTTCCAGACTGCCAGTATAACAATTCCTAATGACTGGAGTATTAACGGTTCAGTATGCTACGAATTACATTTTAAATTTTTCTGACCATACTAGGTACAGAAAGATCACCCAACATTTTGATGGCCAGGTGTTAAACTTAGATTTATACTCATAAACCCAGTTTCTATAAGATGTTTCCCCTTTTTTTTTGCATGTGTTCTGCAGATCATGAATGGCCAAAAAGAGTTACATGTCTCGACTTTGTAGCAGCAACACGAGCAAGCACAAAAGAGGTAATAACCACCATACTAAAGCCGTGTTTAAGTAAGTCACAAAAAAAAAAAAAGAGAAGAGGAAGCTGCGTTTAAGTGAAAGTTCAATCGTGGACTACTTGCACTGTAGAACCAAATCATTGTGGCACCAAAACACCGAGAAGGTATACGCATGCCTCAGGCTTGGCTGTCCTAGGTCTCTTCACACTGGAGTGTTGCAGAAGTAAGCCTCATCAACAAACGGTACAAAGAAGCTCTCGATTGCATCAGGGTGAATTGCGTGCCGCTCAGGCTGCTCGTCAGGAAACCCGATCCCGTTCTCCTGATAGTGAATTCGCATTGTGCGAACATCACCACCTGAGCAGTCGTACGCGTATGCACTGACACAGTGGTAGATTCTTTCACTGTTGTCATTGACGAGACCAAAGTACCGGCCAATGTGCCACAATGTAGTCTTGTTCTTCTTCAAATAGTGCTGTTCGCCCTCAAGCAAGCGATAGGGCACTCCTCCGTCCCGCCGCTTTTGATAATGCTTCTGAATCGGAAAGCAGATGACCACCGGATGATTGTCCAAAATGGAGCACAACAGCTCTCGGTAGTTCATGGCAGTTTCAGCCTCCGCAGAGGTAGGAGTACCGAAAGGGAGACTCTTGTATTTTACCTGGCACAACTTACTGCCCATAAGGGAGATGCTGGCTAGCGGGTTGTCAACGTTGTTAGCTGGGTTTCCCACATAGTGCTCAGGGAGAGATCCTTGCAGCTGAATTGCATGACCAGAGTTGACAAACCCCTTGAGGTTCTCGCCTGATGTCCCGGTGGCTGTGAGGACCCCATTGGCGAGACAAATCTGGATTAGGTTTGTAAGGTTAACACGGATGTCGTTGGAGTTGACTAATCCGCGCAGCATTGCTGTAAGTGCCTCGGAATACGAGTGCAGTGCACACGACCCCTCTGCACAAAAAGCAATGTCAGCAACAGAATTGGGATAGAAAGCAATTTCAGCAAAGCTGGGACAAACCAAGTGCATAAGTAACAGCACAGATCACATAGACTCACCAAAGTTTCCGGGAAGAAGGTGACGCAATTGCGCTTCAGGGGGTGGCATGAGGTGCGACCAGCACTTAGCGTTACGCGGCGTCCACTTACGGTTTGGGAGAAGCTCGTCCCACTCGACGCTCGTCATCGACCTAGGCAACATATAAACAAAGTGCAGAGAAAAGTGATAAATAAGATGAAGTAAAAGAGGCATAGTTAGATTAATGTGAGCACAAGGGTGTACGGTAGGTAGTATTGTATTCAGATTCTGGAAATGTGTCAACAAGTTAGCATAGTAGCATTTACGACAATGGTGTAATGAAAGCCGTTCTTATTAATGCATTTTACTTCTCTTTCAAGAAAATACAAAAACAGAAGTACAGTAGCCCCTTGGACTAGCCAAATCATACCAAAACAATAAACAAATCGTATAAAATCGTTTTGCAAGAGAACCCCAAACCAGTATTATGTTCCATAGTACCACCATATGCTATCTATGCTTATATTGATTCTCCGCTCATCCTAATTAAAGCATTGTTTGACACAGTTTCTTCCATGACAGCATTTGATGCAATGAAACCAAGGAAGTAACATACAGCTTGATTAATCAGTGATCCAGGATTACATAAAGGATCCATCCACTAAAATATTCTTTAGCACAGTTACCACTTCAATTTGTAATGAAATACATTTTTATTTCCTAGACTCCTAGTTACTACAAGGAAGGATGTTCATGCACAAATGTTAAAGAGTTCACAAACCTAGAGTAATATGCACCTAACTATCAAGGAACTACAGATTTTGGGACCAGTTTCACATAAGTTGTGGTTCCTTGACATTTGGCTGCAAATAATTACAGTTTTGCTTAACAGTCAGTCACCAACTGCAGAATTGCAGATTGAATAAATTTTGATGGGAACTGACAATAGCACAGACATAAGAAATAACTCAGACAAGCAGATCATAGACTCTTCATCTAACATGAATGAATTTCGAGTAACACATCCTTGTATTAAGTTTGACAGATCGATAGGCACTGAACAGGAAAAAGCATACGTATAAGTGGAAGGTCTGCCAGGTAGAGTAAAATGACATCATTCATCAGATTTTAATGTTCCTGATTACAATTTATCCAGCTAAGTATAGATGGTACAACAGCAACCTCTGAATTCTGAGCAGCAGGGTAATGTTTGTTTACCTTGGTCAGCAGATGGTCTTCTCCTGGGGCCTGGGGGACTCGGTGATGATGGACTCTGTGATGATCCTCAAGCTGATGATAACGATGATGAGGTTTCCAGCAATTGAACCTTGTGATGCTCAGCGAAGTTCACCAAGTTGTCATACTTCTGCAAAGTGCCCCTCAGTACTGATGTATCCTAAGGCAGAAGTAAGATCAGAACATGCCCTGAAACTAACTATATAAAACATGATCCGAGGATGCTTTGGATCATTTGCTTGACAGGTTTAGGCTTAGTGCTAAAAGCATAGAAAAAACACCCTATCGCCGCGGTCCAAACGACAGAGACGAGTATCGCGGCGCTCCAAACCAGAGACAAGAGGGTTTTTGGGGTTTATACCTGGTAGCACCGGACGAGGCGGAGCAGGGCGGCGGCGGCGGCGGCGAGAAGGGCGGTGGGCTCGTCCGCCTCTCCACCCAATTCCGCGCCTCGCTGGGCGAATGGCGAGGAAATGCGGCGGAGAGGGGCTGCCCGAGGCGGAGGATTTTTTTATTAGTTTGGTTTGAGTGCGGCGAGGTTCAGGAGGAAGGAAGGAGGAGAGAGGAGGAAGACGGTGGGTTGGGTCATGAGTGGGCTGTCTTTGGGCCGTCTCCGGTCCTTTTTTATTTATTTATGAGGCTTTTGGGAGAAGGAAAGAAGAAGATCCGTCGTCTTTTTCCCCTCCCCGGACTCGTCGACTAGCACGGTCGCATCGGCCAGCCCTAACCCTAGCTAGCCACAGGCGATCGGATCGGAGCAGCCATGGCCACGTTCACGGAGACGGAGACGGAGACGGAGACTACTCCTCTCCTCGTATACGTGCCAGCGCCGGATGCCATGGACCCCCGCGCCGTCGCCGCCGTCGCCGCGCCGCCTTCAGTCGTGCCAGCGCCGGATGACCCCCGCGCCGCCGCCGCCGTCGCCGCGGCGTCTTCAGTCGTGCCAGCGCCGGAAGCCATGGACCCCCACGTGAAGATGGAGGAGTTCCGCCGCGGCCTGATCGAGGTAAAAGAGAAGATGACCAGCCTTGGATTGATACCACCCTCGCGGTCACCACCCAAGCGGTGGTTCTTCCCGGGCCTCACTGGGTGCTTCTCGCGCCTCGCGTGGCTGTGGCGCTGGCGCCAATTCTTCGTCGACATTCTTCACCGGTAACCTCTCGTTCCATCACCCTTCATCTGGATCCTGTTTTCGATTAGCCTGTGTACTTCAATGTCGCTTCAATGTCGTTCTCTTCTATTGTTGAAGACGAGAATTAGATACCGATCGCCAGCTTGTCAAGGATTGTCTGGACTACTACAACCGTCAGCATCCGGTTCGTGCCTTGCCTAACCCTACTCTGCATATGCATCTCACGCACGGATGTGTCAATGTACAATAAACTGCCGCTCTGAACTTTGTTTGTTCTCCATCGGTTCCAAATTTTATGACATTTTGGTTTTTCTATCTAGATACATAAAATTTTGCTATGTATACACTATATCTCGATTACATACATAGCTAAATTGCTCCTTACCCTGTGAATGATTGGATTGGTTTTGAGTCAGGGCAACGAGTATGAGCCTGTTCTTGGCAACGTGACCCAGAATCCCCATTGGCACAATGGTATTTGCTGGGTCCATGGGAACTTCGTGGCTCGGAAGAAGGGCTCTGGTATCTTCTCGTTTCTTACTGCTCCACGGTCTGTTTTCTTCTTCGAGCTTGCTTACATGGAGGGCTTCGACGGAGTTGTCACATGCACCACCATAGGTATGGTCTACTTCCCTCTAGCTCGATCGATGTATCTTCTCTTTTAGTTTCTCGTCTGTGTTCGCTGGAAGATCATGCATCTCGTTTGCTAGTGAAGTGTAGGTAAAAACTGGGAAATACCATAGCTTAGGTAAAAACTGGGAAATACCATAGCCCTCCAGCCTTTCCAGAAAAAGGCTACCGCTATGGATCCACCTTTGTGCATATTTTAGGACCCATTGTATCATAGGTCATGAATGAATATGATGATGCATTCGACAGTTATATAGTCTGTATGGTGTATTTATTTGGTATATAAACCTCATTAGTGACATTCTAATGCTTTCTGTATATTTTTTTATCCTTTTGTTCAGAGGAACCAGCCTACAGTGTCTTGAGCTACCCTCTTTGGTGGGCTACATGTACCAGTGGCAAATGTATGAACCCCACCCCCCTCCCAATCCTCCTCCCACACACCATAGAGACCTCAGGATCGTTGACTAATTTTTAGATATTGCTTGCCTTCCTGTGTTTTCTTGCAGTGGATTCCTTTTGCAAGACATGCTACTGTCGATTTGGTATTCCACGTCCTGGCGTACAGAAGATATCTGCTTGTGGACATAACAATGTGGCGGAAGTCTGTGAAATGTGCTATTGTCGCTCCCCTACACTGCATCCGGGCCCTGGAGAATTTGCGTTTGGCTATCACCATCCTTACCACCCCTACCCTAAACGCAGCATATTACCGATCGCAGTGGATGGGAAACTGGCTTCTTAGCTTGCTATTTATTTGGTACTTATGATGGACTTGTTGGTAGGGTTGTTGGTTGGAACGACTGTGTGTTCAAGGAACTTAATGTTATGGCCAATTTCCATGTACTGAGTTGCTTCAAAGCTGTTCTCTCAAAAAAAAGTTGCTTCAAAGCTATATAAATTTGCCAAGTTTCTATGTAACTTGGAAAATCGATTATATGCTTCTGCTGGAGCTATGGAAAATCGTTTGTATGCTTCTGAATGAATACATGTACTGAGTTAATTCAAAGCTATATAAATTTGCCAAGTTTGTGTGTAACTTGGAAAATCGTTTGTGTGCTTCTGCTGGAGACATGGAAAATCGTTTGTATGCTTCTGACTGAATATGATGACTTGCATCTCAGCTAATTGAAGGAAATAGAACTTGCCGACTCCTTCCACTCCGCTTCAGCCACTGAATTCTGCAGTTGTCTATACGAAATTCCAATCTGTACTTTGACTATCTTTTTTGTTTCCAGATAAATAAATTCCTTTGAGAGATGGTGGCTAGCTCGCAGTTCATCATGAACAGAAACAGACTCATTTGGTGCGTATGCACTTGGCTGTGCATGTATTTTGCTGCTTTGGGTGCAGAGCAATCCTTGCGCGATATGCCTCGCCGGCATGGGCGCCGGCGGCGGGCAGGCCATCTTCACGCCGAGTGCTCCCACACGGCCACACGTTCCACTTTCACTGCATCACCGCGAGCGAGCTGCCGTCCGTGGTACGGTACAGCAGCAGCCGGCGACGGTGCCGCTCACGCGGCCGCTGCCACTGGAGCCCGTGCACCATGTGCTGGCACCGCCGATTAGGCATCGGCCGTTGCATGGCTGACAGCCACAACACCAGCCCGATGAGCCTCAGGTGTTCGACGACGACGAGCAGGTGGAGCCTCCCTCGTCCGGCGACGGCGGCGCGGCTTCATCCAGATCCCGTGGGACGCTGGCTGTCACGACCGACACCGAGTACTCCACCGTCGCGAGGGACTCGTCGCGCGACAGCTTCGCCGTCCTCGTGCACGTCAAGGCTCCCGGGATGGCGACCGACGATGGCGAAGCGGCGTCCGGCGGCGACGCGCCACGCGGGCCTCTCGACCTCGTGACGGTGCTCGACGTCAGCGGCAGCATGACCGGGGCGAAGCTGGCGCTCCTGAAGCAGGCCATGGGGTTCGTCATTGACAACCTCGTGCCCCACGACCGCCTCAGCGCCGTGTCCTTCTCCGACGGGGCGCGCCGCGTCACCAGGCTGCTCCGGATGTCGGGTGACGGGAAGGCCGCGGCCAAGAGTGCCGTGGAATCTCTCGTCGCACGCGGTGGCACCAACATCGCCGAGGGGCTCCGCACGGCGGCCAAGGTGCTCGAGGAGCGCCGGCACCGGAACACCGTCTCCAGCGTCATACTCCTCTCCGACGGCCAGGAGCCCAGGACACCTACACCGCGCCGCGGTGGTCGCGGGGCCCTGGCGCCGGCACCGCGCCTAACTACCAGGCGCTCGTGCCGCCGTCCTTCGTAGCCACGGGCACCAGGGACTGGTCGGTGCCAGTTCACGCGTTTGGGTTCGGCAACGACCAGTCGACCACGACGCGCGGCCATGCACGTCATCGCTGAGTCCACCGCCGGCACCTTCTCGTACATCGAGAACGAGGCAGTCATCCAGGGCGCGTTCGCGCAGTGCATCGGCGGCCTGCTCACCGTAGTAGTGCAGCCGTGCAGGAGGCGCGCGTCGCCATCGCTTCCCTGCATCCCGGAGTTCGCATCGGCTCGATCAAGTCCGGGCGTTACGAGAGCCGCGTCGACGAGGACGGCCGCTCTGCCTCTGTCCGCGTCGGCGAGCTTTACGCGGACGAGGAGCGGCGCTTTCTGCTGTTCTTGACTGTTCCAGCCGTGGAAGCAACGGACGGCGAGACTGCTCTGATCAAGGTGAGCTGCAGTTACCGGGACACGGCCGGCGGCGCGCACGTCGACGTGACGGCGGAGGACACGGTGGTGGCGAGACCGGAGCAGGCGGTGGACGCGGAACGGTCGACGGAGGTGGAGCGGGAGCGCGTCCGTGTGGAGGCAGCCGAGGACATCGCCGCGGCGAGGGCGGCGGCGGAGCGGGGCGCGCACCAGGAGGCGGTGGAGATACTCGAGAGCAACTTTCACATGGCAACACGTCTATTGGTTTACAACTTTTGGTTCTGGTGCAGAGGTTTCAGCTTCCTTTCCTGCCTTGGACGGCGGCTGCTGCCCGACCGAGGACTCCTCCCGCGCCTGCCGCGACCGCAGCAGCATTGCTCGCATGGCCGGCGTCGCAAACGACGCCGCATCCGCGGCCATGTTCACGTGACCACCGGCCATGTTACCACGTTGGCGCTGGCGCGTTGGTACCCGTGCATACTGCATGGACATGCCAGCGAGCATGATGCATGAACGCGTGCCCCGACTGCATGTAGTTATTCTGGTTGGAAACGAGCCGGCGCATCTCTTTCAGCTCCGTCCCCAGCGCCTGCATCATGGGGTCGCCGCCAAGCGCCGCCTCCGACTGCGCCACCGCTCGCATGTGAAAGTTTTCTTAAATGCACAATCACACTGGCAATAAACCTTGCATGGGCGCCGGCGGCGGGCGTATACTTCACGGCCGAGTGCTCCCACTGTCCCACACGTTCCACTTCCACTGCATCTCCGCGAGCGTCGCGCACGGCAACCTCGCACTGCAACGCGCAGTGGCGCGAGCTGCGGTCCGTGCGGCCGTCACAGCCTTTGTCGATGCCACCCGCGCTACCGCGGCAGCCACTTCCGCGCGTGGAGCCCATGCACGGAGTGCAGCAGCGGCCGCCGCCTAGGGAGCAGCCCGTCCCCGCCGTGCAGCCCGCGGAGGTGCGGAGCCAGAGGTGTTCGACGACGACGACGAGGTGGAGTTGCCCTCTGGCCAAGACAGCTAGCGACAAGCTGCCGCATCCAGTGGGGCGTTGGCCGTCAAGACACACGTCGAGTTCTCGGCTATTGCCAGGGACACGACGCACGACAACTTCGCCGTTCTCGTGCACGTGAAGGCTCCAGGGTACGAGGCGGCAGCCGGAGACCGAGACACGCCGCGCGCTCCACTCGACCTCGTGACGGTGCTCGACGTGAGCGGAAGCATGCACTGGAAGCTTGCCCTCGTGAAGCAGGCCATGGGGTTCGTCATCGGCAGCCTCGGCCCGCACGACCGCCTCAGCGTGGTGTCCTTCTCGTCCGGGGCGCACCGCGTGACAAGGTCCTGCGCATGTCGGACACCGGGATCGAAGAGTCTCGCCTCGCCGAAGAGGCAGTGGAGTCGCTCACAGCGGGCGGCGGCACCAACATCGCCGAGGGCTCCGGACAGCCGTCAAGGTGGTCAGGGAGCTCCGGAATCGGAACGCTGTCTCCAGCGTCATACTCCTCTCCGACGGTCACGACAACTACAGCATGCCGCGGCGGGCGCGGGGCGGTGTGCCTAACTACGCGGTGCTGGTGCCACCGTCCTTCGTGCCTGGCACTGCCAGCACCGGAGAGGGGTCGGCGCCCATCCACACCTTTGGTTTCGGCAACGACCATGACGCAGCGGCAAGGCACATTCTTTTTCATCGAGAACGAGGCGGTCATCCAAGACGCGTTCGCGCAGTGCATCGCCGGGCTGCTCACCGTCGTGGTGCAGGAGGCCCGTGTCGCTATCACTTGCGGGCATCCCGGAGTCCGCATCAGATCGGTCAAGTCCGGGCTTTACGAGAGCCGCGTCGACGACGACGGCCGCTCCGCGTCGATCGCCGTCGGCGAGCTCTACGCGGACGAGGAGCGGTGCTTCTTGCTGTTCTTGGCTGTTCCAGCCGCGGAAGCAGCGGACGGCGGCGAGATCGAGACGATTCTTCTCAAAGCTCGCTGCAGCTACCGAGAAGCCGGCGGTGGCACGCATGTCGACGTGACGGCGGACGACACGGTGGTGGCGAGGCCAGAGCACGCGGCGGACGCGGAACGGTCAGCTGAGGTGGAGCGGGAGCGTTTCCAGGTGGAGGCGACCGAGGACATGCCGGCAGCTCGGGCGGCTGCGGTGCGGGGCGCGCACCAGGAGGCGGCGGAGATACTCGAGAACCGGGGGGCGAGCCATGAAACGCGCGGCTACGCGCCTACGCCAACGCGACGCTGCGAGCCGGGGTGCGGCGCATGAGAAAGAGCGTGGCGAACCGGGAGAGGTACGAGCGGTCGGGGCGCGCGTACGTGCTCACCAGCCGCTGCAGGCTGTGGTGGAGACCTCGGCGTCGGGCAGCGTTGGCGGTTGGGAGTCAATCTGGGCACATTTTAACCGAATAAACCGAACCGAACCGAACCGAGCCGAAACCGAACCGAAGTGTCGGTTTTTCGGTTCGGTGTCGGTTTTGGTTTCTGGGAACTTCGGTGTTCGGCTTTGGCGTCGGTTCCTGCCTCGCACCAAACCGAAACACCGAATCACCGAAGTAATGGAACATCCAGACATCGTAGCGTAGAGCGTTGGCTCCTGCGTCCTCCGAACGGCCCAGCCCAAGATAGCATAAGCCTCGTATAGTCATATTCATATATCCAAGTATCGAACATAGACAAGCCCACCAAGCCACGAAGCCACCACTCTCCAGACTCTTGTCTAACCTTATCCTTTCCTCTCGAGTCTCGACCTCTCGTATCCACGGCGGTGGCGGCGGCGCACGCGCCTCTCCCAGCGACAGCGGCGGCCAGCGGGGTTGCGGGCACCGGACGGCGTCCCCGCGCTCGGCGGAGGCGCAGTCGCAGAGGCTAGCAGCGGGGGCCGAGGCGGAGGACGTGAGCAGCTTGCGTGGGCAGGCGGCGACGGCGACTACACGGGCGTTCGACTGGAGCTGCCCGTGCGCACAGGGACGGGGTCAGGGCGGCTGGCGGTAGCGGCCTGCGCGGTGGTGGCGAGGCAACGCCAACGCGGCTCGTCGGGCCTCGCTACTCGGCATACTCTTCCTCTCTTTCTTCTCTGTGTTTGTGTCAATCGATTTGCTCGGTTCAAACCGAACACCGAACCGAAAAACCGATCACCGAATTCGTCGGTTTCTTCTTTTGCCACCAACCGATCGGTTGCTAGATTCTGGAAACCGAAGTTTATAGCAACCGAAGAAACCGAACCGAACAGTCGGTTAAAACCGATTGCCCAGATTGAGTTGGGAGGGGATGAACTCGGAACGGTGATGAAGTGGGAGAAGATGTGCGGCACGCCGCTCGCCAGCTCCGTGTATACGAAGCCGCTCGCCAACGGCGCAGCATATGACACCCCTGATAGCGCGAAGTTAATGCTGCTCCGCCTCCCTAGCAGATGGGTAGTCGCCACTGGTGGCTTCTTGACGCATTCTGTGGCCTTGTATATGACAGGTAATTTGCCATATTTGTGATTAAGCACTCGGAGTGAACTTGGAAACAACGCATTGACCCCAAGCGCTATTTGGCGCATGCGCACCCAATCGTCAACTGGCGCACACATGCCATTTAGAGCATGCACGACTCATCCCATCTCCCACCTTCCCTTTTCTGGTTTTGTTTTGTCGTTTCTCGATCCAGCCGTGTCCGCTCGGAGGGAGGAATTTTAAAATAATTCAAAACAGTGTGCCGCTCTCTTTTACCCTTTTCCCCGACTCAACGCGCAGCGGATTCTCGCTCGCCGCCGTGGCGGGTGGCCTGCGTCGGATTCGAGGGCGCCTCCCACCGCTTCGGGATTCGACGTCGACGTAGAGGCTCCGTCGGCCCTCGTCGGCGTAGGTGCGGTTCCTAGGCAGAGGTTCCCCTTCTACGGCTCAACGCGCCGGCAGATTGCTGCTTCATCGCCTCGGTGATTTTTGAGGGCGGCTTCCCTCGATTCGCCCCTCGATGTGGAGGCACAGGCCTCATCGGCCTCGTCGGCGCCGGAGCAGCCGGTGGCCCCATCGACGTGGAGGTGAAGCGAAGGTACGTCGTCGTTCGTCTCGGCTTCGATTTGAGGAGGTTTCGTTCTCGCGGTCTCGATTTGAGGTGGACTCATATTTTGATTTGAGGGGGATTCTATTTTTTCAGGCGGAGAGGAGTCGAGCTGCTGCTAGTCTCAGGAGGGAGGGAGGGCCGTCGATAAATTCCTTGCGTTTGTTCGAGATCCGGCGGCCGCAAGCCGCGTCACCGGGGTTCCGCCGCTGCGAGGACATGGACATCGTCGCCGGCGACGGCCTCCAAGGATTCCAACTCCTACAGGTACGTGGCTCCCCCCGTACCACACCGACGGCTTTTTACGTTCTGTTCGATATGGTGTTTTTAGGGTTATGCACTTGCAAGTTCATGACGATGGAGAGAGGCTAGTTCCTGGCGATTGATTTGCTACATCATGCCCCAAATCGTCTCTGTTTTTGCATGCTAGTAGAGTTTGTGGTGTTCGTGGCGTGATGCCATCCGTCTAAAATTAGTATACTATCTCACGCCTTCTCTTGGGTAAAAAACATGTTGCTCAGATTCCCCTAATCTGTGTGTGCTGTGCTCCAAATTCCTATGGATCTATAGTATTCTTTAGTGCCCACTTAGCTCAGATCCATAGTGTTTTTAGTGTTCACAGTGGTTTGTGATTTTTTTTGCTATTCTAGTTTCAGTTTTAGATCAAAACCTTAACTATTGCTCATTTTCTGAGCATGGCTTTGGCTCCGTAAATCCACTGTCCTGTAGTAGTATTTCTTTTTCCAAAGTGAGTTGTGGCAGTCCTAAATCTTTGGAGGGATTTCCACATTTTTTTGCTACTATTGTTACTTGAGTTGGATCAGTGGTATGGTGAATGAGTGAATGTAACTGGATGTTGTCTTAAGCAAATGATGAATGCACTCCACGACGGGTGTGTTAGAGTTCAACGTATGGTAGCAACAAAAGGTAGATCATAGGTCGAGTAGGCATAGTGACCTTATGTTTTTGGGCATTACATTTGGATGATCCTATCAAGCTATCACTATAATATGCTTTCGGATTTTTATGGATCTGTAACCGTGTGCACATTAGGGGACAGGAGTCCCTTCGGGGAGGTTCACAAGCAACACGTCGGTATGGCTTTGATAAAATAAAAACCATACCTGTCACCAAATGTTTTCAAGTTATCAACAATTGCGCTGATACAACCAATAGATGTGCTTAGCTCTTCTTAAAATTCCAAAAGAGTACTTCATAAGAGTAACTCATATTTGGTGTGCAAAAGATCATAAACAAAATAATGTTTCACTTCCTCGGAAAGTAAAAGTCAATTTAAGGACCACACATGCAGAAACATGATACTTTGTCAATTTTGCAAAGCAGAGTCCACGTCTTCTCAATTCTTCAATGCAGTCAACATAAGCGGAATATATGTCAACAAATATTTTGAACCTATAACTTCTAAGAACGATTTTAGTTATTTCCATTTGTTGTTCAGGGGCTCAGTAAGAGAGCCTACTACTTACTTGGCCTGGTTTTTCCCTTAGCTCTCCAAACAAGGACTGCAATTTACATGTATCGTTTCAAAAAGCTGATCCATGCACTGACTGTGATTGCTTCTACTTTTGCATGAAGCTATGGATCTTGAAAGTTCATCTTCCTCGGCCTATGTCAGAAAATAAAAAAACAAACAAGTGAACTGTGCTAACACAATAAATTTTTTAAAATAGGAACTAAGAAATAGATTTTAGGAAGTTAACAAATGGAAAGTTAACCTATATTTTCATGATTCCTTCAAGATGATTTTGATTTTGAATTCCAAGTCTCATATATAATTCTACATGTTAGCTCGGGGAGCCATCGATAATTGTTTCCATATGATATTTTGAGGATTATACAATTATTGACTTACCTCCATTTTTTTAGGTCATGGTCTCTTGGACCATCTTAATAGAACATTTGCTTCTTGGACAAGAGTAAATTAGTTATATTAGCAAATATGTTGAGTTTCAGTTACAGTCAGATAAAGTTTTGGGGGTTCCTGTTTTGCATGTTTCATGCAGTAAATAAATTTTAGATCTTCTAAATACTTAGTTATAGTAAATTGTTCAATCTTCAATATCAAATATCCAGAGGCAGGTGCCACCATGTTATTTCTTGGTTGTTGTTTGATTTCAGTATATATTCAATATAAGTTTCAGTAAATCTTTGGTATAAGTTTCTTAAAAATGTCTTCAGTATATATTCAGTGTAACTTTTGTCACTCTAGTTTCAGTATTAGTAATCATTAGACTATAGCTTACTTTCGGTTTCTAATGAAGAAAAAAAACCCTGATTTTTTAAGTGTTGTAACCTCTGGACTTCGTTAGTATGTATTTATCTAAGTATGCTGACCCTATCTCTATTTTTTTCACTTCAGGATTTTGTTGTTAAAGTGGACTTCACTGTCAGGCACCATCTTCATCAGTCCAAATTTCCAAACTCATTTTTTCTTGGATTCTCAAGTGACCAGCCTTGCATTAGTCCATTGACTCGTCAGGTTAGTCATTGATGGAATTATGGAATTACTCTTTTCTTTTGTTCATGACCTTTTTAGTCTATTCTTGCTATCTGTCTTCATGTGAGATAGTGGTCTAAATGTCAATCTAGCTCCTGTAAGCTGGTCTCGCTTGATTCTGAAATTTTAGGGTAAAAGTTTTTAGTTTTGGTCTTTGCTTGATTCTGAAATTTGGTGATATATTCACTGCTATGGGGTACTTGTTTTTACTGCTACTCGTGGAAACATATAGATGCTGATATATTTAATTAGAGCAATGCATATCTGTCTTTCTTACTTTTTCAATGCATAAGAGACTGCATGCATGTCTTACTCTGTTTAATCTTCAAATAAAACAAGTTTTCTGGTCACGAGATGTAACTTTTCAACACAAGTTTGAGGCAGGATACCTACTCAGAGTCTCAGAAAGGCCTTTTTTTTAAAAAAAAAATCTAACGACATGACACACTAATAGGTATGCACCTCAATTGTCAAGTAAATAGTACCAGGATGAAATGTAAACAAGGTATAAGTTAAGCAATGACAGATCATAAATTTTCTTCATGATATCACAAATTCTTGCAGTTTGTTTTTGTCAGCTTCAGATGTGCCTGCATAGCTTAGTTTTGATCCTCTTATTGCTTCCTTTTCATTGTACATATCATTGGCCTTTTTGTAAGCATATACGACATTTTTTAGGGGACACCGTCAAAATCTGCACCTGGGTCATTTTTGCATTCCCCTTGCTTGGCCTCCTAGCTCTTATACTCAGTTTCGAGCCCTGTAGCCATGGAGTTAGGCGGGGTCGGTGTACCTGGACACTGTTTCGAGCCCTGTAGCCACGTGGGCGTCCAGAAAAAATAATCGAGGACGGCGGGTTCGAGTTGCCGTTCGCTCGAGTGGTTTCCGCCACCGTCTCGAGCGGTCGTTCGCTCGAGCGGTTTCCGTCACTTTCCCTCGAGCGGGTGAGCAGGCGTGTATCGAGTTAGCGGGCTTTGTGCCTATGTAGGCCTGGTCGTGGGCCGGCCCAGTATGTGGCGTGGAGGAGAATTGGGAACTTTCTTTAGCTGGCTTTTGGGATTAGGGGAAGTGAAGCGGTGTTTGCTTCCTCTAAACCTCTTGATTTGAGACCCCCTAATCTAGGTACCCGACAGTTACGTTTTAACTTATAATCCATATGTGACTTGAATATACCAACGATTGGGCCTATAATGTAGCACTTGGACCCCATACCGTATCTTAACTCCGAAATTATCATCGGATATTAAAACAAAGGTTAGTTTGTTCTCAGGGTTGGTGTTCTACTTTTGAACTAAGACTGTAAAATGAGAAGACACTAGAGTTATGTTAGATTGTTGGATAGAATATCATAGAGGGATTCTATTTACTGCGTATTTGACTGGTTGAAATTATAATAAGCTATATCCAACTTCTATGAGTGTATAATGTTTTTATCTAGACTTCAGTGAAAAAAATGTTTTTATTCAGACATAACTTTAGTGTAAGATGGCTAAAATTCAATGGTCTCGCCGCACGCAAATAGTGCCCTGTTTCATCTGACCTGTTGCATGGAACCAGTATGGGAATTTCAGATGCAATCTGCTACAAGACACTATAGATTGAGGAGAAGGATTGTGGAGATATTATCAGATTCCAATAACTATATAGAGATTGAAAAGTAGAGCACTTTGTATTGTGCATATGGATCTAGGAGCTAATATGTGTTCAAGCCATCTAAATTTTAGAAATAGATATTTGCGTTACCAAATGTCATCGTTGCACTACCAAATGACTGATCTAGCTATTGGCTTACAAAAAAAATTCTTGGAGAACTAAATTTTCTTTTGAGGACTTCGGGGTTATCTTAAGTGTCGTTGACAAGTGATATATTAGCTACATGGTCGTAATGAACTAGGTTTTTACATAATATCATGTCTGTTCTCAGAAAAGAAAATTTCTGGACAAGTTCAGTTTTTGTAACCACAATATGATAATTTATCTCTCAGTCGAGCTACGTACGTCCATCGGTCCATCCGGAGTACACCATTGATCAGTGATCACTATTCTTCTTCCCCAAGTTTGGCCACCACACTACACTGAGTCCATTGTCATTGCTCAACCGGATTCTAAGTTTTGAAGGTATTACTGTAATGACCTCATATAACACATGCTGCCATATTCAGGTGTGTCAACTACTATAGTAATGTAGGTAACACCAGAAAGGGCTCAAAGGCGGATATTAGCCCAAGGAGTTGCACTAGATTCAACAGAACAAAAAACTTGATCACTTGCAGTCCTGCATACTTATCAAAACCAAGTCTTTTGGTATCTTGAGTACATTGGTAACAACTTTTTGGTATCTTTTTTAGGTTGGCAATAGAGATTCAGTCTATTGTACAGGACACCAAGTCTAGGCTTGAGAAGGAAAGGTAACCAAATATTTGAATCCATGTCACCACGCATCCACTGAGTTTTAGTGCACTTTAATTTTGATATAATCTTTGTACTAACATATCAGTTTCACATAGGTTTCAGATTTTGGATTTTTCCCCGGGGGGGGGGGTCAACTACTCTAGGTTCCTGCATATCAGTTGAAGAATCCCCCCAAAAATAGCAATCAAATCTTTTTTGTTTTGGTAAGTGTTTAAATTATTTGGAACTATAACTTCAAATAAAATAAGAGTAAACATAGTAAACTATACATTTTTGAAAGAGAATTTGTGTGTCGGTTCCATGACGCTCATGGCTGTGTGATTTTTTATAGCACGAAAACAGTTTTTTGGTGTGTTTTAATTACTTCCTTTATCTCTCTGTGATATAATCATCTATCACGATATTGGCAGCTAAAGTTGAGAACTTGAACAGATATATGTTTGTAATGTGATATTCAAAGCTTTTGATAAGTTTCGGTAGTGTAAAGTTTTTTTCATCCTATTAGTACAAAGTTTACAATGTGATGGTTTAAAGTTTTCAACCAAGTAGTACAAAGTTTATAAATTTTGGAGTGAAAAGTTTTTGAAGTAGTTATACAAAGTTTATAATGTGATAGTTCATAGTTTTTAACATAGTAGTACAAAGTTTTATACTGCAATAGCTCAAGGTTCTTAATTCTTATGTGTAAAGCTTTGAACTTAATAGTCCAAAGCTTACAATCTGATAGTTGAAACTTTTTGATCGCAGCATAGTTTATAATGTCACATAGTTTCAATGTTTTTATAGATTCTAAATGTAACTTTTTGAAGTAGCACTGTGATAGTTCAAAGCTTTGAACACAGTAGAATAAGACTTATAATCTGATTTGTAAAGTTTATATTGTCATAGTAGCAAAAAGGTTTTATAGATTCTAAGTGTAAAATTTTAAAATAGTAGTACAAAGGTACTAATGTGATTGGTTAAAGTGTTGAGCACATTACCATAAATTTCTAAAGTGTTAACTTTTCAGCCTAATAGTACAAATATAATATCATAGTTTAAGGTTTTTGAACCCAACAGTACAAACTTTTTTTATATAAATTTGGAGTGTAAAATTTTGAACTAGCAGTATAAAAGTTTATAATGTGGTAGTCTAAAGTTTTGTACTGTGATAGTTTAAAATTTTTATAAATTCTTTGAGTGTATACCTTTCAACCTAGTAGTATAAAGCTTATAATGTGATACTTCAAAGTTTTCAACCCAGTGGTAAAAAGTTTGTAATATCAAATGTTTCATAGTACAAAGTTTATAGATTCTGAGTGTGAAGTTTTCAAACTAGCAAAACAAAATTTATTATGTGATAGTTTAAAGTTTTTTAACCATAGTAATTTAAAGTTTGTAATGTGATCATTATTTTTTTTTTTATAAAACTTAAGTGTAAAGTTTTCAACCTAGCAGTCCAAAGTTTATAAAGTCATAGTTCAAAGTGTTTGAACCTAGCAGTAAAAAGTTGGTAATGTCACAATTAAAAGTTTATTACTTTGGAGTGTAAAGTTCTCAACCTATTAGTATACTCTTTTTTTAGTATATCTAGTGGTATAAAATTTTGTTATGCGATAGTTCAAAATTATTAATCTGAGTGTAAATTTTTAAATCTAGTGGTATAAATTTATAATGTGTTAGTTCAAAGTTTTCAATTCTAGCAACACAAAGTTTGTAATGTTTATAGTTTAATAAAGCTTTTGGCCAAGACAGTACAAAGTTTTTGTAGTATGTATTTTTTCAAGTGTAAAGTTCTGAACCCATCAATACAAGATTTATGAGATGATAGGTCAAAGTTTTTTGAACTACGGCTACAAAGTTTATAATGTGGTAGGTCAAAGTTTAAAAAATTCTAGATTTCTTTTTTGACAATTTTGTAGTTTTCTTATTTTTTTTACATATACAAATGCAAAGTTCAATATATGTTTTCATTTTTAATAATTGATATGTTTTTTCCAGGAATATTAATGAGTGAGAAATATTCATTATTTTGAAGTCTCGAAGAAACAGAAGCAACATGTACTTTTTTATGTTAGCCTTTTTTGCAAATACATGGATATGCTAAATAAGATGTACTACTCCATTTTTTCCCTTTCTTTTAAGACGGTTCTTTTTATGCAGTATGAATTTTTATATAAAAATGTTGTATAAATATGGACATAAGATTTATGTTTTTTAAATAATTTTTTTATTTTTGCTTCCATATGGATGTGAAACCATCCCCCCACCCTTTTTTCACCCACAACCCCGTTGTCCCGAAGGAGAAAGTTATAGCTCGTAGAAATTTAAATTTAACCTAGACAGGAGAACCAAAAAAAATGACTCTAGACAGGAGAACACAGAATAAAAATTTAGCCAAGTGACTCTAGACAGGAGAACCCATGAAGCAATATGGGCCATATAACTATTAGGGACAGAGGAACCTGGACAACCAACAGCCCCGTGCATGCACCTGCGCGCCGCTATTCTAATCAGCGCGCGTGCACCGCTATTCTTTCTGGCGCGCGAGCGCCGTGCAGTTACTCCCATCGTTTTAGGCCTGTTAATTCATGGCAGCGGCTGTGTAACTGTAAAACAAACGGAAAGGATTGCAGGATGCGCATGTTTACTACTAGGCGTGAGATGGACGTCAGGATGTGGATGGGCAGGTTGTTCTGTACGTGTATGCTTTTTTTTTTTTTACTCGACGGGAGGAGAGAGAGTCCCCCCACCTGGATGTTATATTGATAATTGGCTCTTAATTAAATAGCCATGAAGGTTACAAGATTTGTTTTCAAATGCTCACTGATTAGCATTACATTGCGTTAGCTAGAATCGAGCACCAAGTCATGGCAGTCATTCTATCCTGTCTTGGAAGCCTGGAGCCCCAGAGGTAAGCTTCGGTTTTGCACGCTGCCAAAGTTGCAGACAATGATGTGCTATCCAATCTGAAGACTCTAGCATTCCTTCTTTTCCAAATGTGCCAGCAGCAAAGTAGAAGGAAAGTGTTGAAGTGCTTCCGCGCGGTATGTGATCAGGTGGTGAAATCTCCTTGATTGCTTGCACCGGCCAGTGAGATTGTGTTGGAATTTGTAGTGCATTCCAGAACTGCTGGGCACTTGGGCATTCAAATAGGATGTGAGCAGCGGCATCTTCTGGTGCTTGGCATGCTTCGCAGATATGGTGTTGTCAACAATGTTTTTCTTCCTTAAAGCTGTTTTGCACTGGATCCTTTCCAGGGACAGGAGCCATGCAAAAAACTTCACTCGTGGTGGAGCCATGTTCTGCCATACAAACTGTGCCCATGCGTCTGGGGTTGAGTGCTCATTTTTCAACGCCCTGTACAGCATGCCAGTGTTCAACTCTCCATTAGCCTTCAGCATTGGGCTGCACCTTTGATCTCTGCCAGTGGTAAGGTTGTTTTGTGCCATTATTTCTATCACTTATGACAGCTGAAATGTTGCTTCTACCGACTGCCTTGATGTTAAGGATCGCTGCAGTTCGCCATCATAGGCCTGTTTGACTGTAATTTCCTGTTTTGTACAATGAGAGAGTAGCTCTAGAAATCTTTCAGCAAGACTGTCATCGCCGACCAGACGTCGAACCAAAAGGACGTTGTGGTGCCATCAGCAATCCCTACTGTTGTGATCGCACGATACAGAGGCAGTAACGCTCGAAGGGTTTCCCAGTGGTTGCCATGCAGATTCCCAGTGAGGGAGGCAACACATGCATTCTGCTGAACCCATCTTGCCCACGAGGATGCATTGTTCATGTGCAGCTTGTGAATCATCTTCACTAGCAGGCAGGTATTCTGAATCCCAAGATCCTTGAGGCCTAGGCCGCCCATGTCTTTTGTGTCACACACGTCTCCATGCCACCATGTTGTGGCCACCAGTGGACGTGCTTTTGCCAGACCAGAGAAATGATCTTCTGATCTATGATTCCAGGTGGGATTTCTATGGCTGCCATGGCATAAACCAACTGGCTGTTGAGGACCGAGTTAACCAACGTTGCAGGCCCCATCTTGTTCAGTAGTGACGACTGCCAGCTTGCTAGGTACTTAATCACATTTGGCAATGTTCGGAGCAACCGCAGTTTACTGTCTGATAGTGGCAGACCAAGATATGTCTGTGGAAACCCCTCTCTTTTACACCCCAGTTGCAACACAGGACAGCTTGAATCCTCCAGCAATGGGTGCCTTATGAGCTGGGATTTTCTGATTACTATCTGCAGTACATCGGCCACCAAGATGAAGAGATGTGTACCTGTATGTTCTATGAGTGTTGTAATGTAGCATCTCGAAAACCAAATTCATCTTGAGTTTTCTTCCCATCTCCTTGCAGTGCCATTTTTAGGTCTCATGTGGTGGTCCTCTGATGGATCAAAATCCATTCACATGTCTGCGCAGACTGCAGTTGAGACAGTCTTTGCAGGAACCTGCAGGATCTCTGGACTGAAAAACCAATGCCGGATGTGGAGAGAAGCACGCCAGCCTCTTCAAAACAGGAAGACCGTTCGCCCAAGCCGCCAAATTTGGTAGGCTGATCAATAATTTGCACAAAGTGCATGAGAGGATGCCAGGTACAAATGGTGTCGCTAGCTAATCAAAATAAACGATTCTGCATTTGTACAAATGGTGTCGCTAGCTAATCAAAATAAACCTAGAGCATTGTATTATTGATCCGTAAAGGTAAAGGCGAACATAAAGCTAGTGACAAAGGTTTGACAACATTCAGCATTGTATTCTCCATCAGATCCATAATCAAAGTAAAGACAAACCTAGAGCTAGTGACAAGACAACATTCAGCACAGTAATCTCCATCACATCCGTAATCAAAGTAAAGACAAATGTAAAGCTAGTAACAGGGTTTGAGACTGAGAGTATTGAGATCACAATCAACTCTTGACACTCCATCAGTCAATGATCAGCATGGGTGTTACGAAAGTAGACATAGTCAACGATCGGCAGAAAACAAAACTCGATCGCATTGGGGTCAATGAAGTGGCGCCCAGGTTGGGCATCAGGAGCTCCAGATGAGTTCTCTTGGTACTGTACACGCATCGTGCGAACATCCCCGCCCGGGCAATCATATGCAAACGCCGTGACACAATGCCACATCCTTCGAGTATTGGTGACCCCAAAGAACGAGCGTATGTAGGAGAGCCAACGTGGGATGATATCTTTGGCCATGTAGTTGTGGTCGCCATCAAACTTGCGATACGGCTCTCCCTCTTCTCGGCGCGCGCGGTAGTGCTTCTGTAGGGGAAGGCAAATCACCACAGGACATATTTCCAATGCCTCGCACAGTAGCTCTCTGAAACCCATTGCGGCTTCAGCTTCGTCTGAGGTTGGTGTACTGGGGAGTGAGTACCCTTCGAAGTCAAACAGCCCTGTTCCCAGTGCAGAGATGCTGAGGAGGTGATCATCAACCTGGTCACATTCCCTACCTTGGAGCACGAAGTGATCTGGTAGACCTCCAACCAATGGTACACCATTTGTGTCGAGGAAGGCCTTTAGCCTCTTGAACGATGTGCCGGTGGATCTGAGGACTTCCTGGTGAACACGGACGGAGGTCAGTGGAGGCGATACTGGGCGCCGGCCCCTGCTTGCCTCCGACCAAACTCCGAAGGACTACTAGGGCTTTTGTATATAAGCTCTCAGCTATCCGCTTGATAAAAGATTTTATATAGATAATAAAAGCCTGTCACACTAGGAGCAGCGATTGGTCGTAGTGTTGTACCATGCCTGTCGGTGACCTATTCTTTTATACTCACTAGTAAGAGTTCTCAAGTGCAGGCCCAACTATAAATATATATATATAACTAGCTAGTTTTAGTCCAGAAACTTGGTTAAGAGTTTGTCTGACAGTCTCTACAGTCACTTGATATGTGATTAGTAGTTAAATAAATATATTGTAGTATATGTGGTTTATTTCTGATGCCAACGTATTTCACTTGTCTTTGTCAAGTTGGCCCCTCCTTGATCTTGTACCGTGCTCCGTCGCTGCTGGTGAACACACATCCGAAGCAGCTCTGGGAGGTCAACGGCGATATTCTCAGACGGAAGACAATTGCGCAGTGCCTCAGCAAAAGTGTGTACTCCACATGACCCGTCTGCGTAGTACAGAAAGGAACGAATGTTAGCAAATTAAAATAAGAGTTTGGACAAGCGCATAAGGAGCAGATATCAAACAAACAGCAAATTAAAATAAGAGTTTGGACAAGCGCATAAGGAGCAGATATCAAACAAACAGCAAATTAAAATAAGAGTTTGGACAAGCGCATAAGGAGCAGATATATACCAAAATTCTCTGGAATATGTTGGTTCTGCTGCACCAAAGGAGGAGGCATCTGTTGAGCCCAGTTCACACCGTCACACCGCCTCCACTTGCGCCCCGGAAGTAGTTCATTCCAGTTTAGATCTCCCATCGGCCTGGAGAAACATACTAGTTGATTATACCAATTTAGAGTATATGATTATACCAGTTTCAGGTCATTCCAGTTTAGAGTATGTATTTGTACCAGTCCTTAACATATAAGGAAAGTTCCTTTATTCTAAATAGGCTAATCAAAGATGCATTCTGGAAAAAACACTGCAGAACATTTGCGAGCAGATGATGGGAAGAAAATGAAATGAAAAACATTCTCCTTTTGTGGCACTAGTGGAGGGAGACTAATCGATTCCTGAGCTTAGACTTGATTATCACTGCTAAAACTGAAGAATTTTTTTTCCAACAGGGGCATCCCAAACATAGACCTACAGGAGTTTAACAAACCTCCCAGCAGGGAAAACCAGAAACCTCCCAAGAGATACGCCGCCAACATGCGCCAGAATCAAAGTAGCCAAACAAGAGCAAAACAAACAGTTATTGTCACACCAAACATACTTCAAAAGCTAAACTTGGAGATTACAACTAAACATACTTCAACAGCAAAACAAACAGAATTCTAACACCACACGGCCATCTCCTCTTCAGGCACGAAGGCATCAAAAGGTTTGCCCAAACAAACAGTTTGCTCAAACTGAAGAATTGCTTCGACTGAAGGCAGAAGTTCAGACAGGTACTGCAGACAAATTTCCATCACAAGCAGGAAGAATTGCTTCCCCTTCCCCACCCCAGCCTACCCACCTCTACTACATCTTCGTGCTCCGCGTAAAATGCAGTTCGGCTAGGCTGGGGAGGCGCCCAAACTCGCCGCCTCGCGGCGCTCCAAACCGAAACGAGAGAGGGAGGAGAGCAAGAGGGTTTTGTGGGGGGTTTACCGTCAAGTATACCTAGAGGAGTTGCTGCACCGACGATCAGCCGAGGTGCGGGAGGGCGGAGGAGGTCGGCGACGCAGGGCGGCGCGCTCGTCGTCGGCGACTGCACCCGCTTCCGCGCTTGGCGGCGCGGAATGCGTGGAAGTGCGGCGGAGGGGAGTGGACTACAGCGACGCCACCGAGTATTTCGGAGCAGCAGAAAAGGAGGAAGAAGACCACGGCCCGGGGTCCGCGGCGGTGGGCTTTTCGTCCCCGCTTGTGTGGGCCGTTTGTTTGGGCCGTTTTATTTTTAGAAGTAATTAATAAATATAAAGTGTTGGGACTTGGGAGGGGAAGAAGAAGAACCGAAGAAGAAGAGCGTCCTCCGTCTTTTTCCCCTCCCCCGGATCGCACGGTCGCATCGGCCAGCCCTAACCCTAGCTAGCCACAGGCGATCGGATCGGAGCAGCCATGGCCACGTTCACGGAGACGGAGATGGAGATTACTCCCCTCCTCGTAGACGTGCCAGCGCCGGATGCCAAGGGCCCGGCGGCGGCGTCTTCAGTCGTGCCCGCGCCGGATGCCGACGCCCGCGCCGCCGCAGTCGCCGCGGCGTCCGTGAAGATGGAGGAGTTCCACCGCAACATGCTCGACTACACCGAGAAGATAACCAGGCTTGGATTGATACGCGTGCGGCCACCACCAAACACCCAGAAGATGACCAGCCTTGGATTCAAACGCTCGCAGCCACCACCAAAGCGGTGGTTCCCGGGTCTCGCGCCTAGCGCGGCTGTGGCGCCTGTTCTTGTTTCAAATAGATCCCAACTTCATCCGCATCCGCCCCAATCAGACGCTCGATCTCGAAGATCTCGACATTCTTCAGCAGTAACCCCCTCTTTCCATCCCCCCCTCCTTCCGAATCATGTTTTCGATTTTCTACTTCAATGTCGTTCTCTTCTATTGTAGACAACAATTTACGGGCTGCTTCAAGCAATTAGCTCTGGATCACCAGCTTGTCAAGGATTGCCTGGACCACTACAACCAGCAGCATCCGGTCCGTGCCTACCCTAACCCTACTCTGCATATGCATCGCGCGCACAGATTATTAAATGTGTCAATCTATGATAAACTGCCGCTCTGAATTTGGGTTGTACTCCCTGGCATTTTGGCTTTTCTGTACATAAAAATTTTGCTATGTACTTAAATATACACTATACCTTGATACATAGCTAAAACAATGTATCTAGAAAAGTCAAAATATCTTATAATTTTGAAATGAGGGAGTACTATAGTAATTGTATCAGTTTGACACACGGAAAACAGTTAGTGCATCTTTCAGGGAATTTACTGCCTATCTGCATACTTGTGTTTTTTTTTCTTATCGCTTTATCTTGTCATATACACATGCGCCTTACCCCATCAATGATTGGAATGGTTTTGAGTCAGGACAATGCCTATGAACCTGTTTTTGGCAATGTGTCCCGAAATCCCCATATGCACAATGGCATTTGCTGGATCCATGGGAACTTTTTGGCTCGGAAGAAGGGCTCTGGTGTCTTCTCGTTCCTTACTGCTCCACGGTCTCTCTTCTTCTACGAGCTTGCTTACATGGATGGTTTTGAAGGAGTTGTCACATGCACCCCTGTAGGTATGGTCTATTTCCCTTAGCTCGATGCATCTTCTCTTCTAGTTTCTCGTATGTGTTTGTTCGCAGGAAGATCATGCATCTCGTTTGCTAGTGCCTAGTGTAGGTAAAAACTGTGAGCACCCTCCCCCTTTGCAGAAAAATGCTACTGCTG